>JADLZK010005668.1:1200000-1800000 GCA_015847255.1 Hyparrhenia diplandra | reverse complement strand
CCAATCGAGAGGGCTCTCAAGGTACTTCGGAGAGAAAATGCGGGAATAAAGCCAAAATTGAGCCTTCCGTGGCGGGGCATATATTCTAGAGGAGGTGTCGACCTTCACACAGGGCGTACTATACTTGAGAAACTTCCCAGCGTCCACAATCCTACCCCCTCGTTACAACGCCGACGAGAGTTCATCGAACCTCAGCCTTTTCAGAGGGCAAGTCGGAAGAGGAAGCGCAGGTACCCACAAGCACTTGTCCTTTGATGAGTGGCGCACTATCATGCTCTATGTGTTGTTGAACCTTGACGAAACTGCTCCTTATCAGCAGTAAGTTCTCAATGAGCTTGTTCCATACGCCGTCACTATCCTCCACCTATCGATCCGACCCACTTGCCTTGTTTTTTCAGGGAATTTATTGGTCAACACTGGAGAGGGAATGGGGCTCCTACCTTGCAACAAGAAGACAATCTTCTAAAAAATGGGCAGCCCGATTTTATTTCCTGGTTCTGCTCAAAGGTACCATCCAACTAACCTCGTTCCGACTTTGATATTCCACTTTGGTCCAAGTAACATATAATGTAACGATCTACGTGGCCTCACCTTGCAGGCCCGCACAGATGCCGAAATGTGCGAAGATTTAAAACAGGTGGGCAATGGCTTCCCCCGTAGGGTCAACTCGTTCACGATTTATGATGTGAATGGCTATCGCTTTCGCACGAGAAGCTACGAGGAGAGTCGGCCCAACCGCAAAACAACGTGCACCGGAGTTCGTACGCCCGGCTTGGATAAGAAGGACTATTACGGCATAGTCGAAGAAATATATGAGCTCAACTTCGGGGGTCCTAAAGAGCTCAAGCTAGTGGTATTCAAATGCCATTGGTTCGATCCTGATGACACGAAAGTAGACCCTACGATTGGGCAAGTCGAAATTCGACAGGATTCCGTATATGGAGGAGAGGATGTCTATATTGTGGCTAATATACACGCCACACAAGTTTATTACCTCCCATGGGCATGCCAAAAACACGAGGACCTTGCGGGTTGGTACCTTGTGCAGCAGGTATCGCCGCACGGTAAAGCGCCTGTTCCGAACGATGATGATTACAACCTTGACCCAAACACTGAAGAGTTCTATCAACCTGAGGGGCTAGAAGGGACGTTTAGAGATAGACATTCTTTTACGATGGGCATGGAAGTAGACAACGCCATCGATGAGGACGAGGGTGATGAGGTGCAGGATGCTAAGGACATGCAAATTCTTGAACGATGGAGGATGGTGCGCGAAGGAGTTGTGGAGGGCGATGCACATGCTGAGGGCGATACAGATGATGAGGATGGTGACATTGATGATTACAATAGTGATAGTGATAGTGATGACTACATGCCAGCCTTAGGCATTCGGGGAGATAATTTCTAAATCATGTAATACTATTTTGTTATTATTGTTACCTTTCAATTATGTTTCGTTCATTTTGCAATACTAATTGGTTTACTCTTTGTCTTTGCAGGGACTCGACAAAATGCTAGGGCGGAAGGCGGCAACGTCGACAGGGGGTCCAAGACGTCTCACGCGAGGCCCCCCCACCCTCTCCCCCACGCCGACGAGGAGGAGGCCGACGAGCGGCGGCCTGACGGTGGAGACGCCGAGGCGCGGCCGACGCCGCCCTCCACGAGGAGGCTTGAGTTTGTGTCTCGCAAGCCGCCCGGGGCCGTCGTTCACCCAGCGGGGCCGTCGGCGGCCAGCCGTCATCCGCCCAGCCGGGCCGTCGTCGGGCCAGCCGTCGTTCGCATGAAGGCTAGCACACATCGGCGATCTGCTGGGTTCGCCTTGACTCACGGCCGCAGAGCGGCCGACTCGACCAACGTCTCACGACCCGGCGAGGCCCGGGCGTACACCAACGCCCGCGTCTACCCCAAGCTTACCCGGACGCCGAGGCGGCAAGCGGCGCTATGGGGGCGACCGATCCGACCCACCGCGCCCCAGACACGGACACTGGTGATGAGGTTGGGAGGAGGGAAGCGGCCGACGGCGATACGGATGGCCAACAAATACGATCAACCCGTCCTCTGTTCACAGTGAGAGCGAGATTAGCTCAAGGAGCACGACCTCCACCGACATCCCCATAGCACCTCGGCGTCGAGCTCCACGCCGAGATGATGCGGGGAGTTTCGTGTAATTACGTTTCATTCGTCGTTCAATCGGTTTTACACATGTCCGCTGCCTATGCAATGTTTCAACGTTACGGGTGTAATATTGCAGGCCCGGATGGCGAGTTGGAGGCCAGGCGGGCCCAGCGGCGACTTTGAGGCCGGCGGCGGCCCGAGGCGAGGGCCCATCGGCGGGAGTTGGAGGCATACCAGCAATACTCGGTCTTGTCGGATGCGGGGCGTGGCGGCCTTCTTCCGGGGCCTCCAGATCCGGGTGTGACCCCGCCTCCGTTGCCTAGCTCGCTTTGTTCGCTCCACCCCCCGTTTCCCGTTCCTCCTCTGGTAGGGACTCCGGTGAGTATATGTTGTTGTTTATTTATTTGGCTTGTGCGGCTCACCTGCGGGTACTAATGAGATCGCCTCTCCTTTGTGCAGCCACGGTCGGCGGGTTCGAACCCGACTCCTCAGGTGGCCCTTCTCCACCCCTATCCGGTCGGCCCGACTCCACGGTACACGTGGGCGGTGGCGTTCCTCCTCCGGCACGCAGCAGCCACACTACGGGCTTCCACACGTCCCTCCTACACAAAGACGGGTGGACGTACCAATCGGCGCCGCAGCATGGGTGGTATCCGGGGCAAGGTGAGGGCTCCTCACACTCTTCGCACACTGTGGGGAGGCCACGCGTCGGGTAGTTGCACTTTGTGATGGATTTCTTTTTAGATGTTGGATATGTTACACTGTGATGGATCTCGTTTCGATGTTGGACATGTTACATTTCGTTTGGTTGTTGGACATGTTGGATTTCGTTTGGATGTTGGACTATATGTGAATTATATATGTGAATTTGTGAGATATGTGGATTATATATGTGAATTGGTGATATGTGTGGTTTATGATGTATATATGAATGCTATGGTATATGTATATGTTGATTTGCAGCAACAATCAATAGAAACAGACAAAAAAAAACGAAATTCCCAGCTTTGCCGAAAGTGCTGCGAGAAAAATGGCAGATTTGCCGAGTGCAGAAGTGGCACTCGGCAAAATGACCATAGATTTGCCGAGTGCCACTTTGTACTGCACTCGGCAAAGATTATTTATTTATTTTGGTAAAATAAATAGTTTGCCGAAGTTCGACATTCGGCACTCGGCGGTTCGTAAAATATTCAAATCTTTGCCGAGTGCCCCATGTTTGGCACTCGGCAAAGAGGCGTCCAGCGTAACGTTCGGCGCTACGATCGCCGAAAGACCGACATGGCACTCGGGCGACGCCTTTGCCAATGCCCGGCATTTGGCGCCGGCAAAGAATGGTTTGCCGAGTCATTCTTTGCCGAGTGCGCTTCACCGAGTTTGGCACTCGGCAAAGGCTTTGCCGAGTGCGTATAAGCCTTTGCCTAGTGCGCTCCGCACTCGGCAAAGCAGGCGATTCCTGTAGTGTAAGTAGTGCAAAATATGAAAGACTAGCTTGGACTCAAGTGATAGTTCCAAGCACTTCATGATTCATTTCTCATGGTGTTCAAGAAAATCTCTGAATCCACTATATTTTTTTTGGCTTAGAGCTCTCGTGGTCTGGTCGCTAATACTATTGTAGACACCCTAAGGGCAGCCTCAATGGTCGGCTCTGTCGCTAGCTAATGTCAGACACCACCCGACATGGACACGCAAAAAGGATCTTAGATGATCTCGTTAATGACTAAAGAATCCGCTGCCGATTGGGATGCAACCGAGAACATGTGAGAGCAGGATGTACGCGAACTCCTCTACCAGTGGGAATGGAAAGATAAGACAATATTTTCTTTACTCTCTCACCTCCAGCGAAGCCAGCGAATGGTTATGACTAAGAGAGACATCTATGCATCTACATGATAGCCAGAGCCTCAACGGACGAGCTGTGGTGCGCTGCGCAAGGTCACATGGGCCTGCTAAACTTTAGATTAGTCTTTGGATAATCTAAAATCTGGACCGGCCCTTCGCCCAGTTTCTAAATATCTTCCGGCTCATATTTTTTGCTTTGCCTCATCAGTCCCTTCATCTCGGCGTGATCTGCTGGTTTGTGATTGGTGACTGCTTTTGTTTTTATTCTTTAATTAATTTACCGGCAAGGTCATTCATGATGCAGTAATAAATTGAAATGCGAAGATCAAGTTCCACAGTTGTCATATTTCTCATCTTAGTTCTCTGTGTTCTTCCCAGTAATTTTCCTGTTCTTTTTCTGCTGAATAATGAACTGATAGCTTTAATTTCCCAATTTTTAACAGAGAAGAAATATGGCAATGTATATACTAGCTACGATGATTTACCAACGACTACAAAAGTAGCCGAGCCTTGCTCTTACATTAAAGTGAGATTTATAGAAGTGTTGATTCATGAACGCACATTACTGCCATGTACTGCATGACATTGACATTGGTACTTCTCTATTCGCTACTCTCTAGTTGCAATGTGAATAAAGTATTGAACATCGCTACCACAGTGGAGCTATAAAATAAAGAGCAACCGTGCTTGGAAAAACATTGACACGCATGCAAGAGTGGTATGTTCTTAGGTGGTCCTGTGTCTCGAGTAAAACTTAGATAGTCAGCATAAATCTACTAGGCTTAAGAGGAATTGGGAATATAGATACCAGATGCTTTGTTTGCAAGACCGAGGATTGGAGTGGATTTAGGCATGGAATGGCGCAGCTCTCCACAGCCGTGCAACCTGGGTCTCCTTTCATTACGCTCATGTCCACATCACAATCTGGTAGTAGCACAGCGTTGAACTCCTGTTTGCCAATTCGTCCCCAATTTTACTCTTTGCCGATTCCCGTGTGGCTGCTGTTCTTCGTCAATGACATGTGCAAGGATAGATGGCGCATGAGACGTCGCTTACAATTACCAGAGCATATAATGACTGGCTTTGTAACTTCTCTCTGAAATTAAGCTTTCAAAACCTCTGTTGACAATCAAAAGATTGAATCTTTCAGGAGCTGACTGAACTGTGACACTAATCTGTTCTTGACGTACTGGTTTCTACAAATGGTGTCCCCATCGACTTGAACATTGCCCGTTCCAACTCCTAGAAGAATACACCCGGCTGCAACAGCACAATATCTGGGTGCCTCAATTCTATCATTGTCTTCCACGCTCTCCTCCACCCCCCTTCGGACTGCTTAATTGTTGATCTGGAGCAGAAACAGTCCTCACCCACCTTTGGGAACCACCCGTGAGAGAGAATAAGTTGCCTAGCTTCGAAGGGGCCCAAATATTGAGCGTTTTTTGCTCGTCCTGCCCAGTGGTTCATTAATCTCTGTAGCCCAAATCATATTTTTCTTTTTATATGAATGGAAGAGATTTATTGAAACTAAAGCTTATCATTACAAGGAAACAAGAAAAATAGTCTCGGTGTCCTCAAGACCTGTTCCTAACTGTGACAAGCTAAGAAAACGTACAATGACACTCCTGAACTGCTTCCTCGATGAGTGGACAGATTATTGAGCGATCCTGATCTCTGACCTCAAGTATGGACACCCACTGGGACTGTCGATCTGCAATAAAGTAAGGGTGTAATGACTAGAGATGAAAAGGTTAACCCACCACTAACTGCTTGGCTTATGTTGTCATTCCTCTGCAGATGGACATAGCAAACAGAGGCATATGTTCATTTGATATTATGGACGGGTAATGCTAATTGGTTAATGAAGTTCGATCACATTAAAGCATCATGAAAGAATATGGATCACATTAATGCCTTCTTATAGAGAGTTCCCAACAATAAAAATGAATAAAGCATCCTTGTCTAAACAAAGCATCGACAACACCCACCCTCAACCAAAGCATTGAAAACGTTTGTTTTTCGTTCTCACAGGAGAAGCTTTATTACTCTACAATCAGAAGGCTGCACTGTAGTTTTCTCCAAGATGGTACATTGTAGATGGTACACTGTAGCATGAGTGTTGTATTCTTTTGACGGGTACAGTACTGGAGCAAGAGCTTGATACAACATGCAGGTTTGGATCGATTAAGACAAACGAGAGGAAGAAAAGGTGAGCAAGCAGCCTGTGGCCCAGTCCACACCTACACCCCCACTCGTCATGCTGCTGGGTACTCCGTGTCCACAACCCTAGAAGGAGGTCACATGCCACATCAATATTATCTGGTGGTTTCCTCTACTGCATTTTGTTGGGTGTCTCAACAGCGGACTCTAGTGGTAGTACACATGGAGAGCGAAGTTGTTTGGGCGTTGTCTGCATAGAGTGGAGTTGGTGGTTTGTAGTATTACTATATATATATAGCATTTTCTCCATCACAATCATAATGGCAAGCAACGACAGCCTCATTTTTTTGTACAAAAGGCATATATATTACATAAACATCCATTTGCATCTAGGCCGACGTTTTTCTAGAAACAAGTTCTAAGATGCTGTGAGATTCTTTAAAACTTGAATTTGTTCACACTAACCCTAATTAATATGCCTGACACTTTGAGCCCTAATTAATAAAGATAAAGAATGTTTGAGGGCAACCCAGCCCCTCAAACAGATAGAAAGCCCTCCCTGTCCAATGACTTCACACAACTGCTCACCACCTAATTCAAGCAGTTGTCAGCTGCAAAAGTTTTAGAAGTCTAAACTCAACAATTTTGATATAAAGTAATCTGATTTGATACTAGAGCATGTTTTATTCCTACTAAATTCGACCATGGACAGTATTTGGAAGATGTCATATATATGTTATTGTATTCGTCCTTCATCTAAAAAAAATATGTTATTTAATTCAACATAATTTTAAAGTAAAAAAAAAGGATATTTCGGCTGCACCAGTTGTACGAGAATCTACATAATTAATGTTAGAGTACATAAACCCAGAATGCTGTGAATAATACATGTCAGGACAATTTTATCATATTTCTTAATGTGTGCATGTACTTACTTAAAGTGTGATTTTGAGTTTCTGACAGAAAGTACTACATTGAGTATAACTAAGCTGATTCATTCTCCAGTGCCTCTATAAATATAAGCTGATCCATTTGCTAAAACATCCTTGACCTGTAGCTACAGCCACACTCATTGTAGTGGCAACTAATTGGCAAATTGCAATCTCGGCTTGTGAGGCATCAGGATATACATAGGAGAACAATAGACACATTGGTCATGCAGTTTGGTTCACAGATGTTTTTTCTTGGGTTGTTCATCTATTAGTTCAGATTTTTATAGGTACCACTATTACCAAAAACCACCTACATGATCGAAAAGAATGACTGGTTGCACTACCGATAACTGAGTGCTGGGAAGTCCAGCTGAGTGTGCCGGCACTTGTTGTTAGAGCTCCTAGTGTTTCGCAGGAAATAAACGCCGTGAGGTTGGCGGCCGGTGTCAGCAGGCAGTGAGTGATAGACCTGTTAGCGGGAGAGACTGATCTCAGTCTCCAGCTAATTTCTTCATTAAGCAAAAATAGTTCAAACTTGTACAAACATGCAAACTGATGCTAGAATTAGGAAATAACAATTGAATTGAACTGACACTCCTGAACTATAGGATCATGATGGATGAAACTTCTGCGGATGTCTCGTAGTGACCATGCCCAGCCGTTCAGGCACTTTTCTTGCGGCCTCGCGTGTTGGCTCTCATCCACTTGCATGTGCCCTCATCTGATAGGTCCGACCGACCATAACACTTGTTATTAATTCGTCAACTCGTCATGTCTTCTGCAGGCAGGTACACGCTTAGTTGCATGTCCCCACTGTCTACTCCATCGCGAGTCCTCCAGTCTCCTAGCAGACACTCCACTTGACAGGTGTCTTGAGTGGCGCCATCATCGAGGCAGAATGGGTTGCCAGACCATTTGTGCAACCCCATTCAGCTACAACTTCAGCATCTACTTCGGCGACATGAATTTTGACTTCACCTTTGACGATGATGCCTTCTTTGTCAACAAGTTCGACGACAAGATGGGTTAGCTCCAGCTCCGCTATGGACGCCATAGCATTGGCGTCCAACTCGTGGGTTAGCCGACGCATGAACGCGCCGCCTCGTCGAACGGTGGGGAGATGTCACAGCACAAGACTACCCCGGCCCGGAGGGAGGTAAAGGCGCGCCCAACCAGCCGGCCAGCCCAAGAGGGGCGGGGGGGGGGTCGGCGCTGCCGCCGCCGCCCTCTCTCCGTCGTCGAAGAGGATATTCCACTTTATAAGGAAATATCCTATTAGGAAAATAAAAAGAGTTTGCTTGTAAAAGGTATTCCGAATATAAGGAAACCTTTAGAAATTGGTTGAGATTCAAGTCTCATAGGAGGGCTATATAAACAGGGAGGATGCAATCTTTTAGGGACAAGCAATAAAAATATTTTCCCAACCCTAATCCTACCTGTGCTGCCGCCCCGGCCCCGACCTGCGCGCCCCAGCCTCCCCTAGCGCCCCCGCCCCGGCTGACCATGCCGCCGCGCCGACCGAGCCGCCGCCAGCACTGTCATCATCGCCACCCTCCCCCGAGGCAGCTGTGACAGTCATACTAAACTAATTTTACTTAATTATATTGAATAGAATTATTTTCCTATGTTGATACATTTTTTTTAATATTAAATTCAATGGCCATTAGTCAAAAGGACACTTTGAGATAGCTGGAACTGCCATTGTATTCTTGAAGGATATGGGTGATACCGGAGAGCCGTCCATCTTCTTTCTGAACACAGCTGTAGATTCGATATAGAAAATATTGATTTTTTTATCTATCTTTGGCGCTTGTTTTACTTTTTTAATATCAAGTGAAACATAACTTTTTTTTGCAAATTTTTGTGCTGTTTTCTATATATTGAATATTTCCTTTTAAAGTCAGGCCACCTAAGCTGAATATATCTAAAAATCATATAAGGTTCAAGCACCTGAACATTTACATACAAAATCCACCCCATTTTGAGGCATTTAATCACAGTAAGAAAAACTGGAGGATGTCTTCTTCAGTATGCTCGTTTTAAAATTAATTAATCTAATGGAAGTGTTAGCTGCATTGGAAAACCACAACATTTGTTGGTGGCATTTATACAGTGACGGGTAAAAAGAACTCCCATAAGTAATTCACCCAAGTCTCCGATATTTTCTGTAGTGTACAAGTAATCGCTCTTATCTTCCGAGTAGCTTAACCTTTTAGATTGAATTGGTCCGTACATGCAACTCAATATGACAACAAACCTACACTACTAGCACTCAGTGAAGTCAAATCTTTGGCGAGTGTGTGCACAAAAAAAAAAAAAATCTGAGCCTTTGCGGAGTGTCGGTTCCAGACACTCAGCAATCGATGACACCGTTGGTCATGTCCGACGGCCATCGCGCCTTTGCCCAGTGCCACTTGTTTGCCGAGTGTATTTTGGTTAACAGTCGGCAAAGAGACGACTTTGCCGAAGTGTCTACTGCTCAACACTTTCGGCAAAGCCGTGTCTTTGTTGAGTCTTTTCAATTCTTTTGCCGGCCAGGTGTTTTTGGCCAGCTCTCGGTACAATGCCTCTTCGCTGTAGCTCTAGAGGTCTTCTATTCGAATGTTCAAGCTAGCATGATTAAAAAATAAATGTTGCTTGTTCCTATTCGATATTTGAGCGA
The DNA here is from genome assembly GCA_015847255.1 of Hyparrhenia diplandra. Taxonomy (NCBI): domain Eukaryota; kingdom Viridiplantae; phylum Streptophyta; class Magnoliopsida; order Poales; family Poaceae; genus Hyparrhenia; species Hyparrhenia diplandra. The sequence goes on along the minus strand of JADLZK010005668.1, from coordinate 1,790,292 downwards.
GGGAGCCACTGCACGCACCACGTGAGGGGAAGTGTGCAGAAGCACAATTGAATTGTTTGTTTCTCCCCATGAGTGTAAGCTTTTTGGGATGAATGGGTTAGGCATCCAACTCAATGTCTTTTCGCCGCATATGAAAATGAACACAATTCAAGCGGCATAAATTAAAAGGCTCTCTGAAAATTTTTTACGCTGGTCTCTGAAAATTTATTTTTAACAGTGAGTCACAATTAAGTCTTCATATCTAATCCCATTATCATGGTGTACTCCAATAGATTGTTGAGGTGTCGTTAAAAGGAGATTCAATACCAATAAATGATGTCCAATTCTAGATAATTAGTGCATCAACCTCGCTGTTGCATGACCCGGTAATTTTAAAGAGTCCTAGAAATGCATAGATATTCCTATGCAAAGAAATGACACTTAAATCTGGTGGCGCGAATTTGAGTAGAGTTTTTTTTCAAAAAATTGATTTAGATACACAAAATTAGCATCTATATCATAATCAGATATGAATGACGACATCCACATAGATGTTTCAGCAGACACATCTACTGGATAATTCAGATGTCAGACATCGGTATCCTTCCCTAATAGTAAGGAAAAAACATCTTTAACTGTGTAATCCAATATATAGTTCAAGGGTCGCAATGTGTAGCAACATATGAGATTCAGAGGTATGATCAGTCGCTCCACGCTCATGGTGCACAACGGCCTGAACCTGATGAAACATTATATATTAGATAAAAAACATAATTAATACAGTTGTTGGGGCCCCGGACATGCCATAACTCCTATGGGCTTGCTTTGATAATTCGTTTTCCAAAAGATCTTTTTATCACATTAAATAACTTCTCTCAAATGTCCCTATAAACATAAGCTCATCCAGCAGCTAGCAGGAACATATCGTGACCTGTATCGTCGATATAGTTCTATAACCCAGTGTATTGACAAATTAACAGTAGGCAAATAGTATGGTAGGCTTGCGAGGCTTCAGGACACACCTAGGTGAACGGTGGCTAATATTGTGCATTATTGTGGAGTGGTGGGAATGTTTTTGTAATTTTCATGTTCCAGTTCACTGTTCTCTATGTACCCAATTTGGAAGCTCTGCTACTGGAATAAGGCAAAGAAGAACTCCAACAACATCTGAACTTAGGTTCCTGCTCTGTAAAATGATGAAGAACAGATCATCGACCACGTCATTATCTCAGTGTAAGTTGCTGCAGGTCAGCAAATTCCTGCTGTCTGCAAATGGTCAATCATTGGAAGCCATGGCCAAGGAACACACTTTGTGCTGTGTCCTCTGAAGGCAAACTACCTGCTACTGTCTCCTGAAGGCAGACTATACCTCTGACTCGTTGCTTCGTTGATAGGTAGACAGCTTCTCACAATGCTAAACTACTCAGACCTTCACAAATAATTACAACTTAGCTTATGATTCTGCGGTGCCTATCTCATGTTATATGCTTAATGTCGAAGCTGCTGAGGGAACTTTTCGTGCTGCGGTGCCTATCTCATGTTATATGCTTAATGTTCCTCATCTAATGATTCATTGTCTAAGCGAATGTTTTGTTTTGCATACATTTAACTAATGTATATTTAATGATCTGCAAAATGCTGAAGCGTATCATTGTAGTTATAGGAATAGAAAACTTTTTATAAGTTTAATACCACGGACGATATTGATTTGTAAGGACTCTGCATCTGTATAATGAGATATTAAGAAATAGATATTAGTGTTGGTAAGACGATAATTGACATGATAATTACACGATTGACACGAAAAATGATAATTTCTCGGTGTGGGTGCTACACCGACAGGAAATTTTGGTTTTTCTTTCGTTTGAATATTTCTTGCTGGTATTTTAAGCAAGGAAATTATGAGTAAAAAATTAGCAACTTTACGCCCTTAGGATTGAGTGTGGGCGCCAAAAAACAGATTCACAGAACCCCAGCTCCCACCTAAGAAATTTTTTTTCCCACTAAGATTCCTCGGCCTCCGCACTGACACATACTGAGGAAAAGAAATCACTGGTCCTAAAACTTCACTGGCATGCCCTACCTCCCTGAGCTGCCCAAAGCCTCACACAACATTGTCCTCACGAAGTCGACCGCCTGCCCCTAACTCGGTGTCCCGAGACATCTCTCTCTCCTTCTCTGTGTCTCAAGTGAGGTGACGCCTCGCTAAGCGGTGGCGCCCCTTGTATTATTTATTTATATGATCAACCTAATGTTCCTAATTATCTATTGTACAAACTTATTTTGTACGGTACCAGCTTGATGTATCTATGTGGTTCAATTTATCCGGTCCAAAATTATTGAACCGGTGTTTTAACCGATTCATAACAGTTGGACCATTGACCCATAAAACCAATGACCTCATTGGTTTTATGACCGGTCTAGCGCTAATAACTCTGATCTCTAATAGTAATGAAATATTATATAAGAGTTCGAAGGTTCGCTCTATGTTGTGACTTGTTAGTTAGTTGCCACTTATATATGTAATGTTTTTCTGTTTGTGAAACACTTACATATATAATGTTAAAGAGCATGCAACTTGTTAGTTGGCACTTATACATATACAATATTGGAAAGATTGTCATACCGGTTCTAAAAAGAAAAGTAGTCATATTTGTGCAGAAGTAGATAGTCATTGATGGTGAGCTGTGAAGAAAATCAAATGGGCTTGAGAGGTATTTGGAATAACTATCCCTCAGAACGTGGCAGACATAGCAATGCATCTTGGTATCATTGAGGCGTCATCACCGATCCCTTACATCACTTGCTGCTAACTTTTCCTTGTGACCTCAGGGCACATACAGGCCATGCCTCGAAGAGGTACTATGGGCCATTTACCTTCTCTATGCCGGATTACGCCACTGCAAGGTGAGTAGCAAAGCTAAGAATTTTTAGAACCGGAGCATATACAAGTGCGGAAGCTACATGAACAAATTAAATAAAGGTAAGAATGCCTGCAGAGAGAGAAAAATTAGCATCAGTATGCTCTGTTTGAATGCAGAGACCATGCAGTGGAATCACTTTTGTATTACTTCTTTACTTGTTATATATATATGTCAAATTGGATGGATATGAGAGATGAACGACTCTGCATTATATCCAAAGAAGGTAAGTAGCTATGCTTGACGTCGCCGCTAGGTATTAAGGTCCTACTTGTCTTTTAATAAGGATACAAATACAAGTTCTTCTGCCCCTCGTATACTGAAACAATTCTTGGGGATTGGGACAGCGGCACCCCCCTCGATGTAAAAAGGCCATTGCCTAATGCATTTAGGGATATGCTTGTCAAATTCTTGAATAGAAGGGGTCAGATGGAAAACGTCCTCCTCCCAGCTACTATACAAATAGAACCCAAGAGAAGGGAGAAGGCGGACTCTCTCTCCCGACTTATTCAGAACTTGCCCTCCACTTTCCCTTTGTGTACGAGACTAAGCCTGAGCACAACCCTCACCCCGGCGAGGGTACCCTGGCCTTATCAGGAGAGGGTACCCATACCACAGCTGGTGAGGGTACAACAAAGGTTTACACACTCAACAACAATACATGTGTTTCTTCTGTCCAGTCACCGCTACCGGCGCACATAGCCCACCGGCTACGGCCTCACCGCCCACAACGGAACGACATGTGGTGGCGAACTTTGGCAATCGGCAACGGCCTATGCAGTGGCTGGATCGACCAAGTAGGGAGAACCTTTCCAACGAGTAGATGTGGGTGGCTCCTCCAAAACTGGAGGAAGATAGAGTCGTCTGGTCGCCGGTGGACACTGAGATCTGAAACGTGCGGACGCGGACGAGTCTTCCTGGAGAAAGACGTCCATCGGTGCTGTGCGCATGTGTGCAGCGAGCACGGTGCATTCTGGGGAAATGTTTCTCCTGAAACGATTGCGGAGTGGGACGTCGGATCTTTTTCTTTCGACCTATGTTTCCGGTCAAAGTCTAATTTATTTTACTCATTGGAAATTATCATGCTATTTCATAATATGTGCTGTCACAGGAATTAAGGTACTAAGTATATTGCTCTCAGATTTGAATGTGTTTGTGTTCTTTATTTTTTTAAAATGTGTGTGCAGTAATTTCCTACAATCTAACAATATGGTGCTTCGTGAGGTGTTAGTTGGCACATGCATGAAGTCATAACTGAACAAGGGGTACCCAGAGTAAGATTGAAACAGGGCATCCATGGTAATAACATAATTTCTATCTTATCATGGTGCCATGGTAAAGACAAACGGATGGTACGTAAGGTGTTGTTGCAAGCAATATTGTACTAACAAATGCTCCGTGATTTCCTATTATAGTGTTTTATTTTTGCCAATCGAACTATTGAACTATTTTTGCCAATACAGAACAGAACACTGATCAGAGGAACACACGAGCTATAAAATGGATGAACCAACATGCCCTGAAAAAGAGCATGGCAAATGTCAATGACTCACCGCCCATCCGTCCAAGCTACAGTATACAGAAACAATGAAACAAATAGGGTTAGGACAGTATACAGAAACAATGAAACAAATAGGGTTAGGAGGAGTCAGGACTGTTTGTCCTTGCTATGGTGTCTTTCAACCAAAGCAAGAGCACGAGCTTAGAGGCACCAGCTAGCATATCTACCACGTCGATCTTGAAGAATCTGGTTTCTTCATCAGAGGCTTCATGAGTGTCAAGGGCCCTGTATACCAGTGTGAAGTGCCCTGTATACCGGCCCTGATGCTGCATTCTAATCCTTGCTCTCGGATGGCGTTTGCAACAGAGCATGCAGCCGGGAGCGAGTTGCTGCTGTGTTGTAATCTCACAGTCACTGTCAGTAGGGGTTGATGACCATGTGGCAACTTGCCTCTTCTAAATTTCTACGGATTGCTCTGGCTGTTCACAGCTTAGACATGACAGATAGACGCACACACAGTCCTGATAACTCCGGTGTTCACAGCTTGCTTCCACACCATGGAACTGATCAGGAACCACATCAATTGGATCAGCTTTGTGTAAACATTGAAGTTACTAATTAACTGTAAGCATATTAATCAGACAAGGACCATAATTAATCATATTAAATAATCTTACTATTACTAATTGGAGGCTCCAATGAAGCCTCCACGTTAATTCTCACCGGACGCGCTAAAAAAAAGATAAATGCTAGAAATTCTCACATTAATCAAAAACATCAAGCCATCCAATCTATAGACTCCACAGTCGGTAACCGTTAGATCTACTTTTATTTTCTGCAAAATTACCCACCTTTGCCATTATGTGATAAAAAGAAAACAAACTACGTTTAGCAAGAAAGAGGAAAAAAATACATTAGTTTCCCTACGACACCAGCGGGATAGGACGATCATCGCCCTAGGGTATTCATCCATCCACCTGCCTGATAAGATCTTCCAACGGAGGAGCCAAAAAGAGGGCGCCGCCTCAAGAGTCAAGACACGGGCGGCACCGCCACGCAGCGCCGAGCAGTTAACATGCGTGGGTTGCCGGCCGATCGAGCAAGCAAGGAGGAAGCCAACGCGCCGCCCTTGCTCTCATCGACATCAAACCATCGGTTGGTGCGCCGCCTGCTGCAGCCTGTACTCATCCGAAGGTAGAGATTCTGTGACGAACGCACCGTGGAGGAGCAGCCTGTACTCATGCGTGCGTTGCTGCAAGTTGCACGTGAAGGGGCGCAATCTACTAGGATAAAGAACGGACGGAACGTCTCGTGCACTTGCTGGCTGTAGCGTTCGGGCTTAGCCATCGTCAAGCTACAACCGATCTCACCGAAGAGACAGACGCGTTAGCCTTGGCTACACGGCCGACGTCATATCTACATGGCAGTAGGGCATCGAGAAGGCTGTGCCGTCAGCGTATCAGTGCCTCATCTGGTCGGATCTTGCCTAAAAATGCTACGTTCTTTCGATCCCTCCCACTGATGACCATCACGCATCTTTGATCGCCACGGATGCACAAGAGCCGGCTACACCGAGGTACGACCTTTTCTGAAAGCTAAAAGTTATATAATGGGAACGGTGGGTATTTTGTTAGAAAAAATGGATCTAAGTAGTACTAATGGTAGAGCCCTTGGCCCGTGGTTAGTGATAAACAATGAATTTATTAATTCTTTTTACCTATATAAATAATAGCAGAGGTGGGTATTTTTTTAGAATATAAAATAGATCTAATGGTTATAGATCGTGAAGTTTATAGATTTGATGGCTAGATGTTTCAAATTAATGGGAAAATTTCTAACATTTATCTTTTTTTTTCTATCGCATTTGGTGAGAATTAACGTGGTGTCTCTGTTGGAGCATTGTACATAGCTTGCTGTTTACCTATGGAAGATTGGAGGGGACACATTTATCAGCAGCAGCAACTGTGCAACACGAGCAGGTCGTGCACAAGCTGGAAGGACATGGACAATGCGTGCAACACCTTCTTCATCATCCACATATCTTTCATCGATCAGCGTGCAATGGTCCACCGGATCATCACATGGTCTGCACCGCTCGCTAGAGATCGCATTACACAGTGCATTCCGGTCTTCAAGATTCAAGGAGCTAGGGTGATGGCAAACAAGTCTTCCTCCATTGGTGTGAAACTAATTTGATTTTCCCCTATTGTTGCACAACTCCATGTATGCTGCCTGGTATGGTGTGGTTCCGACAACAAGATAGTGATTGTGGAGAAAGCGGATGGAGATGACGCCGAAGGATCCATCAACTGTGTTTTGGATGCAAAGTCAGCTAGGATGCCATCGAGAATGGATCTACATCTACATCAACGACACCTCTACACCGGGCTACGTCGAGACAAGTATAGACATCATCTACAATGGCTCCTACCCCAACGATGCTGCAGCACCGACAAGGTGATGCTACAGTGACTACCTGCCGTGATACCAATGAGGCAGGCGATGCTACACCAACTATCTACCTGCGAAAATCAACGAGGAAGGCGATGCTACATAGACTACCCAACGACGAGCACCGACTAAGAATGTGATGCTACACCGACAATATGTGCCAATGGACAATGACGAGATAGGCGATGCTACATCGATTCCAGCTACTTCAACACTACACCAGTCGGCGCCAACATGACAATGTCGGCAGCCAGGCTGACTTTCAATTTGAACCAAGACAACTTCACCTGCTTCGACAAGTACGAGGTGATAATATCGCTCCATCTAGAACTTCACTATGCATGGAGGAAGTTGACCTCCAGTCGTGTACCGAGCTTAAACATCCAGCCATGCACTGACCACTGACATTCGATCTAGGGAGAATGAGGATATCTACATCAAGAAAGGAAAAGTGACAACACCATGCAGGCCACTGGTGCCATGATGTCCAAGGTCTATGGCATCTATATTAACTCTGGAAGTGGCCACACATGCACACTAAAGGTCTGACTATATCTTGATATATCCTATAATTGCAATTCAATATGTCTCTTATGACGTACACATGATATGATCCTTATTGGCCATTAGGAATAACTTTCATTTTAATTTTAATGTCCTTGGATTATATTACTTTGCACAAACAAGTTTTGATATAATTCTTATTTCTCATTAACTTAATAATAATGTCACTGAATTACTTCAAGTTATAAGCTAATGTTGCTAAAAAATTAGAGGACCATGATCCATTAGTTATCAATAAAGCCTATATGAAAAATTTCAAGCCTCCACAATTATAAAAGATAATTAAACTAATATAATATTTTTTTATAAATTATCCATCTCTACATATGAAAAACGATATTGCTTTCACGTGTAATTTTACATTCAAATTAACACATACATGGTATTATGAAAGAAAACGTAAACTAATGTATGCTGATATAATTTGTACCTACATTATCCACCTCACCTAAATTAACCACCGAACCATAAAATTCAACAAAAATTTCTCAAGTCTACATGTAATTTCTAATATAGGATATCTATTATGAACAATAATTCAATATCCATAAATTAAAACTTACAACAGTTTAAATATTTATTTTTATAAGCTTATCAAGCGTGGAAATATGTCCTTAACGAACCACATAGTAATGACATTAACAACTCAATTTAAGTTATACTAACACTTATGATGATAAATTTTATAAGTTGTAATCTTCAAAAAGTTAAATTTTGATTGAAATTCTTATAGAAACCTAAAACACTTTGCCATCATATCAGTAGACAATAAGCACCGTTCTAAATAATATTTGTTTTATATGAGGAATTATTAAGCTTAAAATAATCTGGGGAAGAGAACAAAAAAATTAGGCTCATGTTGTTAAACTACAGAGTGCAGCTAAAACTAGCATATGTTGATTAAATGTTTCAACTAATTTCATATTAGAGATACAAAGAGAAGCTATATATATGCAAAAACCGAGATACCTATGGATTTGGATGAAAAATATGTAATTCAATATTTGATAGATTATCACAATTGAGTATAGACTACATAGAGTACTTATTATAGCTATTATTTCAGAACATTAGTGAAGAGAAAATTTCTTATTGGTTATTGTGTCATAAAATTCTAACCCGCGGCGACAGCACGGGTTGAGAACTAGTTATACTAAAAACAATTGTTTTTGTCTAATATTAAAGTCGGTAGCATTAGTCATTAGTTTTATAAGGCTTCGCTTTGCATAATATTTGCTGACGATATGGTTGGTATTTGATATGCATCTTTTTTTCCTAATACCGATCTAGAATTGATAAAGAAAATAGAGGAAATGACACAGCTTTCTATTTTTAGAGAATTCTTGCTCAATACTGTGAACACCTCTGTTAAATAATTTTGATAGATTGTTTCTTAATTAGTCACAACAATCTAAAAGTCATAACAAATTGGCGTTTTGAGACTGTAGAAAACAATCTTTAGGTTTAAGGGATGAAACTCCTGATCGATGTATTTGTACAGTGTGCAGACCCAGGCATCATAGCCTGAGGGGGTCCCTTCTTGTAACTTACGAGCAAATGGTTCAGCAGTGAACATAATGCTGGTTTTCGCTGCCGTATCAGACGCAAAACCAGCGACGTAAAAATTTAGCACCACCAGTTAGTCGTCAAATGTGCAGTGCATATGTCCAAATGGGCGGAGATAAGAAGTTTCACCGCCTATTTCGACATGGAAATACACACAACCCATTTGGAACTGGTGGTGGAAATCTCATTTGTGTCCCTTGTGTGACCCATTTAGCATGTTCAGGAACCTTGATATGTAATGTTGGAAGTTTGGAATCTAGATGGCGCTGAGGTTCAAGTTTACATCAGTGACGAGTCATCGTCCCCATATCAATGTATGCAGAAGGGCAAAACTCGTTCTAACATACGTTAGTTCCCGGGACAAGCTTAGAGACCCAGAAATAAAAAGATGAAAGTTGGACCTACACTATACCTTCTCCCAAGTTTAAGGACTGCTGGTTTATTTTACCCAACATGAAAATAGTACTATAATAATTTGGAAGTAAATTTTGCACGAAGATTTATAATGTCTATTGGTCCAGTTATCATGGTGTACTGGTCCCACATCAGAATGTATTATGGAGTATATATTGACACTATTTAAGTTGGGGATGCATCATGATTTTGATGGGCTATAAAAGCTCTGTAATTTTGGTCAATGGTGCTTATAATAAATAGTATGAGGTCCACATGACTAGGTAACTTGGTAGCTGGGCAAGTGTGTCTACTATAAAAGGGAACTCCCATAGAAAGAGCCTTTGCTGCTATAAAAATGAACTAGGCATCAGAGGCATCAAGATTACTCATTCATCAAGTAATTAAGTTCCTGAAAAGAGTGGAGGGAGATGCGGCGAGTCGCACAAGGATTATTCATCCTTGAGAGGCAGTGAGATCATCCAACACATCGCCCATCTGTGCTGAAGTGAGGATATGACACAATGGGTAACCATGTTTAGCAAGCACCATCAACCTGGTTGCTTGCTTGGCCACTATGAAGCAACGATAGGTCCTTGAAGCCAGATGAAGCAATTATTTTTTGGCTCCACTCTCCACATCCTGGGTGAGAACACAATATATGGGGCTTCTTCGGTCGGGCTGTTTGGTTTTTCCATGTTTAACACAAAACGGCTCCAAATGGATGGAGGAGCCCATGGAAAAGCTGTGCTAATCAGGGTTCATTAGTAAACACTGTTATTTGTAGTAGAGATATGGCTAACGAGTCCAACTCCAACCGCCAGCGATGTCCAAAGCTAAAATATTATTTTAGTTGATATGCAGCGCAAAAAGCAATGTCCTAGCGCGGAGCAAAGAACGTTGCTGTGCGCCACCGTGGACCCGCCAGGCTGCGCCGCCGCGATTCACCTTCGCGCCGCCGCCGACTGGTCAGGCCGCGCCACCGACGGCGCCGTGGAATCGCTCGTCACGCCTCCTGTCGACCCACCACTGTCATCGCCAGACGATGCGCGTTGCCAGTAGAGAAGCCACGATTTTGCCAACCGCTTCCGCTTGTACGCAAAAATGTGCACTTGGTGTGCCTCTTTCTGTTGGCGCGATTTTAGTATGCAAAACAACTGTAGACGAGTTATTTTTAGTTTGCGTCATTCTTTGCCTCCTCTGTTGGACATAGCTTAAATGATCTTAGGATCCGAAACCGAAAGCTTTGGCTCAAATGATGTTACTTTTACATGCACATTTCAGCATGAGTCTTCATAGTGCCATTAGTTTTCAGTACTGATTTCTGAATTTATTTAGGTGGTGCCTGTCGTATGGTATGTGGGGTCATCAGCACGAGACAACTCGAATCACTCATAAAGCAAAGGGTTCCCCTTTCAACAATGCTTTGGCTTTATAAAGCAAAAAAGGATGATGGTTCTTTGGTGGGTGGCCCGGCCGGCCTTGAGCATCAGCCCCACTGTTGCCCGATTCCTTCACTTTTTAAGCACAGCTTTGCTTAATTACCCAAGAACGTACCACTAGGCTTCTGATTAGGTGTCGTAGCTATTCATGATCTTGCCCCTGATAATTACCCAAGAACCACAAGGCTTTATTTTCAACACTCTGATTTGATATATTGATATGTGATCAACATCACGAGACAACTTCCATCACGTACGTAACAGTAAAAGGCTACGCACCCATGGAAATATGCTGCGGCTGGCACGATACTCAGCAAGGATTATGCTTTAAACGAATGATACTTTATAAAGCGAAGGTTGATGCTTTAGTTGGTGACCTCTGAACATCAGCTCACTGTTGCCCGATTCCTTCCTAGTTGTTGATAACTGCATATCGCACACCTTCCCCGGCCACAGCCAGCAGCCCACAGCTTTGTTTTCACGCCCTCTGCTCATCTGCAGCTAGCTAGCTCGTCGCTCCTTTGCTGGCAACTTCAGGCGCACATCACCAGCTCTGGACTACACTCCTGAGCTGGTTCGGCATCTGGATCTGTTACTGCCATCCATCGACTAAGAAGTTGTGCCTTCAACTTGTGATCTCGACTTCACTTGGGTGAGTGGTAACATCAATGTTTTGCAAGGTAGTGGTAACATTACTTCGCGGCAATTGCTCACGAGATATGCTCTCCTACATGATGCAGCACCTTCAAACATCTGCTGACTTGACTGGTGTGGCGCGGCGCGAACGCGGCGATGGAGCTCGCCGTCAGCGCAGCGAGTTGGGTGGTCGGGCAAGGCGCTGGCACCCGTCACACACACGGCGTGCTCGAGGCGTGGGCGGCCAGCGCCGGCTCGGCCCCAACGTCGACGCCCTCAAGACGGAGCTGCTGTACGCACGGGCCCTGCTCGACAACGCGCACGAAAGGGGAGATCCGCAGCCCCGCACTCAAGGAGCTACTGCACAAGCTGCGGCAGTCGGCGTATGATGCCGACGACGTGCTAGATGAGCTCGAGTACTTCCGCATCCAGGACGAGCTCGACGGCACATACCACGCCGCCCGATGTGCACGCTGCTGGAGGGTGTGTCCACGGCCTCGCCATTAATGCTCGACACACGGCCAGAGCAGTTGCTGCTAAACTCAAGCCGTCGTCCTCCACTTCACATGGCCTGGTTCGTCGTTCCACCTCAACTGCTCGCAGCACTACTTCCCAAGCTGTTGGTAAATACCTTCCATGCTGCACTTTTTCATCTGTGGATGATGGTAATTCTCACACTGGCATGCTGGAAAACCAAAGGAGATTCCTCTGCTGGACATCTAACGCACAGCAGAAGGAAAACACTGCACCAGCACCAAAATTAAAGTTTAACAGGGTTGAAATATCTGCAAAGATGATGGAAATCATAGAGAACCTGAAATATGCATGTGCTAGGGTCTCCAACATTCTAAATCTAGAATTTATGGGCACCAACCGCATCACCAAAGAAGACATTGCTAAGAAGCGACCCACAACCACCTCAGACATTACAGATGATCAATTATATGGGAGGGACAATCAAAAGGATAAAGTTGTGGGTGACATCATCCTTGGGAAATATTTTGATAATAGTGAACTTGCTGTGCTGCCGATTTTTGGTCCTGGGGGGATTGGGAAGACAACTTTCACACAACAAGTATATAATGATGTGAAGAGCCATTTTGATGTCCCGATTTGGATATGTGTCTCTCTCAATTTTAGCGCAAGTAGGTTGACACAGGAAGCTGTGAAACACATTCTTAATAAAGTTGGTGGGGAAAAAAGGTAACAGTAGTGATCAAGAGCTAATTGAACAAAGATTGAAAGGCAAACGATTTTTGCTAGTACTAGATGATATGTGGGAGTGTCATGAGGAAGAATGGAAAAAACTAATAGCACCATTTAAAAAAGTGGGTGGAAAAGGCAATATGGTTATAGTGACAACTCGATTTCCAAAGGTGGCAAATATGGTTAAACAGGCTGTTGATGGTGCATTAGAAATGAGACAGTTAGAGGGTAAAGATTTCATGCGCTTATTTGAAGCTTGTGTCTTTGCTAACCAGAAGCCATGGGAAGGTGACACAGAAAAATTATTAGACATTGGGAAGAAAATAGTGAGCAAATTGAAAGGTTTTCCTCTTGCAGCAAAAACTGTTGGAAGATTACTAAGAGACCAACCAACTGAGAAACATTGGAATCAAGTCCTAGAAAGCAAAGAATGGGAACTCCAAAAGATAACAATGACATAATGCCTGCATTAAAGCTTAGTTATGATTATCTTCCTTTCCATCTGCAACAGTGCTTTTATTATTGTGCTTTGTTTCCTGAAGACTATGAGTTTGATAGCAAAGAGTTAGTTCACTTGTGGATAGGGCTAGACATTATACATCCATGTGACTTGAATGGAAGAATTGAGGATGTTGGACAGCACTACTTAGATGACTTGGTTGATCATGGTTTTGTTAAAAGGAACAAAAGAAATAATGGCCGTGATTATTATGTTGTCCATGACCTACTACATGATCTAGCAGTGATTATGTCATCATTTGAATGTCTCAGCATATGTAGTTCTAATGTGAAGTCAGTACACATTCGCCAAGATGTACGTCACTTGTCTATCAAGATAGACAACAAAGACGTTGAGGACATCATGACCTTGAAGTATTATAAAAATGACTTGAGTGCACTTGGTAAAAGATTGAAAGTTGAAAACCTCCGTACTGTTATGGTGTTCGGGATCAATATGGTAGCTTTGCCCAGACTTTTTGTGATTTATTTGAGAAATCTAGAGCCCTTCGTGCTATTTATTTGTCATCATATACCATGGAGGATATGTTGTGCAACTTTTCAAAGCTCATCCATCTTCGCTACCTGAAGATCACGAGTGGAACTTTACTCAAAATAAGTCTACCAGGAACAATTTCTAGACTATATCACTTGAAGATCCTACACAATGAACCATGGTGCTGCTCTATTCCATCAAGACATTTAAGCAACCTCGTTAACATGCAACAATTTATTAGCAATGATATATATCCAAAAGGAATTTTTAATGTGGGGAACCTGGCACTCCTACGAGAACTAAAGAGATTTGAAGCAAAGAAGGAGAACAATGGTTTTGAGTTAAAACAACTAGCACAACTACAAGAGCTTCAGGTACTGGGTATTTATAATCTTGAAAAAGTTGAAACAAAGGAAGAAGCAGCTGAGGCCAAATTGTTTTTGAAAACCAATCTACACAAGTTAACATTACATTGGCATAGTTTTCGGTTGAACAAGGAATCTGCAAAAGAACAAGATGTTCTTGAAAGCCTTAAGCCAAGTAGCAATATTGTTGAGCTAGTCATTAGTGGGCATGGAGGCACATCTTGTCCTTCATGGCTTGGTGCAGAGCTCTCAGTTAAGAATTTAGAATTTCTCCAACTTGATGATGTTTCCTGGGAGAAGCTTCCACATCTAGGAGAGTTGTGGTTGATTAGAGAACAAGGGGATGAGTGCCAGAGGAGTATACCAGGTCAAAACTTTAATAATTTGAAGAGGCTTGAGCTAGTTAAGATCCCAAAATTGAAAAAATGGATAGGAAGTGGCTCTCATAATGAGTTGTTGTGGGAACTAAAAGTACTAGTGATAAAATATTGCATGAGGATAGCTTGACTTGTTTCCCTCTATTAGAACAACTTGAAATTGCATTTTGTCCAAAAATTATCCTCGTTGCCTTGTATTCCTTGGTCTAGTAGAACATGCTCAGCCAAGATTACAGAAGTTGGTTCGGGCTTGGAGTATTTGGTTTATGAAAAAGACTATAACTCTGAATATCAGATGACAATTGAGGGAAAGGATGACTCAGACAATGCTTTCTGGAGGGTCGTAGGCTTCAATAGCCTATCCAAACTGAAAGAATTAAAGATGAGGAGGTGTCCTCCTCTTTCACTGGATCACCTGCAATTGCTATCATCTCTTAAGGCCCTGAGAATATGTGACACAAGTAATGCATTTTTGCTGCCTGAAGGTGATGATTGTGCAGGGTATCAATTTGCAGTCGAATTGCTCGAGATAGAGAAGTATGGTGGCAGCAGTGGGGAGCAATTGACACGTTTCATGTCTTTCTTGCCAAATCTCAGTTCCTTGAATGTGCTCAGGTGTGAAAATTTAACAGGGCTGGGTGTTGTGAACCAGCAGAGTACGCAAGCACAAGCGCAGATTCTGCAGCAGCAAGGCACAAGAGAAGAGGAGGAAATCGCATCAGCAGCAACGCTGCTACTGTTGCCTCCCCAGCTTCAACAGTTGCAGATCTCAGACTGCCCAAATTTGGTTCTCTGCCCCGATTCAGTCAACAGCCACACCGATGCTGGTGGCGGAGGAGGGCTCCATGGTCTGCACTCCCTCCAATGGTTGGGGATATCTGGTTGCCCCAGATTCCTCTCCTTGAGTTCGTCATCCCCATCAAATCCTTGTTTCCCCTTCCCAGCCTCCCTGGAGGGCCTCAGTCTTGGAGGCCTGCAGGGCATGGAGACGCTGCTGCCTCTCTCAAACCTCACCTCTCTCACAGAGTTATCCATATCTGGTTGTGAAGATTTAAGACCGGGAGAGGGACTGCGTGTTAGCTAAACTAGTGCACGGTCAATGTAATCTTGAGTTTGTTTAGATTTGGAGTCATAGGTTGTTAAGATAGAGGAGGAGCATGGTCGGTGGCGTGCTGGACCATGACACCATCCTGTCGGTCGTAGAGTCCGTGCTAGGCACGAGTTGCGCACGCAGTGCGTGCCGCGGCGAAATGGTGCGCGCACGACACGTGTTCTGGCGCGGTGGATCGCGGGCGCCTGTGCCCAAGATCAGGTCATGTAAAGGTCTATAAATACATGAATAAGAGGACCGAGATAGCCACGATGTGGTGGCGGCATAAACCCTAATCTCTCGCGTGTGTGTGTGTTTTCATCTACTTCCCTATTCTGTGGGTGATCACGCCAGCGTGGTGATCACGTCGGCGGCGAGCGGCGCCCGCAACGTTCTCGGTGATTGTTCCAACACGCGGTATCGAGCCGCGGTTGGCCGGTGGAGGTCGTGTTCGCCGGTGAGGAGGAGGTGTAGAACACATCAGGTGACCTAGATCACCAGCTTGGCGAAGAAGGGGTCGTGAACCAAGATATCGTCGTGATGGGCGCACAACCGGAGAAAGGGCAAGAGTCCATGGATCGGGCGTTCAATCAGGCTGCAGGCAATCTTGTGTGGCCGATGCTCACCCGAACGAATTACCAAGAGTGGGCTTCCCATGTACAATGCAATCTGGAGGGGATGTACCTCTAGGATGCAGTCGAGGCAGATCCAGACAAGGTGGAACGGCGGCGTGATCGGTTGGCACTCGGTGCCATGTTGCGTGGCGTTCCACAGGAGATGCATTCGTTGCTCCTGAACAAGAAGACGGTGAAGGAGGCTTGGGAGGCTATCAAGACCATGAGACTCGGTGCAAATCGTGTCAAGGAGGTGAATGCTCAAAAACTGTTGGCCGAGTTTGAATCTCTCACGTTCAAACCAGGA
Organism: Hyparrhenia diplandra; assembly: GCA_015847255.1. NCBI lineage: Eukaryota > Viridiplantae > Streptophyta > Magnoliopsida > Poales > Poaceae > Hyparrhenia > Hyparrhenia diplandra. The sequence goes on along the minus strand of JADLZK010005668.1, from coordinate 1,773,886 downwards.
GAGGCGATAGATGAGTTCGCCATGCGCATTACAAAGCTGGTGACGGACTTGAGGGGTCTTGGCGAGGAAAGCATCACTGATAAGAGGGTGGTGAAGAAGTTCCTTCGTGTAGTACCACCACGATATGGCCAGACGCCGTGGCCATTGAGATCACAAAAGATGTGAGCAAACCGTCCATAGAGGAGCTCGTCGGCACTTGCATGCCGCAGAAGAGAGGTTCAACCCTCGGTGGATCAGGTGGTGGAGAAGACGGGCAAGCTCCGCCGACGTAAGAGGAGGATGGCCCGAACAAGAGCAGATGCGGAGTCGCCCTTGGTGTCCGGCACCAAGGGCGGTGGACAGACTATGTCAAAAAGGAGCAGTCAGCACGGGCGGCGGTGATGCGCTGCGGACTCGGTGGAAGGCTCACGCCGATGGGCACCCCACGACGTAAAGGCAAGTGCTACAAGTGCAATCTCTACGGGCACTTTGCAAAAGAGTGCAAGTCGAAGAAGAAACAAGAACGGCGGTGAGGTCGTCCATCATGCCGCCGGGATGTCGGCCGGAGTGCTCCCGTAGCGCAGTCCGCACGACGATGAAAGTGCCGCAGCGATGAGCAGCACGTGTTCCTGAATCGAACGTGTATCCCCGGCGCCCGCATAAGGATGGTGCGTGGATACTCGACACCGGGGCCACGAATCATATGACGGGTCGGCTCGGAGGCGCCGACCAACCTCGATGAGTCGGTGCGCGGTGCTGTTCGCTCGAGACGGTTCAATGGTGGAGATCAAGGGCATTGGTGCTGTGACCATTGCCGGAAAAACGATAAACATCGTGTTCTCACCGAGGTATACTTTATTCCTTCGCCGATGCAACATAATTAGTCTTGCCCAGCTAGAAGAAGCCGGCTGTCGAGTTGAAATAGATCATGGGATCCTTGAGGTGTTTGAGCACACATGGGCAGCAGGCAAGCCACGTGGCGTGGTGATTCGGGCAGAGAGGAAGAATCGGTTGTACACTCTGAAACTGAACCTCACTGCACCGATTTGTTTGATGAGCAAGATGGAAGAAGCATCCTGGTTATGGCATGCCAGGTTTGGGCACCTAAATTTCAGATCGTTATATGACATGGGTGCAAAGGCGATGGTGGAAGGGATACCTCAAGTGAAACAACTGGAGCAAGTATGTGACGGGTGTGCTCTTGGGAAGCAACACCGGGCACCATTTCCTCAAGTCTCGGCATTCAGAGCAATGGTTGGGCTCGAGTTGGTGCATACAGACCTGTGTGGTCAGATAACGCCATTCACTCCGGGTGGCAAGGCATACTTCTTGCTCGTTGTTGATGACTTCAGTCGATACATGTGGCTGGAGTTGATGGCATCCAAGGCTGAGGCATTTGAGTGTCTGAAGAAAGTCTTGGTGGCAGCCGAGGTGGAGTCTGGTCGACGTGTGAAGGGGTTCAGGTCTGATCGTGGTGGCGAGTTCAATTCGGGAGCTGTGATATCGTTCTGTCAGGAAAGGGGGATCAAGCACTACAAGACTACACCCTACACGCCTCAACAGAATGGAGTCGTCGAGCGACGCAATCAAACTGTAGTCGAGATGGCTCATTGTCTGCTCAAAACTATGCAGGTGCCTAGCAGGTTTTGGGGGGAGGCAGTGAGGACGGCAGTATATATTCTCAATCGTTCACCAACCAAGAGCCTGAATCAGAAGACTCCATATGAAGCATGGTATGGTAAGAAGCCAAGTGTGAAGCATATGCGCACTTTTGGGTGCATGGCCTATGCAAAACGCAATGGGCCGGGGGTGACCAAGTTGTCTGATAGGTCAATCCCAGGCGTGTTTCTTGGTTATGAACCAGGGATGAAGGGCTATCGAGTGTATGATCCTGTGAATGATAAGTTGATGCTATCGAGGGATGTGATCTTCGACGAAAAGAAGTCGTGGAATTGGGGGAGAAGCTCAAAGAATGACAAGTGAAGCAGCAAGAAGGCGCCGGGTTTCGGTGTTCGGGGGCTGAACTTGATAATCGTTCATCATCCGACAACAGGCAGCGATTCAACTCAGGGTGCTGATTCTTCTTCTGGTGGCGCTACTCTGACATCACCGGTTGCTGGTTCTGGATCAATTCCACTAGAAGACGATGGGGGAAGTCCTGGTACACCACCCCATACCCCGATAGGCGAAGAATCAAGGATCAACACCGCCGCACAAATTCGATGGGCAACTCCACCGGCCGAATGCATCCGTTGATTCGGATGAGGGTCCAAGGAGATATAGGACCATACCAAATCTGCTGGAAACCACAGGAATTCAAGATATAGAATACAGTGGCTTGTGTTTGGTGGCAGCAGAAGAACCGAGGACAGTGGAGGAAGCTATGAAGGAAGAGTGCTGGAGACAGGCTATGCAAGAAGAGATGATGGCAATTGAGCAGAATAGAACATGGGAAGTTTCTGAACTTCCACCAAATCGAAGGCTATAGGCCTTAAGTGGGTTTTCAAAGTAAAGAAAAATCCGAGAGGGAAGAGTCATAAAGCACAAGGCGAGATTAGTGGCCAAAGGCTATGCTCAGAAGCAAGGTGTTGATTTCGATGAGGTTTTTGCACCGGTGGCTAGGATTGAAACCGTGAGGGTCTTGTTGGCATTGGCTGCTCAAGGTGGATGGCGGGTACACCATATGGACGCCAAGTCCGCTTGAATGGAGACCTGACTGAAACTCGTCTTTGTTCAAGCGACCCGGTTTTGTTGTCGGCAAAGGTGACAAAATGTTGAAGTTGAGAAAAGCACCAGTATGGGCTGAAGTAGGCACCGAGGGCCTGGAATTTTAAACTTGATAGGGAGCTATTGAGCCTTGGCTTTGTGAGAAGTAAACATGAGCATGCTTTGTGTACGGAGATCGGGCAAAACATCTTTTCTCGCTTGTGGGAGTCTATGTTGATGATCTAGTGATCTCAGGTCCAAATGTCAATGACATTGTTCAGTTCAAGAAGGAGATGCGAGAAAAGTTCAACATGAGTGATTTGGGCCTACTAAGCTATTACTTGGGGATTGAAGTGAAGCAAAGTAGTGATGGAATCACATCGAGTCGAGTGCATATGCATCAAGATTTTGGAGGTAGCCGGATGTCAAACCGCAATCCTTGTGCTACTCCAATGGAAGTCGCTCGATCTCACAAGATCGGTGGAGGATGATGTGGTCGATCCTACAAAGATACGTAAGCATAATTGGGAGCTTAAGGTACATAGTTAACACCAGACCCGATATTGCTTATGCGGTTGGTGTGGCTAGCAGTACATGGAAGCCCCGGCTAAGCAACATTGGGCAGCCGTGAAGCACATTTTGAGGTATCTTAAGGGTACTGTCGAGCTGGGATGCAAGTATGGGCGAGGCACTTGCACCAAAACTGTTTCTACTCGGTTACAGTGATAGTGACTTTGCCGGTGACGCCGAGACAGAAAAAAGCACCACCGGTGTGGTGTATCTGCTTTCGGTGACGGCTTGGTCACTTGGGCTTCACGTAAGCAAAAGATTGTGGCTCTTTCTTCATGTGAAGCCGAGTATGTTGCAGCTGAGCAGCAGCAGCTTGTCGTGGGGTGTAGCTTAGCAGATTGATCTGTGACTTGTTGGGAACGAACGAGATGCCCGTGAAGTTGTTGATGGACAATATGTCGGGCGATTGCCCCGAGTAAGAATCCGGTACACCATGATAGAAGCAAGCATATCGATGTCAAGTATCACTTCATTCGTGAGTGTGTCGAGCAAGGCAAAGTGGAGATAGATCATGTCAGAACTGAGGAGCAGCTTGCTGACATTTTCACCAAGGCCTTGGGAAGGGTGAGGTTTCTACAGCTTCGACAGGCGTTGGGCATTGTCAAGGTGCAACAAGTTTAGGGGGAGTTTGTTAGCTAAACTAGTGCACGGTCAATGTAATCTTGAGTTTGTTTAGATTTGGAGTCATAGGTTGTTAAGATAGAGGAGGAGCATGGTCGGTGGCGTGCTGGACCATGACACCATCCTGTCGGCCGTAGAGTCCGCGCTAGGCACGAGTTGCGCACGCAGTGCGTGCAGCGGCGAAACGGTGCGCCGCGCGACGACAGCGTGTTACCGCGCGGTGGATCGCGGGCGCCTGTGCCCAAGATCAGGTCATGTAAAGGTCTATAAATACATGAATAAGAGGACCGAGATAGCCACGATGTGGTGGCGGCATAAACCCTAATCTCTCTCGCGTGTGTGTGTTTTTCATCTACTTCCCTATTCTGTGGTGATCACGTTCCAGAGCGTGGTGATCACGTCGGCGGCGAGCGGCGTTCCGGCAACGTTCCTCGGTGATTGTTCCAACACTGCGGCATCTCGCCCTAGGCCGCCTCAGCAAATTACATGTCCGCCAAACCCCCAATTTCTTTGTCGTTCCTGAGACCTCGCTGCCACCCTGTCCCCTCATACTGCAGGAGCTTGAGGTGGATGACGTCGCGGGATTCCTTACTGCGCCCATCTGTTCCTTGCTCTCTTGCTCGCTCACCAAATTGGAGTTTAGGTGGATCACAGAGGTGGACCTGGAGCGGTTCACAAAGCACCAAGAGGAGGCCCTTCAGCTTCTCAACTCCCTAGAGATGATCGCATTTTGGGACTGGAAAACGCTGCAGTGCCTCCCTGCAGGACTGCACAAACTTCCCAACCTCAAGATATTAGGAATCGTGAGATGTGAAGCCATGCAGTCGCTGCCCAAGGATGGCCTTCCATGTTCAATTCTGATAGAGGGATGTCCAGCCATCCAGTCGATGCCCAAGGAGTGCATCCCAAATTCACTGCAAGAACTATATATCAACAGCTGCCCAGGCATCCGATCGCTGCCAAATGTGGATGACCTTCCAAGTTCACTACGTGAATTGGATGTCTATTGGAGCAAAAGCGAGGACCTAAAAAGGTGGTGCTGCAAGTTGATAGGAACAGTTCCAATAGTCAAAGCCTGACTAAACCAAAGGTAACAAATACGCGGACTCTCCTGCCCACCAATTTCCTATTGTTTATTTGATTACAGTTATGGTTTCCTTCCAAATAACCCACTCGTTTTCTGCTACTATGCAGGGTTGTTGTTGGAATTGGTACATTCTTGTAACATATGGATTCTCATGTGTTTATATATATATACAAGATTCTAGTAGCTAGTCAAGCATGAACATCTCAAGATGCTCCTAACAGCCTGTACATAAACTGGTCAGTATTCTACATGCAAGAACACCCAATATTCCCATACCGTACACACAAATATTGAACTTAATTTTTGTTAATCTGCAACCCAATGCCTCAGTTATTCATTTGGATGCTATTTTTTTATCTAGGGTTAATTGGTTACACACCATTGATATTTTCACGTTTTTGAACCACACCACTGATATTCGTCTAATAAGTCTCACACCACTGTAATTTTACACATCTTTGAAATACACCATTCTCTACGTTTTATGCCCTGGTGGACCCACTTTCAGCTGTATGTACTTCAGTATTTCTGTTTATGCCCCTACAACCCAAAGGGCAAGGCCAGGCGCGACGCCGTCTTCCGTCGTTTTTCTTCCGTCGTTCCCCACTCCTCCCCAAATCGGCTCCTTCACGGGCAGCGGCGGGGCAACAGCGAGACGGGCGGCGGCAGCGCACTTTGTCGAGCCGGGGCGACCGGGCGACGGGCGTCCGGCGCTGCGGCGGCGAGGGGACTCGGGTTTCGGAACGAGCCCACCAACTTTGCGACAAAACCTGCATCACAAGAACGTCCCCTGCATGAACCACATTAACTGCATTGAGTTGCGTTTCTTCAGGTCTTTGTTTGTTGGCATATATAACGAGCATATATACGAGCGAGCTAACCCTGCAGCTTTGGTTGCCCTCCCCCCTTCTTCCTATTTGTGTGCAGCTGAAGGGGAACGTGAGCCGCGAGGTCTCCGGCGCCCGGCGACGCCGCTGGATACTGGGGGCCAGACTGCTAGCTGATGGGCCTCACGTGGCTGCTGTCCAAGAACAAGACGGCCTACATCCCCACCACGCCGTGCTCGCGCCATGCTCTACACCGCGCACCTGACGGAGTCCGCAGGAGAACATGCCGCAGGCCGTGGACTCGCTGCAGTTCGAGCACACCGCCAGCACGGTCTCTGTGGCTGCCTCCGCAAGGGCATAAACGGAAATACGAAAGTACATACACCTGAAAGTGGGTCCACGAGGGCATAAACGTAGAGAATGGCGTATTTCAAAGATGTGTAAAATTGCAGTGGTGTGAGACCTATTATGCGAATATCAATGGTGTGGTTCAAAACGCGAAAATATCAGTGGTGTGTAACCGATTAACCCTTTTATCTATAGTCATCAAGTAGTTTCAACTGTTTATATTAGAGTTGAGGAAAAAAAACTATTAATAGAGAGATTTTTCAAACTTACATAACACTCTAGTGCGAGTTTAGCAGTTTTAGAATGCATTGCAGCTTGCAAAACATGCTCCAGCTACTTGCAAGTTGTCTTAGTGCACTGCTACATAAAAAAAGCTGCTTCTACAGTATATTCATTCTGAATTTATTTATCAGTTCTGCCGAAACTTGGGTTTTGCATGTTTACTAGAACTTCTCAGATTGTAGAACTTTAGACTGCTTGCCTTTTTACTTGATAGATGTTGGTGTGGAAGATATTGCATCCATATGTTTGTAACTTTAAGATTATTTATTAGATCTGAATTCTGATTTCCATGTTTTTTTTCTCTGCTGGGCAAATTAATTTGCTGTACCAGCATGGTAACTTACTGTCTGCTTCCATGTACTCTGTTAGTATAACTACGGGAATTGGATGAACCTATGTCCCTATGCATTCTCAGTTTCCACAGAATTCCTATTTTTTATTATATAGAACAGGAGCTAACCTAAGTTGGTTCCATAATGCCACTTCTTTTTGTAGATCGTCTCCATTGGAGCCCGCTAATAAATATAATAGGATTCTGAGAGACTAGATTATACTAATGCAAGATAATTGTTCTTTGTTCTTTGTTCTTTGTGCAAGATTTTTATGTATACTATGTCCCACAGGCGCTCCTTCCACAAGAAATGAACACTATATATTTTAATCTGCAGTCCACAAGGGAACATCAAATCTTTGTGCTATCCATCCTTCTAAACATGTTGCACAAGGGGAGTTTATTGTGTCTTCCTGCTGTTCGAAAATCCTTGCCAAAGGTAGTTATACTGTATTTCTAGAAAGGGTGCACAGGAGCAGTTCTCTAAATGAAATGCTACGTTTGGATAAGTTTTTATAGATATGTAAAGGAGATTCACGGCACTGGAATACACACCAATCACTTGAGTATGCCTCTGGTCTTGAACAAGATTTGCATTTGCAAATAGTGTACAGTTACTTTCAATTGAACTACCGATAAATAAGATTCTCATGTGACTGGAACTCTCCAATGCACAAGTAATTTCAATTTTCAATTCTAATTATTAAGCTATAAAAACTATTCCAGTTTTTCAACATGAATGGGAATTTCCTTCATGAATTTGTACTTTCTTAAATGCAGGTATGACTGATGGAAAAACTAAATAGCAACATTTTATAGCTATTCTAAAACACACAAGGTAGCAATATGGTTAGTTTTATATTGTAGTCTTTTTCCTTATTATTTACTGGTGTTATGTTTTTACTTAGCCTTTGCCATGTCACAGGAGTGTAATTTCTTTTTCTGGTGAACCATAAACTGTATCCTACTCAACTGCTGAAGTGCAAGCTTGATTAACTCTTTCTAGCAACAACAGTAGGAGCTTCACTACTATAAATCTTTGAAATTCAGTTACAAATAATATAGTCAGCTTGCTATCAACCATTTCTTCTTTATTAAAATATGTGCAGAGCTCCTTCATATTTGAGAAAAAATTAGATAGCTTATGGGGAAAAAAACTCCTGAAGATGTAATGTTCCTTCAGTTTTTTGGGTCATGCTTGGTGTTGGAGCAGTTTTGGCACAAAGATTTAATTGATTCAAGGAAATTTCAGTAGCCAACATGAAACTACTACTCTATTTGCAGGAGCAACTTCAGATATTCCTAATTGGGTCCTACTCGCTCGATGATTTGTCTGTTTATTGCCCAGTCTGGGAGTCTGACGTACAAGTGCCATCTTAAGAAGCTGTGAACAAAGTGGTCCTTCACATTGCACCTATCCTGGCTTGCATATGAGGTGAGTGGTACGCTTTCAATCTGTTGTTTTTGGTGATGCAAGTAGAAACTGTAAATTCCGTTTTGTTCCTAGAAAATAGTGATCAATCTTATTTGCTATTTGATCTTTTTTGCAGGAATTATGTCACCAAGTATTGCCCAGATTAGAACCATCTTCAGAAGATATAACTTCTGCAGATTATCAGGCCTGAAGTTGGGCAAGGTTTCTTGCATATGTCAGGCTCCTGCCATCACAAGGATGGCATGGTGATTCCATGATGAAGACTCAGGGAAATCTAGAGAGGGCACAGTTTTAACTGTAGCCGTCCTCAAAAACTTTTGTTGAGGAATCGATCGATGCCCATTTCATGGTCGGATATTCCCCAAGAGGGCAGGGAGGGCTAAGGATGCACAATCCCAGGGCAATAACTGAATATACAATGCTTCTCTTCATGACCAGATTAAAATAGTATGATATGGGAGCTTCTAATGTCTAACTCTCCAAATATAACCTGGTTAGAGCTGCATGATGGGGTAGCTTCCAGCTTCTATAAAATGCTTCTCTCCGCCACTGGGTTAAAGCCCCATGATGTGGGCAGCTTCGAACCAATGTGATTAGTCATTGTGTAATATTGTTGCAGACGGATATGGGTTGTTCACATGATGTTTCTTTGCTATGATTTGCACAAGCTTATTGTCAGTAATCTCTAGTCGTCAGTCCATTCTCGCCAACGCTAAAATGCAATGGAGTAGAAGTGGTTACTACCAACTTGGTACTTGAGAGGACTCTAAGCAATTTATTAGGTGAACTTCATGTAATCCATTTGTGAAGTTGGTGAAAGGAGATTGGCGTGCCCCGCATGCGCTTGCTATCCTCGCCCAAGTGGCAGTGCAGTGTGTCTCGATGTGATGTGGTGAATGGTGATCCAGATGCTTGGTTTTTGCTATTAGCTACAGACAATCATGTGCCTTCAATTCACGGATTAATCGCAACTCATTCCATAGATTATTGACAATTGAAAGCACTTGTCGAACTTGTTTACGAAGACTCCATATTCTTCCTCTGCTTTGCCACACAAGATAAGATGTGGCTGTGCAACCAAGCACCAGTTTCCACTTGATACGAAATCCTGCACCTTGTCAACGCTCGAACCCAGGACCCGATGGGTCTAAACCCATTAAAGGACCGAAACGGCAACCATAGGGGTGGGGGGGTGAATGAGAGCCTCAATTTTCCTTTTCAAATTTGGGTCATCGGCTCAACCCCGACCTCAAAAGAGAACTCACAAAGATACGAGTGATACACGTGCTAACTGGTAGCAAGATATCAAACGTGAAGTATTAGGCTCAAAGAATCGAACGCAACAGACGGAATGCAAAACAAATCATCGACGAGCACAAAACGTGTCAAAAAAGCTCGCTGAAAAATTAGGCCAAAACGTGAATCTAAAAGATGCTTGCTTCCTGAACTGAAACAACAGCATTGCTGAGCGACGGGTCACTTCACCTGTAGAAACTGAAATTACCGAGACACAAGAGCTAGAACACAGTAAGCAGTAAATTTGGAAACAGTGAAAACTAGTCTAACCAAAATGAGATAATTTAATGCTTCAAAGAAATACAATTTGATCAAACACGTGAGCTACTACTTAGAGAAAAGAAGTATTTCAATGCTCTAATAAATAATCACTAAAAGCTTTGGACATGACGAGTTGTTGTTCAGTAAAAAGAAAAACTCTCTTGCAGCTTAGCACCAATCAAAACACGCAACGAGCAGGAGGAAGTTGTAGCTTGCCAGCCTAGTAGTACTCCAAGGAAACTAAGTCAGATCAAGGCTCTGGCATCGAGATACATGTTGCTGCGGCTCGAAAACAGTTTCTAAAAGCACTAATTCATGAATACATCTACGTACTGAATTTAATTTGCATGAGCTCACCGATCAATGAAACTGTTTACCTGCTGTCGAGAAAGATGCACAGGGTGAATGAATTGCAAACTGCTACTGCCTGACGATTGCCCGACGAACTCACTCTGGAGAGCAGCAGTCAGGATCGGGATTCCCACCGACATGCAGCTTCTGGATGTTGGTGAGCACCGGGTGCTGATCTGCACAGTGCAGACTAGTACCTGACGCAACCCTGCCCAAAGAGAAAAAAATAGTTCCCCGTGCACTAGATCACAGGATGACAGACACAAACATTCACACGAATCAAAGAAGAAGCTCACGACAGAATCAAAGAAAAGAGGTGGTGCCCTGCTCGTGTGGATCTCGTGACTTTTCTATTCGAGATTCAGAAACAAACGCCGCTCAAAGGAGAACGCCAGATGCACTACAGGATTCCAGTGCTTTGCCGAGTGCCCGACGCACTAGGCAAAGGCTCCTTTGCACTCGGCGAATCCTTTTCCGAGTGCCAAACTCGGTGAAGGCCACTCGGCAAAGATTGACTCGGCAAACCAATCTTTGCCGAGTGCCAAAAAATGGGCAGTTGGCGAAGGGTTCGCCGAGTGCCATGTCGGTCTTTCGGCGAACCCGGCGTCGGCCGTTAAATATGGAAGGTGCTTTGCCGAGTGCCGAACGTCGGCACTCGGCAAAGATTTGAATATTTTAAAATTTTTGCTGAGTGCCAGATGTGGGCACTCGGCAAAGTATTTATTTTACGAAAAAACAAATAGAGTTTGCCGAGTGCTGTACAGATGGCACTCGGCAAAGTTATGGTCATTTTGCCGAGTGCCACCTTTTGCACTCGGCAAACCTGCCATTTTTCCTGCAGGTTACCCAGCTTTGCCGAGTCTTTGGCACTCGGCAAAGCTGGGAGTTTCATTTTTTTTTGCTGTTTCTGATGATTGTTGCTGCACATACACGTATACATATACATTTAGCATTCATATATACACATAAACCACATATATCACCAATTCACATATATAATCCACATATTTCACAAATTCACATATATAATCCACAAATATCACAAATTCACACATATAGTCCAACATCCAAACGAAATCCAACATGTCCAACAACCAAACATAATGTAACATGTCCAACATCGAAACGAGATCCATCACAAAGCAACATGTCCAACATCCAAAAGAAATCCCTCACGGTGCCACAGTCGAAGATAATCACCACCACCTCAACTTCACGGCCCCGACCCGTGGCCTCCCCGGGTGCGAAGAGTGTGAGGGGCCCTCACCTTGCCCCGGATACCACCCGCCTGCGGGCGCCCGACCGAACGCCCACCCGTGGTGTGGAGGGGCGTGGAAGCCCGTAGTGTGGGCTGCTGCGCCGGGAGGAGGAACGCCACCGCCACGTGTACTTGTGCGGTCGGGCCGACCGGATAGGCTGGATGGGGTGGAGAAGGGCCACCCGGAGGAGTCGGGTTCGAACCCGCCGACCGTGGCTGCACAAAGGGAGAGGGCGCGATCTCATTAGTACCGCAGTGAGAGCCGCATGGGGGCAAATAAATAAACAACAACATATACTCACCTGAGTCTGCATTGGAGGAGGAACGGGAAACGGGGGTGGAGCGAACAACGAGGGAGGCAACGGAGGCGGGGTCACACCGGGGGATCCGGCGGCCCGGGAAGTAGCTCGCCACGCCCCGCAGGTAGGGCGCGCCGAGTATTCTTTGGACTGCCTCCAACTCCCGCCGATGGGCCTCCGCCTCGGGCCGCCGCGGCCTCAAACTCTGCCGCTGGGCACTTTGCCTGGCCTCCAACTCTACCATCCGGGCCTGCAATATTACAACCGTAACATTGAAACAATGCATAGGCAGCGGACATGTGTAAAAACCGGTGAACGACGAATGAAACCGAAGTTACCCGAAAGTCCTGCATCATCTGGCGTGTCGCCTCTGCGCCGAGGTGCTATGGGGATGTCGGTGGAGGTCGTGCTCCTTGAGCGAATCACGCCAGCCTCCAACAGGGGCCGGGTTGATCGCGCTGTTGGCCATCCGTAATCGCCGTCTTTGCTTCCCTCCTCCTAACCTCATCACCAGTGCATGTCCGGGCGCGGTGGGTCGGATCGAAGTCGTCCCCCATGGCGCTGCTTTGCCGCCTCGGCGTCACCGGGTAAGCTTGGGGTAGACGCGGGCGTTGGTGTACGCCTCTGGCCCCTTCGCCGGGTCGTAGATGTTGGCCGGGTTAGTCGCTCTGCCGCTGTGAGTCAAGGCCCAACCCGCGTACTCGCTGATCTCCTGGTTTTCATGCGAAGTTGACTGCGAGGAGAACACAGAGATGGTTAGAAGTGAAGAGATTTGAGCGCTTGAATAAAAAAATCAACGTAATCGTACCCATCCGTCCCATATACACCGGGAGGGGCACGCTGCCTTGGTGGTGTGGCTTCCCTTCCATCTCCAAGCGACACCTCCGACGCCAGCTCTCTTGGTCTCGTCGCCTCGTCCCAAGAGCCACTTGTCCACAATGGCCACCCAAAGAGTCCTTGTACTTGCCGCACCACTCCCGGACACATCCGCATGACATAGCGGAGGATGAATGGAAGCCTGCTTATTTTTCATTGAAGGATTCAGAATAAATGCGTTCTACGAACCTGGATGTACTGGTCCCTGGTGAGGTCGGTCTCCCTCTGGAGCATCATCTCCCTTGCTTCATTCTTCCTCACCACCTTGCCAAGCACGCCGGCGTTGTAGGAGATGATGCACCGACACGGGCCTCGTGGTACAGGTCCTTGAGTCGGTCTCGGCGGACCACGTCCCCGCACTCTAGCGGCCACCGCCTCCCTGCCCGCCTCGCACGTGAAGTAGTTCTGCATACGCACAACATGTATCATTCTATTATTTAAGAAACATAGTATTTAAACGACGTGAAGTAATCCTGCATACAGACTCACCCAGAAGTCCGCCTTGATCTTCCCGGCAAGGGCGCCCTCCTCCACGCGCACGAAGTTCTCCCACGTCCAGGGCACCTCCATTGCGTCCCCGACTCTCACCGGCCGGGGTAGTTCTCTTTAATCGGCAGGGCTCGGATGCCATTGATATGGCGCGAACTGCCCCCTCCGCTTACAATCTTCCGGTTAGTGCACGAGCCATTAAGATGAATTGTTAGTCTGAAGTTCGATGTTCAACATGTCATATGAACAAGTAGTGAAAATATCAATGGCTACTTACTTGTCACCGTGGGGTCGAATCACCGGGCGGCGGGCCAAAGGGATCGGCCCCGTGGGAGGCTCGAGGCCCCGCTTGGTAGACCTTGCTTTGGCACTCGAGGAAGACGCCCCGACAGTGTCTCTTCGGCACCGAGTCCGAGTTCGAAGAGGTGTGGCCCGACGACGGCTGGCCCGACGACGGCCCGCGGCCGCCTCTCGCCAGACACAAAGTCAAACCTCCTCGTGGACGGGCGACGTCGGCCGCGCGCCTCGGCGCCTCCACCGTCGGGGCTGCTCCTCGTCGGCCTCCTCCTCGTCGTCGTGGGCACAGGGGGGGGGGGCCCCTCGCGTAGATGGATCGGACCCCTCGTCGACGTTGCCGCCTTCCGCCCGGCATTTTGTCGAGTCCCCTGCAAAGACAAAGAGTAAACCAATTAGTATTGCAAAATGAACGAAACATAATTGAAAGGTAACAATAATAACAAAATAGTATTTGAAGGACCGAATAGGCGACCGGAGGGGGGTGAATGGGAGCCTCAACTAAATTCTTTTCGAATTAGTGAACGTGTAGCTCTCACAACCCCTGAGCAAATCGAATCGACACTTTCGGTATGATCACGACCTTGGATGCAAGGTGGATGACCTAGAGATTGCTCTAGAGTCACAAATGATCAACCGGAACCAACTCGAAACGACCACACCAACTCGAGATGGAAAACAGCACCAAACACAGGAACTCGGATTTGTCCGTGTTCGGGGACTCGGACTGTCCGCGAGACAACCCGGACTGTCCGTGAGGAAGGACCGGACTGTCCGCAAGCAACAACAGAGGAAACCAACGTAAACCTGAACCACTGGTTCAAAAGGGGCGGATCAGTCCGCGCTAGCTGAAGCCGGGACTGTCCGCAGCAAGAACCGAAAAAACCAAACTTTCTCGACGTAAATCGGACTTCGCCCGAAATGACTTTTTGCGGACTGTCCCCGAGCTGGGCTCGACCGTCCAGCGATCAAAGCGCGTAAAACGGCAAGTTTCGGGACACCCCACGCACAAAGCTCGGACCGCCTGCGCTCAAAGGCCGGACTGTCCGAGTGCCAACGTGGGCAAAGAGTCCCTCGCCTCGGGCTCGAACGGCTGAAACCCGAGGGCTGGACTGCCCGCCTCCGGGAGGTCGGGATCGCCCGCGCTGTTGCATTGCAGCACGAACAGCACCGCCACCGGGCGATTCTCACCAAATTCGATTCAAGCTCGATCAAATCGAAACCTCAGTCACAAAAAATCAAGCCATAGCATCTAGGCATGTGGGTGACCATTTCCCCCTTGGAAATTTCTCTGAGTTTGACGAAGTGAATCAAGAGAAATCGCGAATCACACCAAGAACACACCAAAAAGTCACCTCGATCTAAAACTCGCCCGATCTATGTGCTCGTGAGGAATTAGCTCAAACCCTTGGGTGGAAATGATCCTCTCACGTCCCTAGCACGAATCAAGGCAAGAAAAACGAGATCAAACGGTGCCAAATCAAGAAATCGCGAAAGTGAATAGAGGGGGAGAAGATGAACTCGGGAAGAACAAGTGAAGAACAAAAATCACAGCACAAGATCAACAAAGAACACCGATCCAATCATCCCAAAAGCCACCATGTGATAGGCTACTCGAGCTAGCCCTTGCTCAACAAATTCGATACAAGATCGGTGGACCTCTCACACCGAGTCCGAACCCTAACTAGAAAATGTGAAAATGAGAGGCAAGGGAGGATGAAGGGGTATGCCTCGCTAAATAGCCCCAACTCCCTCTACCTAAACTACCCCTAAGATACATGAGTCGATTTTGTAACCCTAAGGCTATTTCGGGTCGACTCGGGTAATCTTTTATCCGACGGCCACCGCGCCTCCTCATCGGTAGCCTTGCCTCCACGCAACCTCCCCCGATGCCGCCACGTGCCGCCCTTCCGTCCGCCGGAACACTTCGGGTTTTGAGGCCCAAACCCGCAAACCCGCGCCGTGGTTTTGAGGCCCAAACCACTAAACCCGCCGATGGTTTTGAGGGCAAACCACCAAACCTCCTCGACACGTGTCATCGCCGTCTTGACCGCCCGAAGTCGCCAAGTCATCCGAGCTCCCCGCTCGCTGCACGCCGCCTTGACCTGATCGACACGGTCCCCGCCACGCCCTTGCATCCGTCGATGTCCCGGATGTCGACCTCCATGGCTAGCCACCCGGCGATCCGGTCCCTCGGTCCAAGCCTCACGTTCGTCCTTCACCTCCGCGGTCCGTCGGCCCGCACGCCCTCCTTGGCCCCTTCACCTCACCGTCAGCTACCATCTCCGAGCTCCACACCTGCACAACACGAACCAAGAGATACGTCTTCGACACACTCCACGTGTGCCGGTGAAACATAGCCGAAGCATAAAAGATAAAAGAAAATAGAAGGAGAATGTTGACTGTTGACAATCACTACATCACAAAACTAAACACATGCGACCTAAATCAACCATGTGTTCGCAATCTCCCCTTGATGAGTGCATTGTCAACATTCAACACAAAGACAGAAAGAAGATAGAAGATAGCACATCCAAGTGAACAAAATCTATGCGAGAAGCTAAGACAAACTCACCGATAGCAAATATGGAGCAAAAGACTTGGTTCCCAAAGACATGGGCAAAAGGCTCGACACAACCAAGCTAAGACACGCTAGTCCTCAAGAAGAGGTAGAACAGGCTCAACACCACTAGCACAGCTCCAAACCAAATTCTTACACACACACAGCTAGACCCTCAAGACAGAGGCAGGCTCAACACATCTAGCTCAAAGTGCTACTCCCCCTGCTCAAATGCGATCCACCGTCTTTGAAACTTTCTCCCCCCTTGTTGGCACATGCACTAATCAAGTTATGAAATGCAATATGTCACAATGCAAAGCTTCAAGATTATATTCAACCGAATGAGAGAGTGCTCACAAAGTGGTACCATAGCAACAAATTACAAGTGCTAGCCGAGCTCAAATTAATCGATGATATGAAATATGGCACAAAAGCATTTTGAGCAAATTTTAGTATCTTGCAAAAGGAGGTTCACCATCAAACATAGCACCTAGCACAAGTAGATAGGAGATCAACTAAGTGCTCAAACATGTAAACCGGGTGAACTACCCCAAGCGGCGTTCGGACATCATGCTAGACATTGTTGCACAAACTTGTGTTCATTTTAGTTCGAGTTGCAAATGGTTCACAAGTTACACGATAGCATGCGAATGGTTATCCACATTTGCCTTGCCTTACTAATCAACCATGTCAAGCCTATGCGTGAGCAATGATTAGCTTAAGACAATGGTCTGGGTCAAACACAATGAAGTCCAAGTTCATTCAAGAGTGCAAGTGAAAGCAATCTCAAACTTCAAGGTGTGGCAAAATGGACCCACTCGATCTTTTCATCACTTCAGCTTTAGACTTCATGTTTTAGCATGGTATTATCATGAAAATCTAAGCAAGTGAATGAATCAAAGCATGAGACATAGCTACCAAGCATACACATAAAAGCTCAAAGGATCTCAACATCCTACTCATGATAGAAGCTAGCTCAAGGGTGAACCAAGATTTAATTTCATCATTCATTAAACAAGTTCACATGTGGAAAACGTTGCTCACTCATAACATACATCACATGATTAAAAAGAGCTCAAGCTAGAAGCACCATCATACTCATACTACTAAGAGCACAACCTCATTCAAATCAATATAAAAGTGAAGCTCATGATATGCAAGTATGATACAAAAAGCAAAACAAACCTAAAAACTAAATCCGTACATCAACTACAAAGCTACCCCTCAAAAGGGATAGCACACACCCAACTCTCCACGAAGCTGGGCAAAGCGGACTTGGTCTAGTGGTTTCGTGATAATGTCCGCAATCTGTTGCTCCGTGTACACATGCCGTACATCTATGTCCCCTTTCTCCCGGTGATCTCTCAAGAAATGGTATCTCACCTCTATGTGTTTGGTCCGGGAGTGTGCGGAGGATTGGGTTTTTGGCAACACTCACGGCTCCCATGCTATCGGACAACAAAGGTACACGAGAAAAGCTCGGGCCAAAATCTCTCAAAGTGGCAACCATCCACAAAGAATCGGGAACAACAAGCAAGAAGCAAGAACATACTCTGCCTCAACAAATCGATCGAGCGACACCGATCGCTTTTATGAGGCGACCAAGACACTAGAGACGTACCAAGAAACCGACAGTACCGTGGACTTTCTATGCATACGATCACCAAATAATCGAGTCTGAATAACCAAATCGAGGAGAGGGTGGAAGAGGCCGAGTACCATAGGCCAAAGTCGGGGTAACCGCAAGTACCAAGATCCTCTTCACGACTGAAAGTGAGAGGTACGCGGCGACGATCGAAAGCGTCTTGCAGAGGCACACCGCAAAACCGGATGTCGGGGCGCGTCGCCGTCGTACAGCCAGCCGAGCCGATCATGCTTCAGTACTCCCTTTGGTCCACAAATTCTCCATCCTTGTCCTCGTCCAGGGCCGTCATCGTCGACATGGGCGTCGAAAGAGGCTTGGCCTCACCCATGCGAAACTTGCGGATGATGTCCTTCGTGTACTTGCCCTGGTGTACGAAGATCCCGTCCTTGGTTTGCTTGATTTGTAGTCCAAGGAAGTAGGTCAGCTCGCCCATCATGCTCATCTCGAACTCCCTGCTCATAATCTCTGCAAAACTCGATACCATAGCATGTGAAGAGCCACCAAAGATGATATCATCCACATATATCTGGACTAGGAGTATGTCATTGCCCTTCCTAAGCAGGAACAAAGTCTTGTCAACAGACCCCATCTCAAACCCCTTTGCTAAGAGGAAGGCTTTCAGTCGCTCATACCACGCTCTAGGGGCTTGTTTTAGACCGTACAAAGCTTTGTACAACTTGTACACATAGTCTGGGTGTTTAGGATGCTCAAACCCCGGGGGTTGCTTCACATACACTTCCTCCTCCATGAACCCATTTAGGAAAGCACTCTTGACATCCATCTGGAAGAGCTTAAAGCCCTTCGAGGCTGCAAAGGCAAGCAAAATCCTAATAGCTTCTATGCAGGCTACGGGGAGCGAAGGTTTCCTCATAGTCTATTCCCTCTTTTTTCGGCAAAACCCCCTCGGGCAACTAATCGCTTTGTTTCTCACCACCACACCATCCTCACTCTGTTTGTTTTGAACACCCACTTAGTACCTATGGGATGACATTCAGCAGAGGTGGGACTAACACCCAAACTTGGTTCCTCTCAAAGTTCTCGCAACTCCTCATGCATGGCATTGACCCAATCCGAATCGGATAATGCAAAGAGCAACATCTTTGGGCTCAAGAGTGGAAACAAATGCGTAATGAGCGAAAATGACACATGGCATAAGATTTGGAACGAGTTACCCTCCGATCAAGACCTCCAATCATGGTCTCAGAGGGATGGTTACGCTGAATGAGCCGGGCGCCGTGCGCGCGAAGATGTCGCCTCCCCTCGATTGAGCGGGAACCTCCTCAGGTGCAACTGTCTCGCCCTGAGGGTGCTGCTCCACGGGACCCCGTGAAGTAGTGGTAGTAGGGTCAGTCCGTGAGCGCCGTCGCCGCCACAGGGTCACCGGGGCAAGCGGTGGAGTCGCCGGGATCACCCCAGCCAACGCCTTCTGCTCCTCCTCCACAAAGATGCTCGCTCCATCTCCTCCTTTCCTGCACACTCAAACACGTAAGAGGAACAAGGCGCAGTCTCATCGAAAGTAACCTCACATGTCTCTACAACGCGTTAGTCTCAAGATTAAGAACTCAGAGGCATGTGAGTGCAAAGCATATCCAAGGAAAATGCCATCACCGATCGAGACTCAAACTTGTCGAGATTACCTTGCTTGAGAATGAAGCACACGCATCCAAACACACGGAAGTGACTCACCTTGGGCAATCTCCCAAACCGCAACTCATATGATGTCTTCTTGGTGAAAGCACGGAGGAAAATGCGGTTGGAGACATGGCATGCTTTGTTGATTGCCTCAACCCAATACTTCCTCGAGTCTTGTGTTCATCGAGCATGGTCCTTGCCATCTCCACAAGCGTCCGGTTCTTCCGCTCAACAATCCCGCTTACTTTGCGGGGACATAAGGGCTAGAAAACTGGTGCTCGACACCCAAGTTAGCACAAAGAGACTCGAACTCGAGTTCTTAAATTACGTGCCATTGTCACTGCGAATCGCTCGAATGGCTGTCTCTCGCAACTTAGTTCTCGGTCTCAAAATCAAATCGCGAGCAAAACCAAAAGCCTCATCCTTGCCCTCCATGAAAAACACCCAAGAGTATCTCGAAAAAAATCGTCAACGATCACTAGACAATACCACTTCCCAATCGACCGACCTCACCCGAGATGGACCAACTGTCCATGTGAAGGATCTCTCCGTGTCTCGAGGTCATAACTGAGTAATCGGGTGGTGGGAAGCGATACCATCTTCCCGTGACGACGGGGGTGGAAAACCAAATCCTTCTCAAATTTGAGTTTAGGCAATCCTCGGATCGATCCATTGAACTCAACCTCGCGAGGAGATCGAAGCTCGGGTGACCTAGTCTCCTATGCCACTTCCACAAATCGAGGAGGACCCGGCCAACAAGCAACAAGATGTGCCAAAGCCTCGAGAAAAATCAGCACGAAAGACTTGCCCAAATGGCACAATCCAAAGAAATAAGATCATCGCGAGAGTCCAAAACTCGAGAACACCCAACCTTGAAGCGTACCTCATACACATGCGCCATGAGCCGAGAGACGACAGAGATTGAAGTGAAGGTTGGAGACGAGCGCCACATCCTTAAGCACAAAGTGGTCATTGATCCCGATTGACCCTCGAGATAGAATCTTTCCTCTGTTCTTTGTCCCCGAAAGTGATGTACTCTTTTCGTCTTCATGGGGGTGAGGCTGGAGAACCACTTGGAGTTACCGGTCATGTGTCGAGAAACAGCCCCGAGTCAATGAGCCACATGTCCTCCAAATTTCCACTGTATCAACGATAGAACATGGGATGAGCATATGGCACAACACCGGGTTAGTAAACTTGGAAGAGTACCGGTGTTGACCATCTTGCCCCAAATATGCATTAGGCAAAACAACCATCCCACGCCCCATCTTACCAAACTGCTTACCACACACAACAAAGCGTGGTGCACTCCTCTTATCAACCTCAACGCTCCCAAAGCGAGGATCTACATCCACTCGCGGAGCACGACCACCAAAGGGTCTCACAAACCGTGGCCCAAACCTCTGAGGCCTCCTACCTTCAGGCCTAGCAAACCGCCTCTAAACCGACCGCACACCCTCTCATACATGCCAAGTGGTGGGTGATACATGTCACGGTTCTCAAACTCCACTCGACGCCTAGCATCCCTCTTCCTCCTAAAGCAAAACTCAACCAAGTGACCATCTCTCTGGCAATACTCACAGTGATACCTCACCTCTCTCTTAGGTGGTGGTTGGTTCACTCTCTTGGGTAGATGGTTCACTCTTGTTGTGGTCTTGGCCTTAGGAAGGGTTTCCTCAGGGATCCTGGGCAAAGTGTCAAGTGGGTTCTTGAGATGGTTCGGTTTGGGGAGCCACACTTGTTTGGGAGGTGGAGTCTTTGTGGGCTCTTGGAGGATGCCATCTTGCACAATGGGTTCGGTAGGCTTAGGTGGAGTCATCTTGGTCAATTTGGGAGTGTTTGTTGGTTTCTCACTTGAGCTCAAACCACTACCTTGACCAACCTTGCCATAAATGACTTCTCCCTTCCCACCTATAGCAAAGCCTAAACCCGATGTGTCAGTCCCCCTCTTGAACTGACTCATCATCATGCCAAGCTGCGGCTCTCCACAAGACACCCAACTCAAGACAGAGCGAAGATACTTGATCTCCTCTTCGACTCTCCCCTTGTCATGCCTACAAGACATGAGCTCCAGCTCCAAAGCTTCACACTTAGCACATCCTAGCACAGTGCTATCTGAGTTGGCCTTCTCAAGCACAGCAAGCTTGGCAGCCTTCTCTGCCAACTCAGATCGCAAGTCAGGACAAGACTTGCACGCACTCAACAGCATCGGCCTAGACTTCAAATCAACGTGCTCATCTAGCAAAGCCGAATACTTAGACTGCAAAGACATGATGCTAGACATATGCACAGCACAAGCATCACACTCCGTCTCATCAGAGACATCGACAGGCTTCCTAAGCAACTCTATCTCCGTCACAGCCATCTCCCACTTCTCCTTGTACTCCTTTCTCTCCCTAGCGGCACGCTTAAGCAACTTCTCTTGACACACAAGCGCATCGCCCAAAGATTCAACCTCATCGGAGAGAGATTCGATTGTAGGAGGTACCTCGGACGGAGAGGAGTCGTTGCCGTGTGGCTTGGCACTGTCGGTCACGGCTCCATCGAGGGCCATGGTGCAGAAGCCCCCGGGCTTGGAGTCGGAGAAGAAGCAAAGTCCATTTAGCTTGTCCTCGACCTTGCGCTCGGACTCCTCATCGCTTGAGGAAGATTGCCCGTCCGAAGAGTCGTTGTCGAGGTCGCTGAGGGAGGCAAGGAAGGCGTGCTTGTGCTCCTTGGCACGCTTGAGGTACTTCTTCTTGATCGCCTCCTTGTCGAAGCCCTTCTTGGACTTGTGCTTGCCGGAGGTGTACTCGCGCTTGTCCTTGCGCTTCTTGGGGCATGCGGCGACGAAGTGGTCCGGATCTCCGCACTCGAAGCATCCGCCCTTGGATGGGCCGCCACGCCGACGGTTCAAGCGGTTGTTGTGGAACCGCGAGAATCGGCTGATGACTAGTGCAAGCTCATCATCCCCAAGACTCTCCATCTGCTCCTCTGTCACAGACACCAAGGAAGACAAGGCAAAAGAAATCTGTGATGGGTTAGCAGAAGAACTGGAACCGCCCTTACCAGAGACGAGTGCAACGTTCGGCGCAGAGGGGCTCTTGAGCTTCGCCTGGATCTGGGCCTCGATCTCGGAAGACTTGAGCTTGCTGTAGAGCTCATCGGGTGTGAGGGTGTCGTAGTTGGCAGACTCCATGATCGCGGACACCTTCACATCCCACACCTTCCGATCCGTGGCGTACAAAGAGCCGCACGCCTTCTCGTGCTCGTCAAGCCTCTCCGACGGCTTGTTCGCCCGGAGCTTGTTGCGGTCGTCTGAAACCTAGCAAAGAGAGAATCGATGGACTCGCCATCAAGCTGGATGAGGTTGTTGTACTCACTCTTGTAGGTCTCGTAAAGGCGGGCCTTGACTTGTGGGGTTCCCTCGTGGTAGCTCTCTAGTGTCTTCCACACCTCACGAGCGGTCTCACAAGTGGCAACTCTCTCAAACTCACTATCCTTGAGGCTAGAGAACAAGACGCTCCTCGCTCGGCTGTTGGCATTGTGTTGGGCTATTTGATCCTCACCCACTCGAGCTGCTAGCACTTGGTAGTTCTCATCCTCGACAATCTCCCACACTCTCCAATCTATCCCCATAAGATGTGCTTGCATCTTAATCTTCCAATAGGGATAGTTGGTGCCATCGAACTCCTGAGGCTTGCCACCAAAGTGACCAAACCTCTCCATGTCGCCTTCTCAAGGATCAAGAACCGATTAAGGTGGATATGACCCTTAACCTGCTCCGATACCAATTGAAGGACCGAATAGGCGACCAGAGGGGGGGGGGTGAATGGGAGCCTCAACTAAATTCTTTTGAATTAGTGAACGTGTAGCTCTCACAACCCCTCGGAGCAAATCGAACGACACTCGGTATGATCACGACCTTGGATGCAAGGTGGATGACCTAGAGATTGCTCTAGAGTCACAGCGGATCAACCGGAACCAACTCGAAACGACCACACCAACTCGAGATGGAAAACAAAGACCAAAACACAGAACTCGGACTGTCCGTGCACTCGGGACTCGGACTGTCCGCGAGACCCAACCGGACTGTCCGCGAGGAAGGACCGGACTGTCCGAGCAACAACAGAAAAACCAATGTAAATGGAACCACTGGTTCAAACAGGGGCGGACTGTCCGCGCAGTGAAGCCGGACTGTCCGCAGGCAAGAACCGAGAAAACCAAACTTTCTGGACAGAAACTGGACTCTGCCCGAAAATGACTTGCGGACTGTCCGCGAGCCGGGCTCGGACTGTCCGGCGATCAAAGCGAAAAACGGGCAAGTTTACGACACCCCACGCATGGGCTCGGATCGTCCCGAGCTCGAGAGGCCGGACTGTCCGAGTGCCAACGTGGCAAAGAGTCCCTCGGCCTCGGGCTCGAATCGGCCGAACCCGAGGGGCGGACTGTCCGCCTGGGAGGCCGGACTGTCCGCGCATGTTCGACGAGCACGAACAGCACCGCCGGGCGGCGATTCTCACCAAATTCGATTCAAGCTCGATCAAATCGAAACCTCAGGTCACAAAAAATCAAGCCATAGCATCTAGGCATGTGGGTGACCATTTCCCCTTGAAATTTCGAGTTTGACGAAGTGAATCAAGAGAAATCGCGAATCACACCAAGAACACACCAAAAAGTCACCTCGATCTAAAACTCGTCCGATCTACGTGATCGTGAGGAATTAGCTCAAACCCTTGGGTGGAAATGATCCTCTCACGTCCTAGCACGAATCAAGGCAAGAAAAAACGAGATCAAACGGTGCCAAATCAAGAAATCGTGAAGTGAATAGAGGGGAGAAGATGAACTCGGGAAGAACAAGTGAAGAACAAAAATCACAAAGACAAGATCAACAAAGAACACCGATCCAATCATCCCAAAAGCCACCATGTGACAGGGCTACTCGAGCTAGCCCTTGCTCAACAAATTCGATACAAGATCGGTGGACCTCTCACACCGTAGTCCGGAACCATAACTAGAAAATGTGAAAATGAGAGGCAAGGGAGGATGAAGGGGTATGCCTACGCTAAATAGCCCCAATCCCTCTGCCTAAACTACCCCCTAAGATACATGAGTCGATTTTGTAACCCTAAGGCTATTTCGGTCGACTCGGGTAATCTTTGATCTGACGGCCACCGCGCCTCCTCATCGGTAGCCTTGCCTCCACGCAACCTCCCCGATGCCGCCACGTGCCGTCCTTCCGTCCCGCCGGAACACTTCGGGTTTTGAGGCCCAAACCCCGCTGAAAACCCGCGTGGGTTTTGAGGCCCAAACCACTAAACCCGCACCGATGGTTTTGAGGGCAAACCACCAAACCTCCTCGACACGTGTCATCGCCGTCTTGACCGCCCGAGTCGCCAAGTCATCCAAGCTCCCCGCCTCCGCTTCGCCGCCGTCTTGACCTGATCGACACGGTCCCGCCACGTCCTCTTGCATCCGTCCGATGTCCCGGATGTCGCCTCCATGGCTAGCCACCCGGCGATCCGGTCCCTCGGTCCAAGCCTCACGTCCGTCCTTCACCTCCCGCGGTCCGTCCGCCCGCACGCCCTCCTTGGCCCCTTCACCTCACCGTCGGCTACCATCTCCGAGCTCCACACCCGCACAACACGAACCAAGAGATCGTCTTCGACACACTCCACGTGTGCCGGTGAAACATAGCCGAAGCATAAAAGATAAAAAGAAAATAAAAGGAGAATGTTGGATTTGTTGACAATCACTACATCACAAAACTAAACACATGCGACCTAAATCAACCATGTGTTCGCAGTATTACATGATTTAGAAATTATCTCCCCGAATGCCTAAGGCTGGCATGTAGTCATCACTATCACTACCACTATTGTAATCATCAATGTCACCATCCTCATCATCTGTATCGCCCTCAGCATGTGCATCGCCCTCCACAGCTCCTTCGCGCACCATCCTCCATCGTTCAAGAATTTGCAGGTCCTTAGCATCCTGCACCTCATCACCCTCGTCCTCATCGATGGCGTTGTCTACTTCCATGCCCATCAGCGAAAGAATGTCTATCTCCAAACGTCCTTCTAGCCCCTCAGGTTGATAGAACTCTTCAGTGTTTGGGTCAGGGTTGTAATCATCATCGTTCGGAACAGGCGCTTTACCGTGCGGCGATACCTGCTGCACAAGGTACCAACCCGCAAGGTCCTCATGTTTTTGGCACGCCCATGGGAGGTAATAAACTTGTGTGGCGTGTATATTAGCCACAATATAGACATCCTCTCCTCCATATACGGAATCCTGTCGAATTTCGACTTGCCCAATCGTAGGGTCTACTTTCGTGTCATCAGGATTGAACCAATGGCATTTGAATACCACTAGCTTGAGCTCTTTAGGACCCCCAAAGTTGAGCTCATATATTTCTTCGACTATGCCGTAATAGTCCTTCTTATCCAAGCGGGCGTCATTTAACTCCGGTGCACGTTGTTTTTGCGGTTGGGCCGACTCTCCTCGTAGCTTCTCGTGCGAAAGCGATAGCCATTCACATCATAAACGGTGAACGAGTTGACCCTACAGGGGAAGCCACTACCCACCTGTTTTAAATCTTCGCACATTTCGGCATCTGTGCGGGCCTGCAAGGTGAGGCCACGTAGATCGTTACATTATATGTTACTAGGACCAAAGTGGAATATCAAAGTCGGAACGAGGTTAGTTGGATGGTACCTTTGAGCGAGAACCGGGAAATAAAATCGGGCTGCCCATTTTTTAGAAGATTGTCTTCTTGTTGCAAGGTAGGAGCCCCATTCCCTATCCAAAGTAGACCAATAAATTCCACTGAAAAAACAAGGCCGAGAGGTTTAGGGTCGATAGGTGGAGGATAGTGACGGCGTATGGAACAAGCTCATTGAGAACTTACCGATAAGGAGCAGTTTCGTCAAGGTTCAACAACACATAGAGCATGATAGTGCGCCACTCATCAAAGGACAAGTGCTTGTGGGTAGCTGCGCGGCTTCCTCTTCCGACTTGCCCTCTAAAAGGCCGAGGTTCGATGAACTCTCGTCGGCGTTGTAACGAGGGGTAGGATTGTGACGCCGGGAAGTTTCTCGGTATAGTACGCCTGTGTGAAGGTCGACACCTCCTCCGTATGTATGCCTCTGCCACGGAAGGCTCAATTTTGGCTTTATTCCCCGCATTTTCTCCGAAGTACCTTGAGAGCCCTCTCGATTGGATAGCACCAACGGGCTGCACGCCCCCCAACCGTGCCTCCTCGGGTAGGTGCAAAATCAGGTGCTTGCATCGACGGGAAGAAGCCCGGTGGAAATATCATCTCCAACTTGCGGATCAACACAGGTGCAGACGCTCCGGATCAGCAATCGCATCCCGAGATAACTCCTTAACACAAAGCCGGCGGAAGAAAAAGCTCAACTCTGCCAGGGCGCGCCACAATCGGCTCGGGGAGGTATCCCCGAGTCATCGCGGAAAGGATCCGCTCAATCCATATGTGGAAGTCATGACTCTTCATCCCTAAGACTTTCATAGTCCGCAAGTTCACCCCCTACTCGGGTTCGCCGCATACCCATCGAGGAACGATAACGTCTTCATCCACTTGTAGTACTTCCTTCCTATCGGCCCTTTTGATGATGTAGTCGGCGGGCCCTTTTTCCATCTCCTCCCGGGGCTAGGGGTCTCTATCACTAGCTTTGGTCTATCGCAGAATCATCTCTATGTCAAGTCTAGCCTTAACGTTGTCCTTTGACTTCTTAAGGTCCATGGTTGTTGCGAAGAGTGCCTCGGAGATATTCTTTTTCTCGTGTGCATTACATCGATGTTGTGTGGAAGAAGAAGATCCTTGTAGTAGGGGAGATTAGTCAAGCCCGATATATAAGTCCACATGTGTGTGGTACCATATCCAACAAAACAACCTTTCTTTTCATCGATTTTTCGGACCCGGCTAGCTCGGCAAGGACCTCTTCACCGGTCATAAACTTTGGGATGGGGTCGGTGACTTCAACACCTTTAGTGAAGTGCTTTTGTCTAGTCTGAATTCATGGTCCTCGGGCAGGAATTGACGATGTTTGTCAAACGAAGAAAACTTGCCACCCTTGAGAAGCGGGTGAATCGCACGGCTGCCTTGCATGTTGGGCAAGGGAACCTCCCATGAACACACCATGCGCTGAATATGCCATAAGCCGAGGAAGTCATGCATTGAATATAGGTACCACACATGCATTGTAAAGTTTGTCTTTGTAGCCTTCGGTCGGTCGTGCGTCGGTACCCCATTTTGCCAAGCATCTTGCAATTCATCCCACACCGGCTGCATGAACACACCCATATTGTTGCCGGTGCCCGGGTATTATGAGCGTCAAGAACAGGTGCTTGACCTCAAACATGACACCGGGGGGAAGATTGAGAGGGATCACGAACACGGGCCAACAAGTGTGCGGGGCCGCCGGGTTGACCGTGCGGGTTGAACCCATTCATTGCGAACGCTACGGCGTACATTTCGAGCCTCCATAGCTTTTTCGGGATGCATATTATCGAAGTGCTTCCATGCATCACCATCCGATGGGTGTACCAACTTCTCGGGGACTGTATCTTTTGCCCTTCTTGTGCCATGTCATTTGTTTCGCGGACTCCTCTGTCATGTACGGCCGTTGGAGCCTCGATGCGAAAGGAAGGTGTCGTAGGACCATCTCGGGGATCTTGGACTGTTTCTTCCTGCCATCACTACATTCTACCTCCACAAACCTAGCTAGAGGCTTTGCACTTTGGACCGGTGCGTTGCTTCCTTGAGGTCTCCCCTAAATAGGGGCACCCCTTTGGACAAGCATGGTACGACTCATACGGCATCTTGAGTCCACGAAGAAGTCTCGTGAGTCGTGCGTGTTCTTCGGCGGGGCGTGACCCTCCGAAGCAGGTTGCCAATAACCGACAGCCAGGTGTCGGCCGTCTCGACTAATGCTCAATTGCGACTTCAACGCTATAAGGCGTGAAATGGCATCCAGCCGTAACCATTGTCTTCTCGTGAAGGGGCTGTTGTGCCGCCTCCATCATCTCGTAGAAACGCCTTTGCGGTTTCCTCGAGGTTCCTCCTCCAATCCTCCATTGAACGTGCATCGTGAAAGTCTCGCCATCATGTCTCGCCATCCCGCATCTTGATCATACTCCTCGAGGAGGGGCCTCACCACATCCTCTCTAATACGATCGACTTCACCGTGGAAGATCCAGCGGCTATAGTTTGGGACGAATCCGTTGTTGTAAATATGCTTGCCCATTTCAACCTTGACTCACTTTTTTTTTGTTCTTACATTTCATTTGCCGCACGGACACGGCATCCGAATAGACCCCTTAGCGGCTGGGCCAAATGCATGCTCGAGGAAAGCATCGGTCCCCTAACCCATTCAAGGCTCTTACTTGCGAAGCCGTGTACATCCACTCACGGTTATCCATCCTCTGTCATACGCCCATGTCAGCGAGCCACATAACCAGCAATTACATCTACACGGCGTTCCTACCATCTAATAGGTGAGGGATAGGTCCTAATCCCACCCGAGGATGCGTAGACAAGGTTAGCATCCATGCTCAGCTCCCGTCCGAGCCGAATTTCGGCGACACCTCCCGCTGTTCTCCGATACGTCTGGCGGGGAGAGTGTGTATCCGGAGAACAACGGGGAGGTCCTGCAGAAAAACCGGCTCGGACGGGACCTGAGCATGGATGCTAACCTTGTCTACGCATCCACGGGCTGTCCAAAAAATGTGGACAATCCGAAACAGATACGGTCGCAGATATGCACAGATGCGCATACCAACGCCTGTATCTCTTTCGGACGGGAGACGCCTAACTGGGTCGCGCTATGTAAGACAACTACAAGGACGGGACGGAGGTGATTCATACCTACGGGGTCGGTGGAGACGCGGTGCAGCAAGACCCGTAGCGCCCACGAGGACGACCGGGGTCGCCGAGTCCATCCCACAGGTCCTCCTACAAAACAAGGGCAAAAAATAGTTAGTGTCGACTCAAAATTTCGGCAGCACCTCCCCTGCACGGGGAGGTTCCCAAAACCTGCAAAAAACATGGCACGAAGGCCAACAACCACATGCATATACCGAGAATGGGCACGAAGGCCACCAACCACCAATATGGGCACGAAGGCCACCAACCACCAATATATCCAACCACATACTTTACTTCTCAAGTATTACCATAACAATTACTACTAACCCTACAACTATTACTAACAACTACTAACACTACTAATACTAACCCTACAACTATTTACTAACTACTACTACTAACCCTACAACTAACACTACTAACCCTACAACTATTTACTAACTAATACAACTAACCCTACAACTAACACTACTAGAAGAATAGCGCTTAATTACCTTGGTTGCGGCAACACAAAAACGACGGCCAGGCGTCAATCACCTTCTTCCTCCTCCTTCTTCCTCCTCTCCTTCCCTCTTCTCCCTCCTCTTCCTCTTCTCCCTCCTCTCCTTCCTCTTCTTCCTCTTCTTCCCTTCCTCCCTCTTCCTCCTCACCTTCCCCTTCCTCCCTCTTCCTCCTCACCTCCCCTTTCTCCCCCCTCCCCCCGGCCCATGAGGGGCAAGGCCCGGGGCTCGGGGCGGGGCGGGGCCGGCCGGGGATGGGGGCCGAGGGGGCGGGGCCGCCCGGCCGGGGGCCGGGACCGTCGGGGGCGGGGGCCGGGGCCGGGCGGGCGGCCTGGCCGGGCCGGGCGGCGCCGGCCGCCGGCCGGCCGCCCGCCGCTGGGGGCTGCGGCCCAGGCTTGAAGCGGCGCCCGCGGCGGGCGAGGCCGGCCGCGGGCGGAAGGTCCGGCGCGCGCGGGCGAGGTCCGGCGGCGGCGCGGGGGCCGGATCCGGCGAGTTCCGGCGGCGGCGCGGGCGCGGCGAGGACGGGCGGCCCGGCGGCGGCGATGGGCTCGGGCGGGCTCGGGCAGGAATGAAAGAGAAGAGGGAGAAGAGGGAGCTGGCGAGATACTTATCCGCCCGGCTTTGCCGAGTGCCAGAAAACGGGCACTCGGCAAAGGTTTCATTTTTTATTTTTTAAAAAAATAGTCTTTCTTGAGTGCCGCACGTCTAGACACTCGGCAAAGCCGATTCTTTCTTTGCCGAGTGTCTAGCGTGGCACTCGGCAAATTAATCATTTTTTTTTGTTTTTTCGTCCCATTTTTTTTGTATTGCCTTGGTACAGTAATTACATGTCATATTCAGAACTTGAGACAATTTGAAGTTGTTTTGCTATATTTCATGAATTATTTGTATTTCCTTGCATTTTAAGGCCACTCCAAATTTGAGCTAGGTTACATGAAATAATGGAATGCGCTGATTCGAAAAATGTTATTCATGATGTTTGGCGTATGTTTAGGCTCAATCCGGGGACTCGCGTGAAATTAAGAACATTTATGTGTCGGAACATGACGAGTTACCTGCAGGAGAAGTGTTTTTAAATTCTATAAAATCCAAACGAAGTTCAAAAATCATGAAACTTTGCGAGGTGTCTTTTCATCTTATGAGGAAGCTGTGGAAAAAATTTGAAAAAGTTTGGAGCAAGTTGTGACGTCGGATTCCTAAAACCCAGACATCCCCATACTTCATCACATGAACTAGTGTGGAGATGTCTGGGTTTCAAGCATCCAACGTCACAACTTGCTCGAAACTTTTTCAAATTTTTTCCACAGCCTCCTCATGAGATGACAAGACACCTCGCCAAGTTTCGTGATTTTTAAACTTTGTTTGGATTTTATAGAATTTTAAAACACTTCTCCCGCAGGTAACTTCGTCATGTTCGACACCAAAATGCTCGCAATTTCGCGCGAGAGTGCCTGAATTGAGCCTAAACATACGCCAAACATCATGAATAATAATTTTTGAATGACCAAATTCCATTATTTAATGTAGCTGCAGTTCAAATTTGGAGTGGTCCAAAAATGCAAGGAAATAGAAATAATTAATGAAATATAGCAAAACAACTTCAAATTGTCCCAAATTCTCCACATGACATGTAACTACTTTACTAATGGCACACAAAAAATATGGGACGAAAAATCAAAAAAAAATTAAAGGTTTGCCGAGTGCCGGGGACGGACACTCGGCAAAGACCCCGCTTGCCGAAAGTGCGTATACTCACGGCACTCGGCAAACGTGCCTAGTTTGCCGAGTGGCTAACGGTGGACACTCGGCAAAGGTGACGGAGAACGTGGCCGTTTCCTCCCGTCATCCTT
The DNA here is from genome assembly GCA_015847255.1 of Hyparrhenia diplandra. NCBI lineage: Eukaryota > Viridiplantae > Streptophyta > Magnoliopsida > Poales > Poaceae > Hyparrhenia > Hyparrhenia diplandra. The sequence continues at coordinate 1,742,518 of JADLZK010005668.1, read as the reverse complement.
TGCCGAGTGTAATGTTTTGCCGACAGCCGCAAGCGCTCGGCAAAGATATTGTTTTCCGAGTGCTTTTCTTCGCCGGCGGCCAGGCACTCGGGCAAAGTGGTCTTTGTCGAGTGCTCAGTTTGGCACTCGGCAAAGACGCTCTTTGCCGAGTGCCCGACTTTTGCCACTCGGCAAATTTCTTCGCACTCGGCAAAGAAGCGGATTCCTGTAGTGATGCCGGCACATCAACGCTGTTGGTTCTGCTCACTTCTTCCATCGCACAGAGAACACGTCAAAACCAATGGAGAGAAGAGCGTTTCCCGTGCGCTACGATCAGAAACCTGGGACGGCCTAAAATCGAATCAAACTTTAAATACCACACAAGTACTCGATCTCAAACTCGGTTCTGAAATTCACCATGGACAATAGGAGCTATCCCTAGAGAATCATCACTCGATTTGAAGAAAAACTCCCAACTCGAAATTCAAGAATTTCAGATCACAGGCAAGAACGAAAATTGGGAAGAAAAACTAGAACATGGGGAAACGAAATCACAGCTCTGATTCAAAAATCCCAGATGGCATGAGGAGGGATTAGGGCCTCCTCTTCCCAAACGAAAATCACAAAGTCTTTACACAAAATTCAGAATTGTTTCTGGATCTCTCTCTCGAACCCTAAAGGGGAGAAGAAAAGCACGGTATAAATAAAAAGCGAATATGATTGATGGCCAAGATTGGGGACTCCCTCGGCCTATTTAACGGGTTTATTACACTCCCCATTTTACCCCTAAGTCTAATTAGAGTCAAACCAAAAATAGCCATTGGCGATATGGTCCAAGTGTCCGACTTGGGATAAACTTAATTCGACGGCCACCGCGCCTTCTCACCGGTAGCTTCGCTTCAACGTGAACTCCCCGATGCCGTCACGTGTCGTCCCTTACGCCATCAAAACCTCAGCCCGGGTTTTGAGGCCCAAACCCGCGAAACCTGTCGCCCGATGGTTTTGAGGCGAAACCACCAAACCGCCTCGACACATGTCACCGCCGTCTTCGACCGCCCGGGCGTCAAGTCTTCGAGCCGCCTGCTCAACTTGCACGTCCGCCGCCTTGACCCAATTGACATGGTCACTCCATGCGTCCCTCGTGCTTTGTCGATGTCACAAGTGTCAGCCACCACGGATGGCCACCCGGCGCTCCGGTCCCTCGATCCAGGCCTCACCTCCGCCCTTCACCGCTCGGGTCTATCGGCACGGCACGTCCTCCTTGATCTTCACCTCGCCATTGACCACCATCTCGAGCTCAACACCTGTACAACACAAGCCAAGAAACAACGTCTTCCGACACACCGCATGTGCCAGGTGAAGATAACCGAGGTAGAAAGAATGTGAAAATAGAATGAAAATGTTGAGAGTTGACAATGACTCATCACAAAATCTAAACATAAATGGTTATAATCAACCATGTGTTCACACCCATTCACTGAGCAATATGACTCAAGTATTCTATACATTAATTTTAGTGTAACATGAGCATCGTATTAACGAACCATCACCAGGCCCACTCTGTTTTTTCTGTCTTCTGGCGAAATCAAAGCAAAACGAGTCATGATATGGTTACTACTGATCCTGGAACGAACAAGTGATGCTTTTGACATCACCTACAGATCTATATACAATATGAATCGTGATTGTACCATTTGTGTACTGCGTCTACAAGGGACGCTATAACAGCTAGAGGCAGTACACATTAAATTGAGATGCAGGATGTTTGTGCCTTCCACGTGGTGCGAGTTGATCCACTAAGAACAAGGTGGACTAGGCATCCTAAACCTAGAAACCCAAAACAAATGTTTGCTTAGTAAGTGGCTTTTAAATTGCTAAATGAAGAGGGGCTATGGCAAGAGCTACTGAGAAATAAGTATATTAAAAATAAAACATTAGGGAGCTGTGATAAAAAACCAACAGACTCGCACTTTTGGAAAAGTTTAATGAATGTTAAAGATAGCTTCTTTAAGCTGGGTCATTTCAAGGTTAAAGATGGATCACAAACACGTTTTTGGTTTGATACTTGGCTGGGTAATAAACCTCTCAAAGACAAGTTCCCGGTTTGTTTAATATTGTAAGGAGAAAACAAGACACGATAGCTAACATACTAAGTTCCCCTGTACTAAATATTTCTTTTTAGAAGAAATCTAGTGGGGTAAACCTATCAAACTGGCACCGTATTGTATCATCCTTACAACAAATTAACTTAACAGAGGAACGAGATGTCTTTGTTTGGGATTTAAAGGCCTCAGGTTTGTTTACAGTCAAGTCTATGTATGATGCTTTAATTAACAATGGGGTAAGAGTGTCACAGGATATTTGGAAGATAAAATTACCAATGAAAATTAAAATTTTTATGTGGTATATCAAAAAAGGTGTTGTTCTAACCAAAGACAACCTGGCTAGGAGAAATTGGAATGGAGATAAACAATGTTCTCTCTGTCATATTCCGTAATCTATTCAACACCTATTTTTTTGATTGTTTCTATGCCAAATTTTTGTGGCGCTCTGTACATTTACTTTTTGGAATAGCACCCCCTTCAAATATAAGAGATTTGTTCGTTGTTTGGTCTAAAAAGGGGAACAAAAAGTACAATACATTGTTATTAACAGCAGCATCTGCACTTATATGGGCAATTTGGTTAACAAGGAATGAAGTAGTTTTTGATAAATGCAAACCAAAATCTCTTTTGCAGGTACTATTCCGAGGAACTCATTGGCTGCGACAATGGGCAAACTTGCAGCGGAATGAAGATCTTCAAGGTCAATTAATATCTGCAGCATGTCACCTAGAAGTGTCGGCTTTAGAGTTCTTCGGCTCACGTGGTTGGCTTTCACAGAGACATGTTGGATTTGTTTAGTCAAAAACCTTTTAGTTCCTTGTTTTCTAGGCCTTGTGGGCAGCTGGAAGTTGTTTCTAGCAAGACTTATTTTTGTTTCAAACTCTGTAATAATGGGTCTTATTCTATCTACGGATAGATGAAGCCGGATTAATTTCCTTTATCTAAAAAAGGAAAAACAGCTGAGCTTCAATTCATAAATAAATAGAGGATGGCTGACTGTTGATCCACTAAGAAGAATGTCATGTAAGGGCGGTCTCTCTGACGGTTATGTCAACCATATGGCAATATTCATGTTCATAGGTAGGTTTGCGAGACATCAGGACAGTGTCTACAACCGCCAAAGAAAGCTCTGGTTCGGAACTTAAAGCGCATATGTGACTACGACACTAGAAAGACAACATAATAGAGGAAGATCAAGGTAGCAACATTATAGAACAATGAAACTGATAAACAAAAGGTTCTGCTGTGATGAATGCACCAATGAGAATCACAACAGGAATACTGGGCAGGCACGTTCAGAAGCTCCAAAGTTGTGTCTGCTAATTTTACTACACCGCAATCCAAACCAGGTTGTGCAGCATCTCCACCTCTTCCCGCACAAGAAGCTAATTAACGGCGGTGGAGTCTAGGAGCATAGTAGGACAGGGAGCACAGTCAAGCTGTTGAAGGGAAACATACACTAGTAACGAAATGATTTTGCGAGCACTTGCAAAATCTTTTCCGTGGCGGGCACTTATTTTGCCCGTCACGGAAAATATCCCGCCACGTCCAGCTTGTTTTTTACGTGGCGGGCGTTGTTTTGCCATCACGGGGAAAGATTTGTTGCGTGGCGGGCACCTTAACACGCACGCCACGCAAAAATAAAATCTTTTGCGTGGCGGGCGTGTTAAGGTGCCCGCCACGCAAAAAAATCTTTCCCATGGCGGGCATCCTAAAAGGCCCGTCACCAAAAATGCAGGCCCAGTAGTTACAAGCCCATACAGCCTAATAACCCGCTCCCGGTATATAAGCAAGTCTAAACCCTAAACACACTTTCGTTATCCACTCTTCCTCACTCCTCTCCTCCCCACGCGAAACCAGCGCGCGCGCCGGCTCTTCTCTTCCCCACGCGAAACCGGCCGCCTACCCTCGCGGAAACCAGCGCCGCCGGGCTCTTTCTCCCCACGCGCCGGCCTCTCCTTCTCCCCCCACGCCCCATCCCGCGCCCACGCTAAGGCGGGCGGCGGCCGCTCTTGGCGGCGCGCCGGCCGCGTGGGCGGCGGGCGGGCGCTGCTTTCGGGCGCGTGCGCGGCTGCACGAGCAGAAGGCGGCGGGCCCCTCCCACGAGCGGATCCACGACCTCCGGCGGCGGGCGGCGCCCAACTTGTCCCGGCGACGCAGATCCGGGCGGCCTCCGACTTCGACGACGCGAATCCGGCGGGCGGGGGGGGACCTCGTCGCGGCGGATCCGGCGGTCGGGCTCAGGCCTCGGCGACCGGATCCGTTGGCTTCGACCTCGGCGGCGCAAATCGGCGGTGGGAGCGGCTCGGGAGGTGCCGACGGCGTGGATCCACGACGGGAACGGCGGCGGCACTCAGCGGCGCCCCCGATCCGCCTCCTCCCAAACCGGTTGCCGGGTGGATCGAGCCGACCTTCTCCACCTTCGGCGGTCGGTGGATCCGCATGGACGAGCTCCCGCGGCGGGGATCTTGGCATGGACGACAGAGCAGCGGAGCAGCGGCGGTGCTCCGGCGGCGGCGGGGCACACCGCAACCCTAGATGGGCTCGGCGGGTCCGTGATGGGCTCGGCGGGGCCTGTCTAGGGTTTTTTATTTTATTTTTGGCTGTGGCGGGCATCTTAATCTGCCCGCCACGCCAAATGTGTTAAAGCGTGGCGGTCACTGTAGCCCGCCACGCAAAGTCACGTGATTAACCGTGACCTTTGGTTAGTGACGGGCTACGATTGCCCGCCACACAAAACCAATTTAAGCCCCGTCACGCAAAAATCTTTTGAGTACTAGTGATATCTGCTGAAGAGCATGACAGCTTTCCTGGGATATATTTGCTTTATCTTGCACAAGTGGACCTGCAGGCATTCGAACCTATATACGCCTCGCCTAACGCGCACCCATGCTTAAGAAAGAAATTTAGTTAGACTCAGTTGATCACACAATTCTTTGTAGAGAATTGATGTTTTTTAGCTTGATATAAGGATAAATGGATGACATCAACTTTTTGTAATCGAATCCCCATGATCTTAATAGATGAAAGAAGACAACACGTGTGTGCGACACTATATAAAGCTTCGTCCCTACTCTCTAGTTGCAATGTGAACAGAGAATCCAAGAAGGGCTACCACATCAGAGCTATAAAAACTAAACAGCTCGATCTTGTGTCTGAAAAATAAAAGAGTGAACATACACTGATGCACGAGTGGTGGTATTCTTAGTTCATACTGTGTATTGAGCAATAGCTAGTCGTCAAGCATAAATCCAGGCTTGACAGGCATTGGGACTATACATACCTAATCTATCCTTTGCCAGACCAGGGATTAGCATAGATGAAGGTGTGGAATGGGACACTTCTCCCCATGTTTGCGTTCATCACACTCATCGCGCTACTCGACTCTGGCGGCTGATCACTATGTGGGCTTCCTTGTGCTTTATTGAATGATGTGGCTGCTGCTCTCCATTGCCTAGCTGCATTGTTTTCCAGATCTGTGATTTTCTTGCTTAGCTAGATTTTAAGCAGTATTGAATGACGTGGTAGCGCAAGTGATAGCCGCTGTACGCTGCCATATGTTCCATCTCAGGCATGTGCTCCTGACCCTTGGCCCCTTGGGCCATCGTCTATGAGTGGGGTTGCAGTGGTACACAGACCTGAGCTGAGGAACACCAACCGACATTTATCAGTTGTTGTGCATCCTTACTGGGCTGGACCAGGAAGCCCCCCATCAGCGCCATCAAGGGCCCTGCGCCTCAGGGGCCCACCAAGCAGCTCTGAGCTAGCCTGAATAAAGCCCCCCAAAAACAGCGTGGTCTGGGACTGGGCCGAAAGGAACAGGGCCGATTTGGGCGACCCTTCGACCAGTCCGCAACAGTGAGTGAGTACAGACACATTAATTTGAATTGCAGTACTCAGTGTGCGTACATGGAATTCACAGATAAATAGAAGTTGCGAGCTGCATGTGGATCCAGTTAGAAAAAATAATGTCATGTAAGAGAGGCAACTTGCTCTGCTCACCCAGTGATTAGGTCAAGAATAAGGCAATATTTATGGTCATAGCTAGGCATGTGAGGTGTTGGGACATTTTCAAAAACTAATTTCATCCATGTGGCTGCTCATGTCGAACAGTTGCCTACATGCTAAAGTCCAACCATAGCATGATAGCAGCTAGTCATTCTGAACCTATGTTCTAAGGCTTGATGCATGGCTGTGAGCAAGTCCTTGATGGATTGATATTTCCTTTTTGGAAGCCCTTGACGGGTTGGGATTACAGGTGGACTTGTACATTACGTGAAGTCCAAAGAAAACCGACAAGTGTGTACTGCATCTGCTCAGCTTTGTCTTGTTATCCTTTGGCTTCTTGAGCAGTTTCAAACCTCTGCAATTGTGACTAGTTTGGGGGCTGCACAATCACAGAGGCACTTGCTTCTATTGCTTCATTGTTGTAAATTCCAACACCATACTTTTAACCAGTGATGTAAATTCCCAAAGTACCTCCTCCTGTCAGTGCAGTCCAACACCATATTTTCTTGTTCCTATTGATAAATCACTGTAGTGGCAGTGTCTGTGTTGCATTGAGCAAAGGAAGTACCAACCGCTAGAAGATATTAAGGGCTGCTGTTGTTCTATAAAACAATGGAACAAATCTGATTCATATTTGCAGTCTGTATAAAAATGAAATATAATGTCCAATAACTCTGTGTGGAAAAAAATCATTCTTAGCTTCATTTTCTCTACTGTTCACAATCATTAGTCTAGCGCACTGAACTTTCGACCAGGATACCTGCCACGGAAACCAGATAGTTGTGTGTGCCAAGCAGATGCAACACTGATATAGGGGTCCTTTACTAACACAGAGCCGCTGTGGCAGGATGAAAACGGTCGAAATCGGTCGAATACGGACTTACGAAATAGAAAAACGAAATCGGATTTGTCCAACATTTCTATATTTTAGCAATTAAAGAGTATAAAAATAATTGAAAATGGTTATGAAACCAATTGAAACTGACAATTTTTTATGTCTTAAAACGGAACAAAATGTCGAAAAAACGAAAAGCGGTCGGTTCGAATAATATTTCCGTTCCATTTTCATCCTCTGCATCCCCATGTCGGAGGACCGCACCATTGGATCCATGGTTACTTCGTTCTGGTCCTATCTTGGGCCACTGGCAGGATACCCTGTTACAGGCTCAACCACCTGCCTGGACTTCAAATTTAGACAGTACGAGATAACAATCATGTTGTCATGGTATAGTACGATGGATTGTATGGTGCAGTTGTAAAGCATTGTTTACAAATGCTCTGCCATTTTGTATTGTATAAATGTTTTTACTTAAAACAATTTATGGTTCATCTATGTATTGATTTACTTAGATACGTACTATTTGTGGTCTGTGTGACATGGGTTCTTGGTGTTTTCTGGAGTTGCGTTTGTCACGGTGGAACAAGAAGTGCTTGCATGCATAGATAGTGGAGGATGTTGCAGAATGGCTTGCCGCTGGAAAGCGAAGACTAGGTGTGCAAGACTGAGTGGCTCATGTACTAGTGCTAGAGATCGTAGATGCATGGGTGCACATGACCTGGCCAAGCAGTTGTTGCTCAAGCATGTAAGTCGGGCTTCTTATAGCCGTGTGTGTGCGTTTTGTGAGTTGAGCCGAGAGAAACAGAGAGAGTGCTGGTGTTGTGTCGCCGCTGTGCCGTTCATCGCTCGGCCGGCATGGGTTGCCTGACGAGTATCCTCTCGTGTTCCAAGTGTGTTCCGAGTCGTGTGTTTGTTCATTAAGAATAACCAAGATACAGGTGTTTGTCGCCGAGTTTCATTGTCCATTGTTCTTGTACTTATGATCGTTTGTCGATCCTCGGTTCCAACAATAACTATTAGAATTAGTATCATTTGTCTTCAGTTAAATGGATAATTTAGATAGCCTCACTTGGCACAACATTCTACAGTTGGTAAAACATTTGCAAATTCACCTCTTGGGACAAAATTTTGGAACTGACTGATGCTCGAACTCAGGACTGATGGGTTTGAACCATCCACTGAGGTATGCTAATCAGATAATCTACATGATAGTCCATACACAACATGGTGATTGAAATTTGAGCTCGCTCGAACACCCGCCTTGCCTTCTCTATTTGTCTTTTTGCTGGATTGCAAGGCAAAACAAATGTGACACACTCCTATTGTTCCTGCAGGTCAGAACTCATTGTCTTTGACATCTCCTCTACAATTTAATACATTATAAAGTGTGACTGCAGCCTTTGTGTCCTACATCTCTACTATAAGGCACCACTTCTTTCTATTTTTGGCACAAGCAACACCATCCGTCGGATCTCACAACTAAGGGCCAGGATTCAAAGTTTGTCCAGAGGTCTTACAGGGTGAGACCCCCGACGCCGACGCATTCCCCGCCCGTCCACTCCTGTCACCGCGAAATAACCTCGTGCGACCACGGTTCGAATCACGGGGAAAAGATCTTTTTCAAAAAAAAAAAATTCGAACGCCCTTGAGTGCGGCGCTCGTCCTGTAACGCCCTTCAACGCAGCGATCGCGGTGCTCCTCCTGCTCGCCCGCGAACCTCCCCGGCAGAGATCCTCCCGGTGGCCATCATCCTGTTCGGCGATCTAGCCTGGCGAGGAGAGGCACCAGCGCCGCGACCTGTCTATCTGACTAGCCGCGATCCTCGTGGTCGCGATCGGGCCTGGCGACGATCGCATCCATGCCGCCGGATCAGCCGAATGCAACGGCTCCAACTCCTCCTAGAGGCGATCAATCTCATCGCGGCAGTCACAAATTGGGTTCATCAGGTGATCATGTGCCCAACTCACCGGATCGATGTACCTATGATTGGGGTCGGGGCCAGGCGGTGGCAGCACACAGGCAGCCCCTCCGCATCATCTGCTTCTGTGCTGATCTCGGCAGTCGGCAGGTCAGGTTTCTCCATTTGTTTACTCGCCGGGGACGATCCTGTCGCGCGCTTGCTCCGCTCTCGCGCCGCCGTGTGTTTTATATTTATTTTGGATCTGAATTGTTTTGATGGTTGACTGCCGATCTGAATGTTCAGGGTTTCGATAGTGCAGATGTCTTGGAGAGGGTTCCAGAGGGAGGCGATGGTAATTTGTCTCCAATCATTCTCAAAACGCATACACAAACAAGGCTCATTGATTTGTGAGTTTGGTTATCCTGGACGTGGTTTCATTGGATGCGTGGATGTGGATTGTATGTGTGTCACGTGGTCTGATGTAATTGTTTTGGTGCAGGAGGTGCACGAGTTCATCTAAGAGGCATTTCAGGTTTCTGAACACGGATACGGTTGAACACAACGATGGTACTCTGAAAGAAGTGGCAGGCACATTATAAAAATGGATTCCTACTATGATTTTCACACAGGTAACATTTTCTCTGTCCACTACAAATTTTGAGTTCCCATGGCACGATTCGTTTCAGGCTTTTATGTGTAAACACTCACAACAACGTTATATGAACTGTTGGCCTTCGACTTAGATGTAGCTAAAATGAAATGAACAATTAGTTTCTTGTCTCACCGACCAACTAGCGAGGTTTTACTTTTTAGAACTTCAGCTATCGTTTTTCTTATTAACTTGCACTAAGTATTCTGATTTGTGTTTTTTTTTCCTCAGGATATCTTGCACATTGACATTAAGTTGTAATGTCAATGGAACACAAGATGAGGTAAATTCAAGAGCTTGAGCATTACACTCAGTGGTAACGTCAAATGTGTGACTGCGAGTGCGGCAGCTGAACTGCCTATCCATGAGATTCTCAATTAACAGCATGGTCGTCCAATTTTCCAAGCTGTGTTTCGTTGGCAAAGAAAGTAAGAAACAAAAAACCTGTGACTTTTTTTGGTATTTATGTCTTTTTTTTTAGCTTATATATAGCACCTTTTAGTAGCTTGATTTTTATCACATGATATTACCATAGGGTTAACATGGACACTATACTTGAAAATATCTAGGACACACTCTACAAAAGCAATTGTTCTGGACCGAGCTGCTTGAGCCGGCTGTGAAACCCCCGGCCCTGAGGTGAGCTGAGCTGCTGAGGAGGTGAAGCCGTGCGTTTCCGACGCCCGCCACATTCTGCAATGTGAACGGGGTTAAAAACCTCCTTCAGCTACTATGTATTTTTTAACCAAAGCTACTTTGTATAAATATGTTTGATTATGCGATTGTAGTAGTTAATTCACAATAATTCTAAGCAAACATATACTTTAATGAGAAGGAATACATATAGTTGGTTCGTACCTTTCTTTTTGTTCTTTCTTTTTGATGAGCCAGGAGGGGTTGAGGCCCCTATTGAAAAGGAAGCTAAAGGATGTTGAAGAGGTTGCAATAAGCTTGATGACCTGCTTGGTTGTAGATTTGACCACTAATGTTGAACAATGTTACTATACATATTTTTATCAAGTTAAGATGGACCTTTTATTTCTTCTTTTTGGTGAATCATAAATGTATCTTATTATTTTTGCATGAATCATAAATAAATCTCAGTGGTGCTTAACTTGATATTTATATGCCTTTTGGTTATTTGCTTTGCATTTTATATGTTGCTATAGCGCTAGCATGGGAGATGGATTTGGTTGCCAATTTTGCACCAGTAAAATAGAATTACCACTTCAAAATTTTGCGGAATTTTATTGTAAGCAACAATTCGAAAAGTCGGAATTACCACTTCTTGAAATTTCATCGCTTGGTTGTTTCCATATGCATCCCTAAAATATCACCGTAGCGTTAGCACGGGCATTATACTAGTGTTTATAAGGGGTGACACAACGGAAGGTGCACATTAACTCGAACTGCTTTAGTATGTGTGATTACGTGGAATAGTAAAAAAAATCTGAAGCATCAATTCACAGAGAGGGGCCTGTTCACAGATAAATACACTTGTACTCAATGACATGGGTACTCACTACTTTCTAGTTGCAATGTGAGTTAATATTAAAAAGGGCAACGCATGACATCGGAGTATAAAAAGAAGAGAAATTCTGCTTGGAAAACAGAAGAAACAACAGACACAAGAGTGGTAGGTTCTTAGGTTGTGCCGTCGCTATGTCTCGAGCAAAAGCTATAGTCAAGCATAATTCTAGGCTTAAGAGGCATTGGGAATATAGACACCACATCCATTGTGCTTATGTCGTGCCGGTGTTTGTTCCTTTGTGCTGATGTCCACAGCACAATCCGTTAGCAGTGGAGTATCTACTCAATTGAGGCGGTCGATCCCAAAATGTCCAATTGTGCTTGTACAAGAAGTGGTGTGACCTCGCACGCAGAGTCCACTGCAGTCTGCAGCAACCATGACAGCAAGACGATGCAGATGGACCCAGCAGTCCTTGGGTGTCAGACGGCTCAAGGGTACATGTTTGGACTTTTCTCTATCCTCCGAGGCTATAAAAACATATAAAAAATTTCTTAGTTTATCACGAATTATGTGCGTGGCTATAAATAAGGAGAAAATTGGAGAAAGAATATATGTAATTTTTAATAAGTTATGAATACCAAACATAAATAACTTCGGGAATCTCTGAATCTGGTTTTGTAAAACAATTTTTTATTTTGATTAGCAAAAATGGAAAAAATGTCGCCCTAACAGTTTTCTAAAAGTGCTCCTCCAGTAAAGTAAAATTTTGCCAAATATTCTCCTGGTAAAATTTTGCCAAATACTCTCCTACCAAATATTTTCCTTTTCTTTTCTCCTTTTTTTGTCTTGTGATGTACACAGTTGTGCATGTAACACAAACATCACGTCATCTTCGGGCTGAGCCACTGGTGAATCCTCCTGGTAACCTCGCCATGAAAACCTCACTAGTGTCACACTGTCACTGCATCGACCTTGCTGAAATGTGCCAGCTCGTAGTCGGTTGATGTCAACCACACCACGGTCGCACTGGAGTCCGATTTGGACGATGCCTTGAGCCGCTTCCCTTGTCGCCGCCCGGCGTCACAGCAGCTGTAGCTGCTGCTGCTTGGTCTTGTTGGTAGTGTCAGTTCAAGGTTGCATTCCTGGGCGAGCGGAGGCGCCGGCATCGCGGCCTTGCTGTCTGAAGATAAAATGTGGCATCGGGTCAGTACCTGTTGCCTGAAGATCTGTTCTTGGTTCAGGATGGACATCCTCATCTGCACCTTGCCCATGTCAGTACCTGTGAGCTCGCTCCAATAGTCACCTCACCCTCTCTATTTGTCTGCTTGCCGGACAGCAAGGCACAACATATAAGATGTGCTCACACTGTTTGTGTACAGTTTTTTTTTTTTTTTTTTTTTTTTTGAAACGAACCGGCAGGAGAGCTGCCCGCTATATTAAAAAGAAGGAGACGCCAGAAGGCGCAAGTTACAACAAAACAAACACCAAAAGAAAAAAAAGAAGAAAACTAAAACTCACCCGGTTGGATTGGGACATCAACACGGGTTACCGCACAACGGCCAACACGGCCAAAACTCTAAACAAAAACACACACAGCGACAGAGAGATAGAACACAACCGCGGCACCACCCACAAACCGCACACAAGCAGTCGTCGAAAACCACTGACGAGATCCAAACGCCAAAGACAAACAAGAGGGCGGACACCACCACACCGAGAAGGCCGCCGCCGTGCAGGACCCTTCGCCGCAGTGCCGCCGCAACAAGGCCGCCATCCGACGGAATGAAAACACCGAGACCGAGCCACCACAACACGCGGGGGACCTCGCCGCATCCGCTGTTGTACTCTCTCTTGTGCGCGGGGGCCTCCTCGCCACGTCCCGCCCTGGCGCTCCATGCTCCGGCCTCGTTTTAAAGGTTGCCGTCAAGACAACGAGCAAAGCTGCCCCACCCACGAAGATCACCTTGAAGCAACCGGACCGCCGCCGCCCGGGTCGGCGTTCCCTCGTAGCATCTCCACGCCCAAGGTTGCCGCCCGTCGAGCGGAAGACCAAGGTTGTCGCTTGCGCCATCTTCCGACGTTGTGCCACACCGGGTGGTTCCAGCCATGCTGAAAAGACCCGCCACGATCCGCTGCAAGCCAAGTCATCCCCGTTGCCGTTGCCGCAGGCGCCGTCCAAAGACGCAGTCCCGCACCGCATGGGCCCTTGCAGAAGCAATGCCAGTCGCCGCAGTCCGCTGCAAGCAGCCGAACGACAAAGATAGATGACCCCTGTCCACCAACAAGAAGGAGCCTCCTCGGTCGCGAGTAGCCAACACCCTTCACTCCACACGCACGACGGAGAAGCCAACACCGGCGAAGCCGCCAAAGACAGAGGCCTAGCGACACCAAAGCCGAGTCTCGCGGTCTCTCGAGACGACGCCTCCAAGGAGGGGACGACGCCAATGGCGCCGCCGTCGCTCGTCCAGAAATGGACAGGGTTTTCACCCAGAGACCCCGGCAGGGCTGTAGCTCCAACATGGCGCCCCCAACGGGGATTGCGACGTCCGCAGACGCCGCCGCCATGCCACCAGCGTGCGGGTGTGACGACTTTCGCTTGGGCATGAAGGCCCGCCGCGCGCCGCATGGCAAGGCACACCGGGACCGCCGCGCAACCGCCCACAAGATTAGCTCCTCCGTCACAATTCCACAACCGCCTTGCCGAAGTCCCACGTCCCTGGTGCTGCACGCGCAACACACCACCACAGCAGCACCTCCGACCGCTAACAGCACCACCGCGCCCGTCGTTCCTGCTCCCGAGACGCTGGGGACGCACGGCCACCACCGCATGGCCACCGGCCGCCCCACCACCGACAAAGACCTCCACCACAGCAAGCCCGAGCCGCCGTCGACTGCCGTAGACCGCCAACCGCCGCCCGGACCGCCGCCTGCCACCACCTGACGCCGGCCGCCTCCACGAAGACCACCACCACCGATCGGCGCTCCTCGCCGGATCCGGCCGAGTGGGGGCAGGGATCCGACCAGGAGAGGGCGGATCCCGGCGTAAACGGCCGGATCCGCGCCCCTGCCGCTCCGCCGCCAGGGCTGCCGGCGGCCGCTCTCCGCACCGAGCTTCCGCCTTGCCGAGGAAGATGCCTCGCCGCCGCCATCCTAGTACGCCGCGCGGGCCTCCCGGCTGCCTCCTCCGGCGGCGGCGAGGGGAAGAGCGCTGGAGTTTGGAAGGAGGCGGCGCTTAGGTTCGCCCGTGCCGCCCGTCGCGGGAGCGGTCGCGGGGGGCCAAAACTCTAAATTGTGCTTCCACTGTTCGTGTACAGTTGAATACATTATAAAGTGTGACTGCAGCCTTGTCTAGGAGAGACGATACAACGGTGTTTGGACATTAACTTGAGTTGCAGTACTGCTAACGTGGAACAGGAAAATAAAAATCCAGAGCACCAATTCATATGGTCACAGCTAGGCATGTGAGGTATTGGGACATTTTCAAAAACCAATGGCGCCCAAATACACACCCCGTGATTACATCAGCCAATACTCATGTGAAACGTTAGCCTACATGCTATAATCCATCCATACCAGCTAGTCATTCTGCACCAAGATTCTAAGGGTTGATGCATGGCTGTGAGCAAGCCCTTGAGGGATTGGGATGTCCATTTTGCAAACCCTTAACGGGTTGGGATTACACGTGGATTTGTACCTGAGGGTCTTGTTAGCTTTGGGCTTCTTGGTCGAACCTCTTCAATTCTGACTAGTTCGAGGGCTGAATAATCACAGAGGCACTTGCTCGCATTGCTTCATTGTTGTCTCGAACTACCAAAGGTAAAAAGGATTATGGAGCCATGTGTCTTGCACAGTGCCATGCTTGTTAGAATAACACGTACCACCTACTGCTAGAACATATTAAAGCGCAGCTGTTGTTGTATACACAATGGATCAAATCTGATTCATGGATAAAAAATGGAATATAATTTCCAATAATTCTGTGTAGAAACAAATCATGCTCAACTTCACTTCCTCTATATCCTTCGTAATCATGGGTCGAGCACACTGCACTTTGGAACTGGATACCTGCCTCGCTAACCAGATAGCAGTTGTGCTGCATCACTGTTAGCTGCCGAGGCAACTAATCGGAAATAAGAACAGGAAATCTATGATACAAGTTCGCCGGCGTCAGCTGCGACGATGACGACGACTAGTTCTATTGCAGGAATTTGAAATTACAAGTAAAGTGATTGGGGAATTCTTGCCCTCTCTCTATTGCTCCTATCTTTTATATCTCCCTCAACTCACTCGGCTTGGGCCTTTAGCTCACAAGCGTTACAAGCCCACTCAGGCCCAGCCAGCTTGACACTTCTCTTTGTCTTCCTCTTGGACCTGGACGCAGAAGGTGGAAGCCCAGCGTGGGGTCTGCTGACAATCACCATGCCGGAGGACAGCACCATTGGATCCACGGTTGCTTGGTTCTGGTTCCAACACTAAGCCACTGTGCCACCTAGTGGGACAGTTTGGGGACTCGGTTCCATCATCAACCACCTGCTTGGACTTAATTTTAGATAGTAAGAGATAAACCATCCGTATACTTGAAAAAGTAAATGACACTTTGCAGCGTGTGGCTTCTTGATAGTTGCCTCTTAACAAAATGCATCACTTAAAAGGGAAGTACTCTATTCGCATCTATAAAATGGAATTCCATGCACTTGGGAAAAAAAGAGAACAAGAAAGAGGTCTCAGGATCATCAGTCTACCCAATATTTCAGAACAATGAACATGAAGAGGCACACATCTACTATGGTGAAATACATCATGATTCTGTCATCTCAAGTGGTGCTGACTGTCAGAATGAAAAAGGCACCACATAATCTATTGTACATATATAGCATAAATTTGTTGACTGATACTATGCTGTCCGAAGTTAGTTAGTGTTACTCACAAGCTAATAAGCATGAGAATTGTGCTGATAAGCATGGGCTTCTGCTGGTAAGAGGGCCAAATAGTACAAAGCTGCATCCTTACTGGGCTGGGCCAAAATTTCTGAAGTGTAATGGGCTACACACATTACCACATGCATGTATGTCTTCTTAAAGACTAAAATTTAGGGCAACTCACATAAACTAGGCTATTTTCAGGTTGGAACCGAATATCTAAATATATACTGGCTAATAGTTTAGGCGTTGTCTGTTTTTGTGATTAATGGTCATACTGGCAGGATCATTCATTCATTCTAGGCCACTGTTTAGTTATTATTGAGTGAATAGATTATTAAAATTTTGGCTGGAGAGAAATGACAACAATTTATAGCTGTCATGATTTACCACTGACTACAAAAACACCGGGGCCTTGTTCTTACGTTGATATAAATTTATAGAGGTGTTCATGCACCTAATGCGAATAAAGAATTGAAGAAGGGCAACAAGCCACATTGGAGCTATGAAATGAAGAGCAATTGTGCTTGGAAAATCAAATAGACAAAAGGCAGACTCTGTTTTTACTCATGGACCATTGGGCATCAAATAGACAAGAGGCTGGTTCCTAGATCGTCCTATGTCTCGAGCAAACTCTAGTCAAGCATAAATCTAGACATAAGAAGCATCCTTCCTCTACTTTTACTCATGGACCATTGGGCATTGTATTAATGAACCATCACCAGGCCCACTCTGTTTTTCTATCTTATTTGGAAATGAAAGCAAAACGAGTCATGATATGGCCGTTGCTGATCCTGGAACGAACAAGTGATGCCATTGACATCACCTATATATCTGTATATAATATGAATTGTGATTGTACCATTTTTCTGCTGCGTCTAGGAGGGATGTTATAACAGCCAGTACGCATTAAATTTAGATGCAGCATCTGAGCTTCAAATCATAAATAAATAGAAGATGTGCTGACTGTTGATCCAGTAAGAAACATGTCATGTAATGGCCGACGGTGGCTCTGACGGTTATGTCAACCATATGGCAATATTGATGTTCGTAGGTCGGCTTGCGAGACATCAGGACAGTGTCTACAGCCACCAAAGAAAGTTCTCGTTCGAACTTAAAGCACATATGTGATTACGACAGTCAAAAGACAGCATATTAGAAGAAGATTGAGGTAGCAACATTATGGAACCATAAAGCTGAGAAACAATATGTTGTGCTGTGATGAATGCACCAGTAAGAATGACAAGACAGTGTCTGCTAAGTTTACTACACCACAATCCAAACTAGTTTGAGGACCACCATCTCCACCTCTGCCTACACAAGAAGGGAAGGGCGGTGGAGTCTGGGAGCATAGTAGGACAGGGAGCACAGTCAAGATGTTGAAGGGAAACATCTCTGCTGAAGAGCATGGCATCTTTCTTTGGATATATTTTCTTTATCATGCACAAGTGGACCTGCAGGGATTTGAACCAATATACGCCTCGCCTAACGCACACCGATGCTTAAGAAAGCAATTTATTTAGACTCAGTTCATCACACAATTCTTGTAGAGAATTGAAGTTTTTTAGCTTGATATGAGAATAAAAGGATAACCTCAAATCTTTGTAATCGAATCCCCATGACCTTAATGAATGAAAGAAGACACCATGTGTCCATGATTATACATTTGTAACGTAAATAAGTTTATTGATACTCTGCTGTCTGGGGTCGTACTCACAGGCTGATAAGAATGGGCTTGTGTGTGACAGATGTGCTGATAATTATAAGCATGGGCTTGTGTGCGAAGCTATACAAAGTTTCGTCCTAACCTCAAGCCAGTTTATAATAGTACATTGTGTGTGAAGCTATACAAAGCTTGGTCCCTACTCTCTAGTTGCAATATGAATAAAGAATTCAGGAAAGGGGCTACCACATAGGAGCTATAAAAACTAACAGGTTCGGTCTTGTACCTGTAAAATAAAAAGAGTGAACATACACAAATGCACGAGTGGTATTCCTAGTTCATACTGTGTGTATTGATGCTACCCGTCAAGCATAGATCCGGGCTTGAGAGGCATTGGGACTATACATACCTAATATGTCCCTTGGCAGACCAGGGATCAAGCTGTGGAATGGGACACTTCTACCGTCGTTTGCATTCCTCATAGTATCCACATCTCCATAGCAGATAGCACAACTTGGCATCATGGCAGCGCCCTACTCGATTCCGGCGGCCGATCACTACGCAGGCTTCCTTGTGCTTTATTGAATGACGTGGCTGCTCTCCTCTTCATTGGCTAGCATCATTTTTGTTTTCAGATCCGCGATTAATTTTTCTTGCTTAGCTAGTTGACCATTAATCAATGGCACTTGGGACGATAGGCTTGTTGACCATTTAATAGAAAGCTTAGCTGGGGAACGGAGAACCCATGTGGCATGGACTGTACTTAAGAGTTATGATGACAGTTGCTAAGTTATCTCAAACCAACTTAAAAAAAAACACACACGAAAAAAAAAAAAAAACTTATTGCAGGTTCACAACTTAAAGAGACCAAGACCCTAACTAAAGGACCATCCATTTGATGCGAATAACTGCATGGCTCTTGATCATTTATTCAGATGTGTATTGTTTACGGTCCACGCGACATGGGATGTTGTTGGCTCTTAATAAATACAAGATTGAAGATGGAGGAACTCATGTTGGAGCCTGGAGCTATATAAAAGCAAGACACGAATGATTGAAGAGCACGGCAAATGTTTAGCATGGACAGCGGGCTCCTCTCTGTGCAAGTTATACAGTAGATAGAAAAAACAATGGAAGAAATAGGATTAGGAGGAGTTGGGATTATTTGCCCTTCGATGAGTGGGGTTGCAGTGGTAGACAGACCTATGCCGATCAGGGACAAGCACAGATTCTGTTTCTCAGAGGAGGTAGAGGGGTACGGCACAAGGAACACCACTGACATTTATCGGTTGCTGCGCATCCTCGCTGTGCTGTACCTTGAAGCCCACGATCAGCCCCATCAGGGGCCCTGTGCCTCGGGCCCCCAACAAGCTGCTCTGAGCTGGCCACAATAAAGTCCTGCAAGAAACATTCGCGGTCTGCTGCACTGGGCCGATTCAGGCCACCCTGATGAGGCAGCGCATCCACAGATGAGGCAGCTGCAATCTCAGCCTCGAGCTCCGTGGAGGACGTAGAGTCCAGGTAGGAGGGAGAGATAGGGCTATGGAGGTGGGGAGCATTCGTCCGTGACGGAATTTCGAGGCCGGAGTGGGCACCCATCGTGAAGCAGGGTTCAGCTCTGTTCACAGCTCCCTCCAGCTAATGTAAACATCATTGCTTCATAAGGTACATGTAAACTGAATGCAAATCTTGTTTTTGTTTTCTTCCATGGAATCATGGACGGTCATAAACTAGTAGGAGCGATCACAACTTTCTTTTATCAAGCACGGTGTATTTCTGCTCCTGGAGGTGAAACTCAACGCACTAGTCTATGACTGCAGCCTTTGTGTGCTACATTAAAAAATGGGACTGTATGTCTGGACAGTCTCTGATGACCATGATACAACGGTGGGTGCACACATTAATTTGAATTGCAGTACTCAGTGTGCGTACATGGAATTCACTGATAAATAGAAGCTGCGCTGCATGTGGATCCACTTAGAAAAAGAGTCATGCAATAGAGGCAGCTCTGCTCAGTGTCCACCTTGTGATTATATATATCAAGCATAAGGCAATATTGATGGTCACAGCTAGGCATGTGAGGTATTGGGACATTTTCAAAAACGAAAGGCATCTTAGGTGCTGCTCATGTGGAATATTAGCCAACATGCTAAAATCCAACCAAAGCAACTAGTCATTCTGAACCTAGATTCCGAGGCTTGATGCATGGTTGTGAGCAAGCGCAAAGAAAACAGAGAAGCACTGCACCAGCTCTCACTACCGGACTCGCTCTCTTTGCCAAGTGTCATGAGCACTCGGCGAAGGCCGATATACACAAGGCAAAGCGCACTCGTCGTACAAGGAGACGACAGAGGTGGCTTTGCCCAGTGTCCTTTATCGGGCACTTTGCCGAGTGCCCAGAAAACACTTGGCAAACAAAAGTACAGATGATGGCTCTCTGACGGTGACGGCAGGCTTTACCGAGTGCCCGTGATCCCTGGTCTTCATTGTTGCCTCGTAGATACTACCGAAGTTTGAAAGGATTATGGAGCCTTGTGTCTTGGACAGCCCTGTGTTAAGTTGCAATATATGAGCCTCCCGCTTGGGTTGACCCAATGCTTGTGGAGACCGTGGCTTCGAGCTCTGCGTCACACCTCCTAGTGGACACCTGCTCTACAGCACTTGCGCCCCCGATGCAGGAAGATTGGTGGGCTCACCTGGTGGCGGCGGAGTTTGCGACCGCCGACCTGATGTCGTCGGCGGACATGGGGGTCCCTTCGTCGCTCCTTTCTCAGGTTGACGCTGCGCCGCCTTCTGCGCCGACGGCTTCCCTGTCTGCTCCTCCACCGCCTGATGCAGTCAGCGACAGCGCGCCGTGCATGCCCTCCACCGACGACGTTGTCGAACATGTGACACTGTCGGTACGGGAGGAGCTGGAGGCAGCGATTTGCCTCCCCCTCGACACTCCTCTGCTCGAGGATGGGCCCAATCTACGCCGCTCCCGCACGCCGGTGTCGGTCCATTCTCTACGGAGGAGTGGACGTATTGCGGCTAAACCGCGCGCCCCCAATGCAACCGTTCAAGCACAGAAGGTGCTGCTTCGTAAGCTCGGCGAGGAGGTCGAGTATGAGGCCGTGGATTCAGAGATTGGGCAGAAGTTTGTGGTTGCCTTTGGGGGCAAGATGACTGAAAAAAAGAGGACTTGTTTCGAGGCCCTGCTAGGAGGTGGGATCGATGTCTCCGCCATGGAGCTCGACATGGCAGGGATCGCGGAAGAGGAGGTTGGCTAGTTAGGCCTTGATCTCTATATTTCTTTCTTGTCGCAAAATTGTTCCAATGTAATCCCTCGTGTAGGATCCAGTAGAAGTAGGGGTGGTGATCCAGGTAATGCTCATGTTACCGGATCGACCAAAGTTTGTAACACTCTTTCTGCTTAATGAAAAACGCGCCTAGGCGTGCTCTTGAAAAAAAGTTGCAATATATGGAGCCATGCTTAAGTCCATGTGTCTTGGACTGTACGGTGTGTAACAATTGATAATTACTCCATAGAATAACATGTGTATAGTGTGAAGTTCTTAAGTTGCATTTCTTTTTTCATCCTCAAATCACCTTTGAATATCCAGTGATGTCTCAGCTCGACTGCTGGATATAGTAGCCAGTGATGTAAGTTCCCAAAGTATCCTCCTGTCAATAGTGCAGCCCAATAGTGCAGCCAAACAAATATTGTCTTGATACTAGTGACCAATTACTGGAATGGCCATATCTCTATCCTGTCAGGCAAAGGAAGTACCTACAGCTCGAATATATTCAGCATTGCCATTGTTCTCTTAGGCAATGGTCAAATTTGATTCATGTTTGCTGTCTGTATAGAAAAGGGAATAAAATTTTGAATACTTTTGTGTCGAAAAAATCATGCACGGATTGATTTCCTACATCCATCACAATCATCGGTCCAGCGCTGCAGCGCACCATACTTTGGAGTCAGATACCTGCAATGCTCCCCGGATTTGCTGCGTGTGCAAACATGAATCAATCGTGGATCCACCATTGTTTCCACGATTCCTTGGTCCTGGTCCTTACTGAGCTGTGTGAACACTTTTGCGAGGGAGGTCAGAAGTTGGTTAGTGGTACTCACAAGCTGACAAACAGGGGCCAAACAGTACGAAGCTTCATCCTTACAGGGCTGGGCTACATTTTCTGTGAAATATATATATAGTGGGCTACATACATTTCCACATGTGTTATTCTCTGACAATACTAAAATTTGGACCAACCCACATGAACTGGCCTAGTTTCAAGTTAGAACCGACTTTTTAAATATGTACCAGGTAATATTTCCAACTTTGTCCATTATTTTGTGATTAATGAATACTGCTGCTTCGTTAATCAATTCAGTTATTCTTGGCCATAGTTTTGTCATTGTAGTTATCTGCAATCGAGTATAAATTTTTCAGCTGAAAGAGTCCTATTATTGAATATATAGAATTTTGACCAGAGAAAAGATGACAAATGTATAGCTATCATGATTTGCCACGCTGAGGCAAATTTATAGAGATGTCCATGTACCTCATGCCCGGTTGTAATAATGCAGTAATGCACTGTGCTGAATGACATGGGTACTCACTAGTTTCTAGATGCAATTATTGTGAACAAATAACTGAAGAACCGTTACCGAGTTGGAGATATAAAAACGAAGGGCAGCAGTACTCAGTGTGTGTACGAGGAAAACATGAGTGTGGTAGCACCCTACTCGATTCCGGTGGCCGAGCACTACGTTGGCTCTATTGAGTGACGTGGCTGCTCTCCTCTTCATTGGCCAGCAACAATTTTTCTTTCCAGATCTGCAATTTTCTTGCTTAGCTAAATTTGAGGAGCTCTGACCAGTAATCGGTGACACTTGTGAGAACCCATGTCTCGTGGACTGTATCTAAAAGTTACGATGACACTTGCTAAGTTGTCTACTCACAGCTCCATGCATGTCAAGCAGCTCCATATGCCCTGGAAGCCCAGGATCAGCCCCATCCTCAACAAGGGCCCTGTGCCTTGGGCGCCCACCAAGAAGCTCTGGGCTGGCCCCAAAAAAAGGCCCGCAGAACCTTACTGCATCAGTTCTGCTTCGTCTTGTTAGCCTTCGACTTCTTGGAATTCTGACTTGTTGCAGAATCACAGAGGCATGTGTCTTGGACAGTATCGTGCTTGTTGTAGCCTTTCAAAGGTAGAAAGCATTATGGAGCCATGTGTCTTGGATAGTGCCGGGCTTGTTGTAGCCTTTCAAAGGCACCATTTTATTATATTGTTTGGAAACAACCACGGTGGGTGACAATTGATAGCAGAGCAACTCCAAAAGTTTGCTAAATAAGGTTGCTATCCTTGAAAAATTGGCAAAACATGAAAAAATTACTCTACAACTATTTGCTAAATGAGATTGCCATCTTTGTCAACTTGCTATCCCTCCCTTCCATGCGCGCATATATACGCGCTCGTATGCACGACACATCCATGCGTATTAGAAGAGATGGATGGGCATAAACACAATTTTGTTTGTTTTAGGGTTTCTGATGTAAGTTCTCAAGACGTGCAAGGGTAAAAACATACTTTTGTTTCTCTCTTAGGGTTCCTGATGTAAGTTACTTCTTAGTTTGGCATGTAAATAATTATGACAAACTGTTGGAGATCAACTCTTTTTTTACTTGACATGTCTTTTTAGAAGTTATTTCAAATTTGATTCATGTTTGCAGACTATAGAAAAGGGAATAAAATTCAGAATACTTTTGTGTCGAAAAAATCATGCTCAGATTCATTTCCTACATCCATCACAATCATCGGTCCAGCGCACCGCACATTCGAGCAGGACACATGCCATGCTCATCGGATTAGCTGTGTGTGCCAGCAGCTGCACTGCTGATCTAGAGTGCTGCTGCAAACAATGAGCTGCCAACAGTGCTGATCCAATCAAAGATCCACCATTGGATCCACAATTCCTTACTCCTAGTCTTTGGGCCCTGGGCAGGACGCCCCTGCCATAGGGTCAACCACCTGTGTGGACTTCAATTTTATATAGTATAAGATAAGATGATCGATGTACTCCAAATTAAATTACAGTTTGCATCATGTTGCTAAATGATAATTGCCTCTTTTAAGCACATCATTGAATGGGACATAATGTATCTGTAGCCATAAAGTGGAATTCCAGGCATTAATTTGTGCAAAAAAAGAGAGAGAAAGAGGTCTCAGAATCGTCAGTCTACCCAATAATTCAGTTCCGGTGAGAGACAGCACTATTCTATCAGGACCTGATTGTACTGAAACTCTGCTGTGAGAAGTTGGTTTTTATTTTTCTTTTCTCAGGGGAGGTCAGAAGTTGGTTAGTGGTACTCACAATCTGATAAGCTTCATCCTTACTGGGCTGGGCTACATTTTCTGTGAAGTATATATAGTGGGCTACATACATTTCACATGTATTAGTATTCTCTGGTAAGACTAAAATTTGGACCAACCCACATGAACTGGCCCAGTTCCAGGTTAGAAACTTATAATGACAAATGACTAAAATTAGTTTTCCCTTTTTTCCTGCCGAAAGAATCCTATTATCGAATGGATAACTCTGACTAGTTTTACATGTAAAAAAACAGAATAATGCATTGCTATCATGATTCTCCACTGACAACAAAAATAACTGGTCCTTGTCCCGGGCGCAGCTGGTGGCGGGTGTACTCCGGCCTGGCCGGTGGGCGTAGTGGTTCTGGCGGCGTCGCCTGGCCGGCGGGAGCAGGGAAGAAGATGATGGTTCAACGAAGTGATGTTAGACAAGGGAGAGATGCAGGGTGGCTTATATATCAGGGCAGCTTTAGTCCCGGTCTTGGCGGCGCCTGAGACTAAAGTCGCTTAATCCCGGTCGTGGTGACACCCGGGACTAAAGCTCTCTCTAAAATTTCTCCCACGCGCGCTCTAGAAATTTCGAATGGCGCGCTCTCAAAAAATTTCAAGCTTTAGTTCCGGTCTTGGTATCACCGAGGCTAAAGTTACATAGATTTTCACTTCCGCCACTTTCAAGCTGTGTTTCCTTTTTTGTATATATATGTCTCTTTTTTTAAAAAATGCTAAAGCCTTGTTAATTGCCCAATAAATTGTATGCATGGCACAACCTTTTTAAAAACAAGTTATATTTACTTTTTCTTTACTACGTGCATAAAAAAAAAGTATGTAGCTTAATTTTTTCGGCAGGAAATTATTTCATTAATGCAAAATGTTGTGTTTATTAAAAATCATTTAAGCTATTTGTTTTCGACAGGAAATTATTTTTCACATCATTTTAACATTCCTCTTTTAGCTTGATATGAGAATAAATGGATAACCTCAAATTTTTGTAATCGAATTCCCTTGATCTTAATGAATGAAAGAAGACACCATGTGTCCATGATTACAAATTCGTCACCTAAATAAGTTTATTGATACTCTGCTGTCTTGGGTCGTACCACAGGCTGATATGGGCTTGTGTGTCACAGATGTGCTGATAATTATCAGCATGGGCTTGTGTGCGACGTCTTAACCTCAAGCCAGTATATAATAGTAGATTGTGTGCGAAGCTATACAAAGCTTGGTCCCTACTCTCTAGTTGCAATATGAATAAAGAATTCAAGAAAGGGGCTACCAAGGAGCTATAAAAACTAATGAGCTCGATCTTGTGCCTGTAAAATAAAAGAGTGAACATACACAGATGCCCGAGTGGTATTCTTAGTTCATACTGTGTGTATTGATGCTAGTCGTCAAGCATAAATCCAGGCTTGAGAGGCATTGAGACTATACATGCCTAATATGTCCCTTGGCAGACCAGGGATTGGTGTGGATCAAGGTGTGGAATGGGACACTTCTACCCTCGTTTGGGTTCCTCATAGTATCCACATCGCCATAGCACAACTTGGCTGCAAGTTGTGACGAACATCGCTTGAAAGCTGGAACATCTCCTTAGAAGTTTCAGAGTTAGCGAGGGTGATCTCCGGAGTGTTCGATATATAGGGATGGTCAAATTGTGAGTTGACTTTGAAACTTTTTCTATAGCCACATGATATCAAATATAGTAGCAAGTTCAAATTTAAGGATTTTTTTGGATCCGTTTGATATTTTTTATTTTGCAGCATCTCCATAGCACAACTTTGCAGCATGGCAGCACCATACTCTATTGAGGCGGCCGATCACGACGTCGGGTTCCTTGTGCTTTATTGAATGACGTGGTTGCTATCCTCTTCATTGGCTAGCAGCATTTTCGTTTCCAGGTCCGCAATTTTCTTGCTTAGCTAGTTGCCCATTAATCAATGGCACTTGTGATGGTAGGCTTGGTGACCATTAATAGATAGCTAGCTTAGCTCCAGAACGGAGAACCCATGTCACATGGACTGTACTTAAGCGTTACAATGAAACTTGCAAAGTTATCTGGAACCAACTTAAACAAAAACACACATGAAAAAAAAACTTATTGCAGGATCACAACTTAAAGAGACCAAGACCCTAACTAAAGGACCATCCATTTGATGCGAATAACTGCATGGCTCTTGATCATTTATTCAGATGTGTATTGTTTACGGTCCACGCGACATGGGTTGTTGTTGGCTCTTAATAAATACAAGATTTGAAGACGGAGGAACTCATGTTGGAGCCTGGAGCTATATAAAAGCAAGACTCGAATGATTGAAGAGCACGGCAAATGTTTAGCAAGGACAGCGGGCTCCTCTCTGTGCAAGTTATACAGTAGATAGAAAAAACAATGGAAGAAATAGGATTAGGAGGAGTTGGGATTATTTGCCCTTCTCTCTCGTGGGGCTCTCAACGAGAGCAGATTCGTAGTCGATGAGTGGTGTTGCAGTGGTAGACAGACCTATATATGCCGATCAGGGGCAAGCACAGATTTTGTTTCTCAGTGGAGGTAGAAGGGTACGGCACAAGGAACACCAACCGACATTTATCGGTTGCTGCGCATCCTCGCTGTGCTGTACCTGGAAGCCCACGATCAGCCCCATCAGGGGCCCTGTGCCTCAGGCGCCCAACAAGCTGCTCTGAGCTGGCACAATAAAGTCCTGCAAGAAACATCGCGGTCTGCTGCACTGGGCGATTCAGGCCACCCTGATGAGGCAGCGCATCCACAGATGTGGCAGCTGCGATCTCAGCCTCGAGCTCCTGGAGGACGTAGAGTCCCGGTAGGAGGGGAAAGACAGGGTTATGGAGGTGGGGAGCATTCGTCCTGTGACGGAATTTTGAGGCCGGATTGGGCACCGATGGCGGAGCAGGGTTCAGCTCAGTTCACAGCTCCCTCCAGCTAATGTAAACATCATTGCTTCATATGGTACATGTAAAATGAATGCAAATCTTGTTTTTGTTTTCTTCCATGGAGTCATGGACGGTCATAAACTAGTAGGAGCGATCACAACTTTATTTTATCAAGCACGGTGTATTTCTGTTCCTGAAGGTCAAACTCGGACGCACTATGACTGCAGCCTTTGTGTGCTACATTATAAAAATGGGACTGTTTGGCTGACACTCTCTGATGACCATGATACAACGGTGGGTGCACACATTAATTTGAATTGCAGTACTCAGTGTGCGTACATGGAATTCACTGATAAATAGAAGCTGCGCTGCATGTGGATCCACTTAGAAAAAAGAGTCATGCAATAGAGGCAGCTCTGCAAGGTGTCCACCTAGTGATTATACCAAGCATAAGGCAATATTGATGGTCACAGCTAGGCATGTGAGGTATTGGGACAATTTCAAAAATTAAAGGCATATTAGGTGCTCCTCATGTGGAATATTAGCCAACATGCTAAAAATCCAACCATAGCAACTAGTCATTCTGAACCTAGATTCCGAGGCTTGATGCATGGTTGTGAGCAAGCGCAAAGAAAACAGAGAAGCACATATTGCACCAGCTCTCACTACCGGACTCGCTCTCTCTTTGCCAAGTGTACCTACCACTTACTGGAATGGCCATATCTAGTGAATAAAATTCCATGTTTGGAATGGCCATATCTAGTGATAGAAAAGAGTACCTACCGCTTACTGGAATGGCCATATCTAGTGATAGAAAAGAGTACCTACCGCCTAACTAGTGACCAACTACTGGAATGGCCATATCTCTATCCTGTCAGGCAAAGGAAGTAGCTACCGCTAGAATATATTAAACATTGCCATTGTTCTATTAGGCAATGGTCAAATTTGATTCATGTTTGCAGTCTGTATAGAAAAGGGAATAAAATTCTGAATACTTTTGTGTCGAAAAAAATCATGCTCAGATTGAATTCTTACATCCATCACAGTCATCGGTCCAGCACACCATACTTTGGAGTCAGATACCTGCAATGCTCCCCGGATTAGCTGCGTGTGCAAACATGAATCAATCGTGGATCCACCATTGTTTCCACGATTCCTTGGTCTGGTCCTTACTGAGCTGCGAACACTTATGCGAGGGAGGTCAGAACAGGGGCCAAACAGTACGAAGCTTCATCCTTACAGGGCTGGGCTACATTTTCTGTGAAATATATATAGTGGGCAACATACATTTCCACATGTATTATTCTCTGACAAGACTATAATTTGGACCAACCCACATGAACTGGCCTTGTTTCAAATTAGAACCGACTTTCAAATATGTACTAGGTAATATTTCCAACTTTGTCCATTATTTTGTGATTAATGAATACTGCTGCTTTGTTAATCAATTCACTTATTCGTGGCCATGGTTTTGTCATTGTAGTTATCTGCAATTGAGTATAAATTTCCTGTTATCATTCAGCTGAAAGAGTCCTATTATTGAATGAATATAATTTTGACCAGAGAAAAGATGACAAATGTATAGGTATCATGATTTGCCATGCTGAGGCAAATTTATAGAGATGTCCATGTACCTCATGCCCGGTTATAATAATGCAGTAATGCACTGTGCTGAATGACATGGGTACTCACTAGTTTCTATATGCAATTATTGTGAACAAATAACTGAAGAACCGTTACCGAGTTGGAGCTATAAAAACGAAGGGCAGCAGTACTCAGTGTGTGTACGTGGAAAACACGAGTGTGGTAGCACCATACTCGATTCCGGTGGCCGAGCACTATGTTGGCTCTATTGAGTGACGTGGCTGCTCTCCTCTTCATTGGCTAGCAACATTTTTTCTTTCCAGATATGCAATTTTCTTGCTTAGCTAGATTTGAGGAGCTCTGAACTGTAATCGATGACACTTGTGAGAACCCATGTCTCGTGGACTGTATCTAAATGTTACAATGACACTTGCTAAGTTGTCTACACCAAACTTAAACCAAAACACACATGGAAATAACAAACTTATTTCAGGTTCACCACTAAAGAGACCAAAACCGTGACTAAAAAAGTACCATCCATGTGATGTGAAGAACTGCATGACTCTTCATTATTTATTTAGATGTGTATTGTTTACGGTCCAGGCGACATGGGTTTGTGTTGTGGTAGTTGTTGGCTCTTAATAAATACAATATTGAAGAGGCAGAAACTCATGTTGGAGCGTGGAGCCATATAAAAGCATGAATCGAATGAAAAAGAGCATGGCAAATCTTAAGGATGGACAGCGAGCTCCTCAGTGTGCAAAGCTACGTATGGTAGATAGAAAAACAATGGAAGAAATAGGATTAGGAGGAGTCGGGATTATTTGTCCTTCTCTCTAGTGGGGCTTTCAACGAAGACTTAAACAGATTCGTAGTTGTTGCCCTGGTAGCTCATGTGACCGGTGCCATACGCTGCCTTTAGCTCCATGTCAAGCGAGTGCTCCTTAGCCTTGGGTCAATACAAAGCTAAGGATCCTGCTCCCCGAGTTGGCTGCTGGAAACCATACAAAGCCGCGAGCTGCTGCACTGCTGATCTAGAGTGCCAAGGCAAACACTGAGCTGCCAACAGTGCTGATCCAATCATGGATACACCATTGGATCCACAATTCCTTGCTCCTAGTCCTTGGGCCCTGGGCAGGACGCCCCTGCCATAGACTCGACCACCATCTGGACTCTAAAGTAAATTAATGTTTGCATCATCTTGCTACATGAAAATTGTCTCTCTTAAGCACGTCATTGAAGGGTACATTATGTATCTATAGCTATAAAGTGGAATTCCAGACATTAATTTGTTCAAAAAAGAGAAAATAAGACAGAGGTCTCGGAATCATCGGTTTATCCAATGATTCAGTTCTGGTGAGAGACAGAACGATTCTATCATTTCCTGATTGTACGTACATAGCGTAAATCTGGTAAGCTTCATCCTTACTGAGCTGGGCTACATTTTCTGTGAAGTGTATATAGTGGGCTACATACATTTCACATGTATGGTATTCTCTGGCAAGACTAAAATTTGGACCAACCCACATGAACTGGCCCACAGTTCCAGGTTAGAACCGATTTTCTAATGTACCAGCTAATATTTCCTGCTTGTATATCTCCATTATTTTAGGCATCGTCTAATTTTGTGATTAATGAATACTGGTGCTTTGTCCATCAATTCACTGGCATGGTAATTTACTTATTCTTGGCCGTTGTTTTCTCATCTTAGTTATCGGCAATTGAGTATAAATTTCCTGCTATTTTTCTACTGAATAGAATATGGACGAAAGAAAAAAATGACAAATGTATGGCTATCATGATTTGCCACAGACTACAAAAATAACCAAGTCTTTTGTTCTTACACAGAGGCAAATTTATAGAGATGTCCATGTACCTCATGCCAGGTTATAATAATGCACTAATGCATTGTCCTGCATGACATGGGTACTCGCTACTTTCTAGTTGCAATTAATGTGAACAAAGAACTAAAGAAGGGTTACCATGACATGGAGCTATAAAAACGAATCAAACTTCTGCTTGGAAAATCAAAGAGACAACAGACACACATGCCAGAGTGTGGTAGGTTCTTAGGTTGTCCTACATCTCGAGCAAACACTAGTCAAGCGTAAATCTAGGCTTAAGAGGCATTGGGAATATAGACACCACTCCCCTTATGTGCGTTCAGTTCCATTGGGCTCATGTCTACAGCACAATCCAGTAGCAGCACGGTGTCCATGTCAACTCTAGAAACGAGAATGTTACTGATGGTCCAGTAGTGCTTCCCCAGCGTGGTTGTGCTTTGCTGATTCCCGTGGTTGCTGCTCTTTACAGACCAGCAGTATTCTTTATCATAGCTGTGATTTCCTTGGGAACATGTGAGGAACTGTGCCTCCTACAAGCCTGAAGCCGGCTATGTTATGAAGCATTAAGCTGCAAGAAGCACAGTGATTTATTGCTGACATTTCTTCAAGTTCAAAAACGGGGCTGTGATGCACACACAGGAGATCAAATAGATTCATAAAAATTCCAGACCAAAGACTGCTTATAAAAACCAACACAAGTTATATGTATAATTAAGTGCACTACATTTTCTAAGTGGTGCAAGGAATGCAAAAAAAATAACTGTGCATGTTAGGGGTTTGAGAAGATAAGCTCCTAGTTCATGATGATTTTACTGAACACTGAGAAAGCAAACATAGTTCATTAGTCCTTGATAAAACCCCTAGCATGGAGACCTTTACAAAAGCCATGCATGTTCGTTCAAGACTTCATGTTCTTCTTGTTTTGTGTAGATTGGTCTGCCTTTGGCTGCTGCTTGTCGATCATAGCCTCCAGCTTCTTGGTCAGTTTGGAACCTCTGCAATTGTGACTAGTTTAGGGCCATCAGCTTCTGCCAGGAAAAGTTGCATATTGGTTACTATTAAGTTCATTGTTGTCTCCTACTACCGGAGGTAAAGAGGAGTGTGGAGCCATGGGGCCCAGGGACTCGTGTGCTTCTTTTGCAAACAATCCACACTGGGTGACAATTGATAGCTTTCTCAGGAATAACACGTGTATAGCGTGAAGGTATTAAGTTGCATTTCTTTGTTCATCATTAGGTCACCTTCGAATAACCAGTAAAGTCTCGGTTGACCACTTGTCACTACTACATGATTGATTTTGCATAGCACTTCGAAATGATTTTTGGTGGCGGTTATTTAGGAAACCGCCACGGTTAATGCCCCAATTAACCGTGGCGGTTATTATAACCGCCATGGTATATTGACTAACTGTGGGTCCAGAAACCCAGCAAACCGTAGTCAGCAAAGTCCATCATGGCCCAATATTGACCTTCCAAGATATATATATCGTGACCCCAAACCCTAACCCACTCCACGAGAAAAAATCACCGCTGCCCACTTCTTCTCCTTCACAGCGGGCTCCTCTCCTCCACTCTTCCCCCTCACAGCCGCCCCTCCTCCCCCCACGACGGCGGCGGCGGCGGCCATGTGGCGGTTCGACGCCCCTCCCTCCCCAACGGCGGTGTGCGGCGTGGCCGGCGGCGGCCATGCGGCGGATGCGGCGAGGTTGGCCTCCCCGACGCGGATCCGGCAAGGACGGCCTCCCCCGGCGGAGCGGGCGGGGTTGGCCTCACTCGGCGCGGATCCGGCGAGGACAGCCTCCCCCCACGGATCGGGCGAGGTTGGCCTCACTGACGCGGATCCGGCGAGGACAGCCTCCCCGCGGCGATCCCGGCGAGGTGGAATCCCCAGTGGCGGATCCGGCGAGGGACGCCTCCCCCCCGGCGGATCCGCGAGGTTGGCCTCCCCCCCGGCGGATCCGCCCTCCCCGACGCGGATCCGTGACGGCGACGACTCCAGCCAGCTCTCCACGGCGGCGCCGGGCGGCGCAGGGGCGTCCAGCGGGCAGCGGCGGCGCAGGGCGACCATCTCCCTCGAGCGGCGGTGGATCCGGCGTCGGCGGTGGTGGGGGCGGATCCGGCGGCGGCGGCGGATCCGGCCCACTAGGGTTAGGTTTTTTTTTTATTAACGATGACGGTTATTGGAAACCGCCACGGAAAATCATTGATTTTCGGTGACCCTAGCTCGGTGGCGGTTTCAATAATCGCCACCGAAAATCAAAAAAAAAACCGCCACCAAAATGATTTAAGTAATAGTGTGTGCAGATAGGGCTTCAGTTGGCCATTAATAGATAGTTAGCTAGAGAACCCATGTCGTGTGGACCCTATCTAAAAGTTACGCTGACACTTGCAAAGTTATCTCGATCCAACTTAAACAAAAACACACACGAAAAAAATAAACTTATTGCAGGTTTGCAACTTAAGGAGACTAAGACCGTACCATGGCTCTTGAATATTTATTCAGATGTGTATTGTTTTTACGATCCACACAACTTGGGTTCTTATAGTTGTTGGCTCTTAATAAATACTAGATTTTAGAGGAAGGAACTCATGTTGGAGCCTGGAGCTATATAAAAGCTAGACTCAGATAAAGAAAGAGCATGGCAAATGTTAAGGATGGACTTACAGCGAGCTCCTCTGTGTGCAAGCTATGGTAGATAGAAAAACAATGCAAAAAATAGGATTAGGATGAGTCAGGATTGTTTGTCCTTATCTCTGGTGGGTCTTGCAATGAAGACAAGAGCATAATACTAGTCGATGCCCAGGTAGACCAAGTGACCGGTTCCATACACCATCTGCCCCTTGTCATGCAAGTGCTCCTGAGCCTTGGGTTATCAGGGATCAGCTCCTCCATGCATGTCAATCAGCTGTGCCCAGGAAGCCCACAATCAGCCCCATCAAGCTCCATGTCAAGCAGCTCTGGGTCGGCCTCAATAAAGGCCCGCAAAAAAATAGCGTGGTCTGCTGGACTGGCCCAAAAGGAACAGTGCCTGAAAGGAGTGGAGCCGGGTTCAGCACAGCTCTGAGGCTCGATAGTGGCTCACACGTCTTCTCGAAGGCTTTCCAGTGAATAGCTGAGAGGGGCGAAATTGGGGGACTTTACAATCAGAGGCACTTGCTCTTATTGCTTCATTGTTGTCTCTTACTACCAGGGTAGACAGGATTATGCAGCCATGTGTCTTGGAGAGTCTTATGCTTGTTGTGGCCTTTCAAAGGCACCATTGGGATTAGATCTTTCGGGAACAAGCAAGGTGGGTGACAATTGATAGTTTACTATATAGAATAACACACATATATATTGTGAAGTTCTAAGTTGCATTTTTGCTTTCATCATCAGATCACCTTTCAATATCCGGTGATGGCTCAGCTCGATTGCTGGACAGTAGTGGTGTAAGTTCCCAAAGTATCCTCCTGTTAGTGGTGCAGCCAAACACATGGATTGGACATTGTTCTATTAAGCAATGGTCAAATTTGATTAGCACTACTCACATGCTCCCGTCGGGCAAAGGAAATACCTACAGCTAGAATATATTAAGCACTGTCATTGTTCCATTAAGCAATGGTCAAATTTGATTCATGTTTGCAATCTGTATAGAAAAGGGAATAAAATTCTTAATAATTACTTATTAAAAAATCTTAATTTTAAGTCGAAAAAAATTCTTAATAATCATCAGTCCAACGTACCACACTTTCCAGCTGGAGACCTTCATGCTCACCAGATTAGCTGCGTGTGCAAGCAGCTGCACTGCTGAACTACAGGGCCTCTGAACACTAAGCTGCGAACAGCGCTGATCCAATCGTGGATCCACCATTGGTTCCACGATTACTTGGTCTTGGTCCTTCCAAAAAAACATAGTTAGAGCATCTCCCAGAGGTCTATACAAAAATTTTGCCTCTAAAAAAATGAGCGCTACACACGAAGCCAATATAGGGCCTAACATCAAGCTCAGTGACACCACACCGTCCGGAATACGTTGTCGCTACTGTCGCCGATTCTATGTCTAGACGAGCCGAGCTGCCTGCTACCGCCGGATTTGCACCTCGATGTGTTGAGCGGCATGCCACCACTGGATCTTGACCACCGTCGCCGGAGGTCACTACACCACAACACTTAAACATCAACTGACTGTAGTTGCTCAAAGTATTAATTAGCATTGGACGTTGGGTTGCCAAAAGTTTGTCACAGACTGTCCATGGCCAAATACAACAATGGATGGTGGCTGTAGATTATTTGCTTGTGCGTTGGACCGTCCGTCGCTATAGGCGGTTAACAGATTCGGATGGTCTGTTGCTAAATAAATTTTCCATTGGCATGATTTTTTAGGCTGTTCCATCTAACACTTCGGCCTAAAACCGTTGAAAACACTAAGTCATTCAGATACGCCTACCGCCGCTGCTCATTGATATGTTCCCCACCTGCACAGTACCGGCGTCTCGCTATGTAGCGTTCTCAATGCCTCGCCTCACAGTGCTGCCTTCCTCCCGTTCCATCCACAAGCACACCCACACGTGCTGGCTGCCTACCCAGCCGGCCGGCTGCCTAGGTGCCATGGAAGGGGAGACAAGCTGTGACGAAACACTCGCCTCTGGATCCGCCGTGATGGGCTTCACGGCCACGACGTGGAGACGCCGGGCGCAAGGTGGTGGCCAAGGTTCCAGTGCCCTCTCTCCCACGACCAGATCCGGAGGCGGCACCTCTTGATCCTCACAGGCGGTCGTCTCTGAGCTCCAACAGCAGCGCCCTCTACCTTGATACGGGCGGCGCCCGTACGGCCTCCCCCACCATCGGGTCCCCTGGATCCAATAGGTGAGCCCCTCCTCCACCCTCCTCCACAGGTCCTTTATGTGGTGGTGCTGCACAAGTCCCTCCCTGTGTAGATCCATGGCGCGGTGTGAGACCCACCTGAGCCCCCTACTCAAGAAGGAAGATTGGGACCGGCAGCAAGGGATGAAGAAAAGCGGCGATGTCTTCACGTCATCCTCCATATGATGGGTGAGAAATAAAACTTTTACGATCCTTTATTGCACTACAATTGGTTCTAACGTTTACTATTATAGCCTATTATTAATAAGATCTCCATAGTTGGTGAATGGTGAATAAAATTCAATAAGACTTCCCAGAATTAAGTATCTTCTATTTTTGATTTCTAGAAAGTCAACCACCTATGCCACTATAAATAAAAAATCAATTTTTAGAAGTAAACAAATAAAGTGTTCGGAGACAATCTTGATTGTACTTGAGAACTAGCGATAGTAAAATATCAGGTGAGTCATATTAATCACGTCACATGGTTTTACAAAAATGTCTCCTTCAAGTTTACAATTAGTTAACAAAATATCTATATTAATATAATAAAAGAAGAATTTTATCTTATTGAAATATCGTTTTACAGACCTTTACAATTATATTTTTTAAAAAGATCCTAACGTTCATTATTAGTTAACCAATTAATAAGACATCCATAGTTGGTTGATAAAATTCAATAACATTTCCTGGAATTAAGTATCTTCTATTTTTGTTTTCTAGAAAATCAACCACCTATAAATAAAAAATCAATTTTTATATGTAAACAAAATTAAGTGTTTGAGACAATCTTGATTGTACCTAAGAACTAGGGATAGTCAAGACTCAAGTACATGGTGAGTCATGTTAATCACGTCACATGGTTCACAAAAATTTCTCCTTCTATGTTCAATATTAGATAAAAAATATATGTATTAATAAAATAAAACAAAAATCTATTTTATTAAAATATCATTTTACAGACCTTGATAAATATATTTTTATAAAAACATATCAAATGAATATTTCTGATCACATTCACTTTGTAATGTATCAACAAAACGTAATGTCCATACTACCTCCCATGTCTCGGTTAATTTATCTATTAATAGAAAAATTGATTGAAGTTTAACATGTGAATAAAAAATCAGAGGTAATTTATCTAGGCCAACAAACAAGATACAAGTATGCTAACAAACTGTTTTCTATATATAAATAAAGCGGAGGCAATTTTCAAAGCCATGCCGAAGCTGAAATTAACTCTCTAAACTTACACCAAAATTACCAAATATGTCACTTATAAACTCCAATTTAAAATAGCCCATAAATTTGTATTTCAATTACTACATTATTATCATAGATAATACAAAGTATATCCTAAGTTTTTATCCAAATTACCCACATATATAGTCACTAGCAAAGTTAACATATTTTATTTCAAATAAGTTTATTATGTCAACTAAAATACTATGCCATTTACTCGGTAATCTACTTTATAAATACAAAATAACACTAAATCCACATGTAAAATCTATTATAAGTTATTATGAAAACCAACTAATAACCATTATTATTTAAATAAGTTTATTATACATTGACTAAAACATTACTCCATATCAATACTTGCAATCTCTATATTTTGACTAATATATCAATCCAGTTATTGTCACTTCTATTGATCATACATATAGAAAAAAGTTACTTTGGAGAACATCATGCCGATCTTGGAAGTCATCTACACTAATGAGATGATTACGAAAAGGAGCGACCCAATATCTTACCAGGATGGAGACATAATAATATTACCACCTGATCCTTTTCAAGCTCAAAACAAATAGACACAAAATAATTTCAAAGATGTAATGATGGTGTGTTAAGGACTTCACAACAAATACACACCATTCATGAAGCAAAAGATCATAAACCGACAAATGACATGCCAAACATCAATATTATAGACAAGCAAGTTATCCTCAAAAATTTCATCAAACAAATCAATGAAAGACTATAATTTATGAAAATAAGTGAAGGTATGCATCTAAATATCTAATACTCAATCATGTTATCATTTTTTTTTCTTTTTTGCAACTAACCTTTAATTTCTAATAAGTTGGAAGTCCAACATGCCCATATAGTGCACAGAGTCCGCCATACTAGGATACAAAACAAATGAAAGAAAAGAAAACAACCAACCATGGAATCAAACTAATGTGACATCATTAGCTATGCCACGACGGTCTCTCTCAAACAAGCGTAGCGAATTCTATGCATGTGTGCAACTCTGAATTTAAAACAAAGTTAATTACATGATGTAATTTTTATTAATTAACACTTACATCAAATAAGGATTTATATTGCTCCAGAATCTCAACATTAGCCCGTGGGGAGCACGGGTTGATGGGCTAGTTATACATAGTACAAGATAAGATGATCCATATATTCAAAAAAGTAAATTACAGTTTGCACACTGTGGCTATTAATAGTTGCCTGATAAGTACAACATTGAAGAGGACATACTCTGTCTCGAGCTATAAAATGGATTTACAGGCATTTAAGAAAAATTATCACAATTAATATACAAGTTTCAGGATTGATAGTGGTTAAGCAGTCTGCTAGTGTATCATACTTTATGCAATTTACTTTTACTGCATTCATTAGTTGCCTTGCCTTTAGGAATCC
The DNA here is from genome assembly GCA_015847255.1 of Hyparrhenia diplandra. Taxonomy (NCBI): domain Eukaryota; kingdom Viridiplantae; phylum Streptophyta; class Magnoliopsida; order Poales; family Poaceae; genus Hyparrhenia; species Hyparrhenia diplandra. The sequence continues at coordinate 1,704,818 of JADLZK010005668.1, read as the reverse complement.
TGGTGGTTAAGGAGCCTAAGGCATCTTTTCTTTATGCAAACAATATGCTAGGAGTAGTGGGTTGCTCCTACTCTATAAAGCAGAGACAATGGCACATGGTCTGTAACCAAACTCTGTTAGATTGCCAGTTTGATTGAATCCAAGCTGCCCTTAGGTCAAGCTGACCTCTAGGAGTTTGGCATCTCGTGGTATGTCTAGGCAACATGGATCATCAAGCTGTCCAACATTTCAGATAAATGAACATGAAGCAGCACATATCTACTATGTTGAGAGACATCACGAATCTGTCATCACAAGTTGTGTGGCTGTAAGTATGTACAGAGGACTGCTTCTTGGGATGCCAAGCGGTGGCGCTACTTCTCATAGGGAAGTGAACGGTGTGCATGTGTGAAGGCACTGGTTGTGTTAGGTGAGCCGAGAGAAATAGAAAGTGTTTGGTGTTGTCACCGCTGTGGCATTTGCGCCCCCGGCGGACGTGGGTCTTCCGGCGAGTCTCCTCTCGTGTTCCAGGTGTCTCCCGACTTGTATCTCATACATCAATAATAGCCAAGGTATAGGCGTTCATCGCTGCGGCGTTCATCGCCGAGTTTTCTTTGTCTTTTGTTTATGTACTTGTGATTGTTCGTCAGTCCTCGGTTCCAACACACATAGAAAGTCATACTAAGAAAAAAAAAAGGCTACAAACAAATATTCTAGACCTAAAGCCAGCTCAAGCTTTGTGAGATGTGCATGTTCTTGCAAATAGGCATTATCCCATATATCTAGATATTCACACTCAGTCAAGAGGTCTTGTTGCTTGTCCTTGTACGAGCTCTCAACTCCTTTTCTCCTTGTTTAGTCCTAGTCACATGATGCCTACTAATCGTCCCACGTGGTTCAATGCTGATTGTAATGTGAGCACCATTCCATTGAACACTTGTCCAATAATGGTTTTGTTAACTTCAAAGTAAAATAGATTCAACTAAATTATAGATCAAATGGAAACATGATATTTTAATACAACACTTGTCTCCATCCAAGTATGAAAAATTATGAATTTATAAAAGCACTAAATTTCAACTAACAACTTGAGTACTATGATATTAGGGCTAGTTTGGTAGAGCTCCACTCCCAGCTTCTGTCGAGCGGATTCTATGAAATCCCACCAAACAGTTAGAATCTAACTGGGAACAAAATACTTTCGTTTCTCCATTACACTATGAGCTGGGAGCTAAAAAAAAAAAGGTCTCCACTATTTATTGTTCAATCGCGTCAGAGTCACTACTTGCATGGTCCTCACCTTGCCCCACTAGAATCAATCCATTAGATAATCAAGAAGTAAAGCTCATGAATTAGGAATGGGAGAACTACCAAATTGGCCCTTAATATGATTTGCATCGCTTTTTTTCGATTTTTTTCTTTGTTTGAGATAATGTATGTAATGTAAGCTCCTTGGAGAATGGCAATTGTGTTGGGTCATGAGGTGTTATATAATTGGCCTGTGAATACATTATAATTTAACAAGACTTTAGTCACGGTATGACTGAAACACGATATCACTCTTAATAATCGCTGTCTAATCATATTATCGTGGTATAGACTAGTGCATTTTTTGTGAGAAGCGGTGTGTACCAACAAATATGCTCTACAATTTTGTATTATTATGTGGTGCTTTTTGCGAACTGGTTTGTTGTCCTTCTGTGTAGATATGTACAACATGGGTCATTGTTCTTGCTAGCTGGTTCTTAAATACAAAAACTAAAGACAGGGCAACCCATGCTGGGGTTTAAAATAAAGCATGCCTGAAAAAAAAAAAAAACATTGCAAATGTAAAGGATTGACGGCTCCTCTGTGCAAAGTTCGATAGAAACAATGGAGGAAATAGGGTTAGGAGGACTCGGGATTAGTCATCCTTGTTGATGGAAGGCACATTGAACATAGAGAAGAGCAAGAACGTAGAGCCAATTTCTAGCATATCAGCAAAGACAAGGACTTGCGCAAAGGCTTCGTAAGTGTCGTGGGTTGTTTAGACTAGTCTGATAGACCATCATTTACACAATGTGCTTTGCTCTGGAATTGTTGATGAATTCTAGCCGGTAGTAGAGGCTTGGAGTTGTCTCTGCTAATAAGCCTCATATCATTGATGAATTCTATCAGTTTCTACTGCTAATGAGCTGAATATCCATGCTGATCCCTTGTATATTTTAATTGAGGCCAGGTAAAGATTTTGCCAAGTGAAAATGATCAACTTTTCACTCTTCGTGGAGAGTTGAAGTTTCTAGTTGCAGTGTGCATTAATAAATGAAGAAGGGAACGTACCACATTGGAGTATAAAACTGGAGCAGTTCTGCTTGGACAACAGAAGAAACAACAGACACAAATGCAAGAGTGGTAGGTTCTGCAGCGAATGCTAGTCAAGCAAAAGTCTAGGCTTAAGAGGCATTACGAATATAGACACCTCCTTCCCGGCAAGTGTTCCATTCCATTGTGTTCATGTCCACAGAAGAATCAGGAAGGTGAGCAGTCTACCAAAAAAATGCAGCTTTGGAATGTCCCGGATGGTCCAGTAGTGACTATACCGCGATGAGTGGTGTTACCTCACACACGGAGTCCACTACTGCAGCACCACATCAGCACGATGAAGCGAATGGACCCAACAATGCTTGGGCTTGATCCATCGGTGCGAGGTAGCTCAAGGGTACATGTCGTCATTTCGAATTTTTCCTCTCTTCCAAGGTTAGAAAAATTCATATAAAAGAAATTCTTAGATTGTCAAGAATTATATTCTTGGCTAGAATATTGAACAAAGAAGATGAATAAATGACCAAAAAATGAGAAAATATATGGAAATTTATGAGGTGTGAATACCAAACATAAATTACATAGAGCATCTCCGGAGTTTTCTAAGACAATTTCCTATTTTCTTTTTGCAAAAACGAAAAATTTGTCACCCCTCTAATAATTGGGTAAAAGAGCTCCTTAAAATTTTCAGTGCTGCAAATGGGAACTGTGATCCAATTGTTGGAATTTCAGAACTTTCAGAGAATTGTTCCAAGAAAACAAGAAAAATACCCACAAAACACTACGTACGGACTCTGAAACAAAACAGAGGACAAGAGCAGAGAAGCAGTTTATATAAATTAATTGATTTTAGAATTAGCTAGTATCATTTTTCATTAGTTAAACAGGTACATTTAGATAGATTCACTTGGCACAACATTTGTCATTAGTACCAAATGCTTGGGTTGACTGAGATGCTCGAATGCAGGACTTATGGGTTTGGGCCATCCACCGAGCTATGTCACTCAGATAATCTACATGATAATCCCCAGGTGACTTTACCTTTTATACCAGAGAAATAAAATTAAAACACAGTAATGTACAACTATGACGATCTAACAATGACTTAAAAAATAGCTGATCATTGGCCTTACATTGAGGTGAGATTTATAGATGTGTTGATGCACGGAGGCACCTCAAGCTAGTTTATAAATAATGCATTATTGCGCTGGTAGTCCGTGACATTGTATTACGTGCATTATCACTACTACAGAATTGATTTTACGAGGCACTGGGAAAAGATTTTCAGTGGCGGGCATTTAGAAAACCACCACGGTTAATGGCTTGATTTACCGTGGCGGGCATTTTAATTAACCGTGACGGGCAAAATGTCCGCCACGGTAAATCGATAACCGTGGCGGTTTTTTTAAAAACCCGCCACGGTTAATGAGGCCCAAAGTTGCAGCCCACGCAAGTCCATACAAGCCCATTCTGTGTGTCGACCATATAAAAGAGGACGAAACCCTAACCCAAATCACCACTACAGCCGCTCTCTCTCTCACACACACTTCCCCTCTCCAGTAGCGACTTTTCCCCTCTCCTCGGCGCTCTCTCCAGCGACTTCCCCTCTCCCCGGCTCTCTCCTCTGCTTCCCCACTCCCCGGCGCTCTCTCCTCCACTTCCCCTCCACGAGGCGGCGGCGGAGCAACATGGGCGGCGGGATCTCTCGGCGGCGGCGGGATCCGCGCGCTGGCGGGCGGCGGCACATGGGCGCACGGGACCCAGCCACCCGCCAGATCCGGCAAGGGCGCCCGGGGTCCGGCCACTGCAACAGCACGGCGGCGGCCATGGCGAAGCTCATCCGAGGCGGCGGGCGCGCGGATCCGGCGTCCCCATCGAGAACGGCGGCGTCGACCTACTCCACCTCGAGCTCCTCCGCCGTGCTTCCTCGACCTGGCCGCCGGGGCCCGATCCGGCACCGTGGTGGCTGGATCCGCCGCCCGTGGTGGCTGGATCCGCCGCCGTGGTGGCCGGATCCGCTAGATCGGCGGCGGCCTCGCCGGATCGGGCGGCGGCGGCGGCAGATGGGCTCGCAACGGGCCATGGATGGGCTCCCGGCGGGCTCGTCCTTTTTATTTATTTATTTTCATTTACGGTGACGGGCAAAAACACCGCCATGGAAGTTATTCTATTTACCGTGACCCTATGTCCATGGCGGGCAAAAGACCGCCACGGAAAATACTTTTTGCCCGCCATGGAAGTTCTTTTATGTAGTAGTGTATTGCACGGAGGGACTCTCTGCTCTCTAGTTGCAATGTGAATAAAGAATTGAAGAAGGGCTAGCACATCAAAGCTATAAAAACTAAGGAGCTCGATCTTGTGCCTGAAAAATAAAAGAGTGAACATACACAGATGCTCGAGTGGTGGTATTCTTAATTCATACCTTGTGTATTGAGCAATAGCTAGCCATCAAGCATAAATCCAGGCTTGAGAGGCATTGGGACTACTATACCTACCTAGTCTGTCCTTTGGCAAACCAGGGATTAGCATGGATCAACGTGTGGAATGGGAACCTTCTCCCCTCGTTTGCATTTGTCACAGAGTCCGCATCTCGGGTCCATAGCAAAGCTTGGGAGCACGGCTGCAGCACCCTACTCGATTATTCCGGTGGCCGAGCACTACGTTGGCTCCATTGAGTGACGTGGCTGCTCTCCTCTTCATTGGCTAGCAACATTTTTTCTTTCCAGATCTGCAATTTTCTTGCATAGCTAGATTTGAGGAGGTCTGACCAGTAATCGATGACACTTGTGAGAGCCCATGTCTCGTGGACTGTATCTAAAAATTACGATGACCCTTGCTAAGTTGTGTACACCAAACGTAAACCAAAACACACACGAAAATAACAAACTTATTTCAGGTTCACCACTAAAGAGACCAAAACCGTGACTAAAAAGGTACCATCCATTTGATGTGAAGAACTGCATGACTCTTCATTATTTATTTAGATGCGTATTGTTTACGGTCCAGGTGACATGGGTTTGTGGTAGTTGTTGGCTCTTAATAAATACAAGATTGAATTGGCAGAAACTCATGTTGGAGCGTGGAGCCATATATATAAAAGCATCACTCGAATGAAAAAAGAGCATGGCAAATCTTAAGGATGGACAGCGAGCTCCTCTGTGTGCAAAGCTACGTATGGTATATAGAAAAACAATGGAAGAAATAGGATTAGGAGGAGTCGGGATTATTTGTCCTTCTCTCTAGTGGGGCTTTCAACGAAGACTTAAACAGATTCGTAGTTGTTGCCCTGGTAGCTCATGTGACCGGTGCCATACGCTGCCTTTAGCTCCATGTCAAGCGAGTGCTCCTTAGCCTTGGGTCAATACAAAGCTAAGGATCCTGCTCCCCGAGTCGGCCGCTGGAAACAATACAAAGCCGCGAGCTGCTGCACTGCTGATCCAATCATGGATACACCATTGGATCCACAATTCCTTGCTCCTAGTCCTTGGGCCCTGTTGACGCGAATTTAGGGCTTCGCACCAACACACCGAGAGGGCCTTGGACGCCCACGAAGGTTGCTAAACAACCTAGTAGCAGCGAACACCGCAGCGTGATCACCCAAACCGATCTAGGGATCGGTAGGGGCAACCTAGAGCTCGGTGACAGCTGGAAGACCTTCGAACGCACCTCGGGGAAGACCCGTCGGAGAGGCGCGCGCAAGGGTTGTCCTAGGAGCAGCGGATGCGCCTAGAACGCCCGGCGGAGAACACGGAGTTCGTCGTCGAACAGCAAGTTTTAGGGTTTGGAAGAGATAAAAAGTTGAGAGATATGTTGTGTATAACGATTGGATGTAGATGGGATCAAATCGGCCATGAACCTCTTTATTATATAGAGGAGGGTGGTCTTATCCTTTTTAGGAAACCGTCCTTGGGCGTTTCAAGCATCAAAAACCGACCTAAACACGATTGGAAACAAATCGGTTCGGATCTCGTCTGGACCGCGGGCCTGCGTCGGGGTGACCGGACGCCGCGATCGGTCTTGACGGGACGCTCCGATCGATGGGTCGATCAAAATTCCGATAAGGTTTGCGGCCGGTTCGCGGCGACGCGATCCGGCCGGATCCTGGGACGGACGCTGGACCGACCCATGAGTGCGTCCGATCGGCGGCCCGAAATCAGCTGTTTCCAGTGCCGACCGGACTCGCGAGCGGGTTTGACCGACGCGACACGGTCACGCTTCCGATCGTTTTAACGAAAGGTCCGCAAACCGATCGTGAGGCGCGATCTTGACCGGGCGCTAGGACCGGACTCGGACCGGACGCGTCGGTGAGTCGGTCGCATTCCGTAGAGCCTTTTTCGAACCTCCAAAATATGGCTAAGTCTGGAATTTTTTTACGGTGACTTAGACCACGCCATTTTTGGGTGTCAACACATGCCCCCTGTTTTCAGGTGAGAAGCACACGAACCTGAAAATAAAAAAAGAAAACCAAACAACACGAATGCCCATCGTATCGGTTGTCCGGTGACTAAGGGCGATGCATGCATCGGCCATTGTTTGAGAGCACTAGGCCTCTTGCCAAACACTAGGGAAATACTTTTTCAAATACCTCCCGTTAATCGCCTTATCTTGGCATTTTCCATCATTTGTTGACTCAAGCACATAGGAATTCCCAAATATCACTTTGACCACTTTGAAAGGACCTTTCCAATTAGGTGACCACTTGCCAAATTGATTGCTCTTGACCCTATCGGTAATATAGTTTGCCAAACTAAATCACCGATTTGGAACGATTTGCTCTTGACTTTCTTGTTGTAGGCTCTTGCAACACGGGCTTTGTCTTTCTCAATTTCCTTTAAAGCTTGTATTCTCTTGTCGGTTACCTCATCGATGTTGTCCATCATCAAATCATGATACATAGTAGGAGATAGATCATTTTGTTTAGCAAATCTATATGCATCCAAATTTACCTCAACGGGTAACACCGACTCTTGACCATATACCAGTTCATAAGGAGTGACCTTAGTTGCACCATGCCTCGATATGCGATGAGCCCACAAAGCTTCTGACAAGACCTCATGCCACCTTCTTGGATGTTCTATTATTTTCTTCTTAATAAGCTTGATCAAAGTCTTGTTTGTTGATTCTGCTTGACCATTGGCTTGAGCATAATATGGAGATGAATTGAGCATCTTAATTCTATATGATTCGGCAAAATCCTTTACTTCCTTCGCCATAAATGACGTCCCTTGATCCGTAGTTAATGTTTGAGGAATGCCGAATCTATGAATAATGTGCTCTGTGATGAACTCAATTACCTCCTTGTGTGTCATGTTCTTTAATGGAACCGCTTCCGACCATTTAGTGAAGTAGTCGGTAGCAACCAAGATGAACTTATGCCCCTTTGAAGATGGAGGATGAATCGTCAATGAAATCCAAGCCCCAACCACGGAAAGGCCACGGTTTGATGATAGGATGAAGCATAGCAGCCCGGCACTAGCTGAATATTTCCAAACCGCCGACACTCTTCACAACCTCTGTAGTAACGAAAGCAATCGGCCATCATAGTAGGCCAATAGAAACCAGCCCGTCTCAACAACCACTTCATCTTTGGAGCCAATTGATGTGTACCACAAATGCCTTCATGAACTTCTCCCATTGCCACTCATGCTTGATCAGCCCCAAGACACTTTAGCAACAAGTCTTGGCGGTCCTCCTATAAAGCTCACTATTACGCAATGTATACTTGAAAGCAAGCCGCCGAATATTCTTGTCAACTTTGGTACTAGGATCCTGCAAAAAAGACAAGAGGGGAGTTCTCCAATCTTCTAAATCGGTACTACCATTGTCCAAAACAGAAATAGACCGATTTAAAAGAACTTTACATTGCTGTCCCAAATCATTAGTAACATCGGTTTGTCCAATTAACTTTGGTTGAACCGAATTTTTACTAGAATCTGAAACAAACAAACTTTCATGCATCGGCAAATGTTGTAAGTGAAAATAATTATCTCTTACCTCAAAGCTCGATGCACGTTGAGCAAACAAGTTTGCTCTTTGCACGTACTTCACATGCAATTGATCACCTTCCTTGATAAAACCGGAAGCACATTGAGCATAAAAATTGGCCTTATGATTTTCTTCTCTTGGAATATGCCGAATCTTAAATTCGGTAAATTTACCAATTAAATCAAGGCACATATCGAGGCGAGCACGTAGTGATCCATCTAAACATTGACATTCACCAGAAACTTGTTGCACCACAAGCAATGAATCACCAAATGCTTCAACATGTTCAACTCCCATAGCTTCTAACATAATCAACCCGAATAAAGAGAGCTTCATATTCGGTTTGATTGTTAGTGCATGGAAACTCAATCGGCTTGACATAGGAAATTCAGTACCACAAGAATTAATAAGAACAATTCCAACTCCGGCACCATCCTTGCAAACCGATCCATCAAAATATAACCGCCATGGGGTAGAAGTGACATAATTCACCTCATAATCAAGATTAATACCATGCTCAACAATAAAATCAGCAAGAACTTGACCTTTTAAAATTCTCAATGGTTCAAAAGTCAAGTCATATTCAATTAAAGCGTATACCCACTTGCCTACCCTTCCGAAAAAGGATTGGCGAAACAACATATGTTTGATTACATCGGCCGGCATGCTACCACACATGTGCTTGACAAAAGATAATGTCTCATTTTAGAACAAGCAAAATATAGTGATAAGCATAATTTCTCAATATGGGCATACCTTGTCTCGGGATCAAGAAGGCGGCGACCAAGATAAGCAACAACATACTCCTTTCCTTCATCTTCTTGAGTAAGAACAGCCCCAATCACCTTCTCTTTGGCGGCGATATACAATCGGAAGGTACACCCCTTCTAGGCGCGAAGAACAGTGGTGAAGACAAATATTCCTTTATCTTGTCAAATGCATATTGTTGGCTTGCCCCCGAGGCAAAATCAGCTTCATTCTTCAACTTAAGTATGGGGGTGAAAGGAATAATCTTCCCTGACAAGTTAGCAATAAATCTTCTCAAGTAGTTCACTTTACCTAGGAATTTTTGCAAATCCTTTTTACATTGAGGTGCACGAACTGCCTTGATCTTCTCTATCCTCTTGGGATCAATCTCTATGCCTTTATCATGAATAATAAACCCAAGAAACTTTCAGTAGACACTCCAAAAGCACATTTGAGTGGATTCATCTTCAAACCATAAAAGCGCATCCTCTCAAAAGCAAGGCGCCGTCGGCTAAATGAGGATCATGTGAAGCCGATTTAATCACCACATCATCAATATATACCTCCATAATCACACCAATGAGATCATGAAAGATAAGATTCATAGCTCGTTGATAAGTGGCGCCCCGCATTCTTGAGGCCAAAAGTCATGACAATCCATTCAAACAAACCAATAAACCGGGACAAATAAAAGCAGTCTTGGATGTATCTTCTTCACCATAAATATTTGATTATATCCAGCATTACCATCAAGAAAGCTAATAACTTTGTGTCGAGAAGCATCATTGATCAACATGTCGGCAATAGGCATAGGATACTCATCTTTGGGAGTGGCTCTATTTAAATCTCTGAAATCAATGCACACTCTAATCTTCCCGGTGTCCTTCTTCTCAACCGGCACAATGTTAGAAACCCACTCCGCATACCTGCATGGACGGATAAAATCTGCCTTAAGCAACCGATCAATCTCCTCCTTGATTCGGTCATTGATGGCCGAATTGAAGCGTCTTGGCGGTTGCTTGTATGGCCTAAATCCCTTTTTGATGGGAAGCCGATGCTCAACAAGATTACGGCTTAACCCGGGCATCTCCGTGTAATCCCATGCAAAACAATCAACATATTCCTTGAGAAGCGCGATTAATTTAGCTTTATAATCGGCATCCAAGTTTTGGTTCACAAATGTCGGCCTTGGCACTGAACCATCCCCAATGTCAACTTGTTCCAAAGGGTCGGCCGACGTGAAACCTTGGCCCAACTTATTGAGCTCATCAAAGTCATCGATAGCTTCACAAGAATCGGTCTTTTCAGTCCGATAGTGTTCAAGTCTATACTTTAACCATTGAAGTTTGTCTTCCATTGAGAAACAATGTTTACAAGATAATATTGAGCCGATTATCCATCGGCTTCAATGTTACAGGCACAAATCCACGCTCATCATAGCTAATGTACGATAATTGGATAAGTCTCTACCTGAAAGACAAGCAAACCCCGAGCTCTCAAGCGAGGCATCGGTTGTAGAAATCTCAACCGAATTATCTTGCATGAACAATCTCTATGGCATCTCCCACCCATTGGATGAGGGAATTGGTGCAAACTAGAAGGAACGCATGAGATTGGCATGAATCAATCATGACCAAGGATAAGATCATAGCTACCTTCCACGTCGGCAATGAAGAAAGCCGTAGCCATGGTCTTGCTACCAACGGTTAATTCGGCGTTAGCGATCCCTTTTGAAGGAATTGGCGCACCTCCTCCTCTCGGTGGTGATGGTCATGTTGGTTTGGATTAGCTCCTCCTCTTTGCCACCAAGCTTCTTGAATAGTGAATAGGGCAAAAGATTGACGATTGCGCCACTATCCACTAGCATCTTCGGACTGGCTTTCCATTGATATGTCCGCTCACATGCAATGGCTTGAGATGTCACGGCGGGCGCGGCAGGGCTTCTTGAAGATAGCATCTTGCACCCCAAACGCAAACTCTGCGGCGGCAACCTCATCATCTCCCCGCTGATCACATAATAATCGGCGGAGAGAAAGATGGTGTTCATCTCGGCGTGTGGCGGTGAAGGCTCACAATCCACCAACTCTTCATCTTCAAGCGGCACTTCAATGCCAACCATGGCGGCGACGGCGGCAAAATCTTCGGTGCACTGCCGGACACATCGAAACAAGAGAATTCGGTTCAACCGGCTCGGAAGTCGGTAAATCCAAGTTTGGGCAATAACAGCCCGTCAACCGTCTCGGTTGAGTTATCAACTTGCTCACTTAGCTTAGCTGTCCCATCCGCCAGAAGTGCCAAAAGATCAACTTTCGGTTCAGGCATCTCTTCCACAGGCTTGGGCGGCTGCTCTTGAACTACAACCGACTCGACCGATTTAGCAATCGGTTGAGACGTCCTCTTGGCAGCGGCGATCAACTCGGCCTCTTTATTCTTGATTTCTTGCACAATCTCGCGGCAAGACCGGCCCTTCACCTTGTGCGGCAGCCAAGCGCTTGAGCATCTTTTGTCTTGCTCGGCTGAAGCTTCCTCTTTTGTGTCTTATCGATATTCACCGGGGCACCACTTGGGCTGCGAGGAAACGAGGATCCACAAACTTTTGCCTCTTACCTTGAGCCCGGCAACCTCCTTCATGACTTGATCTTGATCACTCTTGGGATGCTCTTGCTCCTCAATCACAATCGGTTTGCTGACATCACTTATAGGAGCTGTCATCGAACCGATAATGATGGAAGGTGGAGGAGTAGCAACTGGAGCAGGCTTCTCAATCATCTCTATCTTCTTGGGGATGTAGACTTGCTTCATAGGCGCCTTCCCCGATTGTCGCGGCGACAGGGCCATCCTCGCCCACCTCGCCTGATCACGAGGGGGCGGTCGACACACCATCCCGCTTCGCTGACTCTCGGTTTGGGGGGATTCCTCTGGACCGCGACGCCGGCGACACCGGCGGTGCCGGCGTTCGTCTCCATGCTGCGAGGTGGGAGTCCTTGATAGCCGGCCTCCGCAGGACCGGCAGCAGTTCCCCCGAGCCATTGGTGGGTGCAGGCCACGGTGGAGGGGCAGCGCGCCATGACCGCGACGGATGGTGACTCGGCGGACCATGCCGGAACTCCGAGCGATGCGTGGCTGCAGGCGTCGCGGCTGCTATTCCGTGGATGTACTTCGAGAGGGTGGTGCGGGTGTGGGCTGACCGCACCCTACCCGGGCATGCGGCGCGGCGGCGAGCGTCTTCCGACCACGGGGCGGAGCTTCGCGCGGCTCGGGCGAGATGGGAGGCACGGGATGGCATCCCACACGCCTCGGAGGGGGGGCCGGGGAGCGGCGCGCTCACGCTCACCGGCGCGCGCAAGAGCGTCCACAAAGGCCTCTACTTCGACACGGCATGGACGCCTTCACGGTTGGGGATCGCGCCTCGAAGGGCGACACCAACGGGGACTTCGATCCTATGGCGCCCGGAGGCAATGCTCACCGCCAAAGAGGGCCTACACACTTGAGCACCGCTACTCGTCGGAAAAAACGGGGGAACCAAATGCATCGCCGACGTACACCCATGTCTCCGCCGCCCAGTCCGGTGCGCTGGAACGGGGGCCGGTGGAGGAGATTGTTTTCAGCCTGGGGGTCCAGCTCGAGTCACCGACGAAGATGAAGGACGCTGTGCCTCCACCACCCTCTGATCATGTTGCTTACATATCTGACCTGGTGAACAAGATGGACATTGATCCAGCAGAGGACGCGCGCAGTCTTGTCGGGCGCCGCGAAGCATGAGGCGGTGATTGGGAAGGGTGGACCCGTGCATTGGTCCGTTACGTGAGCTCCAGCAACCACTACCGCAGGTACGTGGGAGTTCTTTGCCAAGAACTAGGCGACAAAGAAGAAGAAGAACCTGGTGCCAACAAGGTCCAGCCTCGAGCGGGCTACTCGACACCCGTCGATCCCGGTGGTGGCGTGCAACCCGGTTGATACGGGAGTTAGAGTTTGTTGGGTACCAGCAACAGCAGGCCACTGATTGTGCAGTGGCGTACTACATTGATCAGCATGGCGCGGACTTGCCGGTGAAGGCGGTGGAGGTATTGAGGGCGGCGACCAAGGGGGAACAAGAAGCAATCCAAGGTGCTTTGCGGGACAACGTGCGTGACGCATACTGATTGAGCCGAGGGCGTAGCGCATGTTCTTTGGGATTGGGGCATCTGTTGGTGTTTAGTTCATGCTTATGTTAGGTTCGTTGCCCGCACCGGCCGGCTGTGGCGGTAGAGTTAGGTTCACTTTCATGTCGTGAGTCTCGGTTCGGTCATGTTGTTAGTCTTTGTGGTGGGCGTGTTGATATTTCTTACACGATCCCAATTAGGACGGCGAAAGAAATATAAATGGGATATCTATCTAATCATGTTAGCTTGGATATGGGATTAACCTCATAATCCAACAAAGCGGAGTTAGGCGGTGTTAGTAGTGGTTGTATCATAGTAACACTATCCATAGTGGAGTTTATCTCACCAGGATATGTACTCAAGGTATACCACTCATTTCTAGGCATTACCTATTCACTAGTCTCACACCCTAGCAATAACGCTAAGAAATGCGGGGCATGGTATTCTTGATTGGCCTTGATAAAAGAATGAACATGATATCTCGCAAGCGCCTGAGATAGAAACACCAATTGTAGCACTTCACCGGGAGTAATCCGGTATCGTATTTATATTTTCCACAGGGAAGGGAGTCTATGGAAAGGTAGAGAGAAAAGGATGTCTAAAGGTTTATATATATAGTGGTTTAGCTATGAGATCATCCTCTTTACAGTATTATAATGCAGAGTAACCATATGCATCTAACATTACTCAACAGATAAGTCACGGGATAAAGATAAATATAATATAATTGATAAATGCCCAAGTCTAAGATCATTAAGCTTACTAGAAACATACAAGCAATTAGCATGTTATAAATTAGACTAGAATGAATATTCCTAAGATATCCCTAATCATACATGTCAATGAATACTACAATTAGTGCAATACATCTAGCTATCATGGCAAGGTTGGATTACTTCTACACATGGCAAGCATTACCAATGACAAATAAGGACAAAACTTATCCATCACCGTAATTATAACTCGACGTGCCACTACATTCGGAGGGTGGACTACTGAGAGGACTCAACTCACAGGGCTGTCACCCCCGATCTACCACACGGCCGGAATGTAGGGTGCAATTGCGGATAAACGTTGTATAAACACCACGTTTACACATTGCTTATCACCCACATAGTGATCATCTATATGGATGCTATACAATTCCATGCATAAAATATAAAGCAATCTTACTAAACTAAACATATAATCATAGCAAGCATAAACACATATCAATAAGAATATAACATTTATAAAGATCAAAGCCATAACAATTGTATTCTAATTATAAGAGTACTTACAGTTGAATACAAGAGAGAAGTCTCAAGAACGATCCTTGCTACTTCTTGACTAATCGGGAACTCAAGATGAACTTGATCTTCAACTAGAACTAGTTAGATAGCTAATTACTTCTAGTATGAACTTGTGCTTATGTCTAGACTTGGCTGGACTTGATGGGTATGAGTTGATAATGAAATTGTTATAAGCCTCGTGGTCACTTGGTCTTCTTATATAGTACTTGGCGATGAGCGTCAACCCTTGGATCAAACCGACCTTGGCAACGGTGTAGATACAACCTCAATGTCGGTAGTGAACCGACATAAAAAGGGGAGGCTGACAAGGGGACCCCACCTGGCGGCCGCCAGGGTGGATGCTGGCGGGCGCCAGGGTGGAATGCCACCTCGGCTTCCCGTTTCTTCTCCCCGTCCTCTCGGTGTCTTCTAGAATGTTTTAGTCCACTTTTCGAGAGTTGAATTGATTCACGGATAAGTCTGGTCTTCATAGGCCTTGTATATTCTGGAACTTTCTCCATTATTCTCTGCATTTATCTATTAGGTCCCTACAAAGTCACAGAATACCAAAACTCGTGGAATTATGTTAGTTAGACCCCTAGACTTATGTTTGGTCTTTAACTTTAGCCCTTAATTTATGTTTTTAAACTTGTATTTTTATGCTTTAAGAGGTGTCAACAAGCTCCCCCCAAGCTTACCTCTTGCTAGTCTCTTAGCAAGACACAAAATATTATAAACTAAACACTTGGATCGGGAGTTCTTTTGCAACGCTATCACGCCTTAAAAGTACACATGCTTTCAAACAAAATTTCTCTCCGATAAAGATAAACTTTTTCAAACTTTAATTATTCAATTACCTCTTACCTTTTGGAGCTTTATATCTTTCTTTTCGCAATCTTGGGTAATTGAAAGATAGAACAGATCAAGTCAAGCACTAAATCTCAAACTCTTTTGATCAAGCTGTCATTCGGAGTTTTTGCCGATTTTCAAATAAAACTCAAAGTTCCTCAAGATGACTCTCTCACATTTGTGGTATTTGTGGATCCTTTCTTAGGCAATAATATAATGTTTGCCTTACTCTCATAATATATAACTTTTTTTAACTAAGGCATTAATATACTATGCCTTCTTTTCTCTCACCCGATATCTAAGGCTTATATATGTGGAGCTCATAGGTAGGAGAAAAATAATTTTTCTTACTAAGCATATATCGTAAATTCAAGCAATGGATCCAAAGATACAAGTCACACTGATCAAGTTGTGCATGTGTATGGTGGATAGAATATAAATATAATGTAGTGAAGTATGAATAGAATAGATAATGGGAAATCTTACTTTTGCTCCTTTTTTGAAATTCTTCTCTCTTTTCATAAACTTTTTTGTAGAGAACCTTTGGTTGTATCTCTTTCTTTTCTTTTTCTCTCTCTTCTTTCTCTCTTTTTTTTTTTTTTAACAAGAGAGGTGGACTCTCTTGGCCCTCGGACTTGTGTCCATTATTTCCTCTCTTATAAAGATGTGGGTTCTCATCGACCCTCGGACACTTGTCCATTATTCATCTTTATTTAGAGATGTGGGCTCTACTAAGCCCTCGAACACTTGTTCATTATTCATCTCTTTTCTTTAGGGAGGTAGGCTCTACTCGCTCGTAGGACTTTTTGTCCATTTTTCATCTCCCTTTCTCTCTTTTAAAGATACACAACCCAGATCTTTTTTTTTTTTTTTTTTTTGCAATAACTTTTTGAGAGGTATAAATGATATGGAGCTTTTTGTAAGATATTGGCTAGCAATGAATGGGTGGATGGGTATAATAAATATTTTTGGTTGCTCCCTCCTAGGATAGGAGTAGAACATTTTTTTAGCTAGAGTGAGTGGATGATAGTGAAATGAAATGTATGGAGTGAGTGGAATGAGTGGAGTGTATATGATGAGCATGACAACTTTCTAAAGATCGACAAAGATTGAACTCACTCAATGCAAAGCAAGCAGCCTATATATATATCTATATATTTTTCAAAAGGTTTTCCTAATCTAATTAGCATGTATATATGGTTGTGGTAGGAGGTTCACACTCTTGTCATATAGGAACTTATCATGTGATTTTCAATTTTCAAAAATATAAATCTCCGTAAATCTAGTGTCACTAGGAGTAAGATCAAATAGCAGCTCGGACTATCATATATCATATCGGTCAATTTCCTAGACTTTAGAGCAAGCATTTGCAACCCATATATTTCAGGTTTCAAAGTAAAAAATTAATTTTGCAAATGAAGCTTTGAGAGAAATTAAGCTTGAAAGCTAGGTACTAGAAAAGCATAACAACGGAGCAACTATTCATCATCTCCTTGTTGACAAATTTTAGGTTCCTTTTAGTTAAGCAAAGTAAACTTTAGTGTGCACTCTCTCTTGATCCTTTTATTCTCACTCAAACTAAAGACTATATAAACTTATATATATAAAACTAGACTCTTAACAAACTAAACTTTTAACAAACAAAATATTTGACTAATAATAATATATAGATAGATAGATAGTAGAATACTTATCTCGGATAATCGGGGTTGCACTCCCCAAGCTAGATTGGAGTGTAGTCTTCAATGATGTAGAAGTTGAGGTATCAAGTGTGATGCTTGACATATCTCTTCTCCTCTTAAAAATCTGTTGATCTTAAAATAGACAACAAAGCTAGTGGAACTTGATTAAGCATTAGAAATAAACCACATTGCTTAGGTCGCCTGGGATTATTTATATTTTTTTTTTTTTGTAAATTTTTATTTTATTTTTATAAGAAAAATAAAGTATAACTTTATATCAGTACTTATGCATTCTTTATTTTATTTTTATGCCACCACAGCAGATAGCCTAAAGGTGTTTAACCTTAAGAATATTAGCATGGGGCTTAAAAGGTTTTCACAAAACAAAAGATATTTTTGTTGTTTTCAAAATATAAATATATGATACTAAAAAGATAAACATGATATAGAAAGAAAATATGCAATGCAAGAATTTAAATATGGATAACTTACCGACTTACCTTTCGGCGAGGATTCGGTGTTTAGAGTCCTCCTAACAAGACTCCAAGTTCTCGCTCTTTACTCCCATGGTACATCGGTGGTCACAATCGGTGGCACCGATGATTCTATTGTTTCTTCCGATGATGTTTTGGGAGATGTCTTCTTCTTCCTCCATTTCTTGGATGATGTACTCTTCTTTGAAGTATTTGATTCTTCTTTTTCCATAGATGTAATAGGTGTAAGAGCTTTAGCTTCTTCATTTTCCTCTGCTTCTTCTATTAAATTCTTCGTCCATCTTCTATTATGATGGCGACGAGCTGTCTGGTTTTCCCCTAGGATTTGTATACTCATTATAGCTATTAAAGTAAACACGTACCTTCTCCTTAGGAAAGTGGAAATGAATCTCTCTGTATGGATGTAGATGATTGCACGAGTAGTGTTGAGGAATGGTCTCCCAAGCACTAATGGAGGATCTACTTCTCTTCCCATGTCCATGACTACAAAGTCGGTGAGAACATAGTGGTCCTTAATCTTGACCGGTACATTCTTGGCAATTCCTTCAGAACTCTATAGGATTGGTGCCGCCATCCGTAGCCGCACATATGTTGGTTGCAATGGCAATTTTCCAAATAATAATTCATATGTAGCTTTTGCCATTATATTAACACGGATCCAAATACGCAATATGTATTATAGAAAGTTAAGCATTGAATAGAACATGCGATAGTAGGAGTACCGGATCATCTTGCCGACGAAGCATTGGATATTCAAGTAAATGGTCATTATAAGATGTTGTTTTATTTACTACCATTACCTTTGTAGGCTGTGCCTTCTTGTTCTTGTTCTGATTCTGATTCCTTCTTCTATTCTGATTGTAGCTCTCCATCTTTGATTCTATAATGTATTGATTATTATACGAGGAATAAGTGAGAGAGTTTTGTACCTTGTCTTTGAAAGTGAATTTCTCCTTCTTTCCCTTGATATTAAAAACAATCTTCGCGACTGCTCTGTAGATGATAGCTTTAGCTGAGCACAAGAATGGTCTACCGAGTATGATTGGTGCTCTTTCATTTCTTCCAGTGTCTACAACTGCGAAGTCTGCTAGTACATATGAGCCTCTCGATTGCCACACACACGTCTTCACGTATCCCCGGGATAACAAAATGATTGATCTGCGAGCTGCAAGCACATATTCGTTTTCCAAAGTGGTTCACTATAAATCTTTTCATAAATTACCTTTGGTAATATGTTGACACTTGAGCCAAAATCACGAGAGAGCATTGTCGAATGTGTGTTGTCCAATCTTGATTGTGATGACCGGTCTTCCTGGATCTTCCTTTTTAGGTGGCATGGAATCATCCAACCAACGACTTCCTAAGGTCTCTCTATAGTAACGACCTGAATTATAAATATCGACAAGGTTTGCGGTTTCTAATACTTCCGCTGCCCCGGAATCTTTCCCGGTGTGGTTAGTGGAATAGATAACTGAGAAATCTGAGATTCTATCATTTTATTAAAACTGTGCTTTGATTCTTTACAAATGAAGAAAAGCTTTCTAAACCAGTATTGATAAATTCAAGAGCTTTATCATTAGTTGCTCTCTTTCTTGACAGATTCTCCATGGTCTTACCTTGGTTAACAACAAGATCTCTTAAAGAAGGTTGATAAGTATTGTTACCCGCATTGTTACCTTGGTAATTTCCTTGATAGTTACCTTGATAGTTGGGCCTCTGTGGGTTCCAACCTTGATTCTGTTGAGGACGGAAATTATTATTATTATTATTATTATTGATGAAGTTGATGTCCTCCGGGATCTCTGGACAATTCCTTCCAAAGTGTGGCCTAAGTTTCCACATTCTTCACATGTCATGTGTGAGTTTTGAATTAGCATAACTCGCTCTGGGTTGAGGATCTCTATCCTCCGGCTTCTTCATAATAAGGTCCATTTTAGCGTATAGCATATCTACTTCTTTAAGTTGGTGCATTCCCCTCTTGCGAGTTTGACGTTCTTCACTCCAACCTTGGTTGGAAGCCATCTTCTCCACAAGTTCTGTGGCATTAGTTAATGTAAGTGATAAGAAAGCACCACCAGCTGCTGCATCCATAGTTTCACGAGCACTGGGAATGAGCCCATGATAGAAAGTCTGCATCAACAGCCACTTCTCCATCCCATGGTGTGGACATTCTGAAATATATTCTTCAAAACGCTCCCATGCTTCAGGGACTGATTCATCATGTTGTTGTTGAAAATTTGATATCTTCCCCCTTAAGGCATTTGTCTTCCCCACAGGAAAGAACTTAGCAAGAAAGGTTGTGGAACATATATCCCATGTTGTATTCTTATCTTTGGTAGCATAAAACCATTGCTTGGCCCTTCCCAAAAGTGAGAATGGAAAGAGGCGAGCAATATTGCATCTGAGGATACTTCCTTCATAGAAAACGTACTGCATATCTCCAGAAAGTGTTGGAGATGAGCACTAGCATCTTCATGTGCCTTTCCACAAAATTGACTTGCTTGCACCATATTAATGAGCCCTGGCTTAAGCTCAAAGCCTTTGTCTCCAACCTCTACCTTTGGACCAACGAGAATGTTTTCCGTGGTAGGAGCTGAAAATTCACGAAGTGTCTTGGTTGTCATAGCTTCAAATTGAGATGTCAAGTCTTTAGTAACTTGATTAACTTCCGATTCAAGTAGGTATTGGATTATCGATCGAAGATGATGATGATAATGTATGTGCTTTGGGGTTTGTCTGAGTTTTGCCTTGGCCTTCTTGATTAATTTCTCAGGATCTTCAACAAAATTATCTCGGAAGATTATTTCTCAAACATATATTTCTCCCTGCATAAGATAAAACAAAATAAAGAACAAGGGGGTGAACATGTTTGAGTATGTGATAATGGGTTCTCAATGCATTAGGTGGTGTAAAGGGATCTCTCTTATTTCCTTATATGATGTGTTTATAGGATTTTTGGCTAGCACCCTTTCTAACTAGTAAGTCGAAACAATACTAACTTAATAGGAATAACACCGTCTAAGTTTTGGCCGATACCCTCCTAAACTAAAGATAGCCGGAAAGAAGTACTAGAAAAACTTTTGAAGTTTTGAAAACACATTTTCAAAATAGAAAGATTGACTATGCTCTCCCAAACTAGGAAAGTTTTGAAAAACAAAGCCAAGATAAAATTTTATTTTCTCTAAATAGACTACGCCTTCCCGAGAACGGCGCCGAATGCTTGTTGATATTTCTTACACGATCCCAATTAGGACGGCGAAAAGAAATATAAATGGGATATCTATCTAATCATGTTAGCTTGGATATGGGATTAACCTCATAATCCAACAAAGCGGAGTTAGGCGGTGTTAGTAGTGGTTGTATCATAGTAACACTATCCATAGTGGAGTTTATCTCACCGGGATATGTACTCAAGGTATACCACTCATTTCTAGGCATTACCTATTCACTAGTCTGTCACCCTAGCAATAACGCTAAGAAATGCGGGGCATGGTATTCTTGATTGGCCTTGATAAAAGAATGAACATGATATCTCGCAAGCGCCGCGATAGAAACACCAATTGTAGCACTTCACCGGGAGTAATCCGTATCGTATTTATATTTTCCACAGGGAAGGGAGTCTATGGAAAGGTAGAGAGAAAAGGATGTCTAAAGGTTTATATATATAGTGGTTTTAGTTATGAGATCATCCTCTTTACAATATTATAATGCGAGAAAATAACCATATGCATCTAACATTACTCAACGGGATAAGTCACGGGATAAAGATAAATATAATATAATTGATAAATGCCCAAGTCTAAGATCATTAAGCTTACTAGAAACATACAAGCAATTAGCATGTTATAAATTAGACTAGAATGAATATTCCTAAGATATCCCTAATCATACATGTCAATGAATACTACAATTAGTGCAATACATCTAGCTATCATGGCAAGGTTGGATTACTTCTACACATGGCAAGCATTACCAATGACAAATAAGGACAAAACTTATCCATCACCGTAATTATAACTCGACGTGCCACTACATTCGGAGGGTGGACTACAGAGGACTCAACAGGTACGTCACCCCCGCGATCTACCACACGGCCCGAATGTAGGGTGCAATTGCGGATAAACGTTGTATAAACACCACGTTTACACATTGCTTATCACCCACATAGTGATAATCTATATGGATGCTATACAATTCCATGCATAAAATATAAAGCAATCTTACTAAACTAAATATATAATCATAGCAAGCATAAACACATATCAATAAGAATATAACATTTATAAAGATCAAAGCCATAACAATTGTATTCTAATTATAAGAGTACTTACAGATTGAATACAAGAGAGAAGTCTCAAGAACGATCCTTGCTACTTCTTGACTAATCAGAACTCAAGATGAACTTGATCTTCAACTAGAACTAGTTAGATAGCTAATTACTTCTAGTATGAACTAGGGCTTATGTCTAGACTTGGTCGGACTTGATGGGTATGAGAGTTGATAATGAAATTGTTATAAGCCTCGTGGTCACCGGTCTTCTTATATAGTACTTGGCGATGAACGTCAACCCTTGGATCAAACCGACCTTGGCAACGGTGTAGATACAACCTCAATGTCGGTAGTGAACCGACATAAAAAGGGGAGGCCGACGGGGGACCCCACCGCGGCCGCCGGGGTGGATCTTGGCGGCGGGCGCCCGGGGTGGAATGCCACCTCGGCTTCCCGTTTCTTCTCTGTCCTCTCGGTGTCTTCTAGAATGTTTTAGTCCACTTTTCGAGTTGAATTGATTCACGGATAAGTCTGGTCTTCATAGGCCTTGTATATTCGGAACTTTCTCCATTATTCTCTGCATTTATCTATTAGGTCCCTACAAAGTCACGCAGAATGCCAAAACTCGTGGAATTATGTTAGTTAGACCCCTAGACTTATGTTTGGTCTTTAACTTTAGCCCTTAATTCATGTTTTTAAACTTGTATTTTTATGCTTTAAGAGGTGTCAACAGGCAGCTGTATGGGCGTGGTTTGTGGTAGCATCAGGGTAATCGGGGTTAGACAAGAAGTGCAGGACAGCCAAGTGAGACAGACTGCGGGTTTGGCGTCTTGGAGCTGTTTCTCGCTTGTGTATCGGTTCAAATTTGTTGAATAGAAGTCTATGGTTTGTTTGGCTACCTGCTCGTTTTGATTGTTGCTTATTCAAGTTCCAAATGATACAAACTGATTCAAATATACTTTGTTGGAACGTACAGGGTTTGAACAGTGCAGCAAGAAGAGAGGTAGAGGTAGTAAAACTGATGGTGTACAACTCTAGACCTTACATCATTTGCTTACAGAAAAAAAAAAACTGGATGCAATGGATGGAGCATGTGCAATGGAGTTTTTGGGACCAAATTTTTTCACAACTTTTGAGTACATACCCGCTGATCAAACAAGGGGAATACTCATTGCCCGGCACGCTGACTATGTCCACGCCACTCGATCAGCAAAGGCACCCACACGCGTCTGCCGGGCCAGGGCAACAATGAAGACTTCAAATGCAACTTTCCAAATTACAACGGTGTATGGCCCGATGAACATTCGAGAGAAAGACGACTTCTTAGCGGAACTGGTCACTTGTCAACCCGGTGCCTCACCGTGGATTTGCCCGGGTGATTTCAACTTAATTTATGAGGCACAAGACAAAAACAATGGCAATATTAATAGAGCGCGGATGAGAAAATTCAGACATGCTTTGGACTCAAGTGAACTATCGGAAATAAGATTGCAAAATCAAAGATACACCTGAGCAATGGCGAGAAGAAACCCGACACTCGCTAAGCTTGATAGAGCCTTCTCAGAGCAAGGGGTGGGAGGAGATTGTACCTAATCGCGGGCCTCGTTGCACTAAGCGGTTCGTTGTCGGATCTCGCCCACCGTTTATTCGCGATCCAACAAAGATAGGCACCTAAGGCTTTTTCAAGTTTGAGAGTTTACGGACACGGGCACCGAATTCGGTGAAGTTGTTCAGCCCGCTTGGGCACAACCGTCGGTGGAAACAACCCGCTGATGATCCCGCACAACAAATTCCTTAATACATCAACAAAGACTCGCACAATGGAGTAAGTCCCTCTTCAGCCAAGCAAGGTTGCAAATGGAGATGGCCAACCAGGTGATCAAGGCCTTCGATACCGTGCAAGAAAACGAGACGACTGTCGAGGCAGAATTTGAACTACAACGACAGCTTAAGCAACATCTTCTAGGATGGGCAGCGATAGAGAGATCCAGGAAGAGACAATGCTCAAGGATAACCTAGATAAAGGAGGGGGATGCATGCACAAAATTCTTCCACCAAATGAGCAAAAGGTCGTCGCAAACAAAATCTAATCCCATACCTTAAGAACAAAGATCGGACATCTAGAATGGGGCCATGAGGAGAAAGAAAATATTTTGCAGGACTACTTCATGGAGGTGTTGGGGACTAGGTCGGCAAGAACACACACCTTAGAATGGGGCAATCTTAATCTGAATCAAGTTGAACCACAGGATATGGACAGGCCCTTCACCTTGCAAGAAATCATGAATACAATTGACAACATGCCGGCTGAGAAAGCACTGGGTCCTGACGGTTTTAGAGGAATGTTCTACAGACGTTGCTGGGACACCATTAAGCTAGATGTCCTAGCAGCAATGAATTCCTTACATAGTATGCTCTCAGGACCCCTTGACAAGTTGAATGGAGCAAACATTGTGCTGATCCGAAAATTGGAGGTTGCTGAAAAACCGAGTGACTACAGGCCAATAAGTCTAATCCACTCTTTTGGTAAGCTCATAACGAAAAGTTTGGCAATGAGACTGGGGCCTCAGATGGACAGGTTAATCTCAAATGCTCAGAGCGCATTCATCAAGAAGAGGTGTATCCGGGACAACTTCCTTTATGTTAGGAACCCGCTCGGGCTTACCACACGAAAAAGATCTCTTGCCTCCTTTTCAAGCCGGATATCTCAAAAGCTTTCGATACGGTCTCCTGGGAGTATATTTTTGAAATGCTACAGCATAGAGGCTTTAGTGACCGGTGGAGAGACTGGCTAGCTGCCATTTTCGTGGACTTCATCCTCTTCGGTGATGCTTTGAACGGTTCGATGGGCCAAGGATCGCGCATGATAGAGGGATCGAGGCAAGGGGACCCCCTCTCCCCATATCTATTTATCCCGGCAATCGACACCCTCCGTGGCCTGTTGGAATTGGCAACTGAAAATGGGACGTTATCACCTCTAAGAGGAAGAACGGCGAAAATGAGACTGTCCATGTATGCAGACGATGCTGTGATTTTCCTACGACCGCATACACAAAGATGAGGTTGGGGCATTTTCGAATTCGGAGCGATTTGGCCAAGCAACCGGTTTGAAGCTAAACCTGCAAAAATGTACAGTGGCACCAATAAGATGTGGTGAACTAAATCTTCATGAGATTTTGGAACACTTCGAGGGGGAAAAGGTTGGGTTCCCCATAACTTATCTTGGACTCACCATCAACCTAGGGCGCCTAAAGATGGCACATGTACGGGTTTTTGTTGATAAGACCATGAACAAGCTAGGCGGGCAAGGCCGTTTGATCAATCAGCCGGAAGAAGGGAGTTAGTTCGCTCGTGACTAGCTCCATGCCGGTGTACCGCTAACATCCATAAGGGCGCCGAAACAGCTAACGATGAAATTGAGAAAATGAGTAGAAGATTCTTATGGGTAGGAGATCGGATCCGACGGGAGGGAAATGTAAAGTGGCCTGGACAACGGTGGCCCAGCCGATTGAATTTGGAGGACTTGGGATAATCGACTTCAATCGTTTCAGCAGGGCACTAAGAGTAAGATGGCTCTGGTTTTAGTGGACGCGACCTGATCGGCCTTGGGTGGGATCAGACTTACCGACAGACTCGTTGATCTAGCTCTCTTGAACGCGCAACAAAGGGTCACGGTCGAATGGCAATAGAGCTTCTTTAAAATTCAAGCTGGTTGCAAGAGAACAAAACGAAACGTCGCGGGAAGCTTTGACAGCCAACAACAAGTGGATCAACGACATCGCTGAAAACCTTGATGACAGTCTCATGGACGAGTTCTTCAAGCTGTGGAATGTAATCGAGGAGGTTGGTTTCAACATGGAAGACACAGAAGAGGACTCCATTGTATGGACATTAGAAAGTTCAGGAATTTACTCGGCAAGATCAGCTTACTTGATCCAGTTCGCCACCCAAATTTTGTCAAACTTCAAGACACTGATTTGGAAAGCTTGGGCACCAATGAAGTGCAAATTCTTTGTTTGGCTGTTGCTTCAAAATAGATTATGGACTGCTGCAAGATTGCAACGAAGAGGGTGGGAGAATAATTACTTCTGCGGCTTATGCGGAAGAAACTTGGAGACAGCGGAGCACCTGTTCTTCGAAAGTGCCCGTATCATGTTTGGTGTGGCAGGCGGTGGCAAATTGGGGCGATTGCATCAAATTCGAAACGCCCACTTGGACAGAACAGCATCATCTGGAGGACTGGTTTACTCAGGCTTTGGGACCAAGCAAAAAGGAACACTCACTCCTAATCCTGTGCCTATGGACGATCTGGAATTCAAGAAACACGGTGATTTTCAGAGATGAAACAAGGACGGCGCAAGACATCATAGTCCAAATAAAAGAAACTGCAAACCTTTGGTCACTAGCGGGATGCTTGGCACTAAGGCCTTTATTTGTAGTTCATTTAAATAGCGAGTAATCAACTATTGTATTATTGCCTGACAGCGGCCTAGGCCGGACTGCGGGGAGGCGCTTCTTGCGCCAAACATGTTGTCTGCTTCCTTCCTTATTAATATATAAGCCGACAATGTCGGGTCTTTCAAAAAAAAAAAAGACACAGAACAAATATTCATATTTTTTCCAATCATTCAATCTTTAATATATAGCAATGTTTAATTCTATTAGAGTACAGTCCTAGCAACATTATTGACTTGTCCACAAAAGCATGCGTTGGTTACAGTCCTAGCTACATTATTAACTTGTCCACAAAAGCATGCGTTGATATTGCTTTGGCTCCTGCTATGTGAATTGATCGCTCAAGCCGGTCAAGACACCAAATAGCGTCGGCCGCCTCCAGGATCTCTGAGTCGCAGTCTCTATATAGGGTTGTCCAACAAGCATGTTTTGTTACACTCTACCTATGAATCAAACTGACCTCAGCATGGAAGGATTTAGAGGCATTATGTCATGAAACCATGAAAGTCTTTCCTTTATCTTTAAGGCACCACTAGGTATCCTTGTTCTTTGGATCAAGAGCGTGTGATGAGGTCAGATTAAGTAACATGGTGTCTTTACTTCCATGTCTGCTTTTATTAAGACTCATTTTTTAGGGACCACGCCATTGCACGTTTTTCATTTAGCAGAATAAAGTTCAAACAAGTACAACATCCGACAGTAATCTAAGGTTACCGAAGGTAGCCCTACAACTAGTGGATACAAGACCTACGATTACATTGCAAAGAATTGGTTCTACGGAACTTAGAAAGCTAGACTCCTTCCCATGCCAAGACCTCGGCAAGGCTATTGTTACCCGCACTACACAAAAGCGTCCGCCTCGTCATTCTTATTAAGACTCTTGACTTGAAAATTAGCTTGAAAAACATGAAGACTATTCAAACCTTCCATGCCTTTTGGATCTACGGATTTCACGTAGTTTTCCTTTATGACAGGGAGATAGGATATTAATATATTCTATTGACATCCTTTCTTCATAGTAGCAACTTGTATTAGATATATTGGGCGATCTCAATTTCTATTCACATGCTTTCTCAGTGTGTATGTACATATGTATTAGAATTTCTATTCATATCCTTTCTAGTTTGCCCCGAACTCAATGGCGACCAGTTTTAACATTCGACCGCATTTTCCAACTGAAATGGAAAATGACTACCGAAATAGAATTGTACATCCAAAATAGACCTAAGAAAACATGATCCCAGGCGAAATACTTGACATGTTCCCCCTCGCCCAGGTCCGTCGCAAGGGAAGCGAAAGCCATGATTTGCTTTATCAGGCCTTTCTTGCATACTCCTCGTGAACCAGCTGCTAGCCATATGTTTAGGAGGTTTTTTTCTCCAGTGTACCGGTACTAATCCGCTTTGCCATCTCTTCATCTTCATCTGCAAAAAAGTATTCTTGACGTGAAAACACAAAGACAAAGGCCTTATCTTTGAATAGGAAGAAGAATGGATCCGAAGGTGGCTTTGGGAAAAGTTTTCTACTTTTGAAGTTCTTGATAAGTCCCAAGTGGAGGAGATTGAGAGGTCATTAAAGAATTCTTCCTTTTAGTTCTCTTCGATGTATCGATCATGCATTCCTAAACCACATAAGCCGGGGGAGATGCGCCCCATTAGACAGCCTCATAAGGCAGACATCATTGTCATGGATACGCATGTCCTTTTTACATACATGACTACGAATGCATGCATTTAAATGCATATAGCGGAACAGAAAGTATGCCTCTGTTTTGCACTATAACAAAGCAGTAGACGTGAAACTATGTATATAGACGGTTACTCCCATCAAATAGAGCAACATATGATGAAAGTGTCTTGTGAGTTTGAATCACTTGCGTACCGTGCAAGAATGCTTACTGCCCAAATGTATGAGAAATCTTCCAAGGAGGTCCTCTGGGTTATAGCATACTGTCAGATACTGAGAAAACGATGATGTAGTATGATCAGGTGGTTTTGTCAATGATGCCATTTTTTTGCCTTTTGTTTCGGTTTAACATCACCCTGCTAGACCTGCAGAAACTTTACTGTTAGTCCTGTATTTTTTATGGATACCACAAACTCCATGCTCTGTCGTCTATATATAAAGGAGCAAAGTGCACAATGACAGAGAATTACTGTTTTTTTAACGGCAAAAGACTATCGGGGAGATCCCCATAGCTGAGAAACTTATATTACTTTCTGAGAAATGGGTACAGAGCGTTTACGACACAGAATTACATGATGTTTTCTTACTCGATCTGATAATTATTGAGTGGATATGCACAGTTAGGACAGGATTCAGATGCTTACTGCATTCACAGGTAAACCATTCTTATCTTTTTTATCCATCCATGCATGTTTTGTTACTCAACCATGCATATTTGATAAGTTTAGCATGCTGCGGAAATTGCCACAAGTACATCGATCGTTTCCCAATAACACACCCATGATATGGAAGCGTGTCCTGCGTTGTCTGCCTACCTCTGCATTGTATACCACCAAACAGACATCGAACATGCATCTAACATGCTCATCAACCACCAAGCCATCAAGCTTGCACATTATAAAAGATATACACATCAGTGTTCCAGCATCACCCAGGTATACCCCCAAATAGGCAAATATGCGCCCCTCCATGTGGTCGAACGGACCAAAGCTATAGCTAGCATACCTTCGTCTGAAGGAATATGGGATCGCTACGCTAGCCAGAAAACGAAAATTTTCTACCCATAAACCAAGGATCTACTGCTAGTTATAGATCACGGGATTACCACTAGACGCACAGGTGCAGCGGAAGTGTCGACCCTCGATGAAGACGCGTGCGCGTAGCAGCAGTGCCGTGCAGTTGCTTACGTC
The DNA here is from genome assembly GCA_015847255.1 of Hyparrhenia diplandra. Taxonomy (NCBI): domain Eukaryota; kingdom Viridiplantae; phylum Streptophyta; class Magnoliopsida; order Poales; family Poaceae; genus Hyparrhenia; species Hyparrhenia diplandra. The sequence goes on along the minus strand of JADLZK010005668.1, from coordinate 1,675,768 downwards.
CGTCCTCCACGTGCGGTTCGTCCTTGTGCTCCAGATGCAGCACCTCCAAGGTATCCCACACGTACAGGGAGGAAGCGATGCGCCTCCGGACTGCTAGGTCCACGAGGAGCAAGAGGCGAGGGCGTGGGCGGCGGCGGCTGCCAAAGTGGCGTGGATTAACCTAGCCCCGCGCCCACCTCATATATATAGGCATCCCTAACAGGTTCCCGAGCTGGAGGCGCATTAGTAACCCTAAGCCTCGTCTAATTGGATCAGATCCGAATTAGGCCTCCTTCCCCTTAAGCGTGCGACTCTATGGGCTCACGCACACATAGACATGGCCCGAGTACTCCTACTCGACCAATAGCTGATAGAGGTCTCTAGCAAGACGTGTCAGCTCCCATGTGTACGCAATGATCATATCAGACGAACCACCACAAAATTACATACACGTTATTCCCTTACCACACGATATTTGGTCCACCTCGTGGGTTAACACTTAACCCAAGCACGGCCATGCATTTCTTGATCCAATCAATCGAGTGGTCCAGTGATATCTCTCTCTCATGGAGAGGGGCAATTCCATCTTGATTGACTATGCCTCACAACATGCTTCCTGACAAACCCGAAGACCACCTTTATAGCTACCCAATTACGGAGTAACGTTTGATAGTCCCTAAGTAGGTCGTTTCACATCTTGAGTACATACGACAATCTCAGGTCTAAGGACATAACGTACATGATGTGTAAAGAGACAATAATAGTAACATCTCATGTCGGGTCAATCCAGCCCCATGTCATACATGTGCCCACACTATTAGTTTGACATCTCCATGTCTATGACTTGTGAAACATAGTCATCAACCAACATATGTGCGGATCTAATATTCATGTGTGTCCTCACATGAACTCCGACCAGGGACAATTATAGAATAACCATACAAGTAAAGAGTCTCACAAACAATTCACATAATTGCCAATCGATACAAGTTGTCTTTAATGGATATTCATGAACACATAATATATCATGGATACAAGGTGATACAATCATCTCTATGATTATCTCTAGGGCATATTCCCAACACGCACCGTGAGAGAGGCATGGCGCCATGCTCGTCGGTCCGCTCTCCTTCACCTCGGTCCATGGGCGGCAGCATCTGTTGGCGCCGGCTTCGAATGGCTGCACCGACGGCAACCGAACGCCAAGGCGGGCAATCACGGTGACCGTGAATGCGCACATTGGTGTCTCTCTTCTCACTCGGACTCAAACTGAAACACACTGAGTTTGTGGCGCTGCCCCAACGTTGCAGCTCCCGAACACGACTTGTTCTCTTTACTGAATCGGTGCTTACACGATCTCGACGATCTGCTATTCCCACCACGCCGTGCACGCTGCAACGCCCAGCCTGAAGCGCAGACGGTTGCTTCGAAGGTTTCTAGACTAGATTAGAATCCAGTCTGGTTCCTGGGAAGAATTCTAGATTGAATTTAATAACGTTTTTTAGAGATGATTTTTAACATTTTTAGAGTACAACTGTACAAGGCAGTGTGAGCTGTCTATGTGTACAACTGTACAAGATTGTGCAAAATGCCCCTAGGCCTGTATAAACCTTACTGTTGGTCCTATATTTGTTATGAACGCCTCCATGTGCATATATAGGTGAACATTCATGCACACTGACCCAAAAAAATATATTCGCATTTTCCAATTCATTCCATCCTTGATATATAGCAATGTTGTACTGTATTAGAGTACAGTCCTAACTACATTATTAACATGTCCTCAAAAGCATGCATTGATATTGCTGCTACTATGGCTCCTGTTATGTGAATTGATCTTTCAAGCCGGTCAAGACATTAAATAGCGTTGGCCGCCTCCATGCTCACTTTGCCACGGTCTATATATAGGCACACATTGGCCCTGAACAATATTGATATATGTGGTATGTATGTCCAGCATGCATGTTTTGTTATACTCTAACTAGAATCAATTTGACCTCAGCATGGTAGGATTTAGAGGCATCAGGTTATGTCATGAAACTATGCTGATGTGGTTCCCTTCATCTTGAAGAGTCAGAAGAAGCTCCTTCATGCAAATAGGCATCCTTGTCCAATGGCTCAAGCGTGTCATGATGTGCAATTAATAGATAATTGTAGACAATGGCTCAGGCTGATCCCACCGCCACCGGCACAAAACTCACAACCGCAGCCAGAAACTCAACTAGTGATTAGGGTTCGGCAGCAGCGGGAGGAAGGATGTGACGAGGTGGCAGGAGCAGCTTACTTACTTGTCAAAGAAAATTATTTACATGCCATATTGTCTGTCTCATTTCGCGCAAGACAGGGGATTGGGCGATAGCCCACATGGTTAGTTTCCCAGGTGTGGAAGCAACCGCTCCTGAGTTCGATCCCCATCGGGGACGGACTTACGCGCCCCATTTTCTGCTTAAAACAAAGCCCCCTAGTTCCTCCTAGGTTGGGTCGCATTATTTTATTTCGCGCAAGACAAGAACCATACTACGTAGTATACAAGTATATATATTCTCTGGACAGCCTATGTCCTATTTCTCGCCGGCAGCTAAAATGCGTGCGAGCCAGGATCGATCTCTTCCTGCATACCCTGACAAGAATGCTGACAGCCAAAAAGTATGAGAAATCGTGCAAGGAGTTCCAGTGGCTTGACCTCTGATGTGACTTCACCATGTTGAATGTCAACCAAGATTCCAGGGTCAAATTATTCCTTCGTCAGCTATGGAACAACTAGTATAGGTTAAGTTATTTTATAAAATAGGACTACTGTATTTTAGCAGCATAGAGATAGACGTGTATCCCGAAAATTGCAAGTCGCCCTTCTTGCTAATAGTATGGAACAATTGTGGTGAATATGTTTCACACCTCTCCTGTATCTCAGTTGGATAAATTTTAAGATAACTTCAGGCAACAGTTTTGTATAGCATACTGTTATTACAAGTTTTTTAGATAATGGAATTAACATCCTGGCCTCTGCGGCAACGCACACAGCCTAAAAGCCTCTGCGTGACCACACACAACCAAACTTATTACAAAAACTAAGAATAAAAACTTTAATACATGAAGATATATGTACTAAAGATCTACTACATCCAAAAAAGAATTGAGTTTACTACTCAAGACAGTACTAAACATATCGATGTCGCTTCATGGCGGTCTTCGAATCAGTCACCACGCCTTGAACAACGTGCACCAAAATGAACTTGAAAGAAACTCATTGGATGTAGACAGCCCCCTGTAGCTGGCAAATCGGTCCACGCTTGAAATCGGGTGACCTTACCGTTGTCCCTCCACCTTGATGTATCGGTGGCGTTCGGGATACCCACCATCGATCTTTTGTGCAGGAGGAAGACCCCGAACTGTCTTCAATCCGCCCGTTTCTATGCGTTGCTAGGTCGCCGAGGTGTATTGTGACGACAAATATCATCGCCAAAGCATCTGTCCCCAGCAAAGAGACACACCGGGAGCTCCACCATGTCCTCCCGCACACCTAGGTGGTTACCACCGGGGTAAAGGGCGCTGTCTCCTCCGTAGATCTAGAGGAGCAAGACGCCGACGTGGACTAGGAGTCGGCGCCGCACGCATAATGGGGCCTCACGCCAACCATCTCCATGGGCGTTGTCCTTCGTACAATGGAGGACGCGCACCACCGCTCCAGCCATGGGAAAGCCGGATCCGGAGAGCAGGGGTGGGCGGATCCAGTGAGGGGCAGAGCAGGGGCCGCCGGTTACCGGCGCCGCCGTTTGGGAAACGGCGTTGCGAGCACCGGGCGAGGAAGGCCCAGTCGTCGCCCTCACGGCTGTCCACTGGGTTGTGCGGTGCAGGTGGATGCAGCGTCGATCGATCTCCTCCGAGAAGTTCGACTCCGATGACCATGTCATCTCCTTTGACCTTCCCGGAGTTAGGCGCGCATCCGGTGAGAGCAGGGCCGGCTCCTTGCATCTGGAGAGGGAGGTGGGATGCGGGGCTCCCTCCTAAATTGTTACTTTTGTGATTTGTTACATGCTCAGGCATCCTATTATTTGTATTGATTGCTCAGGCCTGTCACGGCACTAAATATTTTACATATAATGTATGATTGATGCAGACCATTCATCTTACTGTTCTCGTTAATTAGTTTATGTTTTCAATCTGTAAAAACAAACTTCATGCACGCAGATGCAAACAGATCTTACTATGTTCATATTTAATTTAATGTTTTACATTAGAAATAAATAATATTATTGCATATAATTCTGTGATCGTACATTTTTAGCGATGACCACTAATAGAAGTGACGGTAGTGTCATGTTGGTGACTGAAATTGAAACACAAGGTCAATGACGGAACTTCAAAGTTTTCAGGGCCATGGAAGAATTATATGAGTTTCACAGGGCCATACAGGTAATTTAAAATAGATAAACATTAAACTACATATTCTATATAAGCACAATGTGATCCAGTTCCTATAAACTTCTGTGACATGTGGCTACACCCACTGTACTGGCAATGAAAAGGCCAATAGCTTGGTAGGCTTGCGAGGCATCGGGATATGCATCGGATAATCGTGGGCTGCATAGTTCAGGTTGAAGAGGCCTATGAGGCCGACATTGCCTGGAGTAACTGACATGATGCCTGAGGCCACCGCCGAAGACCTGAGGGATTTGGTGCATCCCCGGAGGATGACAGAATCGAGTACGGTGTGATATTAGCATGAAGGAATTGGGCCTTAAGTGCTTCCATCCAAGATTATAACTAAGTTCAACTAGGCAAGATTCGAAGGTGTGTAACCTACTTTGTTTTTTGAATCCGCAAACGAACTGACATCAACTGAAGCGGACTTGTTAACGGAGTACTACTGCATCATCGTTCTTTATATTTTACAAGTGATCAAACATTGTTTAGACATGCTTTTGAACAGCTTCTGCTCGGGTGATATAGATTTTTTCAGTGCTAAAGTGAATCATAGGAACAATATATATGGCATCAATTGCTTTGCAAGTTGTAGGGTGTTTTTTTTTGTCTTCTAGTTAGGCATGCATATAATTCCACATGCGTGCATATCAAAGTGTCAATGCATACAAATACCGGTTGTCCCTAATGGTATAAGTATCATGGCACATCATTTGTTCAAACAACTCCAAGATCAACATGGTCAACGCAAAGCAACCATGCAAGGCTTGTGGATATGCATATGTTTCTTTGGTTTTGGTTGCTTGCACACAAGCTCAACGATCTGGATGTGGTGCCTAGGAGATCAGGGTGGCCAGAATCACTCATACATGATACTGTGCTCAAACCTAACATCGTGTAAAGGCTCTCTGTTTATTGACCATTTGCTCATGCATAGACGACAGCTGTTAAATATATGTTGGTACACTTCGCCGTCTTGGGGCTCTGCTCTGCTTTGCAGGACCACCATTATTCTCTATCTTCCTTCAAACAGCGATTTCATGCACATCCTGAGGATTCTCTCTGAACAGCCTGGGCCCGAGGGCAGTGTTTAGTCATCTGGATTGGGTCTCGGAGGAGACTAAGGTGGCCCTGCGTCGCCTCAAGGATGATATAGCCTTGTCATCAGGTCGGAGAAGGAGTCCAGGCCCAGGTGGCTGCTTCCAAGGTTTCTAGACTAGAATCGAATCCAGCCGCCAGTGACGCAGACCAGTCATGTTACTACGTTCTTGTTAGTTTAATTTTTTTTGATTGAAGCTCGTTAGTTTAATTTTCAATCTGTAAAAAAAAAACATCATCCACGCAGATGCAAATAGATCTAAATATGTTCATGTTTAATTTAATGTTTTACATTAGGAAAAAAATCAATCATGTGGCATATAATTCTGTGATCCCTGTCTATGTGTACAATTGTGTACAAGATTTTGAAAAGTGCCCCCAGGGCCTGCACAAACCATAATGTTGGTCCTATATTTGCTTTGAACGCCTCCCATGTGCATATATATGAGGTGCACATTCATGCACACTGACACAGAACAGAAATTCATATTTTCCATTCATTCCATCTTTAATATATAGCAATGTTGCATTGTATTAGAGTACAGTCCTAGCTACATTATGAACTTCTCCCCAAGATGCATTGATATTGCTGCTACTTTGAGTCCTGCTATGTGAATGGATCGCTCAAGCCGGTCAAGACAGTAAATAACGTTGGCCACCTCCAAGCTCACTGAGTCACCGTCGTCTATATATAGGTGCAGAATGCTGAGAATGGCCCTGAACAATGTTGAAAAGGAGTTATGTTAGAATTCATAGCCTCTCTCATGTTTTGTTATACACTTCCTGTGAACCAAACTGACCTCAGCATGGTCGGATTTAGAGGCATCAGGATATGTCATGAAACTAGCAGAATCTTTCCTTCATCTTTCAGACAAAACAGCTGCACGTTCATGCATATATGTCGCACGAGGTGTCAATCCAACTTCAGAACAAGAAATCATGAAAGGGAAAATTGAGTTTTGGCAGTACATTCAATGAACATAATGGCCCAAAGTCACAGGATTGTTGATGATTGATATTGCTTTCCGGTTTTGTTGGATGCTAGATTTTTTAATAGAAAAAAAAGTATGGAGAGAGATCGAGAACGTTGGGATATTGAAGCATGCATTTGTGTCGTTGCTGCTTGAGCTCCCTCTTATTTGTATTGCATCTCTCAAGCATGTCAAGACACTCCAAGGCTCGGAACTCACCGTGTCATCATTTATATATAGGTGCTCATTGACCAAGAACACTGTTCAAAAGGAATTCAGTTTCAGCACTTTAGGATTCATAGGTTTGCCACCATGCAGGATTTGTTACTCGACCTGCAAACCAAATTCAGCTTCAGCACGGTAGGATTCAGAGGCAGCAAGCTCTGTCGAAAATGATAGTAGAGCATTATTTGAAAAGACAAATCAATTATTTGATACCCACTTGCAATCTATGACATTTTGTCCATGCCATGGAGGTACAAGATGCCATGTTTTATTTTTTATTAAGGCTAAATATTCTTCATCCATTGCTTGCTTCCAATGCTTGTAAGTCAATGCATCATGCAAGTTTGCTGGTTCATCAACAGAAGCTAAACCACCATACCTCACTGTACCGTCGGTGTAGACTTTTGACTTACGAATGTCATGCTGAAGTCGAATCTGAGGATGTGTTGGCGGCGGTGGAGATGGCACTAGTGTTGGTGAGGCGAGACCGCAGGTACAGAAGATCCGCCATCACCTGAACCCGGCACACTGGATCCTTGTGGCCTGGCTCGCAGCAAAGCAAATGGCGGTGTAGAAGATCCGGAGGTGCCGGGCGCCGGAAGCCGTGTCACCCCCCGAAATGGGCGAGAGCATGCCACTTGGCGCAGGCGGAGTCGACGAGCGCGGAAATGCGATGGATACGGCGCTGGATCCGAGGATGATTCATCCTGCTGTGCAACACCGGATCGCTTCTTCGTATCATGCCCGTTCATGTCGGGAGACCGGTTCCCAATTTTGCACCTGTTCATCATTTTCTCTCGGATTTTCTCCACTTGCATTAGTCCTGAAGACACAACTTCTTTTATAGAGTCATTAGTAGGGTTAGCACATGAATGGTCACAATTTGAATCAACCCCTTGACCATGAGATGAAAGAAGATGTTCGAAGAAGTGAGATTTCCGAAAGAAGTCTAGCTCCTGCATTGGGATTTATTTTGGCAAAGGGATATGCATTCTCATCAAAAACAACATCGCGTGAGATGTAAACCCTACCCGTGTTGACTTCTAAACGTTTGAAGAATTTATGCATGGAGCTATAGCCAAGGAAAACACACTGTTTTGATCTAAACTAGAGTTTTCTATTATTGTATGGATGAAGATTCGGCCAACAAGCACAACCGAAGGTGCGAAGCATGGCATAATCTGGTTGCTATTTGAATAGGCGCTCTAGAGGAGTTTGGTTATGAATAACCTAGCTAGGCATGCGATTTATAAGATAGGTGGCGGTTAAGAATGCCTCATCCCAAAATTTGAGAGGCATAGATGATTGGGCAAAAAGAGTTAACCCGGTTTCTACTATATGTCGATGCTTACGTTTTGCAGCCCCATTTTGCTGATGAGCATATGGGCAAGAGACATGATGATTAATGCCAATGCACCGGAAAAGGTACTAAGCCTTTGATAGTCACCCCCCAGTCTGTTTGAACAACAATGATCTTTCTGTTGAACAATCGCTCGCCATGTTCTGAAAGTCATGGAAGCACTTAAACACTTTAGATTTATGTTTCAACAAATATATCCAAGTAAACTTTCTAAAATCATCGATAAAGCTCACATAAAAATTGTTCTTGCCAACCGACATGGGTGCAGGACCCTAGACATCCGAGAATATCAAATCTAAAGGACTCGATGCCACACTTGTAGACTTGAGGTATGGGAGTTGATGGCTTTTGCCTTGTTGGCAAGCATTGCAAACCATCCCTTTATTTAACTCAAAAACAAAATCTAAGGAATTTTTTGGAGAATCTGATGAACTATTGCCGACGCGGGACGACCTAGCCGGGCATGCCAATGAGACTCCGACACTTTGACTGAATGTGCAGCTTTATTTGGTGGTGCTGTGGACGCCAAGGGATATAGGCCGCCTCTACATCGATCTTCATGCAGAACCATCTCCGTGTCCCGATCCTTAATAAGAAAACGATCAGGATAAAATTCAAGGAACACATTACTATAAGCGGTTAGGCGATGAACTGATGCTAAGCTTTTACTTGCTTGACGAACATGAAGGATTTTATCTAAGACAAGATTACGATCAGGGGTATGAAACAAACTGCTACCAACATGGCTAATTTTCATACCTGATCCACTAGCAGTGTGGACTTGATCGGTTCCATGGTACTTGTCCCTCATCTCGAGAGCTCTCCAGCTCGCCCCGATGATATGATCGGTTGCCCGGTGTCGACATTCCAGTTGGCTCATGGCTGGGCTCACTGTGCAGGTCCTCGACAGCGATGGCAACCTGTTGTGGAATCGTTCCGTGTAGCCCCAGCATTACACGCCCTCGGGCTATTCTCTCATCCGGATTGATGCCTCGAATCCAACTTGAGGCGGCCCTGCGTCGCTGAAGGATGATAGGCTCGTCGTCAGTGCGACCTAACCGTGCACAGGTCGGAGAAGGAGTCCAGGCTCAGGTGGCTGTTTCGAAGGTTTCTAGACTAGAATAAGTTCCAGCCACCATTGACGCAAACCACTCATCTTACTTTGTTCTCGTTAGTTTAAGTTTTCAATCTGTAAAATAAGAACTTCAATCAAGCAGATATTACTATGTTCACGTTTAACTTAATGTTTTCGTTAGTAATAAATCAATCTTATGGCATACAAGATTGTGCAAAATGCCCCTAGGCCTCCATAAACCGTACTGTTGGTCCTATATTTGTTTTCAACGCCTCCATGTCCACATATATAGGTGCACATCATACACACTGACACAGAACAAATATTCATATTTTCCATTCATTCAATCTTTAATACACAGCAATGTTGTATTCTATTAGAGTACAGTCCTAGCTACATTATTAACTTGTCCACAAAAGCATGCGTTGATATTACTTTGGCTCCTGCTATGTGAATTTATGGCTCAAGCCGGTCGAGACACTAAATAGCATCGGCCGCCTCCAAGCTCACTGAGTCGCAGTCTCTATATAGGCGCACAATGGCCCTGAACAATGTTGAAAAGAGTTATGTTAGGATTCCAGAGCTTGTTGCTTTCATAGGGTTGTCCAACAAGCATGTTTTGTTATACTCTACCTGTGAACCAAATTGACCTCAGCATGGTAGGATTTAGAGGCATCAGGTCATGTCATGAAACCAAGAATATTTTCCCTTTATCTTGAAGGCTCAACATCAGCACCTTCATGCATAGGTATCCTTGTTCAGAGACTCAAGCTTGCCGGGCGCTGCTGCCAGGTGAAGACAGCTAGAGTGGTGGAAGACGCCCATGCTGAAGATGCGGAAGGCGAGAGCATGCTGAAGATGCGGAAGGCGAGAGCATGCGGGGCGTGCGATCTGGTGATGCCTCGCATGGCCATACAGCTTGCATGTACTACTTGAAGGATCTGATTCTCTGATACATTACTGTGTACTGGTAGTAAAGTTTTTAAGCTTAAAAACTTGAACACTATTTAAAGTATTTTTTCAGTATATGTACACAATGAGATGTTGAGTAAGTAACATGGTGTCCTTGCTTCCATGTATCCTTAAATTAAGACTCTTGATCTAGACGAATAGAAGAACAATGGGAGACATGGTTGTGTGGGAAATTTCGTGTATGGCATTGTTATATTAATTTCTATTCCACTAATCGCATTCCTAATCAGCCCTTGAAAGCTAATAAATTTAACAAGCAAACAATTAGAACCATGGTTTCACATATAATATTTTACAGTGCTGATCACATCATGGGGTGACTAGTCTGATAGAACCCTCCAACAGTCTATAGCCTCCGCCTCCACTGCACTGGAGGATGGGACAGCAAGTTATCTGGCCAGCATATTAGCCTGCAAGTTATATGACACTCAGGGGAGCTCGTCATGTGGCTGGGATCTGCATTCGCCTTGGTATGCCGCCTTGTGAACATGTGCCAGAAGAATTAGATGGAGTCCAGAATGGACACAGTGATGGATCACAAGGCATAAGTGGTAATAACTGTAGCCAGTATCTGGATGAGGCTATAGGGACAAGTATTGCTGTGGACTTATGGTTCTTGAAAGACCAGATAACTTCATATCATCTTAGTTATCTATGAGTCCTATCCCGATGCCTCTCAACTCTATGCTGCTATTGCCCTATTGAAATATGACATACGCATATTCAGATACATTCTTGTAACTTAACAATGCTGAGCATAGCATTTAACTATGTCCGAGCGCTTGAATTTTGTCAGCTTTTTATTCTACACACAGTCCGTCAACCTTTGTCCGCAGAGATTTCTATGTTTGGTCTCACTTGATAACTAGTGTATATTCTCACCGATCATGTTCGAATACAAGTCTTTTCTGCCAATTAAGGTTGTCTTTTTGATGAATAATGAAGCACATCTTCAGGTCAGTCCACTCGAAACAGAAATACAAACTACCATCAAATTCACGGCATCTAAATATATCGACACACATTGATTTTTTATTGAATGTAGTGGGTCCAGTTATGTACCAACAACCCCGCACAGATGAAGGTTTGCAGAAAATAAATAAACAAAAAAAGTGTGATTTTTCAGCTTAATCATAATTTGTAACCTAGAAATTATGTCATCATAGAGGCCATTTCAGAGGATTCAAGAACAACATTGAGGTGTATAGGAAGATCTTTCATAATAAATGGCTAAATCAAATACGGATTGATTTTTTAGTATATGGACTTTCATTCAATGCTTAAAATATTATTGCAACAAAGAGCAGCAAACTCCTAGACACAAACCAGGAGATGAAAACGTCAGTTCGCAGTGTCCTTCAGAGCTTTTATTTTTATATATATTTGCTGAGCTAGTGCACCCACTACTTTCTTGTCTCTCTTTACATATGTCTGAAAACTGTTGAAGACGATATGGAGGAAGCAAGATCCCTTTCTAAAAAAAAAAAAATGGAGGAAGCAAGATGTCTTTTGCATAGGTTCTTCTGAAAACTGGATTACATGAAAATCTCTAGATTGTAGGTTCATTGTGCTGCAGGCATCATTCTCTGTATCGTCACTTGATACACTTCCTCAGTTATTAACACCAGTTGAATTGATCATTGCTGTAGGTGGCATTAAATTGGGTGCATGACGGTCACAGTAGCATGCTTTTTCGTAGTGGCTCTCAAACCTATCAATGGAGATTTCATAGACTTTGCTCTCTCAACATGTAGACAAATGTTGAGAAGTAGGCTACCTAAAAATGATGCCCAACTGTACTCACTGTGGTGTAATCATCTCCCTATCTAGCCGCTACCCCCATGTAATCTGTGTTCTGTAACTCCCCTGTAACTCTGTTGCAGGGCCTGTTTAGGCCCCTGCCTTGCCACCTCCCGGTCATGTCGGCATCTGTGGCTTAATATATCAGGTGGGGATACCCCAACCACCACCACCACCCCCCCCATCGTTTCACTCAAAAAAAAACATGTAGACAAATAAACTAACTGAATTTCTGCACTCACCCCAGCTAAGCCAAATAAACAATAGTACTTTGCCGAACAAGCCTGTTTACACAGTTTATAAGGGCACTCACAATGCAGACACTATATATCATAGAGTCCAAGATTATTTATTACATCGGGTATTGTGGACTTGGAGTTCAAATAAGACTTGGAGGCTTGTTTTTTTCCCATAAATATACTGCCACATCAGAACCACATCATCAAAATGCAGTAAATATGAAGGTACTCCCTCCATCCAAAAATCTCCAGTGTATTCTTGTTCGGTGCAGTGACCAAGGAAGCCGCGTTCTTCATTTAACCACTGCTCTAGACTTAATTGCCGATTAATACACATCCACCCAGACCTCTCCCGCACTGTGCATGCGGGCATGCAAGATGCGAGTAGCAAATGGGAAGGTAACGGCCTAGTATCCTAGGAGTCACGCGCATGCAAGACCGCCGTAGTATCCTTAGACGACGAAGATTGTTGGAAAAATTTTTTTTGCTAAAACGACGAAGATTTTTGGATGGAGGGAGTAATAAATAAGCTTAGACTCTATGATAGACTCTACGATAGAGGACAGATGGTGGGGGAGTCGCAATGCTGGCGATTAGGGGGTCGAGAGCAGCGGGAGGCAGGAGATGTGACAATCTGGTTTTAGCAGCTAGCAGGCCAGGGGTGGTGGAATTTTGTAGTTAAGTCGATGAAAAGGCATGTGTGGAAATTTTTATTTCAAAAAAGTGGGACCCAACTTATATACTGGGCCTCGCCAAGACGCTGAATGCGCTCTTTCTGGCTGTTCAGCCTCATAGGTCGTGTCATAGCGTCAGTACTAGATGTTTACTTTATGTAATATAGACCTAAAGATCTTTTTACCAGAATAGTCTAGCGATGGCTGCTTCCTTGACCTCCTTAGGCGCTCAAATGACACAATCAACCCGTCTCACGTCGTATCCATCGGGGCGACTCGGGGGCGACCTAGGCCCCTCGCCGCCGACCACCCACCACACTCCCCCTCCCCCTCGCTGCCACATGAAGGAGCGGCCGGGAAGCCCGCGCGGCTCCCTAGCTATGATGGCGGCCACGAGGCCCTAAGTCACGCACACCAGTCCACCAAGAAAGGTCACACATTCCTCCTTCCTCGCCAATGGATGCCGCCGCCCCCCACTGTTCCCGCCCGCCTCTTCTTTTTCGCCCGATCCACCCTGTCCCCAAACCCTCATCCCCCCCCCCTCCCTCATCCCCCTTGACCCCTTCCTTTGAACAAAGTCGGGAGGCGACCTGGTGCCGATGATGGCTGGGTGGCTCACCGCAGGCATCCACGACTCCTGTATCTAGACGTGCCACCTACGGTCCCGAATCTGCTCGGTCGGTGGCCCAACGCCGTGGAATGGGTGCCGGCGGCGGCACAAAGGGGTGGCGACGCGGAGGCCGCCTACCACCTCCCCACGCGGATGAAGGCACGGTGCGCCATGGGCTCCCTATGCGGCAAAGACGCCCTTGCTGTCCTGAATGAGGTGCTCAGGCCTCAAAAAGTGGGGCGCACTGCGTGTTCCGTGACTCCTTGCTCGTCCCCAATGCCGCTTCCCAGCTGTCTCCAACTGCTTTCGGCACGCACGGGCGAGGATATGTACGCCGACCGGACGAGGCCATTTATTGCCCGGTCGAGGTCCGCACATTTGTCCATGGGTTGAGGAGCTTGGCGAAAGTTGTGCACAGCTTGGACCGGTGCGGCCGGCAACGACACCATCCGGTGCCGTTCACCTTGTTGGATGCGTCATTGTAAATTCCTCACCCAAGTGAACCTTCGGGCGTCACCTGCTGCTCCTAGTGGCGGCGTTGCTACTCATGTCGTCGGAGACGGAGTGCCCTATGCGGGTCGCGCGATGCTGCAGCCCTTCGTCATCCTTGTTGCTGTTCTCTTCATGTCCAGCTACAAAGTCATGCTTCTTCCATTCGGTGGTGCACCAGGTGTTCGACGGAATGCCCAACCACCAATGAGGATGCGTGCGTGTCGGTGCACGCCTCCCATCATCGCTGGCGAGTCTCATCGGCTCCACGATGTGTGGCGGCGGCGGCTGTCGATTGCACGCCCCGTCATCGCTGGGCGAAGTCCGGCGGCTCCACGGCGTGTGGCGGCAGCCGGAACTGTTGGTGCGCCTCCCATCGCCGGGGCGGGTCCAAGCAACTCCGCGGCGTGTGGCGGCTACCGGTGCTTTCGCGGCGCACCTCCCGTCAACGCAGCGAGTCCGGCGGCTCCACGACGTGCAGCGGTGTATGGCAGCGGCGCCGCGACAACCCGGCGATCTCGTCGACGGCATGTTCGGGCAAAGCTCGGCCGCAGTTACTGCGGGCGATGACTAATCTCCTTCTTGAAGGCGTCGTTGAAGAACCTCCTGTATTGCTCCTAATTTGGCCACCCCGCTCAACTTCTTAGCACAAAAGACTCGGGGCGAAAGCTTTTCCAAGCTCGGGCGATTGCTTGGTCGATGATGGTGACGTCGTCTCATCATCCACCTCCTTGGAGGCATCGTCGGAGAGTTCACGTGTTCGGGCGTCGTATCTTTTTCTGTTTCTTTTGTGTATATGTGTGGTGCGTTGTATGGTTTTAGTCTGTTTTTCCAGCCTTAACCGGACGACCCCGGGTTCTGGCCTGCCTATATGTCTGTCCGTATCAACGAAGTCATATATCTCGCCGTCGGCTCCCGCGTTTGATCCGGTATCGATCTGTTCCTGCCTCCGTCTCCGTCGTCGACCATGTCATCTCCACGGAGCCGCCGTCATTGTCATCCATGGCGCCATGGGTTCTCAACGCCGCCGCGACTTCACATCTCCGGCGCGTCGGTGATCGGCACGCATCTGCTGCGCGCCGAGGGCTACTCCACCGCCAACCGTATGGTGCAGAAAGACGAGGGCATCGAGTCCCGCACCTTCAGCGCCGGCGGCCACAAGTGGCGGCTGCGCTTCTTCCCCAACGGCTACGTGCCCGGCGTGGCTAGCGCCCGTTGAGCTCGAGCTTGTGAAGCACAAAATCGACGACGAAGTCGCGGCGGCGCACGGGCTCAGCGTCCCGGGCGGCCACGGCAACCCGGCCTTAAGCTACAGCGTCGGGCGCGCAGCGGTTCAACGGAGATTGCAGCTACAAGCACCGTGTGGGCGTCCTGGTCACGCCGGAGGAAGCGGCAGGCGGCGCTGCGCGCCTCGTCAAGGGCGACCCACGACATCCCCGCCGTCCGCTGCGACCTCACGGTGACGAGGTTCGACAAGGAGTCCCGCCTCAAGTGGTATCTTAGGAAATTGCTAGACTAAACAGATTCATGTACGTGGTAACCATTGGCATGAGTTGTCAGAGAAACGGCATGCAACGCGCGGCTAGATTATTAGTTCATGTTCTCCAATCTTTTGTATATGCCTTTTTTTAGATAATGGATAACAATATCCGGCCTCTACATCTTTTGTATATGCCTATATTGCAATGATAACTTTGGTGTAAGATAGAAGCGTGTTATATATATGTTTGTTTAAACTCTTCTAGTTAAAACAATGATATATAAATCTTTTGTGTATTCGAGAAAATAAAAAAAAGAACTATAAATCTCGAACCTCAGGAAGTCAAAACTAGCTGTTAAATTCTATAATAAATTCAGACAAAATGAGCAACTATGTGAAGGTTCCATGAAAAGAAACCTAACCAAGTAAGGCACGCTCAATTCAGTACATACAACATATATTTGTATTTGTGTGTGCTTGCTCCAAACAGGGCAAACTGTCATCATCTAATGGAGTCTCAGCATATATTGCACTTAATTTGCCATAATTGTGTCAACAAGTGTCAGCATGTACTTGCATTAGGATTTAGCGTTTGTAACTAATGACACGTTTACATTAAGCGTAGAATCAGGGCACAACAAGGATGTGAACGTTGGGGCTCTGATCGTTTCCGCATCCACCAGTCATCGTCACAAGCTCTGTATGTCGCATGGGCAATGAACGCCCTAAGCCGAAAGTGTCAAATATCGGGCACTCGGCTTAGCTTAAAACTGAGTGTGTAACGACTGTTTTAACGGAGTAATCTTTAATGGAGTTCTTTGCTGAGTGTTGCCCCTTTACACACGGGAAAGAAATAATATATTTTTTTAATCAACTAATATGCCGAATGTCAACACATGCAATAGAAATTATCGTTTTCTTTTTTAAAAACCCTACACCGAGTACCGGGAACCACAACACTCGGGATTGAGTGATGCCTTTGCCAAGTGTACTGGTCACAACACTCGGCATTGAGTGATGCCTTTGCCGAGTGTTATGCCCATTCAGTCGACAAAGATATTTTTAAAAAGACTTTTTCCTTTTTCGGTTTTTGTTTCCCTAAACCTTTTTCATAATTTTTTGATCCAACTGGACAAATCACAATGCAAACTTCATAATTCTATAGAAAACGAACCATTATTTTATATGGTTGTAGCTCAACATTCCATTTATATATTGACAATAAAATATTAAATAATTACCAAACGGATCCAAAAAAAAATCCTAAATTTTAACATGACACTATATATGGTGTCTTTTGGTTACAGAAAAATTTTTCAAGACAAATCACAATTTGACCATCGTTGTAAATCCAACATTTAGGGGATCACTCTCAACAACTCTAAAACTTCTTAGGAGATGTTACAGGTTTTAAGGAATATAGATAACAACTTATTCGAAATCTTCTCAATTTTTACCACAGCCTCGACATATGATATGATTACAACTTGTCAAATTTCATGATTTTTTTACTTCGTTTTCTTTTTATGCTTGGTGTCGTGTTTACTTATTCGAAATCTTCTCAATTCTTCTCAATTTTTTACTTCGTTTTTTTTACCACACCCATATGCTTGGTGTCGTGTTTCCGAAAATGAGATGTTTGAAAGCCCTAATCATATCATATATACAGCCTTAAATTAGGTTGACTAACATGAATAAAAATTTTACACTTATTTTCCCCAAATATTTGGCAGACCTGCGGTTCGAATCTCACCTGATTAAAAATATTGTTTTAAATGCAATTAATTAGTTATATATAGGGAATAAATGTGATATGTGTTGAGAAGAAAAAGTTTGAAGGCAATTGGGCAAAAAAATTGTTTGCCGAGTGTCTTTGGTTACACTCGATAAAAGAACCTCGTATGCCGAAGTTTATCTATAGCAGACTCTACAAAATTAAAATTTTCCGAGTGCCCCCGGTGCTTTGCCGAGGCCGTGGCACTTGGCAAAGATGGAACCGAGGCTGATGGCACTGAGCAAGGAAGGGGCTGATAACGGGGGAACTCCTATGTCGAAAATGTCAACGTTAAGCAATCAACATAGATGACTCCTATGCCGAAAGTGTCATGTTTTTGCCGCGTGTCCCCCGAGTGTATTTTGTTGCCGTGTTTCCCTTTTTGTTGACACTCGGCGTATCATTTCTCCGCGGAGTGCCCGATATTTGGCACACGGCTAAGAGCCGAACACCAGGCAATGGCCGTGATTCAGGTAGTGGAGGGTCATTAGGCCGTGTTTGAGTCATTGCAATGCAATCAATGTGATTTGTAGTGCCTTAATTCCTCTTTGTTCATCGTTGTTTCCAGCTCTGTCTCAAGCTCGCTCTTCACACATTTTTTTTTTCGAAACCGGGCTTTGCTCGTACTACATTAAGAGAAGTGAGAATGTTTTTTTTTCGAAACCTTTCTCACACAGTCGCCGCTGTCAAGGTTCTAGTCGCCGCCGTCTCCACCGGCAGGGTCCGCGATGTCGCCGAGCTCGTCTCCAGAGTCTCGGTTCCAACACAACAGCGCTGAATTGCTCAATAGAAACACTAATTTGAGACTACTACATACAGAGACCGTACGTGACAAGACTATTGAGTCGTCGTAAACGAACGAAGGAAGATCACGGAGCGGTTACTTACGTGACCACCAAGCAATAACATTGCAAAGAAGATATATATACATGTATATTTTATAGACACCCCACAGCTAGGCCTAGGTGTATACATCGCTGGTATAGATCGAATCATGTCGTCGTCTTCCTCCGTCGAGCAGCTGCCGTCGCTGGGCAACTCGTGGCGCCGCTTCCGCGACGCGCTGTCCTTCTCCTCCGTCCGAGTGCACAAAGACACCGCACGCGCGCGTCTTCTGCGTGGGCCGCTACTCGCGTCGAGGGCAAGGTGTGCCCCGTGAGTGCATCGAGTCCGGGTTCGGGCCGGGCGGCGCAAGGGAAAGCTCCTCTACTACCCCAACGGACACGGCGGCGGCAGGAGCAAGGCTGCGGCGGTCGCCACGGTCAAGCTCATGCTCGTGGGCGATTTCCGCGACGACGGCCACCGCCGAAAATCGCGTGAGCATCCTCGACGGGCGAGGGGAAGCCGGCGCACAGCTGCGCTGTGGGGCCGCGAGCTACAGAGGCGATGGGTTCTTGGAGGAGCGTAAGGGCTTTGAGGTGCTGGCCACGGCCAAGGAGCAGACCTCGGCGCTGCGTCGGCTCGAGGATGACAGCCTCGTCGTCCGCTGTGACGCCACGGTGCTGAATATCAACCAGGAGTCCAGGCTCAGATTCTACCTTCGTCAGTTATGGACCAACGCATATGTAATAGCTTTGCAAGAACTAGCTAGACCTAGACGTCCTTAGTATATGAAAGGGGCTTGAGCGTTTCTACCCCTACTTTCATGATCATATGTGATTTTACCCTATTTTTTTAACTTTGTGATTTTACTCCTACTTTTTTGAAACGAAGACAGACTTTATCCCTGGGCTGTTAACACCCCATAACGGTGTTAATTTTGGTCAAATGGACAACTTTGCCCATGCGTTTTTTGACCCTATTTTTATGATTCTTGTGTTTTTACCCCTATTTTTGACGTCAATCTAACAATTTTTGCACAGCAGTTTTAGAAAATTTTGATAGCATCTTCACAAGATTTTGACAAAGATTTTGCGTGATAATCTACATGAACACATTCTGATATAACTGGAGTTCTATGAGGAAAGAACGACGCTGTAGGTATGGCCCCTAGGAGCGCCGCCGCCGCTGGCCCCTAGGAGCGGCGACGCAGGCCGCTGGAGGTCCGCCCGTCGGGAGTGCCACCGCCGCCGGCCCCTAGGAGCGGCGCCGCAGGCTGCCGGAGGTCCACCTGCCGGGAGTGTCGCCGTTGACCGCTGAAGAGCCATCGCCGCTGGCCCGTAGGGAGCGTTGTCGCATGCCGCCGACCGCCTGAAGCGCTGCCATCGTCACTCAAACCCTAACCCTAACCCTGGCCCATCATGGTGCCAGCACTGGGAGTAGCTTGGAGGAGGGAGATGGGGAGGTGGAGGAGCAACCGCCGGAGGATGAGGGTCGATGGGGAGGAGGAGGAGGAGCATCCGCCGGGTGGAGGAGCCGCCGCCAGGAGGTGAAGGAGCCGCACGGGATGTGTTCGAGTACGGGAGGAGAGGAGTACGGGGAGATGTGGTCTTTGCCTCGGGGGCACTTTTGTCTTTTGGGCCACCCTGTTTTTTGTTTTTTTATTTTTTTCGCCCTTTAATACAAGCACCCCAAACGGTGTTACAAATAGGGGCAAACGGGAGCTTCGTTTTAAAAAAGTGGGGCAAAATCACAAAGTTAAAAAAAGAGGGGCAAAATCACATTTAGAGTCTAGAATAGGGGTAGAAACAGTAAAACCCCTATATGAAAATTAGTATCTGTAATAACTAGCACTATGGATTCTATATATAAATTAGTATATGAAAATTGCATGTCGTCCTTAGTATTTGTGTTAGTGGACCGTCATGACTATTATTACGTGCGACTGAATCATGCTGCTTTAGTGGTTTCCGTTACTACTAAGAAGCATTTGATTTGTGAGTTTCTTAAGCTATTGGTAAGGGACGATGCTATGACCGATGACGATTACTATCTCTTCATGCACCTAGCTTGTTAACTTCATCTTCCTTCGTTGTAGGCAGTGGATCAACAATCACACACAAATATACACGGTGGCTAGCCTAAGAATCAAGATTGAGATCAACAACACGTATAAACACTCTGAACTGGCAACAGTCGATAGGGTTTGAGACAGTGTCCCTTTGCACTTCACAAATGTTCAAATGAACGTGCGGTTACAACACAGCAGAGGCGCTAACAAGCTCCTTTTACATTACACTACTTATACAAGTGGCTTTAACTGAGGCGGTCCCAATCCAACTTGTTTGTAAAATACTGGCGATGCAATACTATCTAACTGTCGTCCTTATGGACACCACTACCTAATTCATTCTAGGTGACATGCAATTTTCATTTTGCAAGGCGGGCCAGATGCGCCCGTCATGCTTCACATGTCACGGTTAATACGATAGCACAGAGGCGCGTGTGGTATGCCCGTCATGGTTAATAAAAAGACAAAACAAAAATGGACAAAGCCCTCAACCCACACCTAGTCGGGCCTGGACCGGGGTCTGGTCTGGATCCTCCACTGTCCGCCCTGCAGCTCTAGGATCCGCCGCCAGTGAAGCCCTCACGCCCGGATCTGCCGCCGATGGAGCCTCCTATCCGGATTTGCGCCACCCACCATGGATCCGCGTCGCCCGCCACGAATCTGCTACCGATGAAGCCATCCCGCCCAGATCCTCCACCGGTGAAGCCTCCCGTTCGGATCCGCGCTCACAATGGATCCGCGTCGGCCACCATGGATCCACCGTCGTAAAGCCCTCCCACCCGGATCCGCCTCAGCTGAAGCCTCCCGTTCGAATCCACGTCGCCCACCATGGATCGGCCTCCGGTGAAGCCCTCCCACCCGGATCCACCGCCGGTTGAAGCCTCCTGTCCGGATCCGCCAAGTGGGGGATGTGGGGCCCACAGATTCCTAGCCACTGTGGAACTGGGGGTGATGCCTCCTTACTCTTGTGGAAAAGCTGGTGGGAGGGAGGGAGAAGAGGTAGAGCCGGTGGGGGTGGAGCCTTGTTGTGATGGGACGAGGCACTGTCCACTCGGGTGGAAGAGCGATGAAGTGAGGGAGAAAGGGTCGCGCGGGCGCTGGAGTGAGGGAAAAAATGGATTTACCGTGGCGGGCAAAAATGTCGTGGACGGAAAATAAAAATCGCCCACCACTATTAACCATGGCGGGCAAATTATGCACCCGCCACGAGTTTTTGGGCCCCTACGACGCAACAAACTTCGAGACACTCGACATGTAGCCAGTTTCTTTCCGGTAGTGTTTGTATCTGGGGCTACACAGCGAAGAGTTTGTTGTCGTATCCAAAACGTCCGAATTCACCCCGGCCTCTACGTGGATTCTTACATTGGACCAACACGTACGTGTGCACCAGGGTCTCATACGAGGGTAATATAAAACACGCATATACATCGCCTCTCCTCAGAGAAAAAAACAAAGAAGACTACGACCTATATACCTCTGCTAATATATCCATCGTCAACACAGCAACCAGCATCAGCATGTCTTCGTCGCCGGATCCGGTGGCAGCGCTAGGAGACGCATGGCGCCGTGCTCGCGAATCGTTCTCCTTCACCTCGATCCGCGGGCAGGAGGTGACCAGCGCGCACCACCTCCACATCGGCGGCTACTCCACGATCAACAAGATGTACGAACATGGCAAAGGCGTGGTGTCCAAGCCGTTCCACGCCGGCGGCCACCGGTGGAGTCTCACGTACTACCCCAACGGCTACGCGGCATCCACGACCGGGCACCCTGGCGTGCTGCTGAGACTGATGGAGAACCGCTTCTTCGGCAAGGCAGCGGACGCCACGGCTGCGTACAGCGTCAGCGTCCTTGACCGTAACGGCAACCTGCTGTACAGTGAGAGCGTGGAGCCCAAGAACTATAGTCTCCACGACAGATCGCGTGGCCCGAGGAGCACCTGGATGGATGTCATGGATGCTACCACAGCTGAGGAGACCAAGGAGGTGCTCCGTCGGCTCAAGGATGACAGCCTTGTCGTCAGGTGTGAGGTCACGGTTCAGAGGTCGGAGATGGAGTCCGGCCTCAGGTGGTTCCTTCGAAGATGCCTAGACTAGATTTGAATTGAGGTAGCGATCGAGTTCAAAGGAACTTCATGCTGAGACGCAGACCTATATCTTACTATGTTCCCGTTAGTTTGTTTTTTCAAGCAACTTATAGCTAGCATGTCGTTATGGAACGTGTTAAAGGAACGTGTCATCTTGCACACAGATGCAGACTAGTGTTTAGAGCTTGGTACATGTTGGATTCACGAGTTATGAGAATGCAAAAAAGCCCAAAAACGACCCTCAACATTGTTGAAAGACATTGTGATAGGATTCAGATGCTTATTGCATTCATAGTTTTGGCAATCATGCAGTTTCGTATGAACAGAAATTACCAGAAGTACCAAAGTACGTCAATCGTTTACCAAGAACGTGTCCTGTGTTGCCTGCCTACCTCTGCATTGTATACCAAACAGCCATCGAGCACGCAAATAACACGGTAATCAACAACCAAGCCATCGAGCATGCTCATTATAAAAGAAATACACACATCAGAGATCCAACATCACCCAGCACCCCAAATATCACCCAGCTCCTCCGTCATCGAACGGACCAAAGCCATAGATAGCCTATCTTCGTCTCTGGATCCGATGGCCATGCTGCGAGATGCATGGCGGTGTGCTCGCCAATCACTTTCCTTCACCTCGGTCCGCGGGCGCACCACCTCCACATTGGCGGCTACTCGACCGTGACCACGGTGTACAAGCACGGTGAGGGCGTTCGAGTCCAAGCCGTTCCGCGCCGGCAGCCACCGGTGGAAGATCATGTACTACCCCAATGGCAATGGCTACCCAGCTTTAAGACTGGCAGCCCCGCGTGGACCTGACACTAATGGAGACCCGCTTCGTCGGTGACACAACGAATGCCACATCTGGGCTCACTCTGAGAGTTCTCGACTGTGAGGGCAACCTGCTGTGCAGTCGTTGCGTGCAGCCACAGGCCACAGCATTACAGCTCGTGTGACTCTACTGGCATCTGGATTGCCGTCTCGGAGGAGACCAAGGCGGCCATGCATCGCCTCAAGGATGTAGGCTCATCCATCGTCAGGTCGGAGAAGGTGGCTGCTACGAAGGCTTCTAGACTAGAATAGAATCCAGCCACCAGTGACACAGACCAGTAATCCTTATATGTTCCCGTTAGTTTATGTTTTCTTTCTGTTAAAAAAAAACTTCATTCCACGCAGATGCAAACGGATCTTACTATGTTTATGTTTAATTTAACGTTTTACATATATTAGAAATAAATCAATCTTATGGCATATAGTTCTGTGATGCCGGCCTGTCTATGTGCACAACTGTACAAGATTGTGCAAAATGCCCCTAGGCCAGCCTAAACCTTACTGTTGGCCCTATATTTGCTTTGAACGCCTCCATGTGCATCTATTGGTGCACATTCATACACCACGCAGAACAAATATTCGCACTTCCCTTTCATTCCATCTTTAATATGTAGCATGCTATGTGTATTGTATTAGAGTACAGTCCTAGCCACATTATTTGTCCCCAAAAGCATGCATTGATATTATTTAAAAAAAAACATGCATGCTATGTGAATTGATCGCTGAAGCATGTGAACACGATAAATAGGGTCGCCAGCCTCCATGCTCACTGAGTCACTATATATAGGCACACAATAGCCGTGAACAATGCTGAAAGGAGTTATGTTAGGATTCAGAGGGTTGTTGCTTTCACAGGATTGTCCAACAAGCATGTTTTGTTATACTCGACCAGCGAACCAAATTGACCTCAGCATGGTAGGATTTAGAGGCATCAGGTTATGTCATGAAACCATGAAGATGTACCATTCATCTTGAAGGAACAAGACCAGCACCTTCATGCGTAGGGTCATGCCAACAAGCCTATGCAGCTGCATGCCTTCAGAGACGGGAAGCACCAGAGGGATTGGTTGAAAATAAACGTTGATGGAGCCTTCCGAGATGAATCAGTAGCAGGTGGATGTGCCTTTATTATGACAGATAGTAGTGGAGATCCGGTGCTTGCCAGAGCTGCAAAGGCAGCACAAGGACACGGCATATCAAGAATTATATTGTAGACAGACAGTGCTTTGCTGAAAGACGCGCTCATCTGTTCCAGAAGCTGTCCTGTTCCAAAGTGTTTTTTCTTTTTGACAAAACTGCAGGGGCGTGGCGCCCCTACAGAAATTTATTAAAAGCGAGTTTTGAACCAAAAGGGATTACTACTAACAGGCACCAGAGCCTTTAAGAAACAAAAAAGAGACAAACAAAAAATCAAGAAGCAAAGGCAGATTACAAAAAATTTTGTGATATGCCCATGCCAGCGTCGACCACGTCGACATCCTCAGCGACCACTCCAGCGACATCTGCACCAACCAAAGTTCCTTCTGGACCAATCACTCGTAGCCGAGCTAAAAAGATGCAACAAGAGGTGCACGCGCTACTTTGTGAATTTCAATTAAATACTAATGAGAATTTTATGCTACCTAAGTCGTGCATGTTTACATTGCTTAGGTTCACCAAAGAAGAGGATCCGAGCACATTAAGGATGCAACATGAAGGAGGAGCTCGCTCGAGCCAGGCCAGCGTGACAGAACCGTCAGAAAGAAATAGTCATAACTTTTGGCTCACAAAAGCTATGGAGGCAAATGAGCACTTGTTGGAAAGCTCTTCAAGTCTAGTTTCCAATGGAAGAAGTCCAGACCTGTTTTAATACACCAGTCAAGCACACGACCTGTTTTAGTGGCGACTGGTCAGAAGCTCAACAGTCAACACGAAGTCCCAGTTCCTGTGCAAAACTGTACCAATCTACAACACTTCATGAAGCAAGAGGTCCATGGTGTGAAAGCTTATCAAGTTAGCTTTCAAACGCATCTAGACGCACATCATTTGAAGATTCCTAGGTGGAGTTATTATCAAAACACTGAAGGCTGCGCAGAAGTCAAACAGCCACGCGAGATCAGCTCTGGAGTCCATTCCGAGGGTTCCCTTTCACATGGCCGACGAGTCCAGTTTGTTTTCGTGTTTTCACCCACCTAGGAGGGTTGTTCCTAGTATAAATACCCCCCCATATGTAAGCTATAAACAGATTTGGATGAATTGAGATTATCCCCAGTGATATTGCAGCCGAGCTGCTTGAGTTGCTTACTCAACCCTTGTTCTTCCTTGTTCTTCCTGGACTTGTGAAGAGATCCCTCTGGGATCCACTACTTCGTGCTCTACGGCTTCCGTTCGGCTGCGCCGTATTGTGTGGATTAGCTCCGGATTGTGGTTCTGCGGTCGTTTGGAGATCGAGTCGAAGTCTTCACGGTTTCGGTGCCTCTCTCCCCGTCGCTTGGTCGCATCCAACCTTGGCAGGTATAAAGCTAGTTATCCCCGCTGTTCTACAACAACTTATCTCTTCTACCTTCATCAACGAAGTTATCCCGCTGCCTTCGTATCAAGTTATCTTGTTCCTAAACCTACTGTCGTGAAGATCGGGCCACCCTCGTGCCGTGATCGGTTCGGTACTTATCATTTTGGCTCCATGAATCCAACGCTATTTTGAACATTGTCTTGACCCTAAGGGTAAGAACCCTTAGCTCATTTGAAAAGATCTCTTTGGCGCTGCTAGCACTTGGTGGCAACAACCGCCGAAGTCAAGACACCAAAGTCGCACTTGCACAGTCGTTCATGACCCCTAACAAAGTACAAAGTGGCCTCCACTAGAATGTCCCAGAAGGCACGACCTTTCACACTCATCAGTGGCTTGAGAAGGTCTAGTTGCAACTATGCCTTTAAGTAGACTACAATATATTGCATTGCATCCTCATTGATCTTCCCATCATTGCCAACACACCCAAATCCTTTAACATGTTGCATCTTTCTATGCGGCGACTTTGACAAAGCAAAGATCTATCATAGGACATGCATCGGTTACATGATGTCAACCATCTCAGAAATAGGGTGATGACTAGGCACTTTTGTCAAGTCCCCTATCCCTAGAGATGGATTTTCAAGGGTGCTTGATTAAGTCAACCATCCTTAAATATAGCTAGCTATAGCACAAATAAATTCACATCTTTTTGAAATGAAGCATAGGATGAAGAAAAAACTTGTATCGAAAACTTTGCAATTGATCCTAGTGTTCTTAACTTTTCAAATGAGGACCTTAGATGAGACATGCTTTATATCAAAGTGGTAGTGCTTTCGATGAGATCTATAGTTGAACTTTTTTCATTTTAATATTAGTACAAATAGATAGCACCATATGAATATAGACACAAGATGCTGTGTTGTGCCTTGGCAGGGAATGTAAACACGTGAGGCAAGATTTGTGGATTCGAACCGGGGATGCAAATTGTTCTTAGTGAAAATTAATTCTTGTGACGGTTGACCTAAGGCAACTAACTTTAAAAGATCTATTTTAAAAGGATGGTAGTGTCTATAGAACCGACCCTAAATATTTATTTCTAGGGATCATATTAAAACCTCTTGAAAAGACCTATTTTTTCTAATCGATGACATTGTAGTGGTTTCTTGGACAGACAATGAACATCGTTTTGGAGCATCGGCAAAAATGAATTATGTACTAGTGTTGAGCTGACAGCGAATGGCGTCTTTGCTATCGGGTGAATAGATTGGAATGATTTTTTTGATCTAGGGATTACAATCCAATCTGTAGTAATAACCACACAGTACCGTGTCTAGAGCAATCGTTAAGATACTCCCATAGTGATTGTATGTTCTCGTGTCATGTAGTAGTATGGTAGAAGGATGTCATGAAGTTGTCATCTCGTTACTCATAAATATTTAATATTAATAATGGTTAACATAATGGTAGCATGGGCCTTTGCAGGCATATATAATATATAAATTAACAAAATAAAAGTGGTGTCTCCCTAGATTATTATTTTCAGAAAACCAGAAATCATTTAATTAAAAAGACTTGTAGTGATTACAAAGTTGTGCCTGCCTCAACCACTAATTGTGCTAGTTGATTTGTTAGACTCACTCGTTTCTCCAGGGCGATCTTTTTGTAGTAGCTAGCCGGTTCACCAACTCCTTAGGTTTCCAAAAATGAATAGCTTCAACGATTCTCTGTCAGTAAAGATAGTGAACATCAGAACATGTTCCAGAAGAAGTAGATGGACTCGACGACCACAATGCACAGTGACACAGTAGTGCAGATTTGCATTGGGTGATGCAGTAGGGAGGTGAATTTATGGGGCTTCTAGAACCCGATAACATCATTTTATCTAGGGTCTTGACCATAATGACCAAGATTGTGCTGGTCATATCTTTATGCCTCTCAAGTCTGTCGTGCCAGAGTTGCTCTATTGCGTCAATGGCACGTAGCTTTTTTTTTTTGATTGTCAATGCAGTGGCGGATCAAAGGGGGTCAAGGGGGTCCACCGACCCCCTAGCCCGCTTGTCATACGCGTGTCATACATACATACTATTAATGAAAATTGTAAAAAAAAAATAAAAATTATGAATGATTTATCGATTTGTATATAAAAAATTTTTTTGGTGCACCTCTGCTCAAAAAGCTAGATTCGCCACTGCGTCAATGGCACATAGCTACATGTGTTCCCTGCTGGCCCGCCTTATAATTATAGGACCCAGAAGAAGTGTCATTTAATAACTCAGTACTACTGATGCACCTCTAGAAAAAAAAAAAGTTGATAGGCACATATAAAACAACATCTAGAAATCAATTGTTGGTGGCGTTGAAAGAGACAAAGTAGCCCGCAAAATAAATTTAAAATACAAGCGTGTTTCACCCATAGAGAGTGTTTCAGTCATAACCTTTGGATCCTGGTCACTTAAAATGTTTATTTGCGTGATTAAAAGTTTTCAAATCCAAAGTCGTCAACTATAAGGTTCTAGATCTTGTTGAGGTTTATAATGGCTTCGTCCTACTTCATTATAAAAAAAAAAACGTGATCTATTGTTGCATCTCTTTTTGTATGTGTGTCACACTAGCGAGCTCCACTTGAAATCGATTTCTTGCAACAACCCAAATGCCTCTATTTACAGAAACAAATTTCCAACATGATATGCATGGACTCCATAGAGTTGAAACTGTTGCTTGATAATTATCTATACTTAATGATTGTAACTGCATGAAGTTGGAGTCCATAGAGTTTAAACTATCACATCTTACATTGCTTGATAATACATCAACTGCTTTGCATCTTCATATCTTATAGATTTTTTGAGATCACGTGTGTATTTCACCTTCATATATATCTCGTAGAAGCAGGCATTTATGAACGATTGCTTCGAGCTTCTTATCTAAAAGTGGCATGACGAAACTTCACACTGTTTCCTGCAAATATGAACATGAGCTGTATAAGTAGTGTTGCCTTGCTGGTCAAAGTATTTACTTGTGCATGTATATCCAGGCACGGACAGGGATTCATTGTACCTATACCATCTGCGTTCAACGCATCAGATGACAGACCGATGGGGCACACTATGAGTAAATACACCAAGTGCGTTGGACCATATATAGATCTCTTTTGGAATGAAGCATATCAAGTGTAAACTTGAATCCTGTGGCTAGTATGCTAAATCTTTTATACAGAATAGGGTCACACCACAAGAGAATCTAGTGGTCAGTAGGCCTGTGAGGCAACAGGAATGTTTGCCGACGAGTATTCTGAGAAAAAGGTGAGATCAGGAATGTTGCTGGTGTCTAGGCGTCTGTTATCTAGAGGATGTTTGCTGCCTGTAATGGTTTGCTGTAATAGCTCGTCAGCGTTTTTGGAAAATAGTTAATTTGGGTGAGCATTTATATCATTGAAACGTTGGTTGGTAGTTACCATTGTGGAAAGCTGCTGTGCAACAAAACTTTTCTTGGCACATCTCTGCCCGCTCGTTTTTGCTTTCTATGTAATATCCTCAAATGCTTTCTATTTCCGTTACAAGTTAATGGAAATTGGTTACTCTGTGTGGAGAAAGAAGAGTGTTGCTGGTGTAGGCCACTTTGTGCTGAAAATATGTGCAACCCTACAGGCCATTGTGCCTTGTGGTATACCAGAAGCTAAAATGTGTTTGTCTGGGCACAAACAATGGCAGTGGAACTTTCTCCCTGTCTGTGCTGTATATACCTTTGCTTGTGCCCACAGTTTTTCAGTTATTTCATCTTTTGGCACTGGAGTTACTGATTGAAGTGGCAGACATGACATGCATGATGAAACACAAATTCAAGGTTTGTGCTGCATCAGTGCACAGCATCTGCATTAGCATCAATAATAAAGTTGTCGCCATGGCAGGCCTCACGCAGACAACATGTGAGTTGTGAGGAGCTTTTTGAGGCATTGGGAATACCAGTCGGAATGTGGAGCCATAGAACTGTAGTCTCCACGACAGCTTGTGTGGCTCATCAGCCAACTGGATCCATGTCATGGATGCTACCATGGGTGAGGAGATGATGGAGATGTTTGTTGCAACAAAGAAACGTGCCTCGGATCTTGCTGCATATATGTTTGTCGCAACAAAGGAACGTGTCATGCACACAGATGCAGACTAATGTTACTATGTTCTTGTTCAACTTAATTTTTATACTATAGATCCAAACAATCTAACTGCATATATTTCGGTCATGGCTGTGTAAGTGTTGTACAAGAATATGCAACAACGCCCTGCATATTTTCTTTGGATACCACAGAATTATTATAGTTTCTCGATCTGCTAATTATTGAGTTCATAAGCACAATCAGATTGAGAGGCATCGATCGGGATTCATCTGTGCAAAGCTTAGCTCCTGCACATTTTTGTGAACAGTGTTGCCTCTTGAATTGTCTTTGGTGTTGCCTTGGCAATGTAGTAATCATTTTTTATCAGTGCTGCGTTTAGAGCTTGGTACAAGGGATTCATTTTTACATGCTCAGGTACGTTCGTATTTGTATTGATTGCTCAAGCCTGTCAGGACACTAAATGGCGTGGGCTGCCTCCAGTCTACCGAGTCCCATCTATATATACAAGTGCACAGTGTGCATGAACATTGTACATACAAGTTATGTTTGGATTCAGATGCATATTGTGTTCATAGGTTTACCCACCATGCATGTTTTGTTACTTTACATGCGAACCAAATTCTGCTTCAGCATTATAGGATGGAGAGGCATCAGGTTCTGTTGTAAGTGTTCAGACCATAAAGATTGTTCCTTTGTCCTGAAGATTTCACAAAAAAAAAGCACTTTCATGCATAGATATCCTTGGGCAATGGCTCAAGCATGTCATGATGAATACCAAGATTGTTTTACATGTCTTCCTCAGTAATGGTCAGAAGTACCTAGTAAATAAATATGTTGCACACCATTCATATGTTGGAATTTATATTGTTAAATTGGCTTGGCCCAATAACGAATTCTAAAATTCCTAAATAAATCTAAAAGTCCCATTCATGAAGTGTAAAGGAGGGACTACAATTTCTTTAGTGCCACATTTGCTAGTGGAAGGTGGAGTGAACCAACTTAAATATAGAAGTTGTTCTTACCTTCTCATGTCTAGTGTGAGAAGGAGAAAGTGAACTCCACACGCGCGCCCCTCGCGGGGCAGGGCGAAGGGTGCGGGCGCACGACATGCGCGTGAATGGTCCGCCGAAATCCGGCTTCTCGCCTTGAGGGAACACACTCCATTTGCAGTTTTAGTTTCGCTAAAACATATCCAATTATTAAAAGCTAGGTATTTGCCTCTTCTCGCTACTGCGCCAGGTGTTACCAAGTCTCCGTCCACGATCACTAGCGTGCACCAGTGACCGGGCGAGCAGGTTACCGGAACCGTCGTCTTTGCGATCCTATGCCGGGAGAAGGCGAATATGTTTTTTGGTCGCATGACTGGTCCCAAGCTTCACCACGGCTCGTCTTCCGGTAAGGACACAAGGAGGACCATCTTCCACGAAGGGCACCTGTTGCTATGATCATGCTAGCTCTACATGTTGTTCAATCATGCTATGATCTATGATATGATATTATGTAATGCTAGTATGCTTCACATGCTTAATCTAGTTGATCAGTTCGTCATGATTTATAATGTGGTTTTAATCTAGAAATTACCTAATAATCATACATTTTCTCCCAACTTGACAATCTAGCTAGTTGCTCAGTTCTTCGTGATTTATAATGTGGTTTTAAGGTTCACCCTTACGAATAGCATTTGAATAGGACGAGTTAAAAAGGAAATTCATGTACATGGAGCAGAGACCTATCTTGACATGTTCTCCTTAGTTTAATTTTTCATTCATTCATGCTGTAAAAGGAACGTCATGCACACATACAGATGCAGAGCAGTCTTACTATGTTCCCATTTATTTCAATGTTTTATATTAGATCCAAATCAATCTTATTACATATTGTTCTGTGATCACATTCTATGTGTACAACAGTTCAAGATATTTCTCCAAGCATTCCACCGTTAATATTTTCCAGCAAATTGGTAACTTGTCCTGAACCATGCGTTGAATCACCACACATGTTTGGTCATCATGCACGTTTTGGTCACAACGCATGTAATTTTTTTACTTCACAAGTACGTCGTTTGGCATGCAGCTAACATTACCAAAAGTATGCCGTTTCGCAACCAACTCGTCCCTGATATGGAAATGTGTCCTGCGTTGCCTGACTACCTCTGCACTGTATACAACCAAACAGCCATCGAGCCTGCACATTATCAAAGATCTACACATCAGTCATCCAGCATCACCTAGCTACCCAAAATATGCGTTCCTCCATCATCGAGCGAACCAAAGCTATAGCTAGCATATTTTCGCCTCCGGATCCGGTGGCCACACTGTGAGAGGGAAGGCATCGTGCTCGTCCGGTCGCTCTCCTTCACCTCGGTCCGCATGCGCGAGGAGACGAGTACACACCATCTCCACATCGGCAGCTACTCCACCATGACCGCGGTGTACAGGCTCGGCGAGGGTGTTGAGTCCAGGCCGTTCCATGCCGGCGGCAACCGTTGGAAGATCACATACTACCCCAACGGCAATGGCTGCCCTCGCGTGGACCTGACAATGATGGAGACCCGTTCCATCAGTGATACAACGAATGCCACGGCTGGGCTCATGGCTGGGCTCACTGTGCGCATCCTCGACAGTGATGGTAACCTACTGTGCAATCGTTCTGTGCAGCCACAGCATTACACGTCCTCAGGCTATACTGTCATCTGGATTGACGCTTGAAGCAGACGGCCCTGTGTCGCCTCAAGGATGATAGGCTCTTCGTCAAGTGCGACCTCACCATGCACAGGTCGAGTCCAGGCTCAGGTGGCTGCTTCGAAGGTTTCTAGACTAAAATAGGTTCCAGCCACCAGTGACCCAGACCAATCATCTTATTTTGTTCTCGTTTGTTTAAGTTTTCAATCTGTAAAATTAGAACTTTATGCAAGCAGATGCAAACGGATATTACTATGTTCATGTTTAATGTAATGTGTTCATTAGTAATAAATCAATCTTATGGCATACAAGATTGTGCAAAATGCCCCTAGGCCTCCATAAACCGTACTGTTGGTCCTATATTTGTTTTGAACGCCTCCATGTGCACATATATAGGTGCATATCATGCAAACTGACACAGGACAAATATTCATATATTACATTCATTCAATCTTTAAAATATAGCAATGTTGTATTCTATTAGAGTACAGTCCTAGCTACATTATTAACTTGTCCACAAAAGCATGCGTCGATATTACTTTGGCTCCTTCTATGTGAATTGATGGCTCAAGCCGGTCGAGACACTAAATAGCATCGGCCGCCTCCAAGCTCACTAAGTCGCAGTCTATATATAGGCGCACAATGGCCCTAAACAATGTGGAAAGGAGTTATGCTAGGATTCCAGAGCTTGTTGCTTTCGTAGGGTTGTCCAACATGAAAGTTTTGTTATACTCTACCTGTGAACCTAATTGACCTCAGCATGGTAGGATTTAGACACATCAGGTCATGTCATGAAACCAAGAATATTTTCCCTTCATCTTAAATGCTCAACAGCAGCACCTTCGTGCTAGTCAGTCGCTCTCCTTCACCTCGGTCCGCGTGCAGGAGGAGACGAGCACACACCACCTCCACATCGGCGGCTACTCCATTGTGAGAACACTGTACAAGCATGGCGACGGCGTTGCGTCCAAGCCGTTCCGCGTGCGCGGCCACCAGTGGAAGATCACCTACTACCCCAACAGCAATGGCTGCCCTTGCGTGGACCCAACACTAATTTTTTTAACCGCGACCGCGCCGTTGCACGTATTTCATTAAGAAAAAAAAGTTCAAACAAGTTACATGGTAACCATGTAGTTACCGAAGGAAACCCATGAGGTACTGGATACAGCATATGGTGTTACATTGTTAAAGATGTGCGACGGGACAGAGATGCCGGAGATGGCACAGATCACGCGGCAACACCATCAAGGCCCTCCACATTGAGCTCCATGGAGGATAGGTCGAAAGCACCATCCAAAAGAAGCTCGAAACAGCGGCGTTTGGACTGCGACATGCCACGTCTAAATGTCTCCCTCACCTTCTCTTCAATGGCAGCAGGTGCCTCTCCTTGGTCGACCTGTTCCCCCAGCTTACGAAGAAGCATCGCCTGAGCCTGGAGGGTCGCGTTGCTGCCCTCGAGCGAGCCGCAATGCGGCCACTCCGGTGCACAGCATGGTTGCTGGCTGGACTGTGGGAGCGGCGCAGCCTGGGCCCGGATTTGATGATGGGCGAAGCCAGCGGCAGGCACACTCCACTCTCAATCTCCGCTTGCTGCGTGATCAGCGGGTCTGGCTCAACCTCTTCCCCAGAGGACTTAGGTGACGCCACAGCGTCGACCATGGTGCCAGCAACAGGGTCCTGGATGTCCTGTTGTCGGGACGTCTGGCCTTGTGAGGCAGCAGTGACAACTTCGTCCGCAGACGACACCGGAGGCGGCTCCGAGGGAGCAGCAGGTTCCTCCTGTATCGAAGGGGCCTCCACGAACGGGGCTGAGGTCGTAAACTCTGCCACCACTAGATCCGCCCACCAGTCAGCCTGCACCAAGGGGGCAGGTGTTGGAGAGCGGGCGTCCCGCAAGAGCCGCGGCGTAGAGGTCCAAGCCATGGTTTCAACAAGCATTGGGTCCCCCCAAACGGGAGGCTCCACAGCTTGACGCGGCTCGGTCGGCAACGGGTCGATGCAGCCGGCGGAGCTCACTGTGGTGGTGACCTTTGGCAAAGGGTCAACGGCATCCTTGTTGGCGGCGAAGTTGGCCACCCTCGAAGGCTTGCTTCTACGCCACCGAGACGACGGCGACGATGGTGGCCACAAGTGGCGCCCCCACCGGGCGTCGCGCGACGCCAGCGACGAGGCACCCCTCGCAAGCGCCGCATCGCCGAAGCCGAGGGAGCCGGGCAGAGAATCTCTCCCCACGCGGATCGGGGCCACACGCAGTCTCGACTTCGCCAAGAGCCCCTGGCCGCTGCCACGGTCAGGTGCACCGCCGCCGGAGTGCGCCGAGGTGGACGACGGTGCTTACAAACCCGGCCCGGTACCTTGTGCTAAGGCAGATGAGGCAGTGGGACGAGGAAGTGCACTGGGCAGCGATGTGGAGGACCTAACGCTAATGGAGACCCGTTCCATCCTCCGTCGGTGATACAACGAATGCAATGGCTGGGCCTGTGGCTGGGCTCACTGTGAAATTCCTCGACAGCGATGGCAACCCTGCTCTGGAATGGTTCCGTGCAGCCACAGCATTACACGTCGTCGGGTTATGCTCTCATCTCGATTGACGCCTCGAAGGAGACTGAGGCGGCCCTGCATCGCCTCAAGGATGATAGCCTCGTCGTCAGGTGCGACCTCACCGTGCACAGGTCGGAGAAGGAGTCCAGGCT
This sequence comes from Hyparrhenia diplandra, assembly GCA_015847255.1. Lineage (NCBI taxonomy): Eukaryota > Viridiplantae > Streptophyta > Magnoliopsida > Poales > Poaceae > Hyparrhenia > Hyparrhenia diplandra. The sequence continues at coordinate 1,640,812 of JADLZK010005668.1, read as the reverse complement.
CAGGTGGCTGCTTCTAAGGTTTCTAGACTAAATAAATCTAACCACCAGTGACGCAGACCAGTCATCTTACTATCTTGTCGTTGGTTTAACTTTTCAGTCAGTAAAAAAGAAAACATCATACACGCATGCAAACGGATCTTTTCATGTTTAATTTAATGTTCTCATTAGTAATAAATCAATCTTATGGCAAACAAGATTGTGCAAAACGCCCCTAGGCCTCCATAAACCGTACAGTTGGTCCAATATTTGTTTTGAACGCCTCCATGTGCACATATATAGGTGCACATCATGCACACTGACACAGAACAAATATTCATATTTTCTATTCATTCAATCTTTAATATATAGCAATGTTGTATTCTATTAGAGTACAGTCATAGCTACATTATTAACTTGTCCACAAAAGCATGCGTTGATATTACATTGGCTCCTGCTATGTGAATTGATGGCTCAAGCCGGTCGAGACAGTAAATAGCATCGGCCGCCTCCAAGCTCACTGAGTCACCGTCTATATATAGGTGCACAATGGCCCTGAACAATGTTGAAAAGAGTTATGTTAGGATTCCAGAGCTTGTTGCTTTCATAGGGTTGTCCAACAAGCATGTTTTGTTATACTCTACCTGTGAACCAAATTGACCTCAGCATGGTAGGATTTAGAGGCATCAGGTCATGTCATGAAACCATGAATTTTTTCCCTTCATCTTGAATTCTCAACAGCAGCACCTTCATGCATAGGTATCCTTGTTCAAAGGCACAAGCTTGCCGGGCGCCGCTGCCAGGTGAAGACAGCTAGAGTGGTGGAAGACGCCCATGCCGAAGATGCGGAAGGCGTGAGCATGCGGGGCGTGCAGTCTGGTGATGCCTCGCATGGCCATACAGCTTGCATGTACTACTTGAAGGACCTGATTCTCTGATACATTACTGTGTACTGGTAAAGTTTTTCCAATGGCCCTGAACAATGTTGAAAGGAGTTATGTTAGGATTCGACGCTTGTTGCTTTCATAGGTGGTTTGTCCAACAAGCATGTTTTTGTTATACACTACCTGCAAACCAAATTGACCTCAGCATGGTAGGTTTTAGAGGCATCAGGTTATCTCATGAAACCATGAAAATCTCCCCTTGGTATTCCACACAAAAAAGCAGGACCATCGTGCATAGGTATACTAGTTTTACTTCTCTTTCTATGATTCCTAAAAGATACAGAAGACGTAGATAATCGTTGGCAATGGCTCAAAATGATCCCACCGCCACCAGTAAAGAACTCACCGCCACTGCCAGAAACTCATCTAGAGGTTGCGGCGCAAGTGCGGCCTACGTGATATATACAGGTAGCATGTACAACTTGGAGGACTGATTCTATGATACAATACTGTGTACCGGTAAAGCATTTTGATTGAAAAACCTGAACACTGTTGAAAGTATCATTACAATATATGTACAACTTGGAGTAACATGTTGTCTTTGCTTGTGCATGTCTACTAAAATTAGGACTCTTGACTTGAAAATTATCTTTCAACCTATGTCTTTAGGATCTATGGATTTCATACAGCTTTCGTTTTAAGAGTTGGAAATTTGATATTATTATATTCGTTTCATAGTAGCAATTTTTGTTAGAGACAAGTACATCGCAAGATCTCATTTTTTTTCTCACATCCTTTCTCTGTGTCTATGTGTATAACAGCACAGATCAAGATTAGGGAAATACAATACATATAGGTCACACAAGGTGTCAATCCAACTTTTGTAAAAGAAATCATTTAAGTGAAAATTGAGTTTTCGCATCACAGTGAATGAACATCGTGGCCAAAGTCATGGGATGGACTGTGATTGGAGGAGGATGGATTACGGTTTCCATTAGTTTTTTAGGATCGATTCTGGTTTCCGGGTTTGCCGGATGCTAGATTTTTATAAAAAAATAGTATCAAGCTGAGAATGCGAGGGAGTGAACGTGAGGTAATCGAAGCATGCATAGGTGTGGCTGCTGCTTTAGAACCATCTTATCTGTATTACATCGCTAAAGCTTGTCAAGACACTCCGAGGCTCCGAGCTCACTGAGTCACCATTTATATATTGGTGCTCAATGTCCAGGAACACTGTTGAAAAGGAATTATTATGATAGTATTCATAATATGCGTATTGAATCCACCATGAAAGGTTTGTTACTTGACCAACAAACCAAATTCAGCTCCAAGACGGTAGGATTCTTTGATATCACTGCTGCTGCTGAAGCATGCATTGATATCACTGCTGCTGCTGCATTGGCCACCTCGGGGCTCACTGAGTCATGGTCCATATATAGGCCACGATACTGAACATTTTTTTAAAGGGTCGGAGTTTTTTTAGGATTCAGACGCTCGTTGCATTCATAGGCCTGGCCAGCTTGCATGTTTGGTTATTCAGACCTGTGAATGAATTTCAGTTCAGCATGGTAGGATTCAGAGGCATCAGGTTCTGTCGTGAAACCATGAAGACCGTACCTCCATTCAGAAGTCTACTCCGAAGTGTGACCTATGCTATATCTGTTTTAGCCTCCCAAGAGGATGACTTCATATGTCCCTGGGTAACAAATGCAATTTAATTATGTTTTCAAGCTGTAATGATAACTTATTATTCATGCATGAATGCAGAGCTAATGAAATTTACTACGAGTACTTTTTTTTTCACGTTGCTGATCAGTGTCTTTGCTTCCACATGTTTCCTTAAATTAAGACTCTTTTTCAACATATGCCTTTTGGATCTCAAAGTTTTCCTTTAAAAGTAGGAAATAGGACAATAATAATATATTTTATTCACACCATTTCTCCATAGTAGAACTTTGTATTAGAGACGAGTATATCGCGCGATCTCAAATTTCGACTGACATCCTTTCTCTGTATCTATGTACATCTGTATTAGAGTCAAGCAAGATTATGAAATACCAATACATATGTCACACGAGGTGTCAATCCAACTTTGTATTAGGGTTTTGTTTGGATGCTAGATTTTTTTATAGAAAAAAATAATATGGAGCTGAGAACATAACTTTTTTTTGTCAAGACTAGAAAAAACACGAGGGAGAGAACGTCGGAAAGCTAGCCTGCCAATACACACATGGTGTCGCTGCTGCTTCAGCTCCCTCTTTTGGTATTGCATCGCTCAAGCCTGCCAATACACACTTTTTTGATATAGAGGCGGTCAATCACCAAGTAATTTTTTGTATCAACATTTTTTATGTAACTTATATTGGAAATTTTGTTTTTTATATAGAACATGTTTTAATAATAATGAAGCAAAAAAAAATTTAAAACATCTTAACATAAAATGTGCATTTGGGTGACTCGCTATTTCAAAACGAAAGGTGTGAACTAAAAGGATTTTGATCTTCTTGAGCTATAATGCTTTCTCCATAATTAATTTGAAAAAATGAGGTTTTTTGTACCATCCCCTATTTTAAATCTGCTTAAAATATATTTCTAGCAACAACACAGCCAAAGAAATGCCTTGCTTTACATACAGGGACTGGTTTTGTAGCACCAACCACTAGTACAAAAATGATTTTGAAGAACGTCTCCTAATTCTAAAAGAAGCTGACCCTATATGAAACTGCGTGTAAGTATGACGAGTAGTATAGTAGCATAAAACCGCCCATGGAAATACATCAGAGGCAGTCCTATTGAGGGAACGGTCAAGGGAAATATACCTCTTATCAGGGATGCTCGGCTTAAAACAACTGCCGCTAGAAACAATATTTTCAAGAATAGTTCCTTCTAGACATTTTATTCTTTTGAACAATAGGGCAAAGCTGTTTTACAAATGTTTTTCCAAAGTAGCTTAAGCTCAGCCAAAGAACCCGCTCCACAACCGAAGTCACAGGTAGAGCTGTTTTGTTGGCCAGAGCCGAGGCTCTAACGGACATGCCCTAACGACGAGTGTGCGCTTATGATTTCACCAATGTTTTGGATAGTGATACATCACTTTTTTATACTTCATTAAATTTAGTCTGGATCATAAATACAGAGCCGAAGAGGAGATACTATGCCGGTGCTACTATCTCCAAAATAGAACCAATGGGGAGATACTAATATTCCTTGGACTATACAATGCTCAATGATGGGGATCAACTGGTCACATGGGAGACAGCAAGGGATGCAATGAAATAGGGTTAAGAAGCATCAGGATTACCCGCCATTGGGATACAGACCTTGTGCAAGAACGGTAGTTGCTGCTTATACGGCAAACACATATTTATTGGAGTGATGTGGACATGAAGAACACTGTTTGGCTAGTCTTCTATGTCACACCATGATTCGAGGTACAGTGAACTATTGTGCATCCACAGACTGTAAGAAGCAGAGGTAGAAGATCAAGAAGAAGAAGTTGGCCTGGATTTAAGATTGGAGGGGAAAGCTTCAAGAGCTGGAAAACTCCTTTTTTTTTTTTGAGGACAGCTGGAAACCTCCACATGACGATTCCGTGCACACACTGTTGGTTTTCACGATTCCGGGTTGCTACATCCACATGACTTTGCCCCACTGGTGCTAAGATTGTGACTGCCCTAAGGGAACCCAAATGGTCTCTTAACAATTGTCTTTCAAGTTTCGTCTTTCGATTCCGCATATCTCAGAGGTCATCCGAACTTAACTGATAAAAGCCATAGGATATTCGTTTCTCGCCACATTATCTCACCCAACTCGTAATTTTGAATTAGAATACAATCAGTCCAAATGTCTGAGCAACTCGTAATTTTCAAATAGAATACAATCAGTCGTATCCAAATCAGTCCCCCAAAAGGTCATATATGCAAATCTGCTTCGAGACTTATACAACACAACGTATATAGCAAAATGTCTTAAAAATGCATCGTCTATTTTGCACCGTGCAGCCTTTATGGTCCCTCCAACAACTTATAGTCTTCTTTGTATAGGTGATCAATGACCCTGAAACATGAGAAAGGGCCTCAAGCAGGCCTGGGCTGGACCCTAGTGAGAGCAAATTTAAGCAGATGTGCATTATTAAAAAATTATAAAATAGGCTTGGGGTTTCCCCTGATGATGACTTTGGTTAGAAAATGGCCCGGAAACATTTACCGACCGATATTATATAAATGCAACAATCCGGAACCTGAGACTTTGGTACTGCATTCTTCGATGATGTTGTTCATGTGACAGTAGACTGTTACCAACCCAATTGTTTCGTTTTTCAGTTTATAATTTTTATTAGCACCAGACACATGCATGCTATCCTAAAAGGCCAAGTCTATATATAGACACTAGAATAAAAATTATTTTTGATGCACGCCTCATCCTATTTCTTGCAAGGTTGGTTTTACGTACGTTTGACGAACCCGTTTCTATTTGTAACTAGCTTATAAACTGACCTTAAAAATATATTTTTAGGTGTGCTTATATTAAGTATTCATCCCTAATATTATATTTTATTCTGGGACTACATGTACAAGTTCATATATCACTGCACACTACCAGACTTGAAACCTCCAATGCCAGATTGGCTTCCGACAGAGAGCAATTGACAGTGATTGGATTGCATGTCACAGCTGGTTCTAGAGTGTCACTGCCAGATCTAGCCACGAACCAGCAGATATAAGGTTATTTTTTGAGAAATACTAGCAGAGATAAGCAGATTGGAAATATGTGTTTCCGAGCATGGAACTCATATATCAAGATCACGGGGCGGCAGACCTGGCCCCTGACGGCAGTTGCTGGATCATGGTGCAATGGGCTCCTCTGGCTGAATCCAAGGATCTAGCGGCGTGGCGGCGACGACGTGCAGATCCTGCTAGCTGTGGCGACGGCCTGTGGATAGGCTGAGAGGGCCCGTGGATGGGCTTGCCAGGCCAGTCCATGGGTTATCTTTTTTTATAATTTTTATTTATATTAGCTGTGGTGGGTACATTAACTGCCATGATAAAGATATATTGAGCGTGACCTTTGTTCTGAGGCATTTTGCATGCACGCCTCAAAAAATAAAAATGCCCACCTCGGTAAGGATTTATGTAGTACTCTATTTGGGGCTCTAAATGAAATCAAATGAAAAAATTTGCATTTTTGTTTTGGCAATTTCTCCATCCAAAGAGCGAGAGGAACAACGAGAGTGCTAGAGGGCCAAATAAAGAGCGATAGGGATTCACTCAATCTTTGGCTAAGCTTTCATTCATTCTGTTATACAATACACAAAGCAAATCTCAACTCTCTACCAAACTGAAGCTAGTGTTTAGGATCCCCCAGATCACGCAGTTGGAACATCCTGCTGGAACGTTGTGTGCTGATCATGCCCACAAATCACCTGTTGCACTTCTTGCACCAGGCCGGCTAGGCCATGAGTTGCAATAACCACTAGTCTGAATCCTCCTCTGGTACACGTTGTCATCCATAATACAAGCAAAACCAGACTTCATCCAGCAACAACACAAAAATTCTGGTGGACGTATCCTGATGCCTCTCAAGTCTATCATGGTAACTATTGTCCTGTTGTGTCAATGGCAAACATACCTACATGTGTTACCAGCAGCTGGAACAGATTTTACTTTAGGACCCAAAAGTTGTGTCATTTAATGTTTGTTACATTTTTGTATAATAATCAGTACTGCCTGTGCCCCCCTAGAAATCAATAATTTTGACAGAAACATATAAAACCATATCTAGAAAACAATTGTTTGGTGTTGTTGCTGAAAAACAGAAACTAGCCCAACCTAAAATAAACTCCTAGGGGCGCTTTTAACATGCCCCTAAAATCGAGTTCAAGCATTCCCAACCATGACACTATATATTCACTTGGGACAATGCAATATGGTCATCTTTTGTACTAACATTTTTACAGAATTTAAGTTGAAGCTTTGGTAACTATTCCATCTGTAAATATTTAGGCCTATTAAGAAACACAGATTTGATATAGAGCGTGTTTCAATCATATGTTTTATGAAAAAAATAAATTTCAAAAGATACGGAGATAAAATGTATAATTAAAGAAAACTAAATGAAATCAAATCGAAAGGCGTCAACTAACAGCTTCAAGATCTTGTTGATCTCTATAATGCCTGTGCCGTGCTTCATTTGAAACAATGTGATTTTTTGTCATATTACGAAGCTCTATAGAAAATCAATTATTCGATACGGGTGGGCTCACCAATCCCCCTTTTTCACCAGCTTCTTGCGCGTGGGCAGGCGGAGGGAATCACACACCTCCTCCACATCGGCGGCTACTCAACTGTAAGTATGGTGTATGAGCATGACAGGGACGTCAAGGAGTACGGCTGGTCACACCGTGAGCCTCATCGACCGCAACGGCAATCTCTGCGGTGCAGTTGATGCGTGGAGCCACAGCAATAGAATATCCACGATAGTCGACAGGTCGTGGGGCTCCATTGGCATCTAGATGGACAGCACGAAGACGGAGGCCGAGCTGGAGGACACCACTGAGATGTTGCGTCGTCTCAACGACGACAGCCTCGTGACCTGGTGTGACCCCACTGTGCCCAGGTCGGTGTAGGAGTCCAGGATAAGGTGGTTACTTCGAATGTTGCTCGTATAGATTAGCGTCCACTCGTTCTGGAGATCCAGATTTGATTTATTTTGTAAGTTATTAGTACATAATACATGTAAACCTTTCTTGATTACTAAGTTTTCCTTTTAGTGTTCTGTTACAGATTGATATAAGGGCACTCACAGTGCAGACTCTATCATAGAGTCTAATCTTATTTATTATCTTTATATTTATTGCATTTTGGTGATGTGGCGCTGATGTGGCAGTGTATTTATGGGAAAAATCTAAGACTCCAAGTCTTATTTAGACTCCAAGTCCACAATACCCGAGGTAATAAATGGTCTTAGACTCTATGATAGAGTGCATTGTGAGTGCCCTAAGTGGCGCCTTGTGTTGGCTAAAAAACATGTTGTCGGGGGCTGCACTTTGGGAAAGCTTTTCTGGGAGAAACTTGGGCTCCATCGGATGATCGGTCAAGACATGACAGTCTTGCACGCCTGATCCTGTCGGGGCTCCGAGAGAAGAGTCTTCATCCTTCGAGCCCTCTCCTGCTGGCAGCTTTGGAAGGCCTGAAATGTGGCGTTCTTCAGGAATGAGTACCTCACGGTTAACCAGGAACTCGATGCATGCAAGGCAACAGCTGAACTGTGGAGGTTCAGATTCAAGAAGAAGAAAAAAAGCGCATCACTGAAAAAATGGTGCCAATTGTTCGAAACGGCTAAGCAAAGCTAGAAGCCCCCTTTTTCTTTCTTCTCAGATGTAACACAGAACCGTCACATCCTGTGATCTTGGTTCATTTTGTATTTATAACTATGGACATTTTTGGGCCATTCTATAAAATTTAGGTGGGGAGCCCCCACCGGTGAAATTTCAAAGAAAAAACATTTGTATTCTCTTGACAACCTGCTCCATCCTATTTATAGAAGGAAAAAATATTTATATATTATCTACTCTTTAGGGCCTCCATCCCTGCTATATCAGCAATTTTTTTTTACAAGCCAGTACATACATACCTAGACTTAAATATCCAACGTACACTTGTAGTTTATGGATCAAGCCCCTAAGCCTGAATAAACTTTACTTTTGGTCCCATCCCATTTGATTTGAATGGCTGCAACTACAAGCTTGTGATTTCTATATAGGTGAAAGCTTGTGATCTATATATAGGTGCACCATGACCCAATATTGTTCATGTAGAAAGCCACAGCCAGACAAGCTGTTCATGTAGAAAGGAGGCATGATGCCCTATATAGGTTCCTCCAAATAGCATTCTCGTTCTGTTACTCGATCTGCCAATGAAGTCCAAAGCTAAGGCATGGTAGGATTGAGAGGCATCAGAATGTTTCATGCAACCATGAGAGAGCCTTGCTATAGCCTTGGCTTTAACACCTTTTTCTAACAGGCTGACCAACTACCGGCCTCGATTTCAGCAACTTCAAGCAAAGAATGATTGCCTCGTCCTCCGGTGTGACCTCACGGTGCAAAGGGTGGAGAAGGGGTCCAAGATCAAGTGGTTGCATCGAAGGTTTCTAGACATGGTTAGAGTCAAGCATCGATCTGGTTGTTCCTATAAAGACATGTAGATTGGATTGAATAATACAAACTATATGTAAACTAGATTGGGTGCACAGTGAGTCATTGACCCAAACAATCATATATAGACAGTATAACTATAGTAAACCTGGGCTACACAAACTGTCCATTTTTTTTTTTTGACACGAGGAAGACCCCATTTCCATTAAGAGTGACGGAAATACAATGTCATGGAACCAGCAGATAGAAAAAAGACAGCACTAGGATCAGTGGCGGAGCCACCTATGTGGCGAGCCATGGCGGCCGCCATAGCTGCCGATGGCAGAAAAAAAAAATCTCAAACGGAGATCGACCGCATGTGTCCGCGTCTCCGCGAGGAATAAACAAAGTGCCAGGCGTGCAATGTGCTATTTTTGGCCTTCCTACCCTAACTTAGCCGGCCCAGTAGTGAGAAGCCAGAATATTGATCGATTAGATTAGAGCAGACGATCGGACTTTCTATATTCGTTGTTCGGTTTTCCAAATTCCAATCGTACGCGAGGCCGCGGGGTTTCTTTTTGTTCGCGAACTCGCCGCCTCGGCGCCTTGCCTGCTGGCTGCTGCTGCTGCTGGCCCTGCCGCCTCCGTGATCGGTGATCCCATCCTTGATGGCGACAAATGGAGAGGGAGATCAAGATCAAGGTCATCAACAAGACCGTCGCCGCCGGTCTACTGCAGATGCACGTGGAGGTGGGAAAAAAAATGAAAGGTGAGAAATTGAGAAATTTGTTTGAGTGATGAGTAATCGATTAATTAATCTATGTTTGCATAATTTTAATATATGTGTTTTGTAACTTGCAGCTTTTCTCTAGTGAACTTATATATACATGTATATCTATGTTTATTAGCATGTAAGCATTTTTTACAAATCGATAGCAATTAGTTCGCCATAGCTAAATTTTTGTCCTGGCTCCGCCACTGACCAGGATGCTAGAGGGATAACCTGACTACCAGAATCCTGAATTGCCTTGAGGGCCGAAAACCGCCAAGGAAAGGGGGAAAACCGCAAGGAAATGATCTTTGACCATAAACCGTCAAGCAAACACACTCAAGAATAGAGAGCAAGGGAAATTAGTTTAAATGTGCTGAATCGAAGGAGAAGTAACTGAGTTGGTGTACGTTTGTATGGCCCCGGCAGAGGAGCAAAGGATCTGCTGCGACATCACCGCCCATATAGTCTCAAGTGATTCTGTCGAAGATGCATAAACTGGATTTCCACAACTTCAACCACGTAGTATTCAAAGATTATTGGAGCATATATAATTTTTTTTTGTTGTGAAAGGAACTGCATGTCTGCATGCAATAGAATGGATTTGTATCATATTTTACATATTCTGAAAAGTCTGATGAAACTGTATTACTATTAATATATTTTTACTGAAGCTTTTGCTCAGGTACATCTATCGTTTTCCAACGCTGCAAGTTATCGTAGTTATTAGTAATTATGATTTACGATGCCAAAAGTTTTTTGAGCTTTAAAACTTTTACAGTGTAGCAGTCTGCAACTCAATTCCATGACACGTTTGGGGTGCAATGGAGTTACCGACGCATGTGGAACGGTGTGACTGTCTGCTTTCAAAAGGCCTGTTTGCTAAAAACCATACCTGTGTCATGTTTTGACAAGACATGTCTCTAAATTCACATAAGAGCTTGTTGTTAGCCTATGTCTACAACTCTGTTGGAGCGCGTGGGCCTGCACCGCAAATGTGAACGAGGCCATCACTGGACGACAGGGCGATACAGAATCAAAATAAACAAACACATCCTTAGTCTAGCAAATAGATAACACCGAGCGTTGCGTCACAGAGAATTTGCTCGGAAAAACGGTAGTTCTGATGTTTGTGCGACTGAGAGGACGACACATGTTGCTGGGAGCTTGCAACGAGTCATGACCACTTTGACAACCCCATTTTTATTCCAATCAAACATACTTGCTGGCATGTATGTTTTGTTGTACGTGTAATTTTCGTATATATCGCCTCGAATCCATGCACTGGAAGCTTTAAAAAAACAATACGGTATAGGCATTAATATTCTTCCCTGCATTAATCGGCCAGAGTTACTAAAGTATTCATTTTTGTGTCCACATGGGTACCTCATGCCAATAATTCGATGCTGTTGCAGAAAAGCGAACAAAAAAGTGGTGCCCCTATAAGTATAAGCAGATCCAGCTGCTAAAACATCCTTCACATGTATCTACACCTATCCATTTGTGCTGGATCCTAATTGGCCAATTGCATTATTCTAGGGTTGTGAGGCATCAGGATGCACATAGGAGAATGGGGGCCATAAGGGTCGAATTCCGTGTTTAAGCTCTCCCATTACTTAGCTGCCTTCTTGCACTCAGTGACTAGTGGCAGTAATACCGTAGTCCAAGAAACCACATCCCGTGGCCAGGAAGACCAGCGGATGGTACAGCCACACGTAATTTGAACATCCTCGACCACCATTGTATCCTGGAGCATTGTCGCTATGTATTGCTGCATTGCTACAGTCACATGCAGCATCTCCTGAAGGACAGCCTCACGTTCTCCTGCGACATCACTATACAGAGGTTGTTGGATCTGGCCTATTTAATACAACACTTCCATCAAGGTTATTACTAGATTTACATAGAAGGAACATACTTTATTTCTTGAAGATGAGTGCAACATAGTTTATTGTTTTGAATCTGTAAAAGGAGCTGCACATAAACTGGAGTGGAGTTTTTATAGTTCAAATCTTATCAAACTCAGTCTAACGTTGTTTATTTGTATTTTGGTTTTAAAAAAAAAAAAACTGGAGCATATCGTAGTTGTAATGATGGCAAAGTTTTTCTTTCCTTAAAAAACTTTGAGATTTCATAGATGACTTAGAGTCATTTGGACTACCCGCCGATACTTAGTTGGTCACATGCAGTCATTTCAAGATTTACATGTGTGGCTTCTAGTCTCATAAAACACATTTAAATGATTCTTTAACTCGATTCTAATTAAATTTGTTGATCTACCAATTAACTGCACTGACTAAACATTTTTTACCATGTGTCGACCATTTATAACAATATGCGTACACAGCCTCTGTTTATGACCATTTGCTCACATGTAGTCAACTGTTAAATGTGCTTAGGTGAACACCAAGTTTAACTCAACTAGGATAAAGAAAATATAGGTCACCAGTACAACATTTCAGCCACCGTCTGCTTGCGATATAATCCAACATTGTTTTATTCCATCATACTATGAAAATTAATGGAGGTAAAATATCTTGTCGGCTCTGAAACATGGATGTGTTGGTTAGAAAATTCAATAAAAATAAAGATTTTCCAGTGCAATCACCAGTGGGGCATAATTTTAGTGTTGGACAAACTAATTAAGTGGAATTGGAAGTGCAGTAAAAAAAATAGTTGTTTCTGTAACTGTGCTGAAACTATTAAACATGTTTTCTTTGATTGTCTCTAGAACTATTGGGTTGACCCCTCCAAGCTCAGTAGGCCACATGCTATACACTGGCTATCGAATTTTGATTTAAAGATGTTCTCCAAAAATAACTCTGATTTGAAGAGAAGGAATATCTTCTCAATGGAGTAGTCTCGTTATGCTGGGCAATTTGGATATTTCATAACCATCTAACTAATTTTTAAAAATTACAAATATACATATTTTTTTTGGCCGAATACAAATATACATATTGCAGGCTCTTTTTAAGATAACGTAGTGGTTGAGATATTGGGAACTCCTATAGTATGCTGGTGAAACAACGGAGTCTTTACCATGAGTGAGTAGAAAACTAGATTCCACTGGTGAGTTCTTTGACTATCATATAGATGGAAATTTGAGAATAGGAACCTCAAAAAATGCTGACTAAATTTTTGACTACGTTGCCCATGTTGGAGGAAAAGCAGCGGGACAGGCCATCCATTACATAGAGTTGCTAAAGCTAAGCCCTCGGCAAATCAGTGTTTCCATACTTGTTTTAGAGTTCCTGATGCCCCTCAATACTACAGTACCTCCAAACTTATTAAGTGGAAAACTGAGCAACAGATGAAGAATTCTATGGGGAGATATATAGAGGACATCATATCTTCTTTCCACATGAACATTTTGTGTAGCCCTGGCTTAGATTATTTGTTGTGACTACACAACTGTTTTGGGTCATTGTGCACCCATGTATATATACACCACAAGGAAGGATATGGTGCCATTTAAAACAAATGGGATCAACAATAAATTAGGTTTTTGCAGTTCTACTCATGGTTCTTTCAATAGCTAATTGTGCTGAAACAGTTAAGCATGTTTTGTTCGATTCACTTCATACCAAGACAATCAGGTGGATTCAGCTAATGCATTGTCACCTCCTAGCTCAGTCTGCCACATGCATGCTAGGTACTGGATATCAAATTTTGATTTGAAGAAGTTCTAAAAAAATATTGATTTAAAGACAGGAAATGTCTTCTGAATTGGGTAGACACATTATGTCGAGACATTTGGACATGGCGTAACCATATAATTAATATTTGAAAATTGCAAATATACATATTGCAGGCTATTTTTAAGATAATGTACTGTCTGAGATATTGGGAACTCATATATTGTGCTCGTGGAACAAAGGAGTCTTTAAGATCAGTGAGTACAAAATTACATTCCACTGCTTGGAGTCGTTTGCTTATTATACTGATGGAAATATAAGAACAGACTCTGTCTTGCATAATTTTAGCATTTATTGTTTCTCTTTTGTAAACGCAATGTCGCTGAAACTATATAATAATGTAAAAAAGGGAAGGGAAGTTTATCGCATATTGTAAAAAAAAATAGATACTACATTCATGATCTTATATATCCATAGTGTTTTCCTTGTCACATCTTGTAAGCATCAAAGGTACAGATTGCTGTGGTCGTTACTTAGTAGAATCACCGTGATTAAGTACATTAAGTTTTTTGGCTCTGTCCATTTTCGCATCTTCTAGCTCAATCTGTCATAGGTATTCATATGGCTGGCATGTGCTTTGTCTGTTGAATATACAAGATGGTGTCAGCATATTGCATTCGCCTCCTTCCTTTCAGTCTACACTGCTATTCAATCGTTGCACTCACATATATCCAACATCCCTGGGCAGTATAGATTTTAGTAAGGCAAGTGAGCTGCTTGCAATATGTGCGAGCTCACTAGATGTCCTCATATATTGATAACTGATTTTAGTAAAGGCAGATGGATAGCATATATAGTCATGCACACGTCTTGCTGGAACTAAAGGCACATCAAGTTCGAGTACCATGAAGATGAATTGTATCACACAAATTGAGCACATGGTATGTATCCAGAGTAGAGCGAAGAAGAGGTGGACCAACGTATCGACAAGGCTGAGATAGAACTATAGCAGCTCAACAAAACCAGAAGTTGCAGTCTATCAAATATGATAGACTGTATCTGTGTGCGTGCTGCTTTACAGACCCTCGGTGACTGGGTGATTTCAGTTTGAAATTATCAGAACAGGTTGATTTACCACTGTGTAATCAGAATGCAGAACCTTTATATTGTGTGTAAGACTGATAATGCAGACAAATTATCAGATATCTGTCATCTCAGGATTAACCACAGAACACACAACCATGAATTAATGATTACTAATTATTCAGTAGCTAGCTGCAGTTCAGTTACCATTTTTTTTGTTTGAGTCGCAGTTCAGTTAACGTTGCTGAATGGTGATGGGCAATACAGTAGCTTTTCAGATCTTTTAGCTTCTTCGCCTTGTTCCCCTCATCCTAAAATGGCAGAACTGTTGCATCATCCTAATAGCAATGCAAAGATCTGCAGGTGTGGCTGTGGTAGTAAATGCATAGTAGATCAGCTAGCAGTCAGGGACAACATGAGGATCAACTAGTTGGTACTGTACGACCAAAGTATACAAGAACTGCTTACTGTTCAGTGACCTGTGTGTGATCAGAATGTACCCATTTGTTAAGGAATTTGCTCAGCTTTGTTTTATTTTCACTTTATTTTTATATATGGCCTATGTTATGTTGTGGCCTATGGGAGTAGCTCTCTCTCTCTCTCTGTGCTTGCTGCTCTTGTCCAGTGATATATTTTCCAATGTTTATCTCATTGCGAAGTTACTAATTCCACTGATGTTACATTTTTTGCTACAGAATTAGACCTCAAAGGTCTTCTTGATGATAGAAGTGTCGCTACAAGGGATTTAACCTCACCGCATTGCTGCTTTTTGAAAGCCATATATTAGTTTTGTTGGTTTAGATGACAAAAATAGCGTATGCATCAATTTAGTAAACTTGTTAGTTTGTTTGTTTCTCTATTTGAGTTGGCAAATACTGAAGAACACCATGGAGTACTGAGTACTGAGGAATGTATGAATGTTGAGAGAAACTTTGATGGGTAGGGCGACCCTCGCCAGCACCGGCAGCCCCGCTGCCCTCACGTCGGCAGGACAAGAGACTGTTTTTGACCAACCCCTTAGAATGTTGCAGGCGAGTCCAGCGAAGGGACCTCCACCATACCAACGGCACCAGAGGCCCCGAGAGACCTCCGCATCGTATATTCCACGGAGGCCGCGCCTCCACTTGTCTTTGCCTGCAGGCCGGGATTCGGCCGACAGGGCGAAGCCATATTGTGGACAGGCAAATCGGGAACGTGCAGGCTTGAACCAACGGAAGGCACGAAGCAAATCGGCAAAGGGCAAGAATGTTGAAGCCTGCCCAATGGTCCACGTATGATTACTGTTGTACCCCTACAATGATAAATACCCCTTTGCCCTTATGTGGGCCCACCTGTCATTGAGTTCCCACCACGTACCCTATTGTAAAGCGACCACCCGACCCTTCACCTCCCTATAAATACCCAGGTATGGCCATTGGAAAGCGGGACGGCTGATGGCTCAATTCATGGTCATTTAATCGATTCAGAGTGTCGTGCAACTTCGCTGTCTGTTTTCATTTGTGCGCATGCGGACCTACGATCATCCTCACCCCCGGCAATCCCAGCGAGGGTGAGACCGAGTGGAGGCCCACCCTTGTCACCCCACTCTGTTCATGTAATTTATCTTCTTGATGGGAAGCCCTCGCCCCTCCTCCCGCTACCTCCGGTAGCGAACGCAATAGGGGCAGGAGTGATCCCCACAACATCAATACCACAAATGGCCACAACATGGCACGGGCCTCGTGCCATCCGGGTGAGATCCTTGACATCCTAGACATGAAGACCAACTAGAAGCTTAGGGAGGCCCGACCGTTCCTCGACATTGCCCATGAGAAGTAGGCGAGAGAGTCCACGTCTCGCTTAGCTTTCACAAAAACTAAAAAGATCAGATGCAGCAAGGGAAAATATACATCTATCGTGTTAGAGAAATGAATCTTTATCAAGGCTATATTTCAAATAAATAATTATTGAACACAAAGAGGCACAATGTACATAGTAAAAACTTATATATGTCTAAATATTACAAACCAGATCGAGGCTCCCACTGCAAGCTCCATATAAACAATTGTTGATAATCTCGTATATGTTATCGTTATTTTATTTTTTTTGCTTCCATATATCTTCTATGTGTGGTCTCGGTATGTGATTGTTGATTAATGCTGCTCTTCTTCTTTCACCAATTTACCCGCACATGGTCACGAGGCAGCAGTAATAATTTGAAAAATAGAAAGCTTCATAGCTGTCATTTTTCTTGTCTTAGTTCTCTGTTTTCACTACCAGAAAACAAGGAAAGCCCCGAAACCGCCAAGGAAATCAATCGTGGCGGCCAGCACTCAAGGAATGGCCGCCAAGGATAGATACACAGGGAAATACGTATTACCTTGAGCGTCGGCCGCCACAAATGATTTCCTTGAGTGTGAAACCGCCAAAGAAACAACTAAGGCGTCAGGTTCTTAGCGTAGTCAAGGAAACATATTGACACTCAAGGATATGTATTTTCCTGAGGGTTAGTGACCCCAAGGATAAATAGATGAAGCCAAGGATATTTACTTTCTTGAGAGTCTGTGACCGCCAAGGAATTGTCAAAGCCCACAAGGATATATATTTTCTTGACAGTTATCACCGCCAAGTTAATATGAATGTACCGTCAAAGAAATTAACTTTCCCTGGAGGTTGACACCCTCAAAGAAATAACAATTCCTTGATTGTTTCAAGCCTCAAGGAAATTGGTGTTTCCTTGGCAGCCGGCCCTCAAGGTAGTGCATGCTACAGAGCCATAGTTAGCCAAGAAAATATTGATCATTCATGATAATAGTTGACCAAAACAAATCAGGAAAGAGGTCATAATTAAACTAAACCAGTGCTAGATTCATAGCAAATCCAATATTCGTCGGTTCATTACATGTCCATTTTGCAAATATAGGACTTAGGTAGCAATAGTCTATCATCCTACTTGTCAGCAGGACAGCAGCACATACATAAGGCAAATGCTAGACACACTTAGCAAAAGGATCAACCTAACATCATATTAGTTCCTACTGAACAATAAATCCAAAAGAAATTCCACATCCCATTGTGCAGTCACATCTGTCATGACTTAACTACAGTCACTGTTCAGTAGAGTGGTGATCATCATCGCTTTGGGAGTAGCCATCATCATCTTCGCTGTTAATGGACTGGTCATCATCATCGTTTTCATTGGAGTTCTGGACATGATCGTTGTTTTCATGATAACTGCAATCGTCTTCATAGCTTTTCATGGTAGCTGTAGTCATCATCGTCGTCTTCGTCATCACTGTTGTTACAACGCCTTTCAACTGAATGAGAGCCTCCATGTGACCCAGTAGCCTGCAGAAGGCAATATTGAAACATAGTTCCGACACAAGGCACATGGGCACTTGATGGTGTCATTTTCAACCAGGCTAACCATGGAGAATGCACGGTCTAAGAACTTGTTTGTGTTTTCAATCCACTCATTAGAGGGGCCTTCCCATGAGACCAACCACTATACATCCATTCACGATCTGCCATGACTCTAAATCTGTTTATGAGAGAATATGAACAGGATGATATATTTTAATTTCAGAACAAATTGGCACAGCAATCAACCAATCGAGACATTTTAATTAATGGCAGAAAAAAGGAATAAAGAAGCATGCAGCTTACAAACAGTCGATAGATACTTCAACTTAATGTCTAACACACAAATGTCATCTCAATCAAATACACAATTGATGATACTTACTTCTTTCTTGCCTGAAACCGGTCGATGCTGGTACTGCTACACGCTACACAGATCGTTGCCTCCAAGATCCTTAATTGACACCTAAAAAGTTGGTAGAGACAATCAGATTCTCACACAAGATGAAACTATAAATGAATGACAGTCACCATTCACATGGGTAATAATGAAGGGAGCTTACCAGCCAAGCAAAACGCACAAGCTACTTAGATGAATCCTGAAAAAAGGTACAACAATATGTATTTTGCTATGGATACGTTAACTACATAAATAATAAAATGTGCAGCTCCTTGCCTGAGCAATGATAAGTGTTGTGTGACCCAACAATTCAGTGAACCCATGTATTTTAGATCATATAAATATTTTAGTTCACAACAACCAATCCCAAATATACAGATCGACCATTTTCAGATCACAAACAAGATATGCACTCAGGAAAAAAATACAGATTTGTAGCTTATCAGAAATTAATCCAGCAATGGCACTAGTAATGAACCAAAACTGAAATCAAATCAATGCTATGTCCCGTACCAGACAAACCTCAGAATCTGTAGGTTTCAGATCCTACTATTTTGAATCAGATCAAAAAAGAACCTCAACTACGTGAACCTGGAGATGTGCAGGCTGCCGGTAGCATAGGTGCCCGGTGGATTCGCGGCTGTGCAGATGCGGAGCCCAGGCAGCCCTCGCAGGAGAAAGGGGATTGCCGTGACGCTGGGAAGGTCAGCGCAGGGGCTCACCTTGTCGACAGTGGGGCTCACCCACTGTAGTTCCTATTGAGGGGCTACTCCAAAGGAGCCGGACCGTTTTGGTGGAACCACAGGTCAGAGCCAGAGACGGAGTTAGGGAAGAGCCCTTCTAAACAGGCCGTATATACAGTTCAAGAGTGAAGCTACTCTGTGGTGAAGTGGGTGGAGCAGCGCGCAGTCCTAAATAGATCCTTATTACTTAAAAGAATCAGCTATGCTAGTTGTACAAGAATTTGAGGTACGTAGTTAATGTTAGTATGCATAAAGTTAGCATCTTAATTAATACATGTCTGAATAATAAGTTTCTTCTTTTCCATTACCACCAGAAAAACACGTGATGCAATCTGATTGCTTAATGGCTGATTCGGTGTTTAGACAAAAAAGTATTATACTGCATTGAATTTCAGTTATTATAACAAATTAATAAACTTCAAATGACATATCCTGGCACACCCTCGCCGGCGGGTTTCCCTATAAGTATAAGCAAGCTGATGATCCATTGGGTAGGAACATCTGTCAGCAGTGTAGCTACTACCACTGCAGTGACGACTAATAAGTCAATTCGAGGCTAGGCTTGCGAGACATCGGGATACATGTAGGAGAATCATTGCCACTATGGTCCATTTTAGAAAAGTGGTGATTATCTAAGGATTTGCACACGTTAGTTCATATTTATATGGGACTTCCCAGTGCAAGCTCTCCTATTACCAGAACTCAGTGTCCGGTTGCAGTAGGATCGTCCACAGGGCACTGAAGAATTGTATGCTGGGAGGACCGCCCAATACTGCTGCCACACAAAATTTGAGCATCCACGACCATGCCTATGTCATTGTGTACACCGGCAATGCACTCCTGAAATGCTACATTACACATTCTGCATTCTGAGTCGGTTGCTTTGAGTTGGTGTCCTGGAGGCCTAGGTGGAGGAGCCGATGTATGTGCAGCGTCCTCACAGACAACACATCACACTTTTCATTTTGACATCACCTTTCAAAGGTTGGATGAGTCCAGTCTCGAAAGGTGCTTCATTGGAAGATAAGTGAACTAGATTTCCATAAACTAAGCTTAGCCAAGCATTCAAAGATACTGAAATATAGTTTAGTTTTTGAAGCTGTAAAAGGAACTCCATGCACTAAAGTATATTTATCCTATTTGTTTTTGTATTTTAACAAAGAACAAATAAATCTAGTTTAGTAATGTACTTTTTTCACAAAAGGAAAACTATTCATACGTCAAAAACTTCAAGAGGATTTGAGGAAATGACCAATAGGAATCCCGTATTTCCATGTTCTGATTTATACAGAAATTACAGTGACACTTTGATAATTATTTTACAGGAAGGGCTTCAGTTCCTCTAGAAGGAAATTGGAGCCGTTATTAGTTTGTTCAATTTGGTCAATGACTTTCTTGTGATGATGCTTTAATGAAAACATAGACTACATGAAATTATTTGGCGGAAAAAAATCATTGATAGGACAAGGGATTCAAAAGATCCCATTGGGTCGGTGTGGTTGCCACACAACGCTGCATGGAGCCAGCGACCCAGCCATGGGCTCTCCTCGTCATCTGATGTTTGCGCCACCGACAGGACGACACATGTTGCTTGGAGCTTGCAAAGTCATGGCCACTTTGGCAACCCCATTTTTATTCCATTCAAACATACTTGCCGGTACATATGTTTTGGTTTACAGATAATTTTGTTTTCATATACATGGCCTCGAATCTAGGAAAAAAAAATAACATAACTTCGGCTTGCAATGGAACATGGCCAAGCCAGTAGCTACACCCAACCAGTTTAATGGCAACTAATTCGCCACACAATTGCATTCTAGGGTGTGAGGCATCAGGATGCACACCCGTGAGAGAATGCTCCAATTCGGTCGAGAGGGTTGTGGAACAGTTACTTGAGATTTCTACTGGTATCTCCTGTGAAGCACTACCATTACGAAAGTGCATTCTGCACTCAGTGACCGGTGGTAGTACCGTCGTCCTCAAAGAAACCACGTCTCATGAAGACCGGCGGATGATACAGCCACACATAATCTGAGTATCCTCGACCCCCAAGGTATCCTGTAGTACAGTCGCTATGTACTGCTGCATTGCTACATCTCCTGAAGGATGACAGCCTCACTTTCTCCTGTGACATCACCATCCAGAGGTTGTAGGATCCGGCCTATTTTATAAAGCGCTTCCGTCAAATGTTATAACTGGATTTACATACAAGGAACATAGTTTATTTCTTGAAGGCGAGTGCAGCGTAGTTTATTGTTTTGAAGCCGTGAAAGGAACAGCACATGAACTGGAGTGGAGTTTTAATATTTCAAATGTTATCAAACTTTGTCTAACAAATTTTTACTTGTATTTTATTTGTTTAATACTAGAGCATATCGTAGTTATAATGAGAGAAAAGTTTTTTGGCTCAAAAAAACTTCAAGATTTCTTACATGATGACTTAGAGTCATTTGGACTACCCGCCTATACTTAGTTGCACACATGTAGTCATTTCAAGATTTCCACGTAAGGCTTCTCACAAAACACATTTAAATGATTCTTTAACTCAATTCTAAAATTAAAGGGGCGTGCTAGCACTCGGACGTCCTATGGATGTTGTGTCCATCGGACGGTCTCCGCTAAATCCCAACAAGCAAAAATCAGCTCAAGGCGTACATCGTCCCGCAAACAACACCCACACCCTGACGCGTTCCTGCCTGCCCTCCGCATCCACTTCCACCCGGGCTGCGTCCTCGTGTCTCTTGCCATGTCCACGTTCTTGTCCTCTGCAGGAGAGGCGGAGAGGGCACAGCGCCGGGATGGAGAGGGGCTGCGAGACGCAACATTCGACACTCAAACATCTTGAAATCTATTGTTGCGACATCTTAAAATGTCTACTGTAACATCGAGAAATATATGTTTGCAACATATTAAAATCACCATTTGCAACATCTTAAAATTAACTATTGCAAGGAAACACATGTTATAACATCTCGAATCTACGGTTTCAACACCCAAAAAAAAAAAAAAACAAGTTACAACATCTGAAAATTTGATTGGTTCAAACATTCAAAGAACGATGTTGCAACATTTCAAAACGACAACTGCAACATCCAAAAACTGACAGCAAAAACACCTCAAAATCCACCGCAGCCACGAGAAAAGATGGAAAGAAGGGAGGCACCAGGTTGCTCGATAGACCCACCACCGGAAGGGCGCTCATGGCCGCCGTCGAGGGGTTGGGGAGGGCGCGCAAGGGTGGAGGAGCATGTCGGGCTCGGCGTAGCTGCATGAGCTCCGCCCCACGTGCTCGAGCTCTCGAGTGGAATGCGGGTGGAAGCCTCGGCCGGAGGGTGGGAGGAAGCCGCACCGGAAGGGAAGCTGGGTTCGAGGCTTAGGTAGAGCACGGGGTGGCGGCGCCACTGGAGGTGGGGGAAGGAGCCGCCGGGGTGGGGGAAGAGGACACGGAGGTGGGGAAGGGTGCGCCTGGGTATGTGCGAGGTCACTGGAAGAGGTGGCGACCACCAACGGCCAGGGGAGCCATGGCATGCATCGGCGGGGTGAGCTCATTCTGCCAGGTGAGTGCTGTGGGCGTTTATAATTGTGCACATGCCACTATATTGTGTTCTTGTATTTATAAACAAGACTAAGGCGTCAACCATTGCCACTATATATGCAACATCCTACATATGAGTATGTAGAGTGTCCGCCTGTTGTCGGGTTTGACCGCAGAACTATAGAACTTGTGGTTGGAGGTCAACACAATCTCGAGCTCGCTTCTTACATACGAGTGTGCATAGTCTCACCTCTTGTGATGTGTTATTGTGCGATGCTTGGGTCTAGGGGGCCCCAAGAACATTTAGTCTTGTCGCATAGTGGTACAGAAAAGTGGAACGCCATACCAAATGTAGCTCAGTGGTGGAGAGCTGTTGGGAGGCCGGTAATTGTAATTCAACGCCTCATCCTACTGACTAAACATCCGGAACATACGTTCTATTTGGTTCATCAACAGTAACACAGTGCCAAACATTACAGCAAGACATGCAATTTGATCTAATTATGTTTCCATCTGCATTACTATCAAAGGAACCAAACAACATGAGTCCTTCGTAGCCCCACGTTCATGTGTGGCCTAATCGTGCAAGAAGACCTGCTGCGTGTTTGGTTGCTTTGTGACATGCAGGGTTTTATTTCATCTGATGTGTTTAGATGCTGAATCTTATTAATTAGGAAGTGATGTACTTCAAGAAGATTAAATAAAAACTCATCTATCATCGCACTGAGTAACTCAAACTTCATTTTGGATGGATAGATCAAAAGCTAAAAACTTCTTTGTCTTACACCAGCTACATTATAACAGGAAGCTGCAGAATTACTTGTTCTGAAAAGTAAATTCGTGGGTCAATACGAAAGTTATGAAAATGACAAGTCCTTTTGTTTTGAAAAAGATATTAATTATGTACTTATACTTATGAACAACATTTGCAGCACTGTATATATCAATAAGCTTGGGAACCAGAAAACAACCGACACTAATGATACCGAGCACACATCCATTTGTTCCTCACTGGCCTGCTTCTAGGACATGGGAACACATGCACTTTACACTGCAGTAGTCTGTGTTCAATTGGAGTTGGAGGTATCTGGAAATTGGTGTCTGTGAAATATATATGCCCTAACATGTCCTATTTTATCAGTGACACATTTTGATGGGGCATGTTTCTATTTTCATATTGGCCAGAAGTTGTGAGAAGAAGGAGTCCACAGGAACATGCTACCCATCAAAATAGAGACAGCCACGACGCTCTAAAGAAATGAGAGCGCATATGCCATTGAGTCCAAGATAAGGCTTGCAAAGCAGAAGCACTTTTAGAGCACTTTCCAACAATTGGGAGCAGCATGTAAATCAGAAGAACTTTTATGGGGGGCAAGAGTACCAAAAGAAGACAAATAGAAGAACTGGCATCATGCTGTAACAAACACCATGTAAAACATAAAGCTGCTTGTGTGTAGGCGCCTTGTGCTAAATGTCACATATAAATGGTGGGGGCCTTTGGCATAGTTCCTATTATTGAGGGGCTACTCCGGTGGAGCTGGAACAGTTTTGTGGTTACCACAAGCCACAGTCGAAGACGGAGCCAGGGAAGAGCCCTTCCAAATAGGCCCTATAGTTCAAGAATGAAACTATTCTACGATGGAGTGGGTGGAGCAGAGCAGTCCTAAATAGTTCCTTTTTATTAAAAAAAAATCAGCTTTGCTAGTTGTACAAGAATTTGAGGTACGTAGTGAGTGTTAGTATTCATAAAGTTACCATGCTTAATTAATGCATAAATGGATAATAAATTTCTTCTTTTCCATTACAACCAACACGTGATGCAATCTGATTACTTAATGTGTGATTCGGTGTTTAGACAAAAAATATTATACTGAGTTGAATTCCATATTATTACAACAAATTAATAAACTATAGACTACGTATCCTGGCACCCTCTCCCCGGGTGCCCCTATAAGTATAAGCACGATGATGATCTAGTGGGTAGGAACATCCGTCACTAGTGTAGCTACTACCACTGCAGTGGCAACAAATAAGTCAATTGCAGCCTAGGTCTTGCGAGTCATCAGGATATATGTAGGAGAATCATAGCCAATACGGTCTATTTTAGAAAAGTGGGGCTGTTCTACAAATTTGCACACGTTAGTTCACATTTTTATGGGTCTTCCCTGTGCAAGCTCTCCTATTACGAGAACGCATATATGAACTCAGTGACCGGTTGCAGTAGTATCCTCCTCAGGGCACTGAAGAATTGCATGCTGGGAAGACCGTCCAATACTGCTGCCAGACAGAATTTGAGCATCCACGACCATGACTGTATCATTGTGTACAACGGAAATGTATTCCTGAACTATTACATTACACTGTCCGCATGCTGAGTCAGGTGCTTCTGAGCTGGTGTCCTGGTGGCCCAGATGATGTCTATGCAGCGCCCCCACAGATAACAAATCACTTTTCATTTTGACGTCACCGTACAAAGGTCGGAGGAGTCCAGTCTCAAAAGGTGCTTCATTTGAAGATAAGTAAATTAGATTTCCATAAGTAAAGCTTAGCCAAGCAATCAAAGATAGTAGAAATATAGTTTGGTTTTTGAAGCTGCAAATGGAACTCCATGTTCTAAAGTCGATTTATCCTATTTGTTGTTGTATTTTTTAAATAAAAGCAACTAAATCTAGTTTATTAATGTGTTTTTTTGCATAAAAGGAAAACTATTCGTAGCTCAAAAACTTCACGAGGACTTGAGGAAATGAGCAATAGGAATCCTTTATATGCATGTTTGGATTTATACGAAATTACAATACGACACTTTTGGTGATTATTTTACAGGAAGTCTTTCAGTTCTTCTTGATGGAAATTGGAGCCACTAATAGTTTGTTGAGTTTGGTCACTGACTTTTCTTATGATGTTCCTTTAATGAAAACATAGACTACATGAATATATTAGCTATTAAAGAGATATTAAAGAATAACTAATGATTGTGTATTTCAATATTCTGGCTCAAGCTTGGGTTGATGGACTAGACTCGAAGAAGGGAGGTACTATACTATTCAGCCTTGTCTTATACTAGAGTTGCGATAACAAACTTTGTAGGGAGACCTAGAACACAATATCTTTGTAGGGAAACAAAAACATGGATAGGATATGGGAGAAATGAAACTTACTACAAGGTTTTCCACCTGATACAATGGCCTAAAAGTGTTGCAACAGGCAATAGTTACAAGCAAAAGCAACCAAAACCAACATAGTTGTAATAACACCAAGTAATTGCAATAAAAATCAATACTAATACAACTCCAAAACACCATGGCAACAATGCCAACTAATTGCAATACAATTCTTCAATGGTTGTAGTGGCACCCGCTGTTGCAACGACAAACCACTCATATGACAACACATTTAGTCTTTTCCATTATAGGCATATATTGCAACTATTTTGTGGAAATGTTGCAATACAAGCCCCTATGGCAACAAAATCATTGACAAGCAGATGGGCAAGCAGTCATATATAGGTTGGAGAATTCAACATAATTTTGAAGGAAAATAAGATATTTCAGCTGCAACTGTTGAGAATGCATAAAGGCAACTTGCTTGGAATAATGCATTTGAGGATAAATTTATTATTTTCCTTAATGTGTGATGTGGAGTTCTGACAAAAAGTACTACATTGGGATTGCAGTTACAGTATTAATAAACTTTAAACAATATATCTTCATTCTCATGTGCCCCTGTAAGTATAAGCATCTAGCAGCACAAACATCCATGGCTTATAGCTACACCAACCATTTGTAGTGGAAACTAATTGGCCAATTGCATGCTAGGCTTTGTGAGGCATCGGGATACATATAGGAGAACATGGACACCATGGTCATCTAGTCTGGTCAAGAGGCGTTGGTTTTGGAACATATGTACATTTGTTTAGATTTCTACAGGCACATCTGTTACCATACCGCCTACATCTACACAGCGGACCCTGCAGCCACACGTAATGTGAACCACCTTGCCTGAGAAGTTATGTCATTGTGTGGTGACATTAAAGATAAATTACGGCATCATAATCCATAGACTCAACTGGTTCTATCCAAGATACATAAAGTACATTACCATGAGATAAAGTAGCAAAGTATCCAAAGAGTGTGCATATATAGTTTATAAAATTTGAAAAGGAACTCCATGCAATAAGTAGGCTGATTATCTATTTTATATTTAGAAATTTAACCAAACTTAGTTTAATAATAATGTATTTTTACCGAAACTTTTTCACAGGTGTGTGGTTGCATGCTTTCATTTGTCAATTCCATTGGAGTTTAGGGCATCTTGATTGTGTATCTGTGTGCCATCTAGAGTTCATTTTCTCAAAACCAACAACTAATGGCGCGTGTGGATCAAACATGTGTCATGTTTTGTTTCCTGCATCACTAAATGCCCCTGTGTTTTCTTTCTTCTGGGCAGCCAAAGCAAAACATATATCTGATGCGCTTGGCTTCTGGCTACTGTTTCTTTATATACAATTGACAACGATGTTACAATGGTAAAAACCGCCTGAGCGTCCATACTCAAATAAATAGGTAGTGCTCCAATAAAAGAAAATACCGTGCAAGACAAGTGTCTCTGATCACAGCCATTACATCAATCATATGGCAATGGTCATGGTGAATACGTAGATAGTATTCTGAGGAATTGGGACATGTTTCGAGAACCACTGGTGTCATACAGCTTCAAATAGAATGCCAGAAAGTTGTCTTCCGAAAACGATCTAGATAAGTGAAGCATAGTAGCAATATGTTAGGAATATTATACAACCATATGTTGTGCTGTGAGGAACACACCAATCCAAGCATGTTAGGAGAGATCTGTTCACATCTATGCTAACAAGTTTTGGATCTAGGCGAAATTGGCAAATCTTAGAGATTACAATAATTTTGGACTTGGATTCACTTATTCAGACCAGTCAAAATGACCGCTTAGCTAATATTTAGGTCAATTTTGTAAAATTGTATCAAGAGGCGCGAAGCAGAAACAAATGATTTATAGCTTGGTGGTATTGAAGAAAGAACTTGTTGGTTTTTTTGTACTCAAGATTTCAGATCACTTCCCCGAGCACGAAAATCTTCCCTGAATCTGTTGGGAAAGAGCAGGTAGCATGAGAACGAACAGGGTGCATGGTTAAGCACGTCAAAAGCTGCAAAGTGGTGTCATCACAAATAAACAAATACTAATTTGACTTTACTGCCGCCTCCATCCAAATCATTTACCCAATGCCGTTCAATGCTAATACTTGTGGATGTTCTATTCATTCCAGCACTTCTACAACAGTTTCGTCTACTACTAGGTTAATGAAACAGATTGAAATTAAAATAGTTTGAACAACAATGTTGTAGATCTTACTGAAATATGAAATTTCAATGTATCCCTCCAAGTATTTTTATTATAGAGCATTATTGTTTGAAATCGGATTGTGGTCCTTCTGTATACACACTCTCTAATACATGCAGTTTGTGGTCTGCCCATATATATGGCCGCGGTTCTTGGTTGCAAAATTGAAGTCACATTGGAGATGCTCAACCTTGAGATACATGCAGTTTGTGGTCTGCCTATATATATATATATATATATATATATATATATATATAGGGAGAGTATAGTCGTAGCTAGCTACAGAATCTGGTATTCTGTAGCCAGGCCGCCTGACCGCACCAGGTTCGCACCAAACCAGCACCGGTGGGTTCCGGCCCGTAATCACGCCATGCTGATTTCACGTGCGTGCCATGCAAGCTAATAATGGAGCAGCTGGCCGGAAGTAAATTCATTGTTTATTTATGGTAATTGAAAAATAGTAATCATCGGTGGTAGCTTCCGTGCACGCACCATATGGATTTCGTAACTTCATTTGATTACTACAATGCCTCCGCCTACTTTGATTAGTTACCGTAATCTATTTACTATATTTGTATTTTTTTACTATAATAGATTTAGGAGGATTTGCACGAAAACATATTTTCAAGAATTCACACCAAAGAATCTAAGCTAATAAGTATTTACGAGAATATGTACTAAGAAGTACTTCGTATTTACAAGAATGTGCACTGATAATATTTACGAGAATGTGCACTGATAAAAATATTTACGAGAATGTGCACTGATAATTTTTATAAGAACCTGACTAAGCAACAAAGCATTAAATAATACAATGCAACAAAGCAGTAAGTTTAGTTGCACATTCTCTATCTGGCACTGCCCAACGAGCAGAAGGTGTGTCTCCTCTATTCCAAAAGAGCTGTTGTGGAGGGACTTGCCGCCGCCACAGGATTGGACGTCGTTGCCATTGCTAGGGGTGGAGAAGGTGCTGCCGTGTAGGGCGAGCCATGCCATCGCAGGGAGCCTGGTTGTTGCAGAGGCAGAGCATTGCCTCCACAAGAACCTAAAACAATGGCATCCTCAAGTTACCACAATGGAATTTTACATAGCTTTTCTCCTCATGCGGTGAGCTCGAGAGACAGTGACCATTATGTTGCTGATGTTGACGTGCTAGCCATCTCGCCCGTCTCTAGAGGGGTTACTTCGATGAACTGAAAATCCTGCTATGAGGAAGTGAGAGCTCACCAAGAGAAAAATAAAGTTTTAATATGCACTCAACAAGAAATAAATTATACTTCCGAATCAATAAGCTAAAATCTCCTGCTGCAGATTCCAATGCCAAAAAGCAACAGTCTTTCATCACTAGTTTTAGTTGAAGCATTGTTTGCCTTTTCCATGTTTATTAGTCTGGACAAAATCTAGTACCTGAGCTCCTATGTAATGAAATTGAGCCTAGAAATAATCTTATACAAGAGTACTGAGAATATTTAGGTCAATGTTTCTGCACATCATTAATTCAGAAGAAAGGGATATCTGACATATTTACATCATAAAGTAATCGAAAACTACACTGATTCAGGTAGCGTGTAAACTAAGTTCTCTAGTAAAATTACCATAAGAAATCCATGGCCTTCCGAAATTTGTTACTCTAATTCAGGCAACAAAAAGTCGTAAATGCCTCTCTGATTTATGACGAAGTTACAATAATTAAGTAGCATGCACAGGAGCATATATTGTGCTAGATCTAAAATAAGGTATCATTTAGAATATTCGTTCCGACACTATTATCAAAATTGCTAAAATATGCACACTGACTGAACCAACAGGTTGCTGAATATAAATGCAAACCAAACTACCACATTGCCAGCTTACCAAATGATGCAATCAAATCTATACTATAAAAGAGCGAAGGAATTGATAGACACGTGCCACGATCTCATCCGTCGGATTCGTTTGGGATTTTCCATCCGATGGTTGGCTAGCGTGACGAACCTTAGGTGACAGGGTGTTTTGCTCCCCTTCGCTTCCAATACTCGCCAGGCGATAATCGCGGCTCGAACGGCGCCAAACATCCCGATCACGGTGCCAGCATCCCGAAACCCCACAATGTCCCGCGCGACTTCGCACCGCAGTTCCGCCCTATCGACAAGTTCCCCATCGTATCTCTCTCGTGGAGCGCACGATCGGAAACCGCCGCAGACCTGCTCGTCCTCATCGTGATTTCCCTGCCCGTCCGCCTATGGACAAGTTCCCCATCGTTGCTCTCTCGTGGAGAGCACGATCGAAACCGCCGCAGACCTGCCCGTCCTCATCATGATTTCCCCTGCCCGTCCTCATCGCGTGATTTCTCGCGGACTGGAACATCGCTGGCATCGGTCCCGCACAAAGCGCCGCTACGGCCGTCGCTACGAGTGCCGCCACTGCAGCCAACGGCGTCCTGCTCCTTCTAGCCGAAGACCTCCAGGCTGCCTCTAACGGAGGCGACTCCTGCCCCCTGCCAGCCCGATGAGAAGAACACGTCTCCGCTGAGAGATCCCACTTTGTCTCCCAGGTATGCTCTCCATCCACCTTCGTGTACGTTGATCTGTGACTTATTTGGATTCGAGACATGGGCAATGGTTCGTAGTACTGATTTTGAATCTCCAATGGGGATAACGATTAATTCAACATGGAACTCAGTGATCTCACATGAGACCCTGCCCTTGATGGCTTGATGAGCGGTAATCCCATCCCAACCCCGCGCCCCAGTTTGATGACACCTCTATCCTCCTCGCGGATGCCGCGGCGGTCACCATTGCTCAAGCCCAGGCTTTCGTGATGTTCATGGTCAGTTATGCACACGTACTCTGTGGCTTCGCCTCCACCTAGGTAACGACACTGAACTGAACACCCCCAAAACCATGCATGCAATTGTTAATTATCCAAAAAAAAAAGCTTTTCTCCAATATGTTATGATATAACGTTGTCTTGGAATTTTCAACATTGGATGGCATCAGCTGATGCCACCAATTGAATTTATTTGTTTGTTTGGCGAGCATGACGGATAAGTTTATTCTTTATCTGATTTCACAACAGGATTCCGTGGATATATGCTGAAGTTTTTAAAAGGTCTCCGGGGTGAATAATTTGCTATTGGCCATGCAAATAAATATTTTTCTTTGTAATATAGGCAGATACACACTTAGAGAATCATTTTTGTATGATCTAGAGAAAATAGATTATCAAATTGATTGTAAACTATTGTAACTTTAATTTTGTAATATAGGCAGATTACACACTTCCTAATGTTTTCTTTCTATCACTCCTATTTTCTCATTCAAACGCTTCGATTTTGGGTCAATAGTTCAGCAACCTTATTTTCTTGTTCTGGCATCACCACAGCGACTGATTCCTAGGACACAATGCTGGTGCATGCAAAGGTCGAGGCCAGGGGCAACTACGTGCACCGGACAGGATACTGGCAGCCCGCTATGCTGGGCCGCGATTGGTGCAAGGTTGGCCTCTCATGCTACCATCAAGTCAAATTAAATAGAGAAACTGTTGTCCTTACCATATCGTCTCATTTTATTGCAATACAATGCTGTCCAAAAAAAATGTAATGTAGATATGTTTAGTTGTTTACTATTAATATACCATCTTTTGTAGAATCTAGAAATTCATGTGTACATTCAGTTGCATTTAAGAAATGTACTGTGAATAACACTCTTATACTCTCTAAAATTGCAAATCTCTCTTTTTGTCTTCTCTTATCCTCAAGAGATTCAATCAGGAGAATGAAAAAGTTATAAACTGTATAAAATGACACTAAGAAACTAGAAGAAAGGTTCATTGGTTCCATGCAAGTGATATACACATATTTATTAATGTAGTGATATGATCTACTTGATGAAGTAGAGAGCATTCCTTGCCAGCTTTTAAATGTTACTGGAATTACCACCAAATTGCTTCTCTTTCAAAAGATAACTTGTATTACAAGATGGCTATCCATGTGGGCGTCGTTTCTGTTTTTGGACATTATTGTCAGCAGGTGATGAGTAGCTGTGAAATCAGCCTTACATTACATTTGTTATCTAAATATATATGATGCTATTTTTATTAGGCTAAAAAACAAGGATCGAGGACTCTATTATATGTAGAGGTAAGCTGAACCCTTAGCAATTCATATATCAACTAATTCGTGTCTCACTGGCAAACAAGAAAAATGCAGCTATCCTAGCCAGATATGGTAAGCATTACTGAAAAATTCTTGAGCTTTACATTACCCTGTCATCTCATTTATTAACACAAAACATATAGTGCTTCTGACATAGAAATTATCAAGTTGAAGAGGTAGAATAGCATAGACAATTCTCTCTTTCCTATGTTATGTTTGACAATGTTAAAAAATAAATAGCAATGTCAAGCTGGGCATTAGAATCCAATTGCTTCTTTTTTTATTCCTAAAAATTGCTTCTTTTTCTAAGCCGCTGCCCTCATTCTGTTCATTCATTTACTAAATCAAATCGCTTGTAGGAAAAGTTGATAAGTTTGGAGAAGTACCTAATTTGTCAATAAAATTTAATTAGTTAACAATAGAGTTTTAATGTTTGTTCTGTGGCTGTCCTTCTAGATTAGCTGATAGATCGAATTAGATTGTGCAGAATAACAAGACTCAGTTAGTTATTCACCATTAATATAACATTATTAAGTTCAACTTTGGATTGTGCTGATCTTGAAAATATTTGAAAGGTTTACGCCTAGAGGAAAAAGCATGATGGACTATACTACATGCATGATGTTTATGAATTCTTACATAGACACGTGCGTGTCGCACGTGCATTGCCACTAGTTACTATAAAATGTTTAAAAAATTATAGTAAACAATATATTAGGCACTAGGTGGCTTGCATATAGATTACAAAAATTGCATTAACAATCTCTGAACTGACTAAAAATTAACATGGTGACCAGAACCATGAGCATTGTTGCTTAACAGTATCACTATCATGATGGACAACGAGTACAATTGAAAACAAATAAAACAAGCTGACAGCCACTAGCCCAGTAAAGAATAAATGGAACACCCAAAAGGTGGTTTTCCTAATTCCAGAATATGATTTACGATAAACAAAGTGGAAATGCAAAATTACCATAACAGCGACGATTTGTATGGGTACAAATATGTATTTACGATAAATACACTAGACAAATGGTATGCATTTACTATAATGGTGTCATCCATTTAGCACAAGCAGTAAAGGTACTATTACCTCCATAGTTGAGTCCCGTCCACGCGAGGCAATGCAGCCCTGCCGAGGACGCATCACCATGGAATATATATGGATCTTTTTCCCAACACAAGCAGTAAGTAAGCCATGGAATATATATGCAAAAAAAACAGCAATTCAAATCTATCTCTTTGCTCCCACTATTGAAAAAACCATGCCTGTTTTCAATTGTCACGACTGTCAGTACAAGGAAATTTCAGGCTAGTCACCTAGGAGAGTAATACATTCTTACACATCTAACCAACCGCCTAACCAAAAGAAATATTCTGAAATTAGAAAAATGCAAAGCATTAGTAGATCTTTCACAAGACATCATGCATAGATTCTACTTAAAAAAGGACACATGCAGGAAATAAGTTTTGGCCACATGCTGGCGAATCAAGTATTGCTCATTTCAACCTCTATATTCTACTTTAAAAAGGGACATAGATACTAATAAAAATGACATAGATTCCAGTAAAAGAATGTTTTACTAGTTACAATAAGATATTTTGGTTGGATCAATGCAAGTTGTAATCAGGATGAGGAGTTACTACTATTTGACATATGTCTCTAAAAAGAATTACAGTAAGTCAGTAACCACCACACGTGTGTGCTTGCAATGAATTCAGAGATCCATAGTTCCTGCATTGGAAAAACTAAGGAAGAATAAGGTACTATTACCTCCATAGTTGAGTCCGTCCACGCGAGGCAATGCAGCCCTGCCGAGGGACGCATCACAGCGGGGGTGGGGGCGACGCCAAGGGGTGATGGAGAAGCCAACACTGTCGTCCGCTGTTGCTGCTGAGAAGGGGCACCGCGCCAGCCACATCTGCCAGCGCAACAGTCGTTGAGATGAAGACCGCCGTCACCAACAAGGGAGGCCTGATCTGCTAGGGGAACAGGTGGTCGCCGCCGATCTGGATCTGAGAAGAGGCGAGACCGGTGATGTAGGGTTGTTGCCGCTGGTGTATGGTCGAGATGAGGGACGTTTGAGCCCGGCATCACCTTCACGGGGGAAAGCAGGGCCGCGCGCTGGTCGCTGCGGCGGGGGGCGGGCGCCGCCGCCCCGGTCGTGTTCTTGGGGAATGCGGCCGCGTGCCTGGTGTCGAGGGAAGGGAGGGCCGTTTGAGGTTGCAGCGAAACGAAAAAGCTAAATCAGGGAATCGGAATTGATCCAAATGCATGCGTGAGTCTAAAAAAGAAATTATTGCATGCGTGTATTAATGAGGATTGAGGTGCTGGTTGAACGTGGTCTTACCGGACCAGCCCGGCGTGACACAGCGACCGGCTACAGAATCAAATATTCTGTAGCTAGCTACAGCCTAATAGTTCTATATATATATATATATATATGGCCGGTTGTTGCTTGCAAAATTGAAGTCGCATTGGAGAAACTTAACTTGAGTTATATATAAGGTGGTACAACAAACCAGCATATGCCTGAACAAAGAAGCACGCCACATCCCAAACATTGACTATTGCTTGTCCTTTATGCAATCTAGACGAACAATGAAAGAAATAGGCTTAGGAGGAGTCAGGATTATTCACCCTTGCTTTGGGCACTTTCAAGGACGGGATGTGCTGATACTTAGTTGAGACTTAGCTAGCACACAAGCAAGACTAGTGACTCTGACCACAGCGATTAGATCAATCAGATGGCAATGGAGACCTCATGCGCCCTCTGTAGTAGAGCCTGCAGCCTGGACACGAATTTGCTACTGTAATGTAATATCACTAGAGCTGTAGCTGTATGTACAGGTGGCCTAAAGTTGCTTGCCTCCGAGTGGATGCCTGGGGAGCATTGACACAGGTGGATACCTCTGTGAACCATTTATATAGGCGGGAACTCGGTCTGCAGCCCTGTCGCTGCTGATTAATGAAGATGGCTGCCGTTGTGGCTGGGTCTGTTAAGAAATTAATGTGCATCGCAAAATCATTTGTGTAGTAACTTGTCAAGGCCGGCTGGATTGACCTCCAGGCCGAGCGCATCAAATTTGAGCTGAAGCACGACGAGATGGAGTGTCGACAAGCAAGCAGTGGACGCACCCATGCACGTATAAACTGTAGCACGACATCAACATAGACATCCGTAACACAAGTATCCACAACATGGCATTGGCCTCGTCCCGTTTTGGTTAGATCCCTGACGTGCTAGACCGTAAGACCAACTAGAAGCTTAGTGAGGTCGGACGCTTTTCGTCGACATTGCCCTTGAGAAGAAGGCATGAGTTAAAGAAATGCAAAATATACATCCATCGTGTCATAGGAATGAATCCTGATCAAAGCTATATTGGAACTAACAAATAAATATTGTACGCAAAGAGGCACCTAGATGGTAAAAACCTGTATATGTCTAAATATTACAAACCAGAGGCTCTCACTGGAGGCTACACATTAACAATGCTTGAAAATCTCATAACAACCCAGATGAACTTGCCCAGTTTCAGGTTAGAACCAATTTTTTATATGTGTTGTAGTTAACTTTTTTCTTTTTTGCTTCTAGATGAGTCGGTTCTTCTACGCTTGGTCTAGGTTTGATATTGCTGATTGCTGCTGCTCTTCTTCTTTCATCAATTTACCCCCATGGTCTTTATGAGGCAACAATAGCAATTCGACGAATAGAGATAAAGCTTCACCTCTGTCATTTTTCTTGTCTTAGCTTTCTGCTTTATTTCTAATATAAATTTCCTGTTTGTTTTTTCTGCTAAATAATGAGCTGACAGCTTTTACCCATTGGTACCAGAGAAAAAGATTGTACTGTATGCCTTTGCTGATTTACTAATGACTACAAAACAAGCTGAGCCTTGTTCTTACATGAGGTAAGATTTATATGGAAGTGTTGATGCACGGATGCACCTTATTGCACTGGTAGTCTGGTACTGCATGTCATGGGTGGTCCCTACTCTTTACTTGCAATGTCAATAAATAACTGAAGAAGGGCTACCATACTGGACCTATAAAAATGTTGAGCAGGTGTGCTTGGAAAACAAAAGAGAGGATCAACATACACATGCATGACTGGTATTCTTAGGTCGTACTGCGGCTTGAGCAATAGCTAGTTGTAAAGCTTACATCCAGGCTTGAGAGACATCAGGACTATACACACCTAGTATGTCCTTTCGCAGACCAGGGATCAGCGTGGATCAAGGTGTGGAATGGGACAGTTCTACCCTCGATTGCATTCCTCACAGTGTCCACATCTCCATAGCACAATCTGGCAGGATGCCAGCGCCCTAATCGACTTTGGTGGCCTATCAATACTGCACCTTCCTTCTGCTTTATTGGATCACGTGGCTGCTCGTCCTTGTTCCGGAGCAGCATGATTTTTTGGTACTGCGATTTCCTTGTTTAGTTGTAAGAACAGATGACTGTTACATTATGCATAAATCACTGGCACTTTGGTTACCTAGAATGTGACTGGCTTTCGCTCCGAAATAAAGCAGCGAAACATCTGTGCATTCTGTCTTACACGCTATCCAGCTGTCCACAAGTGCTTGATCACAGGCTGTGCCTCACCATCAAAGCACTGTGCTTGATCGATGTTCCTCCTTTTCCACTGTTGAACTGAGGTCACTGTGAGTTGAAGCCACCGGCAATGGCCTATAGTAACTGCCCGTTCTCGAACAATTGACTGTGACGGTTCAGTAGGGATTGACTATGCATTAGTATTCCCAATGTCTTTAAGTCAGAAATATGTAGAACAGATATATGGTTGTCGATATCCATGCTCACTCGTAATACAAGACTGCACAGATGGATATTCGAAAATATAGCAAATCAATACTCTAGATGTATATCCAGCCGGAGTTAGTGACAATTAATCATGATACCTGCTAATTATTAGAGGGAGTCATTGGAATTACATTTCTTTTAACACTTGTGTACAATTTCAGCGGCGAAGCAACAGCTCGCCTGTTTCAACTAGAAACTTAATATAAAGTTGTGAACTTGGAAAGCATACTAAAATTGAAATTAAAAACATGGGAAGTTATCATCCTAGCTAATAGTGAGACCGTTATAGAAAACAATGCGTTGTATCAAGATTTACACATATTTTCCCTTTTTAATTTCAGAAAATATATATCTGTATGTTGGCTTCAAGGAAGCCAGAGGCTTTATAAAATTGAACCGCAGGTATCCAGGGTAAAATTCAAACAGGGCATTGACGCTACTATAGTATGTTTTTTATAAATTCAAATTCGTCTGTATGGTTCTTGGGTCCTTCTGTATAGTTACACGTTTTCTGAATCGGACGTGTTCTATCTTATAGCTTCATAAATGCAGTATTTTTTAAAAAAACTCATGTGGGAGCTACAAAACGGAACAACAAGAATTCCAGAAAAAAAAGCATGGAAAATGTTGACAAATGGGGTTTATGTTTTTTTTTTTTTTTTTTTTTTGAGGGAACTGGAGGGGCTAGGGGTTTTATTAAATTAAAAATAAACCAGTAGTTTTGACAAGGAACTACACTGAATTAAGAGGAGCAATCAGGATTTTCCGTCCTTGTGCATAAGTGGTCTTTGAACGAAGGAAAGAAATCAAACGTAGAGGCCCAGCAACCACATCCTCCAAGGTGACGAACTTGTTGGTTTCTTTGTACTCAAGATTTCAGTTCGCTTTGCCGAGCACGAAAATCTTCCCTGAATCTATTGGGAAAGAGCAGGTAGCATGAGAACAAACAGGAAGCATGATTAACCACGTCAAAAGCTAAACAAACTCTAATATGACTTCACTGCCGCCTCCATCCAAATCATTCATCAGATGGGGTTCAATGCTAATAGTTGTGGATGTTGTATTCATTTCAGCACTTCTACAACAGTTTCGTCAGCTATTTAGTTAATGAAACAGAGTGAAATTAATATAGTTTCAACAACAATGTTACAGATCTTAGTGAAATATGAAATTACAATATAACCCTCCAAGTATTTTTACTATAGAGCATAATTGTATGAAGCTGAACTTTGTCCCTTACTCTAATACATGCAGTTTGTGGTCTGCCCATATATATGGATGGTTCTTGCTTGTAAATTTGAAGTTGCATTGGAGACACTCAAACTTGAATTATATATAAGGTGGGACAACAAACCAGCGTGCCTGAAAAAAGAAGCACGCCGCATGCCAAACATTGAGAAATAATGGAAGAAATAGGCTTAGGAGTCGTCAGGATTATTCACCCTTGCTATGGGCGCTTTCAAGGACAGGATGAGCTGAAACATAGTCGAGACCTAGCTTGCTCATATGTCTGAATGAGACTTTGGGATTGCTGCTCCATGGTTCGGCGTGCACAGAAAGAAATAGGCTCCACGTAAAGTGTTCCTCATGCGCCCTCTGTAGTAGAGCCTTTAGCCTGGGAACTAGTTTTCTACATGTATTGCTGACAATCTCCATGCTCACTCGCATTACAAGACTGCACAAATGGATATACCAGGATTTAGCAAAACAATACTCTAGATGTATATCCAGCCTAAGTTACTGACAATTATTTTGTTAGTAGAAACAATGAAATTGGATTAGGAGTCAGGATTTTCTGTCCTTGTACAAAGGAGGGCATTGAAAGAAGGAAACAAAGGAAACTTAGACACAACCACATCCTCAGTGATCATTTGTTCTGCGGCTTCACAAGTTTGGACAGCCCTATACAACTGTTGCCATAAACCAACATCTTCTCTGTGTCAATTGCTTCTTAGAAATGGACGCACGGCAGAATATACTGTTTGGGGTCCAATTTGCTACTCTCCAGTCTCGACACATACATACACTTGTAAACGTGTCAAATAACCTCGTCAAATTTGCTAGTACAAGACTAGGTTCTTAGTATTATATTGGGCGTTCATGTTGCCATACATACGACCATTCCCACCCTTAGATCATATGGAGAATTAGCGGTTGTGGGTGATAACTTGGTTCACCGTGCAGATCTGATGGTGGCGCGTCCATCTGTGTATGCACTGCTAGTGAGAGCTTTGTGACCTATACACTGGTGCACCTGATGTTTAGCAGGCAGAGAAAACAGTAATCACTGCCGGTTAAGCCTGGTTGTGTTCAGCGCAAGATCATACGCCGGGCCGGTGGTGAAAACATTAATCACCACCAGTTGATGGTCGACCGGAAGGGGCGCTATGCCATCAGCTGACATGATACGTAGCACCGCTAGTTGTCTTGTGAACATTCGTGAAATCCCCGGTCACGATTAAACTTTCTATAGTAGTGTAGGGCAATCTCACTTGCTTTCTCAATGTTTCAACACCTAAGTAAATCCCCTTTGCGATGCCATGAAACAATAGCAATGAATTAATTAGATTAAAAATTTGATGGAGCTGTTTTAAGACCTGATTGAATCATCTTGCGTCGTTCATTCACACCTCCTGACATTGCATCAAATCTGAAATGTATACAGAGACGACATGAAAGAAGAACAAGACTCAGGACCACACACCAGATGCCACATTTGCTACATGGAGGTTCGAGTCAAGACAAAAGCATAATCAGGCATGATCGGTACCACAATGAAGCAGCAAGAGTCTGACTTTCATGGATGGTCAATCGCACAAACGAAAATCCCGCAGATCCCAATTACTAGTCATGAACATTGGAAATAAGACGATTCAACGCTACCAGATTCCTTCAGTTTCAGTGGTCCAAATGGTAGGATAGGTAATTCTGACACTTCTCAAGCCTATTCCTGAATCTCCACGTATACTCACCACTGAGTATTCTATTTTTCCTGAAATAAAGGTTAGAAGCACTCCCGTTTTATAGACACACAGCATGACCTCACCTCTTCATCGGATAAGGCCAGTTATTAGCTAGGACTAATTAAAGTTTAACCAAATTAGCTAGGGCTGGCAAGTTAGTCAGTTAAAAATTTGGTAGCTAGGAACCTAAAAAGCAGTTTGTCCCTGTGACCGCCCTAGAAATTAAAGTTAACCACCTGCTGCCTCTAAGCATATGGAAATATAGAAGCACTGATAGAAACAGACACTACTAACTGTGGTCCGTATTATAGACTTGCACCTAGAAATATGGTGAGTTTTGACAGGTGGATCAAATAGTGCCGGTATAAATATTCCCTATGTAGTTTACGTAAAAAAAAACATGACGGCAAGGTAGGGTGCCCGCTTACGCGCAATTGCAAGCGCCCGTGCTCATGGGCATGGTACAATACAGGGACAGACAGAGACCATCATGCGGTACAACACTTTGAGTACAGCTAGGAACATGGTGCTTCGGTCAGAGGCATTAGTTGGCTCATGAATTCATAAATGAACAAGGGGGTACGCAGCAGGGTAACAATAAAACAGGGCATGGATGGTAATAATCGCTATCTAATCATGTTGTCTTGGTTATAGACTAGCGGACTGTAATTATAGTGTTTTTGCCGGCAATATTGTACTAACAAATGCTCTGTGATTTTGCATTGTAGTGTTTTCTTTTTGCCAACCATATATACTATCATCTGCAGGAAACATATATAGGCCTTGCAAGTTTGCTCTTATAAATACAGACTGGAAGACTGTTTGGAGAAACACATGCTAGAGCTATAAAATGGAAGAACCAACATGCCTTGGAATAGAGCATGGCAAATGACAATGACTCACCGTCCATCAGTCCAGTCTACAGTAGATAGAAACATGAAAGAAATAGGGTTAGGAGGAGTCAGGATTGTTTGTCCTTCTTGCTTGCAGGCATTTCAACTAAGGCAAGAGCTAGGACATAGAGGCCCCAGCAGGCATATCGGCCACGTCTTGAAGAAAAGTTGCCCTTGAGAAGCAGGCACAACATGGGACTGGCCAGGTGCCGTCAGGGTGAGACACGCTGGACCTTAACACCAACTGGGAGCTCAGGGAGGCCCGGCACTTCCTCAATATTGCCCTTGAGAAGCAGGCAAAGAGTTGACGTCTTGCTGCCACAACCACTAAAAGATCAGATGTTGGAATGCAAAATATACATCCATCGTCTTATAGAAATGAATCCTGATAAAGGCTATATTTCAACTAAATAAATATTGAACACAAAGAGGAATCTTGTGGATGGTATAAAATCTTATATATGTCAAATATTACAAAGCAGAGGCTGTCACTAGAGGTTCCATATTTACAATCCTTGAAAATCTCATAACAACCAAGAGTAGTAATTATGTTCCTTAATTGTATCAACTCCAATTACCATACAATTGTTTGTGAGGATGGGCTCGTAGGCCAGAGGGACCAGAGGGCATGAAACTATACAAAGCTTGGTTCCAAATGGCCAGGACAAAAATTTCTATGGAGTATTATGCACTGTATACATTACCACATGTATGGTATTTTGTAGAGAAACTAAAATCTGGACCAGGTTAGAACCAAATTTTTATATATGTTGTTGTTAATTTCTTTTCTTTTATGCTTTTATATGAGTAGGTTCTTCTACGCCTGGTCTTCTTTCATCAATTTACCAGCATGGTCAAGCAAGAGGCAGCAATAATAATTTGATAAATAAGATCAAGCTTCGTAGCTATCATTTTTCTCGTGCTAGTTCTCTGCTTTATTTCTAATATATGTTTCTTGTTTATTTTTTTGCTGAATAATGAATTTACAGCTTTTACCCATTTTTTGCCACAGAAAAAGACTTTAAAACTAGCTGAGCCTTGTTCTAAATGAGGTGAGATTTTTATATGGAAGTGTTGATGCACGGATGCACCTTATTGCACTAGTGCTGGTCTGGAACAGCATGACATGGGTGGTCCCTACTCTCTAGCTGCAAGGTGAATAAAGAATTGAAGAAGGGCTACCACACTCGACCTATAAAAATGAAGAGCAGTTGTGATTGGAAAGTAATTAAAAGAGAGAATACACACACATGCATGAGTGGCGTTCTTAGATCGTACTTTTCTTGAGCAATAGGTAGTTGTGAAGCATAAATCCAGGCATGAGAGACATTGGGACTATACGTACGTGCCTTATATGTCCTTGGGCAGACCAGGGATTCGATCGTGTGGATCAAGGAGTGGAATGGGACACTTCTCCCCTCATTTATATTCATCACAGTGTTCGTGGGTGAGACAGTGATCATAGACGTCGATGGCCACATGGGATCCTCGATCTGGCTGAGCAGATCCAGTTATGTCAAGGGCCGGCAGCTTGGAAAGGCATTGCGTGCTGATCTTTGCTGTCCCATGGTGGTTCTTCGTGGATAGATGTTAAATTGCCTTTGTCGATTTCTGCCATCTAGTTTGAAATACTAATGAATTTAAAAATTATTTCATTCAAATATCACCTTTGATACCGTAAGTTTTAGTAGACTAATAGTTTATTTTTTCATTTTGGAGATATGATTCTTCTATATTCATCTGGAAGGGCCCCTGGTTTTGGGGCCCAACATCTATAGCCTGGTAAGAGCATCTCCAAGATATCCTTTTTTTTTTTTCGGTTCTTGTTTTTTCCATCATGAAGTTGCTCCAGTCGTGAAACCCTACGACGATGGCGCCGCCTCCTTCCTTCATGTCGGCTCAGCACTACATGTAAAGCCGAGTAGCTGACCATTATAAGTTCCCAATACTAGGAGACCTGAGTGGAAATTGATTTTTCACGCAAAATTAATAAGAAAAGGAAATGACTTATTGATTCAATCAAGCAGCTTCCCATGGAGAACAACAATAAAAATCATGCTACCGTCCAGCTTCGTGGTGAGGTCACGGCTGATCAAGCGCACGGAAGCCGCAGCAGACCCAGATTGTAGTCGACGTGCTTGACTGGACCTAGCATGAGGTGGTCGTCCCCGAGATGCAGAGCAAGATCTGCCGGGACTCTGTGTATGACGGCAATTGGCTGCTGAAGCTACTAGTGACCACGACTTCGAACGCGAACAGAGGAGGCGAAGGAAACCGGGCAAGAGTCCAAGGATACGCGCGCGTTGGGTGCGCGTAGAGTTACGCGGATGAGGGGGAATTTTCCCAACTCCTAAAATATTCGGAGACTGTATTAGGAGTTGTTGGAGAAGATCTCTTCCCATCTTTCTAAAAACTAAGTATTAGGAGGAGGTTTAGGGAAGTCTTGGATTATGTTTATCTTTGGACTCTTTCTAATAGAAAAATGGAAGTTTGTTCAGTAGTCGTACTACCTTCAGTTCCTACATGACTTAAATAACATCATAACCTGTGAGCTCCTCGGAAATTATGACTACATGTTTTTGTTCCCTGCACTACGAAATTTGTTGCATTGCTCTATTAACTGCTTGCCAAAGTCCTCTGGCTATATATACTCCGCCTACATACTGGGGTTTCCTGCATCACAACAAGCCTGACTATCCGAATTTGTGGGAGAATTTGTATATTTCTTGATACATAGTATACGTAACAATTATGTCTCAGTCTCACTCTGCTAGGTTTTGTTTGACTAGCCGAGACAATGAATGAATTACTGTTCAGGATTAGGTGCCATCAGGAAAAATGAGCAGCAAGCCTGTGAGGGATACAAGCATGAAATTCTGATAGACAGGAGCCCTCAACCTGAGTGGCATTGGTCGAATGGTCCAACCCGTTTGTGGACGAATGTTATCTGACATTGGTTACGCTAAGGCAGGCACGCTTCGAATTTATACCAGTGACCAAATCTCCATGGTTAATCATGGCTGCTTACCACTCTTGACCACCAATGACTGTGAGCTTGCTGACTCTTGCAAAAAGCAGAAGGGGTCGGCCATTCATGGAGGTTTGGTGTAGTTTAAATAGTTTGACACAACGGTTTACCAAGTGGTTCACGATTAGATGGAGCAACATATCTAAACTAATCTTTGTTAATATGATTTCACAGAATGCTTAACGGCTGGACTTTTATGTATTATTTTGGAGTATCAATTTTATTACTATATCGGATTATTTTGAAAAGTGGCACTGTGGCCCCCCTATCCTGCAGATTCGGGATATATCATTCCATTTTCTTCAAAACCCAGTGCTTCCAGATAGATTGCTAGTAGCGTCATAGCACTAGTAGTAGGGTAATGATTGTAGTTCTCGGTATATGTATATATCCATATCCACGGTAAAACTTCAAATAAAGGCTGTCAGATGTTTCAAATCTCCAATTAATGTCATATTATCCACAATAATCCTAATTAATATGCCTCTCACTTGGGCCCTCCCTGTCAAGCATACCTCCTATGTTTTTGACATATCACTGCCGTCATGTTGCTATATATAGCCAGAGCAGATATAAGTAAACAAGGAGATAAGGCTAGCTCCACCAGTGCAGCCAGGCTGCCTCTTTCACATCAGGCACTGGATAAGGCCGTCCGCAATGGTTATCTGTTTGACTATCTAGATGTGACGTGGCAAGAAAAAAGTAGGAGAGAGAATAGTCACTACCTACATGCAAATAGCTAGACTATTTCACGTGAGAAGAGCATGTGGGTCTAATAATAT
This sequence comes from Hyparrhenia diplandra, assembly GCA_015847255.1. Taxonomy (NCBI): domain Eukaryota; kingdom Viridiplantae; phylum Streptophyta; class Magnoliopsida; order Poales; family Poaceae; genus Hyparrhenia; species Hyparrhenia diplandra. The sequence continues at coordinate 1,596,315 of JADLZK010005668.1, read as the reverse complement.
AAAATAGTCTTTGTTATTGTTTCTCACCTCCACGTCAAAACCGACTATATAGCTAGTACTAGCTATTACTATTGCAGACGCCCTATTGACAGTTCACCCTACAATGCACTACCACCAAAAACTTGACTAATCACAGGCTTATGGACTAACTAAGTGAATTAACCTGAAGGGCTACCACATTTTGAACCTAGTTACAAAAATAAAGGGCTACTCGACAAGAAAAAAAAAAGAGAACAGACAGACATGCAAGTGTTATACGTTCTTTTCATTGGCCATCATGTGTATTGAACTAAAAGCTAGTTGTCAAGCATGAAATCCAGGCGTAATGGGTATCAGGATTACAGATACCAAATCTTTTGTTTCACAGACCGGGGATTAGCCTTAGCCTTTATAAAGCCATGGAATAGGACATCGTATGACACCTCTAATGTGTGTTTCTCCCATTGTATTCATCTCCAAAGAAGACTACGGCCACAACATTGCACCCAACTTGTGTCCAGCGGCTGATCCCTTCCCCAATATGGCTGTAGTTTTCTGTGCGTGCTCCTCTTCATAGCCTGGAAGCATCATTTTCCACAGCAGCGATATTCTTGGAGATGTCAGGAGCTCGAGCACCTGCTGCTTGTCAATCATTGGCTCAGCATCGATATTCCTGCATGAGACCTCATTCATCATCTCTTCCACATACCTTTTATAGCTATCAGATTTGAACCACGAAAAGCTTGTGCTAGAAAATAAGGCTAATGGTAAGGACGAAAATAAAACGTCACAGGCTTTATTTGTAAAAATATATATTATAGCGCCTTCTGTGTTCATAATTAATTGGGAGGTTCTCTAGCTGACTGGTTCAAACAAGACTGGCTCATTAATTCATCATTAGTCTTTATATTACACTGAGATGACTGCAATTTTTCACATGTTGAGTGATGAACCTGCGGAATCCTGCTAATTTTGACGTTTTACACAGCAGGCAAGCAGTGCGACTTGTTGCCAAATGCTAGAAATTTTTCTTCACGATCTTCGTGCCAATAGGACAAGATTATTTTATCCATTGTATATCGAGATAAAATCTGGTTTGTACATTTTCTTCACTATCTTTGAGGTAGTAATAATTTCGAAACAGATATCAAGTTTCACAGCCATCATTTTTGTCGGCTCAGTTTTCTGTCTTCTTTCTGGTATAAATAATTTTCCTGTTATTTTTCTGCTGAATAATAAACTCATAGATTCTTCCATGGAAAAGGACGGTAATATATATGACTACGATGATTTACCAATGGCTACAGAAATAGCAGAGCCTTGTACCCACTCGAGGCCTTGCTCTTATATTGAGGTGAGATTTATAGATGTCTTCGTCCACGATGCACCTCATGCATGCCAGATCATAACATTGCATTGGTGCTCTGGTACTGCATGACAAGTGGATATATACTCACTACTCTGTAGTTGAAATGTGAATAAAGAATTGAAGAAGGGCGACACATTGGTGCTATAAAACAGATCATTTGCTCTTGGAAAATAAAGCAGACGACAGACACTCAAGCATGAGTGGTATTCTAGGTTCAACTGTGTCTGGAGGAATAGCTAGTCGCCAAACATAAATCCAGGCTTGAGAGGCATTGGGATTATCCTTACCTAGTTTGTCTTTTGGCAGACCAGGGATTAGCATGGATCAAGGCATGGAATGGGACACTTTTCCCCTCATGCACCTTCTTCCTATTGTCCTCATCTCCATAGCACAATATGCCAGCCTCAAAATGCTCTACTCAACTCTAGCAGCCGATCACTACCATGACTTGCTTGTGCGTTGCAGATTGACAAGGCAACTACTCCTCAGAAAAGCTGAGCAACATCTTTTCCAAAGCTGCAATTTCCTCATATAGATCTGGGTTGACAATGAAACGCTGACCCTTGTGAGGATACATGACTCTTCCATGATGAATGAGACGTCATCACTTTGGTGGTCATGTGTACAAATTCGATTATCATAATTTAGAATTTTACTGGTATTATTAATTTCCTTCTGAAATAAATTAAAAAATCACTGCAGCGACTCCTGCAGTCTGCCCACGTCTAGTGCACAAAGTCTAGACTAGTGGAGGCTGATGCGTGACTACTGGCTGCGCCTGCCCGTCAGCATCGAATTACCGTGCTTCATTGATGTTCCTTCTTTTCATCTGTTCTACTTGTTGATTTTGAGTGTCCTGTTTTCAGCCATAGGATTGCTAAAGCACTGAAAAGCAAACATAGGATTATTCCAATGCCTTCATGAGTTCCTAGTTGGCGAATGATGACAATTACAGTTACATTTTTTTAAAAAAAGACGAAAGTCACACTGTCCCAGAATACGATATCATTGCCATGTCTTGATCAACTTTAGCAATGTCAGAAAATGCTATCATGAAACCGGGTGATATGTGATAAAAATATAGAAAATATTCTTCTAACTACACTCAAAGTAGTAAATCTGCTCGAGTACAACAACTTTTGTCTTGACCTTTTCTCCGATGGTCGTTGTTAATCCTATCAAATCTGATCCAAGAACTTATAAGTATCTGGACTTGTAAATCATCTTAATTCAAGCAGTTGTCAACTACAAAGTTTTAGAAGCCTAAACTCAACAAGTTTGATATAAAGTATATCTTAATTAATCTGATTTGATGTTAGGGCATATTAATAAATGTTTTATTCCTACTAAATTCGAGAATCTACAAGTCTAAACTCAACAAGTTTGATATAAAGTATTATCTAGACAGGATTTGGAAGATGTCATATATATGTTATTGTATTTGTCCATCATCTAAAAAACATTTTATTTCATTCAGCATAATTTTAAAGCAAAAAAGGATATTTCGGCTGCACCAGTTGTACGAGAATCTACATAATTAATGTTAGAATACATAAACCCAGAATGCTTGGAATAATGCATGTCAGGACAAAGTTATCATATTTCTTAATGTGTGAATGTACATGCTTAAAATGTGATTTTGAGTTTCTGACAGAAAGTACTACATTGTGTAAAACCTGATCCATTCTCCAGTGTCCCTATAAATATAAGCTGACCCATTTGCTAAAACAACCTTGACCTGTAGCTACACCCACTCATTCTAGTGGCAACTAATTGGTCTACTGCAAGCTCGGCTTGTGAGGCATCAGGATACACATAGGAGAACAATGGACACATTGGTCATGCAGTTTGCTTCAGAGATGTTTTTCTTGGGTTGTTCATCTATTAGTTCAGATATCTATAGGAACCGCTATTACCAAAAACCACCTACATGAAAAAGAATGACTGGTTGCACTACCCATAACTGAGTGCTGGGAAGTCCAGATGGTGCTGGCACTTGTTGTTAGAGCTGCTAGTGTTTCGCAGGAAATAGACGTGGGTAGTTCGATGGCATGGTTTGGGGTCTCGGCGGCGGCAAGGTTGGCGGCTGGCACCAGCAAGCAGAGAGTGATAGACCTGGTAGCGGGGAGAGATTGATCGCAGTCTCCGGCTAATTTCTTCATTACGCAAAAGAGTTCAAACTTGTACAAACATGCAAACATGGTTTGGGTAATTTCTTCATTACCCACTGGCGGCCTTGCTCTTATATTGAGGTGAGATTTATAGATGTCTTTGTCCACGATGGACCTCATGCACACCAGATCATAACAATGCATTGTTACACTTGTACTGCATGACAAGTGGATATATACTCACTACTCCCTAGCTGAAATGAGAATAAAGAATTGAAGAAGGGCGATACATTGATGTTATAAAGACAAAGATCATTTGTTCTTGCAAAATAAAAACGGACGACAGACACACAAGCAAGAGTGGTATTCTAGATTGTACTGTGCCTAGAACAATAGCTAGTCGCCAAACATAAGTCCTGGCTTGAGAGGCATTGGGATTATCGTTACCTAGTTTGTCTTTTGGCAGACCAGGGATTAGCATGGATCAAGGCATGTAATGGGACACTCTTCCCCTCGTGTACCTTCTTCCCATTGTCCTCATCTCCATAGCACAATATGCCAGCATCGAACGCTCTCTACTCAACTCTAGCACTCGATCACTACCATGACTTGCTCGTGCATTGCTGATTGACAAGGCTACAACTCCTCAACGCCTAGCAACACCTTTTTCCAGACTTGCGGTTTCCTCACAATGATTTGGGTTGACAATGAAACACTAACACTTGTGAGGATACATGACTCTTCCATGATGCATGAGACATCGTAAACTTTGGTGGTCATGTGTACAAATTCGATTATCATAATTTAGAATTTTACTGGTATTATTAATTTCCTTCAAATAAATTAAAAACTCACCGCAAATGACTCTGCAGTCTGTGTAACTCGCCCACATCTAGTGCACAAACTCTAGACTAGTGGCTGCTGTTGCTTGAACACTTGCTGCGCCTGCACGCCAGCATTGAAGTACTATGCTTCATTGATGTTCCGTCTTATCATCTGTTCTACTTGTTGATTAGTTGTTTCGAGTGTCGTGTTTTCAGTCATATGAAAAGCGAAAAATCCGACGAACACAGAATTTTAGGCTTGTTGTTTTAAATTCATATGGATTATTCCAATGCCTTCATGAGTTCGTAATTGGCGAATGATTACAATTACAGTTACTTTTTGCAAAAGAAACAGATGAAAGTTACACTATCACAGAATCACGATATCATTGCCACGTCTTGATCAACACCTTCAACAATGTCGGAAAATGCTATCACGAAACCGGGTGATATCTGATAAAAAGATAACAATAATATTTTCACATTCATAACACATGTAACCATATAGCTGACGCTATTCTTCTAACTACACTCAAAATTGTGAAGCTGGTCGAGTACAACAACTTTTGTCTTTACTTCGTCTCCATTGGGCGTTGTTAATCATTTCAAATCTGATCCAAGAACATGTAAATATCTGGACCTGTAAATCATCTTAATTGAAGCAGTTTGCCAACTGCAAAGTTTTAGAAGTATATAAACTCAAAAATTTCGATGTAAAGTGTATATTAACTGATGTCATATGAGAGCATATTAACAAAAGTTTTATTGCTATTGAATTCAACCACGGAGCGTCACGATCCTTCAGAAGAAGAGAACTGATAGACAGGATTGGGACGGTGTCATATATATGTTACTGTATTCAACATAATTTCAAAGCACAAAAAGGATATTTTGGTTGCAGCAGTTGTACGAAAATCTACATAATTATTATTAGAATACATAAAGCCAGCATGCTTGGAATAACGCATGTCAGGACAAAATTTATTGTATTTTTTATATGTGATCTGCTCGCTTAAAGTGTGATTTTGAGTTTCTGACACAAGGAACTTTTTTTTTTTAGATAAAGAACTGAGACAAGGAACTACACTGAGTATAAGCTGATCCAATCTCCAGTGCCCATATAAATATAAGCTGATTCATTTACTAAAACATCCTTGACCTGTAGCCACACCCACTCATTGTTGTGGCAACTAATTGGCCAATTGCAATCTTGGCTTGTGAGGCATCAGGATACACACAGGAGAACCATGGACACAATGGTCATGCAGTTTGGTTGGTGGATGCTTTTCTTGGGTTGTTCATCCATTAGTTCATATTTCTTTAGGCACCTCTATTGCAAAAACTGCTTACATGACCTGAATTACTGGTTGCACTGCTAATAAGTGTTGGGAACACTAGCGGACGGTACTGGGCCTGCTGACAGGTGTTGTTAGACCAGCTGCAGAAAGTTGTTGTGGAAGCTTAAAGGGCGTGGCTTGGGGTCTTGGCGGCAGCGAGGTTGAAATGTCGTCCAGGCTGGGAGAATTAGGGTAACGTGATGCCCTCTGAGGCTCACTTCATTAAGTTAATATAGGATGGGAATAGCCCCCATCCTGTCATTTAGAACTTGAGTTACAAGGCAACCTGAGTTGAAGAAACAAAGATTACAATCTACTTCCTGTACAAGAAACAATTACTGACATGTAACACGAAGCCTTGCCGCTTTGCGTCTTTCAACACCATCCCACAATCACAACTCATCAGCGATGCTGGGATTGTGTTGGAATTCTCTTAACTTCTAGACCGGAAGTGGTTTAATAAAAGCATCTACTATCTGATCCTCTGTATCAATTAATATACCGAATGTCAAGCTGTTTCAAGGCAACCTGTTCTCTAACAAACTGCAAATCAATTTCAATATATTTAGTCCTGGCATTAAAAACTGGAATGGCCGAAAGATAAGTTGCTCCTAAGCTATTACACCAAAAACAAGCCACCATTGAATTAATGTGGAACTCCTAACTCGTCTAGGAGCTTTCTCACCCACATGACTTCCACTGTGGCATTTGCCATTGATTTATGTTCAGCCTCAGTACTTGATCTAGACACAGTTGCTTGCTTTTGAGCGCTCCATGAAATTATATTAGCTCCAAGATAAACTGCAAACCCTCTAGTGGATCTACGGTCATCTGGACCAGAGAATGCAAAACTATATAAAAGCTTGGCCCTTACTGGGCTGGGATAAATTTTCTGTCAAGTACAATTGGCTACATACATTACGATAGGTATGGCATTCTACGGATAATCTAAAATCTGGAATAGCCCATGACACAGTTTCAGGATAGAACCCAATTTCAAAATATGTTTTGGCTCATTTTTTTGCTTTGCCTCATCAGTCCATTATTCTAGGCGTGATCTGCTTTTTTGTGATTACTGACAGCTGCTGTTCTGATTCTTTCATCAATTTACTGGCATGATCATTCTTGAGGCAGTAATAAAATGGAAAATAGAGATCAAGTTCCACAGTTGTCATTTTTGTCATCTTAGTTCTCTGCGTTCATTCTAGTAAATTTCTTGTTCATTTTTCTTCTGAATAATGAACTGATAGCTTTTGCCACTTTTTACCTGAGAAAAAGGTAATGTATATAGCTAGCTATGATGATTTACCAAAGATTACAAAAATAGCTGAGCCTTGATCTTACACTGAGCTGCAATTTATAGAAGTGTTGATGCACAGATGAACATCATGCAAGTTTCTAATGATGCATTATTGCAATGGTACTGCATGACATTGACATGTGTACTGCCTACACTCTAGTTGCAGATGAACATCATACAAGTTTCTAATAATTGTTACACTCTTAATAAACAATTGAAGATGGCTGCCACTGTGGAGCTATAAAATAAAGAGCATCTGTGCTTGGAAAATAAAAGAGACAACAGACACACTTGCAGTAGTGGAGTAGAGGCCGGATTTTATTATCCATTATCTAAAAAAAAAAACTTGCAGCAGTGGTAGGCTCTTAGGTCGTCCTGTGTCTCGAGCAAAAGTTAGATAGTTTAGCACAAATCTAGGCTTAAGAGACATTTGGAATATAGATACCAGATGCTTTGTTTGCCATTGGGGATTAGAGTGGATTTAGGTGTGGAATGGCGCACCTCTCCCACTTGTGTATTTCCTCCCATAACGCTCATCATGTCCACAGCACAATCTGGTAGTAGTACAGCGCCCTACATTGATCTCCTGTCTGCTGATCCCTCCCCAATTTGTACTCTTTGCTGATTCCTGTCTGGCCGTTGTTCTTCGTAGACCAGCAACATCTCTGTCAACACCTTCATCGATGACATGTGCGAGGATAGATGACTCTTACATGATGCATGAGACATCTCTTACAGTTACCAGGGCATAGAATGTGGCTGGTTTTGTTATTTCTCTCTGAAATAAAGCTTTGAATGCCTCTGTTGATAAATAAATTGCTCCATTGATTCCTGCAGACTATGCTACGCATCAACTGTCCAGTGTACAATGAAAAACAGTCTAGCGGCTACTGTTTGATCAGTGGCTGCGCCTCAGCGTCGAAGCACTATCCTTGATCGATGTTCCTTGCCGTGTACTTTCAGCCATCAGATTGCTTAACCTCTGAAAAAAGCGAAGATCCAATACTGAATTCTGGGTTTCAGGATTTAAGTGCATATGGATTATTCTAAAAATGCTTTGATGATTTGCTAATTGGCAAGTGCACATGGCTACAAAGGAGATCTGGTCATCAATTGATCATTACTTTTTATAATCAGATTACTGAATCTTTCAGGAACTGACTGTACCGTGACATGTACTAACATGTTCTTGGACGAACTGGCTTCTACACAGGGTGTCCCCAACAGCCCATGGTCCCCAACTCCGAGAAGAATACACCCGGCTCAAGAGCACAATCTCTGGGTGCCTCAATTCCACCATTGTCTTCCTCGCCCTCCTCCAACTCAACCATTTGGACCAGCAAGCAGGAGATAAGGCGGTGATCATGGAAAAATTACGTGTGCTGTGCACCTATTTATCGCCTGTTTTTTTGTGTGTTCAAGCAAGAAAAAAGAAAGAACAAGCAGAAAAATCTTTCAACAACTTGAAACATTCAACTATCAATTATATTCAGCAGAACGCTGTCACCACCAGAGTAATTCGGTAGAAAAGTTAAACTTTAGCTGGTATATTAATTGTTAAGGTAAAAGTAAGAGAATGAAGTACATCTGTAGTGCATCTTATGAGTTTTCATGTCTTATGAAAATGGACATTAAATATAGTTATGGTTAATAAGATTACACAGACAAGATAAACAAGCAATCAAAAGGTACAAAGCAGGAAATACGGACTGAAATTGATGAATAAACATTTTTAACTTCTAATATCGCCTTGGATGGTCGCATGCAGATCATAAAACACAAGAAAGTCAAGGTAGTAGGACCTATGCTTTTGCCCCTAGCACAGTTGATGGCATTGTTACCAAATATTTCATACACAAATATTATTGTCAATATTTAGCTATCAGACCAAGGGGTTGCGCTAACACATTCCTGTGCTTATCTCGCTGTACCTGACTTTCGAGTTTGGTCACCAATTTAATAGACAACACAAATTTTATGTTGTCTGATCTTGATTCTGTTAACAGATGTGACACTGTGGAACTTTAGGGCTGGGCGACAAAATTTGCCTACAACTGGTATGTCTCTTCCTCCCTTTCTAGGGCGTGTTTTCCCATGGTATATTTGCTCAGGCTCTACACTGCAATCATCCTCTTCTTTCACCGATCTTGATTGTAGGACGGATAATCCTGATGGCCCTCAAGCCTATTTTTTTTTTTTTGTCGCCACATAGCATTCACTGACAGCCTGTTGTCCTTTTGACTTTTCTCATTTTGTACTTATGCCAAGACTTCTGGTTTGTTGATATAGCATGACTATCTCCAGTCTCCACCACCTCTTCAGTGTTGTATATATCAACTTGAGGGTAGGGAAGTAATAAAAATAGTAAAAATACCGTTGTGTGCCACCTAACTGTCTTCTCTTCACCATATGTGTGCAAGCTTCACCATGTCACCATTCAGCACTGCATTAATGAATGGAGGTGGAAAGTGGCTAGTGGTGTGGGATTGCAGCAGGACGTCATCTCGAGGGACCGTATTATATAACAGTGTGAGCTACTCCTGAGCATCATAATTACAAAACCCTCTTTTCAATTTGGTCCTGGGACAACCAAATAAATACCACAAATACAGACGTACAGAGGGACGATATATTGCATCCTCCTTCTTATAAGTAGCTATAGGTTCTTGGTATGCCTTGACAATGGCTGAGAACTGTGAAAGTTGTGTGGTTGTGTCATTGTGTGCGTATCATTTGGCTGCCAAATCTAGAATGAGATATCAAAGCAGACATGGTCAGCAACATATTGAGGGGGCGTTTGAGTGGGTCATGTTCTCGGGAGTGAGATGCAATAGGAATTTTAGTCAAGGACATTCATGTCCTCATACTTGTTTGTCGTGCAAGCAAGCATACCTGCAACCTCAAATTAGTTGCATACATCTGCGACGCGGTGCCAAGTCTTCATTTGGCGCTTGTGTTGCAAGCGGCGCCTTGCTCATCGCCAGTTGCTGCGTCAGCTCACCAAGGAGCAGTAGTGCTAACACTACCGCAAATTAGATGTGCTAAGTAGCAGTTTCCACGACTGTTGCCTAAAAGCTGTTTCCCAGCTTACCACGGCTTTGAATGCCAGCATCTGAATCACGAGGAATGCAAGATTCTCGTGGCCGGTCTACTGCTCGCGCGGCACCATACATGACCCACCTCTTCTATTTACTTTATTAATTGTGAACCATTCCTATTAGAGCTTGGCAATGCCATCTTTTCTGGACTTGCCCAGCATGTTTGGTACTTTTTTAGTACATTCTTATATGATCTGGTTTATTGATCCAGCATGAGTACCTCCACACTCTTCAGTGTTGTATATATGATGACTTGAGGGAAGGGAACTAATAAAACAATAAAAATATAGTTTTTTTTTTGCAACTAGGACAGTAAATATACAGTTGTGTGCCAGCTAAGTGTCTTCTCTTGACCATATGTGTAAGCTTCACCATTTCACCAAGTCACAGCAGTGCATGCACAAACATTGAACCTTAATCTGTGGCAGTTGAAATAACTAAACGCTAGTTAATTTAGTACCATGTGTTCATTCATGATAGTGTCAATTTTACTGAACAAATTCATGATAGCCATCAGTTCCCCTTGCTACGACAAACGACAAGTTTCTCAAAGAAATAAAACAGCAGTTGTCATTCAGATGCAAATTATGTCAACTTCCATGAGACCATAATTTTCAAGGTTACTACAGATAGTCATTAAGAAGGCGCAAAAAGTTAAAAGTAGGGACTTAAATTGACGAATATAATTTCTTAACTGATAATAAACTTCAGTCACCACCTTGGCAGCTTTCAGTTCATAGAGCAAAAGAAAACATGTCGCTCAATGAAAGCTAGTAGGACCTATTCTTTTGCCCTAGCTAGCAACATTGGGATTGCTATGAAATACTTCAAATGCAAATATCTTCGATCTTCAGTGTTGTACTGTATATATTTGAGGGAAGGGAACTTAAACAATAAAAAAACTTGTGTGCTATTGTCTTCTCTTCACCCCGTCATCGAGTCAGCAGTACATACACTGACATCGACCTTAATTTGTGGCAGTTGAAATACTCAAAGCTAGTTAATATAGTACCCTGTGTGGATTGATAATATTGTCAACTTCCATAACCAAATTCATGAGAGCTATCAGTTTCCCATCCTGTGACACATGACATTACAATAACAATTTTTTTTGGGGAAATAAAACAGCAATGTTAAGGCAGATGCAGATTGTATCAATTTCCTGAGCTGGTGGTGGTAGAAAATTCGCCGTCATGTTTGCGGGCATCAATTTTTTAATCATTAAGTTGTGCAAAATATGAAAGACTAGCTTGGACTCAAGTTATAGTTTCAAGCAGTTCATGGTGCATTTCTCATGGTGTTCAAGAAAATCACTCAATTCACTATATTTTTTGGCTTAGAGCTCTCGTGGTAGCTAATACTATTGTAGACACCCTAAGGGCAGCCTCCTCAATGGTCGCTCTCTGCCGCTAGCTAACGTCGGACAGCACCCGACATGGACACGCAAAAATGATCATACATGATCTCGTTAGTGACTAAAGAATCCGCTGCCGATTGGGATGCAACCGAGAACATGTGAGAGCAGGATGTACGCGAACTCCTCTACCAGTGGGAATGGAAAGATAAGACAATAGTTTCTTTACTCTCTCACCTCCAGCTAAGCCAGCGAATGGTTGTGACTGAGAGAGACATCTAGGCACCTACATGAGGCAGAGCCTCAACGGACGAGCTGTGGTGCGCTGCGCGAGGTCACATGGGCCTGCTGAACTTTATGTTGGTCTTTGGATAATCTAAAATCTGGACCGGCCCATGGCCCAGTTTCTAAATATCATCCGGCTCATATTTTTTTGCTTTGCCTCATCAGTCCCTTCTTCTCGGCGTGATCTGCTGGTTCGTGATTGGTGACTGCTTTTGTTTTAATTCTTTAATTAATTTACCGGCATGGTCATTCTTGATGCAGTAATAAATTAAAATGCGGAGATCAAGTTCCAGAGTTGTCATTTTTCTCATCTTAGTTCTCTGCGTTCTTTCCAGTAATTTTCCTGTTCTTTTTCTGCTGAATAATGAACTGATAGCTTTAATTTCCCCATTTTTAACAGAGAAAAAATATAGCAATGTACATACTAGCTATGATGAGTTACCAACGACTACAACAGTAGCCGAGCCTTGCTCTTACATTGAGGTGAGATTCATAGAAGTGTTGATTCATGAACGCACATTACTGCCATGTACATTCGTTTCAAAAAAAAATTACTGCCATGTACTGCATGACATTGACATTGGTACTTCTCTATTCGCTACTCTCTAGTTGCAATGTGAATATAGTATCGAACATCGCTACCACAGTGGAGATATAAAATAAAGAGCAACCGTTCTTGGAAAAACATTGACAAGCATGCAAGAGTGGTATATCCTGTGTCTCGAGCAACCGTCCTTGGAAAATCTACTTGGCTTAACAGGCATTAGGAATATAGATACCAGATGCTTTGTTTGTTAGACCGAGGATTGGAGTGGATTTAGGCATGGAATGGCGCACCTCTCCACACCCGTGGAACCTGGGTCTCCTTTCATTACGCTCATGTCCACATCACAATCTGGTAGTAGCACAGCGTTGAACTCTTGTTTGCCAATCCCTCCCCAATTTTTACTCTTTGCTGATTCCCATGTGGCTGCTGTTCGATCTTCGTCAATGACATGTGCAAGGATAGATGACTCTTAGATGGCGCATGAGACATCGCTTACAATTACCAGAGCATATAATGTGACTGGCTTTGTAACTTCTCTCTGAAATTAAGCTTTCAAAACCTCTGTTGACAATCAAAAAATTGAATCTTTCAGGAACTGACTGAACTGTGACACTAACTCCGAGAAGAATACACCCGGCTTCCAACAGCACAATCTCTGGGTGCCTCAATTCTACCATCGTTTTTTTTTTTTTTTGAAACTGGAGGGACAGAAGTCCCTACAGTGCTTTATTGAAAGAAAAACGAAAAGAGAAGACAACAGTCTTAAGTTTAAGTTACAAATTCAAGAAACAAAAAAGGAAACAAAGAAAATAAACAGCAGCTTTATGCATGAGTTATGCTTTGACTCCATTGAATAAATCTAGAAAGACGGCTGGGCTTGACTGCGTGCTTTAACAAAAGCAATTCATTGCGAGAAGATTTGTCGACATTCACCAAGGGTAGGCTGGACTCCCTTGAAAATGAGGTTGTTTCGGGCCATCCAAATAGACCAACAAAGAAGAATTATGGCATCCATGAAGAAGAGGCAATGCAGCTGGATTTTGAATTGAGAACAGAGTTCAGGGAAAGAGACTCGAGAGGGCACACGATTCCAATCCAGTCCCAGCACATCAACGAGAAAGGGCAGTCCAGGAAGAGATGGTTCACAGTTTCTTCTTGAGAGATCATTTGCAAAAAACACAACTGAAATCATCAAGTTGCATATTTCTCCTTCTCAGCATATTTCTTGTGTTTAACCTGTCTTTCATAAGCAGCCAAAAGAAGACTTTATGCTTCGGTTGACAGTCACTCTTCCAAAGCCATTTGAAGGAACAATGAACATCAATGTCTCCCACAAGGCGCCGATAAGCCTTGGAGGAGAAGTAATTTCAGGAACCCCACAATATTTCCGGACATCTTTCTCATCGGTTAAAGCATGGGAAGCCATCAAAGCCTGGACATTCTGAAACTGAGCAAAGGCTACTTGAGACAGAGGTAAGGAAAAATTATCCTGAAAGGTCTCCCGATCAGCAACCTTTTTTAGGGAAGACAGTTTATGAGAAGCATAGGAAAACAGCTCTAGATTATCAATCGCGAGGAGGACCAGCCCGTTGTCATGCCAAAAGAGAATGGAATCTCCACAATTTCCGGTTGGTGTGGCTATTTTCTTAAACTCGGGAAGAAGTTTCGAATATCTCTCCACCGTAAAGAGCCCTTCCTAATGTGGCTAGGAGCTTCCCATTTTTATAATGCTTCCCATTTTACAAGTTGCACCCAGGGAATGTCTTCTTTGTTGAAAAATTTATGCAAATTTTTCATGAGGAGAGCCTTGTTCTGTTTCTCAATATCAATGATCCCAAGACCACCATCCTCCTTTGGAGCTAATGTCATAACCCAGGCTGCCTTTGGGGGAGCATTAGCATTAATGTCAGCACCTCTCCAGAGACAGAACCTACGCTGCTTATCCACTTGCTTAATAATTCCTTTAGGGATGGCCAAAACACACATGAAGAAAGTAGGCAAGGCAGAGAAGACAGCATTGTTCAATTCAAGTCTACCAGCCAGATTAAGAAAGGTAGAGATCCCACTCGATCTTTTTTCACATTTGGAGACTAGAGGCATGAAGTCTAAGTTTCTGGGTCTCTCAGTTGAGAGTGGCAAACCAAGATAGGTAAAAGGAAGGCTTCCTTTAGAACAACAAAGGTAGAGGCCAGCAAAGTCAGCTTTTCATCAGAGACATTAATGGGAACCATCATAGATTTATTGAAATTCACCTTTAAACCAGTGGCCATGGAAAAGCTATTAATCAGAGCCTTTAAGAAAAAAGATCCGCTTTGGCATCCCCTTCAAAGAATAATCAAAGTGTCATCGGCATATTGCACCACAGAAAAAATCAGTGGAACATTCAAGAGGGATTGGCAAGTTCAGAAGCCCCATACCTTTGGCCTTATTAATCATGGACTGGAGAAAATCTGCAGCAAGAACAAATAAGAGAGGGGAAAGAGGATCTCCCCGCTGACCCCCTTTTTACAAAGGAACTGTTTTTCCCCGGACACCATTGAGCAAAACTGGCTGATGTACCGTGATGAAAAGATGGCTTTTATCCAGCTGAGCCATTTCTCACCAAAACTCATGGCTTCCATGATGATCAACATAGCCTGATGCTCAATTTTATCGAAGGCCTTCTCAAAGTCAAGTTTGATAATAACAATATCCTTCTTGGAATAATGACAGAGATGTAAATATTCAAAAGCCCAAGCAAGGCAGTCTTGAATGGTTCTTTTTTTTAATGAAGCCATATTGATTCTTATGGACCAAGGAAGTAACACGTGGTGCAGCACATTAGCCAAAATTTTGGTGATTAGCTTGACAGAGGAATTCAAAGAAAGAGATGGGCCTGAAATCATTCACTCTCTTGGCATTATCAACTTTTGGGATAAGAGTGATGAATGAATTGTTGATACTCCTGAGGCAAATCGTGCCATTATGAAAGTCCCTACAGATATTGTAGTAATCCTGTTTGATGAGAGGCCAGCATTTTTTCAGGAATTCATTGCTGAAACCATCAGGCCCAGGGGACTTATCATTAGGAAGAGCTTTGATAATTTTATCAATTTCCCCATCAGAGAAGGGTTCCTCAAGAGAGCCCAAACTGTTAGATCTTTGAATAAAGAAGCTAGGGTCCAGAGCAAACCTATGAAAGTCGAGAGGATCCCAGCCTGACCTTAAATTCATCCCATAAGAGAGCCTCCTTTTCTCCATGAGAAGAAACCAAAGTTCCAATGTCAGATTCCAGCTCTTTGATCAGCTTGGCTCTATGTCCGATTGTGGCATTAGCATGAAAAAATTTAGTGCCAAAGATCTCCAAACTTAACCCAATTAATAGACCCTCTTTGTCTCCGGTACACTTTTTGCTGCTCAAGAAGCCCCTTCAAATGCTGGGTAAGAATAGCTTTAAAGTTCCATTCCTCAATGCTGAGGTCCCTGAAATCACCTATAACTTCAAGAAAAAGGAGGACACTCCTAGAAACAGAGATGGAGCTTTTCATTTAATCTTAGACCCATGCCAGACTTTAAGCTCTTTTCTTAACCTCTTTAATTTAGCGATTAAGATTTTGGCACCGTCGAGAAAGACCGGTGTCCGTGTTCCAACTTGCGCAGACAACCTCCATAAACCGATCATTGCTCATCCAAAAATTTTCAAACCTGAACACTTTGCTTTTGGGAATATAGGCGGAGATGCAAACCACACAGGGGGTGTGATCAGAGGGAGCCATATCCAGAGCTTTAGCAGAGGTACTGGGGTATGAAAGAGCCCAATTTGCGAGGTAAAAATCCAATCAATCTTCTCCAAGAGGTGGGGGGGGAGCTGCATATTAGACCAGGTAAAGCTTCTTCCCTACAATACAATTTCAATGAGCCCCAAGGCACTAATGGCCTGGTTAAACAACATCATTTCAGTGGGATTGCCACCAGGCTTATTCCTGTCCTCCATTTTTCTTATCAAATTGAAATCTCCCAAAAGAAGCCAGTCAATGTTATCAAGCATCTGAACATTTTTTTCGGCCCGATTTAAGAAAACCACTTTATCGGAATGAACACAGGGACCATAAATGCAGGTAAGAATCCAACAATCATTATTATGAGCTGAAGTAAACTCCATAGAGATACTAAAGCTATTAGAGAAGATTTTAGTGACACTAAAAAGAGCACCATTCAAGCAATTAAGATACCCCGAAGCTCCCACAGCAGGGAGGATTTCAAAGCAATCAATGTTAACTGGACAGATCAATTTAAGGAATTGAGATCTTGTTTTTAACTCCAGCCCACTTCCAACTAGCATTAATACCCCCGACATTCCAGGTCATAACATTCCAACATCTATTAGCATGACTGATTGTACTCATGATTACACCCAAAGAAAAGACACCATCAAAAAAGTACGTAACATCAAGTGCACAAAAACTCCAAAAGAGAGAAAAAGAACAGGGATCCTAGGAGCTATCTTACATCCCCTCCTTCATGGGGTCCTCCTGGCTTTTCTCCTGCTCCTCCTCATCTTCCATCACCCTTGCTCGGCGGCACGGGGGTCACCTTCTTTGCAGCAGTCTTCCTCTTCTTGCCAACAGTCGGCCCTTGGCAGCTTTCTTGAGTTAGCATCATTCAGGTGCTCGGGTGCAATGCCACACTTTGCAAACCAAGCTTTCTAATCAGATTTGTGGGTAAAGTTGGGGGCAAATGGTACATCTTTTGTCGGGACAGCTGCCAGGCTTAGATCCACAAGAGAGAGTCCAAGTCTAGGACTCCTTCTTACCTCAAAACACAAAGTGGAGCACGCTTGCATCCCCTTTTTGGCTTTGGGTGCATGGTTCAGCTGGATGGAGGGCATGTAAGGAGCCCCCACAAAGAACTCCGGGAGAGATGACCTGCATATTATCTTGAGTAGCGGTGACGGATCAACAGGGGCCAAGCAAACTAACATCGTCTTCGCGGGAATCATTAACTCGACATATGGTTATCATCCATTAGATTGTCGAGACACCAGCCAGAGTTTTCAATAGCATTATCGAATTTCAGTAATGACAACAGCGAGAAGGTCCGAAGATCATGTGGAAGGATTAGGAGGCACTGAAAAGGAATCATTCTTACCAGCAGGGCAAAGTTTTGGTAGGGAGAAGTCAACCACCCCATTTCCCAAGTCTAGACAGTCAACGGCTCTTGAGGAGGGGAATTCTTTGGCCCAATCAAATTTCCCTGGCATCATCAACATGAAGGTGAAGAAATTGGCCCATTCAACGAAACACCGACACGAGG
Source organism: Hyparrhenia diplandra (assembly GCA_015847255.1). Lineage (NCBI taxonomy): Eukaryota > Viridiplantae > Streptophyta > Magnoliopsida > Poales > Poaceae > Hyparrhenia > Hyparrhenia diplandra. The sequence continues at coordinate 1,578,819 of JADLZK010005668.1, read as the reverse complement.
ACAGTTGGGCTTACCTGGGCTAAAGAAAGAAGCCCACGACCTTGTAGCTTCGCATTCGGCGTCTCGCCATTCTAGAAAGGCCATGCCCACATTCAAAGACTTCATTGTTAACCTGGCCGACAGATCATCATTGTCATTATCGAGTCTTGCTCCTCAACATGGGCAAAGAAAAGCATCAATGTTATCATCCAGTTCAGCATTGGCCTCCATGAGTTCATCAGGATCAATATCATCCACCAGGACATTAACCAGATTAGCAGGTAGCATGGGGACTTGCGTAGCGGCATCGACCAATTCCATCAGCCCTGCTCAATAGGAAGAAGTTCGTGCAATTCATTGGCCACTAGCTCCCGCACAACATTATTGCCCCGAAGCGGATCATTAAGCTCCAAAAATCCCCTTGAATAGGTTGAGCTGGATTGATAATCACTTCTAAAGGGTTATCTTCCATCCCCATTCCTGGCAAATTCAAATCAATCTCCATTTCTTGCTCCACATCTTCATTTAGATCTAACCCCAGTCCAGGCTGAGGTTCTGGCCAAGGGGCCCAGCCACCAACAGCTCCCTCTTGAGCATCCTGCTCCTGCACATTCTAGATAGGTTTCTGCTCCTGGTCCTCACCATCATTGGCCACTCCATTGTTTCCTTCCAAGGGACCAGTCCCGGGCCGCCCCAAGCCAAAAAAAGCAAATGGATCTCCCTCCTCAATAGGCACAGCAGGAACAGGGTCCTCTGTTGGTGGAACCCCCCAAATAAAATTGTGATGCAGAATCTCGCACTGTATGGTCCAAGATTCACTTTTTAAAGCCTAGAGCATCGAGAACACAATAAAATGTGGAATGGACAGAATATCCACAACACGTGTGTTGACACCTCTTAAGCCATGTTTTTATGTGTCAAATTGAGATATAATAAGGATATAAAAAGAATAGAATGCATAGAATAGGTGTTATACTAATAAAGTTCCACAAGTTTTGGTGATTACTGTCTTTTCAGGGACTTAACAGGAAATTGCCAGGAATTTGAGAGAAAACCCCCCATACAATAAGAAGATTTACCAGAAAAGGATTTCGACCCGAAAAGTGAACTAAAACATTCTAGAAGACACCGTAAGACACGGGAAAAGACCCGACAGGCGGGGCCAACCCCGGCTTTGGCGCCCGCCAGGCCCACATTTGGCGGCCGCCGGTGGGTCCCACCTGTCGACCTCAAATTCTTAGGTCGGGTTTCTAACCGCCTTTGAGGTTGTATCTACGCCGTTGTTGAAGTCGGTTTGATCCAAGGGCCGGATTCATCCGCCATGACTATATAAGGAGGGTCCTACCTCGGCCTTAGGCATGAAAATCATTATTCATCATACTCGGCTCGATCATAGCTAGAGCCATACCTCTCTAATTAGAAGAGCTAGATCAAGTTGAGAGAGATTAGTAGAAAGTTGATAGATAGATCAAAGAACTTGATTAGAGTTCTAGATCTGTTCTTGAGAGATAAGAAGTAGAGTTGAGGAGAAGTAAGGAGAAGTACCGGATCTATCGGTGACTCTCTACGCTTGTACCTCTGGGATCAAAGGCTTCATTGCACTTGATCTTGAGACTTCTTTGGTGGAGCAACCTTATATTTGAGTAAGTTCACTTATTTATATTTCTTTCGGTTTATGACTCATTAGATTACTTTAATTCTTGTCGCTCTTGAATTGAAGTTGTTACCCCTAGTGTAAACATGGTGTTTATACTAGATAACTCATAAATACACCCTACCTGCCGGAGCATGGTAGATCGTGGTAGTGACAGTACCATTGAGTCCTTTGGATTCCACATCCCGTAGGATAGGACACGTAGGGATTTAAGTGCTTGGGGAATAGTAAGTTTCGGCCTTATTTTCCCTTGAGTACGTCCCCCATTAAGGAATATATCTAAGCCTTATAAGAGTATAAATTAGACAACCATAGAATTCTTCTCACCTTTTATCTGAACTCCCGTTCCTTCCTATTATCTCGAGGGGATTAGTTTTTGCCTCAAAGATTCTCACACCATTCTCCCCGTGGATTCGATATTTAAAACCCTCACTTGGGTGAAGTGCTCATCGTTTACGTTACGCTGCAGACTATACAAATTTATAAATAATTTTGTAGGATAACTTTTACCAACAAGCATTTCTAAAGCGCCGTTCTTCGAGAACGGTTTGCTGATTATCTGAGCTAAACTAAATCTTGTACCACTAGTTTAGATTCTTCTTTATTTTATCTTATCTTATCTTTTTCAAAATCACTATCCAAATGGATAATACCCCTCTTGATAAAAATTTGGCACCCAATGGGCTAGCTTGTAGACCTGTGCTATCATCTAAACCTAATCAAGCAGGATCTTATGAGTTTCGCCCCGGTTGATAGAGATGGTCGAAAACCATACTTTCTCGGGAGAACTAGACGAAAATCCTTTTATTCATCTCCAAACTTTTGAGGAGACATGTAAATGCCTCCATATTGAAGGCATGTCCCCTGAAACTATCCTTTGGACACTCTTTTCCATTCTCTTTGAAAGGAAAAGCTCGCCAATGGTACAATAGAAACAGAGAAAGAATGGTCGGCAATTGGGAAACATGTTTAACTGAATTTTGTGCTGATTTCTTTCCCATGTCAAAACTAGTTAACTTTAGGCTCTCAATCCTATCCTCTAAACAAAATTATGATGAACCTCCCGAGTGCCTATTGGGAACGATATGATCTTCTTTCCAAATCCGACCTAATCTCGCCATACCGGACCATGTTCTAATTCAACACTTCTATATTGGTCTGAATAGAAAATCTAGAAAATATTTGAATACTTCTGCGAATGGATCTTTCATTCACCTTTCATCCCCTGAATGCATTGCTATCCTAAACAAAATAGTGGAGAATAAGGAGGATGGTCCAACTGCAGAAAAATCTTTAAAAATAGAAGAAATTATAGAAGATGATAGATTAGCTGAATCTATTTCTATTCCGCATCCTTTACCAATCCCAAATTTAATCCGGAACCTTTAGAAGAACCGGAGGTTACTTCAATCTCGATTTCTTATCCGATATCGAGGATGATCTCTTTATAGATTTTGGAAATACCTCGAAATATCGATTTACATTTCAGAAGAATAGATCATCACAATCTTATCCTTTAGACTCTTCTCGATTTAACACATTTAAAAGGAACTACTGTAAGAACTTGTCTCAATCATTAGTAGTGAGTGGACGTAAGAATCGAGCTTTCCTCCCGATGTGATCCGTCTGGATTCACCTTACGTACCTATTCATTTTACGCGATTGATGAAGATCCTTTTGATGCTCTTTACACGATCCTATAGTAGGGATAAACATCATGGCATTATTCTTTGCTCAAAATCTTCTCAAAAATATGCCATTGAGTCCCACTACAAAATTACTATTGACACCGTCGGAACAAGTTATTCAAAGTTCAGGAATTCTTTATGTCTTACCAATCAAGGTTAATAACATCATGGTACATCTCAGCTTCTATATCTTTGATATCATGGAGTTTGACCTCTTTGATAGGACAACCAATAGAAAAGCTTACTTTTAAAGGACAACCCGGAGACTTAGATTTTCAATTAGACAAAGATCTTCAATTCTCATTACCTATAGTCCAAGCTATTCATGCTAAATCCGAGTCTTGTCTAGAACCGGATCCTATGGAGGAAGTTAAAGAGGCCATATTTTTGTGGAATCCAATCAAGAAGATGATTCAGAATTTTTTATTGAAGAAGAGGATGAAAATCCTACTACTTGAGAACCTTTAGATGAATTTGAGAATCCACGAGACCTCCTATTGAACTTAAACCTTTACCATCGCCTCACCGATGCTTTTCTAAACCAAGATTCAGAGTCTCCTGTGATCATAAATGATAAACTTACACCATATCAGACTCTCAGGCTGATAACTGTCTTAGAAAAACATCGCTCGACCTTTAGGCTACGCACTCGATGATTTGAAAGGAATTAGTTCTGCTCTCTGCACTCATCGTATTCCTACAGATCCAGATATACCCCCATCTATAGAACCTCAAAGAAGACTCAATAATGCGATGAGAGAAGTAGTTAAGAAGGAAGTTCTTAAGTTATTACACGCCGGGATTATATATCCCGTGCCACATAGTGAGTGGGTAAGCCTGTTCAAGTTTTGCCTAAGAAGGGAGGCATGACAGTTTGTTAAGAATAATAAGAATGAATTAATTCCTCAAAGAACTGTTACAGGATGGAGAATGTGCATAGATTATAGAAAATTAAATAAAACCACAAGCAATGATCATTTTCCTTTGCCTTTCATTGATGAAATGTTAGAATGATTGGCAAAAGCATTCTTACTTTTTGTTTCCTTGATGGATATTCTATATATCACCAAATCCCAATCCATCCTAATGATCAAAGCAAAACAACTTTTACATGCCCATATGGAACTTATGCTTATAGAAGAATGTCTTTTGGGTTATGTAATGCACCTGCTTCTTTTCAAAGATGTATGATGTCTATATTTTCTCGAAATGATTGAAGAGATTATGGAAGTTTTCATGGATGATTTTTACGTTTATGGAAAAACTTTTGATGATTGTCTAGAAAACTTAGATAGAGTTTTGCAAAGATGTGAGGAAAAGCACTTAGTCCTTAATTGGGAAAAATGTCATTTTATGGTTAGAGAAGGAATAGTGCTTGGTCATCTTATTTTAGAAAGGGGAATAGAGGTTGATAAGGCGAAAAATAGAAGTTATAGAACAGTTACCTCCCCCCTGTGAATGTTAAAGGGATACGAAAGTTTTCTAGGTCATCTTTGGTTTTTATCGTAGATTTATAAAAGATTTTTCACATATTGCTAGACCACTTACCAAATTGTTAGCCAAAGATGCTCCCTTTATTTTTGATGATGCTTGTCTTAAAGCTTTCGAAAGTTTGAAAAAGGCTCTTGTTTCTCGCACCAATTATTCAACCCCTCGATTGGTCTTTGCCTTTTGAAATTATGTGTGATGCTAGTGATTATGCTTTGTGGGGCAGTGTTAGGGCAAACTAAAGACAAGAAACATCATGCTATTGCTTATGCTAGTAAAACTTTGATTTGACCACAACTTAGTTATGCTACTAATGAAAAAGAGTTGGTAGTAGTTGTTTATGCTATAGATAAATTTAGATCTTACTTGGTAGGAGCTAAGGTGATTGTTTTTACCGATCATGCTTTGCTTTGAAATATTTGCTCACCAAGAAAGATGCTAAACCACGTTTGATAAGATGGATTTTGTTACTCCAAGAGTTTGACTTAGAAATTAAAGATAAGAAAGGAGTAGAAAATTCTGTTGTCGATCATTTGTCTAGAATGAATTTTGAGAAACCAAATGAATTGCCTATTAATGACTCACTTTCGGGGACTATATGTTTTATCGAATAACCTATACCGATCCCCGGTATGCGAGATCTTGTTAATTTTATGGTTGCAGGGATATGTAGCACCAAGGGCGATAAGAAGAAGCTTATTTATGAAAGTCGTCACCACTTATGGGATGATCCATACCTCTTCGGTATGTGCTGATGGACTACTCGAAAGATGTGTGCCAACAGAAGAAGGATTGCGATTATTGAAAGATGTCACTCATCACCATATGGAGGTCATTATGGGGCATTCGAGAACACATGCAAAGATTTGGCAAGCGAGATTTTTCTCGGCCAACCATGTATCAAGACACAAAAGATTTTTATCCGAAGATGTGGAGCTTGTCGGAGGCACGGAAATATAAATACAAGAGATGCTATTCCTCTAACAACCAATCTCAGTTTGAGCTTTTTGATGTCCGGGGAATTGATTACATGGGACCATTTCCAAAATCTGGATACTATGAATATATCTTAGTAGCGGTGGATTATGTTTCAAAATGGGTAGAAGCTATGCCATGCAAAAATGCAGATGGTAGAAGTTCAATCAAGATGTTTGAAGAAACTATATTCCCAAGATTTGGAGTACCGCGAATGGTAATTAGTGACGGAGGAAGCCACTTCATTGACGAAAAATTTCGGCGGTATTTATTGAAGCATGGAGTTCGTCACAATATTGCTACTGACTTATCACCCTTATCGAAACAAGTGGGCAAGCAGAGACTTCAAATAAACAGATCAAGAATATCTTACGTAAGACAGCTTGAAGAAATGAGAATTAAATGGAAGGATAGACTTCCGTAAGCACTATGGGCATACAGGGACAGCATACAAGACACCAATTGGAATGACACCTTATCAACTTGTATATGGAAAGACCTGTCATTTGCCTCAGAGAACTTGAGTTCAAAGCTCACTGGGCAATCAAGAGATGGAATATGAATCTCGATGCTTCGTGAATTCGAGAGGAAGATGCAACTATCGGAATTGGAGGAATGGAGAGAGAAAGCATCATAATGCCAAGATTTATAAAGAAAGAACCAAGAGATGGCATGACAAAAAGATAAAGATAAAGACTTTCACTCCGTGAGATCAGGTATTACTCTTTAATTCTAGGGTAAAATTATTCGGGCATGGAAAACTTCAGAGTAAGTGGGAAGGACCTTTCAGGGTAGTAAATTCATCATCACATGGAGCAATCACTCTTCAAGATTCGAAGGTAAGTTATTCAAGGTAAATGGCCAACGTCTTAAAATTTTCTATGAGCCTGATAAGCCTGATGAAATAAATAAATTAAATGAATTAGATGAGATTGATTTTATGATTTATCCAACTCAAAATAATTAATTTTCGTAGAACTTGTTTTTATGGACCAAAAGTATAAGCATCACAATTAGAATAGAGATAATAGGCCCACGAGAAAAGGGCGCAAAGAAGTGCACGAGGGCACCGGGCGGCCGGCCCATTTGGGCTGGCGACCGCCAGGCCTCTGACCCCTCTCTCCCTCATTTTCTGCCCAAGAATAATCTAGAATATGCCCATTGTAATGACGCATATCTGCAGGGTCATTTAATAGGACCATACTATGAGCCCCGCTATCCCTACGCTATACATCTTTCCTATATAAACAAGTCCCATCCGATTCTCTCATCTCATCTCATCTCATCCTCCAAGACCGACGACTAGCACCTTCTACTTTCCAACATGAAGAATACTAAAACCCGCATGGTGATCTATGACCCGGTCAAGGCAGCTACAAATTTGTATAATTCAAAGGCTATAGTCCCATACATGGCCAAGCCATTAGTTAAAGTTGAATCACCGCCTTCAACCCCGAAGATTATACATGGACAATTGCTTACTCTGAACCTGATGGCGGCAAGACGGGAGCTAAGTCTTGTATCCAGACGTTTGGATATTCTGGAGAGGAAGAATACACTAATTCTCGAGAAGTTAGGCGATCTTGAGCGCATTTGGGCTAAGAGTGCTAAAGATATGTAATACGCTCAAGTTTATAAGAGCATTTATCGAGTCAGTTTATCTAGTTATCTATCAAGTCAATTTTACTTTGAGTTAAATTAGAGTTTTGAGTCAGTTTTTGAGTCAAGTTTGTTTTGAGTCTATATTTGGTTGAATAAATAAAGTGCTCTTGCTTATCATAAGTTTTTAATTTAATTCTCTCGCTATTATTTGCTATATTTTTTTGTATATGTTTTTCTTGTCTCCACCATGTTTTTGAATAAAGGATAATAAGAGATAGTGTGGGGGAGAGACAGAGACGAACAATAAGAACAACAAAAAATCTGAACCGAAAAGTGAAGCAAAACAACGAACACAGAATGATGATCCAACACGACAAATTTCAAGCCGAAGAGCGTGAGCTCTGGCGGCGCCCGAGCCATCAATTGGCGCCCGCCAAACCACCTCCTCCTCTCGTCTCCGGATTTCTTCAACCCTCGGTTTGATCTCTCGAACTTTGCTTTAGTTCGTATTTTGATTTTTGTTCTGGGTTTGAAGCTCTTGCTGTTTTTGCTAAATAAATAAAGAAGAATAAAATAAATTGATATGCTTTGTTCTAGAGATAAATTTACATAATGCTTTTTCATGGTTAGAGTAATTTTCTTTGAGAAAAATAAATTGTTGAAAAACCCAAGTTGTTTAAGTTGTTGTGAAATTTGAGATAGAAGTTTGATGAGAGCTTAATTCTTGATATCTTTTTCTGCTGGAGAATTTATTTCGAAAAATATTAAAATTAATAGCTTTACTTCATCTCTGTGAATATGTTATATCCTATTACAGCCATGCTATAAATATTAAACCAGCAAAGAAGCTATTTGCTTTGTATTGAGCTTTGTCAAAATGTTGTGACTCGAGTTGAGAAACTTATCTTAAGATCAAGAAACACGTACACTTGTTTTTATTTGCTCAATTGTTGATCTCTCTAAAAGTAATAAATAATTTTTTTGTACAGCAAGGCATGGGCTATGCAAAATGATACTTAAAAAAAAAAGAAGAAGAAAAAAAGAAAAAAGGGAGATGAAAAATGGACAAAAGTCCTACGGGCGAGTAGAGCCTACCTCCCTAAAAAGAGATGAAAAATGAACAAGTGTTCGAGGGCGAGAATAGCCCACATCTGTAAAAATAAAGATGAATAATGGACAAGTGTCCGAGGGTCGTGAACCCACATCTTTATAAGAGAGGAAATAATGAGACAAAAGTCTAGGGTCAGCAGAGCCCACCTCTCTAAAAAAAGAAGAAAAATAAACAAAGATAGCCCATGATCTTGTTTGCAAAAATATTTATTTCAAAAAAGAGAGAAATAAAAGAAAAGAGCATAGTAGAATTAGCATACACAATGCACATCTTGATCTAAGAGAATGTTTTTCCTTGATTACAATTTTTGATATTGTAGATACATGCAAGGTAAATAAGCTATATATATTATTCAAATCTGAACCCCGTGATCTGACTTTATATTTAATATGCTTTTGTGTGAGCATCCAAAATACTACATATATACAATTCTTGAGTGACTTGAGAGTATCACAGCGAAAAGAAAGTAAGCTATGTTTCTTTTCAAAAAAATCATTACACAAACTCCAGCTGAATTGATTGAAAGAAATAAAAGTACTCTGATATCAATTGTCTTGTTTCTCAATTACTTAAGGTACTTGGTAGAATAAAAGTAATAAAATTTCTATGCTTGCTTTGCTTGTCTTACGACTTTGTTATAACCATCCTTTTATCGAGGCGAGTAAAAGCCTAAGTGTGGGGAGCTTGTTGACACCTCTTAAGCCATGTTTTTATGTGTCAAATTGAGATATAATAAGGATATAAAAAAGAATAGAATGCATAGAATAGGTGTTATACTAATAAAGTTCCACGAGTTTTGGTGATTACTATCTTTTCGAGGGACTTAACAGAAATTGCCGGGAATTTGAGAGAAAACCCCCATACAATAAGAAGATTTACCGAAAAAGAATTTCGACCCGAAAAGTGAACTAAAACATTCTAGAAGACACCGTAAGACACAGGGAAAAGACCCGACAGTGGGGCCAACCAACCTTCCCGGCGCCCACCAAAGCCCCACATCGGCGGCCGCCAGTGGGTCCCACCAATCGCCTCAACTTCTTAGGTCGGTTTCTAACCGCCTTTGAGGTTGTATCTACGCCGTTGTTGAAGTCGGTTTGATCCAAGGGCCAGCATTCATCCGCCACGACTATATAAGGAGGGTCCTACCTCCGGCCTTAGGCATGAAAATCATTATTCATCATACTCATTTCGATCATAGCTAGAGCCATACCTCTCTAATTAGAAGAGCTAGATCAAGTTGAGAGAGATTAGTAGAAAGTTGATAGATAGATCAAAGAACTTGATTAGAGTTCTAGATCTGTTCTCTTGAGAGATAAGAAGTAGAGTTGAGGAGAAGTAAGGAGAAGTACCGGATCATCGGTGACTCTCTACGCTTGTACCTCTGGGATCAAAGGCTTCATTGCACTTGATCTTGAGACTTCTTTGGTGGAGCAACCTTATATTTGAGTAAGTTCACTTATTTATATTTCTTTCGGTTTATGACTCATTAGAGTACTTTAATTCTTGTCGCTCTTGAATTGAAGTTGTTACCCCTAGTGTAAACGTGGTGTTTATACTAGATAACTCATAAATACACCCTACCTGCCGGAGCGTGGTAGATCGTGGTAGTGACAGTACCATTGAGTCCTTTGGATTCCACATCCCGTAGGATAGGACACGTAGGGTTTAAGTGCTGGGGGAATAGTAAATTTCGACCTTATTTTCCCTTGAGTACGTCCCCATTAAGGAATATATCTAAGCCTTATAAGAGTATAAATTAGACAGCCATAGAATTCTTCTCACCTTTTATCTGAACTCCCGTTCCTTCCTATTATCTCAGGGATTAGTTTTTGCCTCAGTATTCTCACACCATTCTCCCTGTGGATTCGATATTTAAAACCCTCACCTGGGTGAAGTGCTCATCGTTTCTGTTCGCTTGCAGACTATACAAATTTATAAATAATTCTGTAGGATAACTTTTACCAACAACATGCACGGATGATCACCCGAGTCAACCTTCTCTCTTCTTCATGGCAATACAAATGTTTCCCAAAAGAGCCAATCGCATCCCGAAAAGAACTGCTACTCCTGAAAATCAATGCGGGAAGTTCAGCATCATGATCCAACACTCATTGTTGAACCGGACACTCCTCCGCCGCCCGATTGTGCCTAACAAACGTGAGGAAGATGTTGTGGAAGGGAATCGTCCCCTCATCAATGAGCAAATCTCTCTCGAACTGGCGCTTAAACCTCACGTAAGCTTGACCAAGACTGCATGGCTCAATATCTTGGACTGCGATTCTTCTAGCGTGCAAGAAATCCCTTAGAATGCCATCAACTACCCCGAAGTCCAGAACATTACCAGGTAGCGGATTGAAGTAGACGATGGCCAGATCGTCATTCCGGACCAGGCCTTCATCGCTTGGCGTGGATTTTCTAGAAGCCACCGCCCTGACCATCGTCGGCCGGTTGACGATGTCATGCCAAACCATCGTACGGGGAACAAAAGGCCGCGGATCAACCAGGAAGAATGCCATTTGCTCCTCCGGCTCACTATTCCCGCCACTACCTCGCCGTCGGCCACCGGAGGGGAGGTGCACCGTGAGCGTAGTGGGGGTTTTTTCTGGAGAGAACTGGGTGGTCGTTTTCGGGGGTACGGAGCTGGAAGCCGGAGCGGCGGATAGCGACCAGCTGGTAGGCTCAACATTTATATCCTCGCACCAACCTAGAATCGAAGCCCACCGAGAAGCTGGGTCGATAGCAGCCCATCCAGCAATATCTTCCTGGGATTCGCGAGGAGCAGCCCAAAGGGCCAGAGCCATATCTCGAAACGAATTAAACAGCGGCGGCTGCGAAGGCTCGAGGCGATCGTTGTTTAAACCAGTTAACAACCAGTTCATCCGCCGATTTGTCTTTATCGTGAACACCCTTGCATGCGGCCACATGGCCGGAGACACAAAGATGCACGGCACCTGATTGGCCCCCTTGCAATTAGCACGCGTATGGCACGGGAGAAGGCACCGAGCACAACCCGGCGGCCCACCGGAGGGGGAGTGCCGTTGCCGAGGACGACGAGCCACGGCGCCATGATTAGAGGAATTTGAGAAACGAGGAACCCAGGAGCTGAGATCAAGACGATCGCGAAGGTCGGCGGCCGGGCCGGGATTCTCGGTAAAAAGACGAGGGGGTCTGGCTGCCCTGAACCTTATTCAAGGGAATGGCATTGGCACCTAAGAGCGGTGGCCGGCGAGAAGAATGACGACGAACCACGTCAACAAAAGATGGCCTACGAGAAGCTGGCTGCCAGGATTTCTCCTCTTCCTTCAAAAATCTTTCAAACTCAGCATGCCGCTTAGGGCCACCTCCACCCCAAAGATGAAAGTAAACCTTAAAGAGATCATTCTCAAAGGAGTAAAGGCGACGGATTTGAATCCCCGCAGCCTTAGAAGCAACACAGAACTTGAAAACGCGATCGCCCAACTGAGCGACTTTGAAGCAAAGAGCATTACCCCCAATCACCGATTGGATGAGGTGACCCGCGAGAGACAACCGAAAGCTTGAACTTGCACCGGCCAAAGGCCGCCACCATGACGAAAAGAATCAGCAAGCGAGGCAGAAACGGAGGACCCATGGACACAGCGTAGATCACTCTGAAAGCGGAGGCCATGCGCCAGGGAAAGACCCGGGAGATCCATGGGGGGGAAGGGGAGGAAGGAGGTGAGCGGGGAAACAGTCTCACCCAGAGAGGAGGAGTCAACGGGAGGGAGACACCGTGGAGTCACCGGAGGGCTAGATGGCGGCGGGGCGCCGCCCGAGAGCTCCCGATCCCTTCATTCCAGCAGTTTGGCAAAACTTCTCATCAATTCTACCATCGTCTTCCACGCTCTCGTCCAACTCCCCCCTGCGGACTGCTTAATTGTTGATCTGGAGTAGAAACGGTCCTCACCCACCCTTGGGAACCACCCGTGAGAGAGATTAGTTGCCTAACTTCGAAGGGGCCCAAATATTGAGCTTTTTTCTCGTCCTGCCCAATGGTCCATTAATCTCTCTAGCCCAACTAATAATTTTCTTTTTTGTATGAATGGAAGAGATTTATTGAAACTACATTACAAGGAAACAAGCACAATAGTCTCGGTGTCCTCAAGACCTGTTCGTAACTGTGATAAGCTAAGAAAACGTACAATGACACTCCTGAACTGCTTCCTCGATCGATGAGTGGACAGATTATTGAGCGATCCTGATCTCTGACCTCAAGTATGGACACCCACAGGGACTGTCGATCTGCAATAAAGTAAGGGTGTAATGACTAGAGATGAAAACAGCTTGGTAGATCTGGTATGATGGACGGGTAATGCTAATTTATTAATGAAGTTCGGTCACATTAAAGCATGATGAAAGAATATGGTGAACTGTTTAGAGCACTCACAGTGCAGACTCTACCCATACAGTCTTAACGTCAAAGACTATCACAAGAAACTATAGTCCACGGTGCAGTATTTGTAATAATAGTTTCTATAGATGAAAGACATTTATTACTCATTGCAAAAGAAATCATCAGCTGTGGCATATCATCCTGTGATCCACCCTACACTGTTGAACACCCTTGAGGTCCGTTGATTCAGAGAGGAAAAAGTACAAAGTTCACGAACGCACGCAAGGACAACACTGAGTTCACGCACGCACACAAGCACAACAGTGGTGCACGCAGGTACAGCAGCAGCGCTCCCATCCCATGTCTGCAAGCCACGACGGGCGGGCCCGCGGGCGGAGAGTACTTCCTTGGCACAAGCCACGGCGGTCGTGGAGCCACCGACCACGAGCCCGCGATGGCCAACGAAGGGCGCTGCGACCCCAGCGGGAGCCCCCGACGGCCGGCGGCCCCTGATGGAGAAACATAGCACGGACAATTGCGCAAACAGAGGAAGAAGACGGTGCGACCCGCCGCCTGGCCGTCGCCCACGCATGGCCAGCATCGCGACTCCCCGCGGCCCTGCTGCACGCCCCTCGTAGCCGCCCCCTAAGTTGCCCGCAGATCCGGCCGCCGCTGCTGCGCCATGGCTTCGGGGCACCGTTGCCGGCGGCGCAGGGAGGAGTGGGCGACGGCCACGCTTTGGCCATGATACTTGCGCCGCCACGGAGAAAGACCTTGAGGGAACCGCGTGCCCATGCAGGAACTTGCCGGGCGGCGTGGCGAGGGTGGACGGCGATGGGAGGAAGGAAGCCGCGACCGATCCACAACGCGGACGCAATCTTATTTCTTCGGCCTCGATCCTGGTGGAGACTCGGCGCCTAAGTTAGACGTCGTTTCTTCAGTTTTTCATCTCTCTCCTCAATAAATGATCCGCCACATCGGCAAATTGTCTACGTGGGCGTTAAAAATTAATAGCTTTAGACTCTACCATAGAGTCTGCACCGTGAGTGCCCTTAGTGATACACGCTTGTACTATTGTGTTTTCTCTATATACCATCTTTTCAATGCCTTCTTATAGAGAGTTCCCAACAATAAAAATGAATAAAGCATCTTTGTCTAAACAATGCATCAACAACACCCACCCTCAACCAAAGCATTGAAAACGTTTGTTTTTCATCCTCATAGGAGAAGCTTTAATAATCTACATTCAGAAGGCTGCACTGCAGTTCTTTCCAAGATGGTACACTGTAGCATGAGTACTGTATTCTTCTGACGGGTACAGTACTGGAGCAAGAGCTTGATACAACATGCAGGTTTGGATCGATTAAGACAAACGAGAGGAAGAAAAGAGGAGCAAGGAGCCTGTGGCCCAGTCCACACCTCCACATAAATATTATCTATTGGTTTCCTCTATTGCATTTTGTTGGGTGTCTCAACAGAGGACTCTAGTGGTAGTACAGATAGAGAGCGAAGTTGTTTGGGCCTTGTCTGCATAGAGTGGAGTTGGTGGTTTGTAGTATTACTATATATATAGCATTTTCTCCATCACAAGCATAATGGCAAGCAACGACAGCCTCATTTTTTTTTGTACAAAAAGGCATATATATTACATAAACATCCATTTGCATCTAGGCCGACGTTTTCTAGAAACAAGTTCTAAGATCCTGTGAGATTCTTTAAAACTTGAACTTGTTCACACTAACCCTAATTAATATGCCTGACACTTTGAGCCCTAATTAGTAAAGATAAAGAATGTTTGAGGGCAACCTAGCCCCTCAAACAGATAGAAAGCCCCTCCCTGTCCAATGACTTCACACAGCTGCTCACCACTTAATTGTCAACTGCAAAGTTTTAGAAGTCTAAACTCAACAATTTTGATATAAAGTAATCTGATTTGATATTAGAGCATATTAATAAATGTTTTATTCCTACTAAATTCGACCATGGACAGGATTTGGAAGATGTCATATATATGTTATTGTATTCGTCCTTCATCTAAAAATATATGTCCTTCAATTCAACATTATTTTAAAGCAAAAAAATGATATTTCGGCTGCACCAGTTGTACGAGAATCTACATAATTAATGTTAGAGTACATAAACCCAGAATGCTTTGAATAATGCATGTCAGGACAAATTTATCATATTTCTTAATGTGTGGATGTACTTGCTTAAAGTGTGATTTTGAGTTTCCGACAGAAAGTACTACATTGAGTATAATTAAGCTGATTCATTCTCCAGTGCCTCTTTAAATATAAGCTGATCCATTTGCTAAAACATCCTTGACCTGTAGCTACACCCACACTCATTGTAGTGGCAATTAATTGGCCAATTGCAATCTCGGCTTGTGAGGCATCAGAATACACATAGGAGAACAATAGACACATTGGTCATGCAGTTTGGTTCACAGATGTTTTTCTTGGGTTGTTCGTCTATTAGTTCATATTTTTATAGGTACCTCTATTACCAAAAACCACCTACATGAAAAGAATGACTGGTTGCACTACTCATAACTGAGTGCTGGGAAGTCCAGCGGGGCGTGCTGGCACTTGTTGTTAGAGCTGCTAGTTTGGGATATACCTTCTCCCAACTTTAAGGACTGCTGGTTTATTTTACCCTTCGTGAAAATAGTAGTACTATAATAATTTGGAAGGTAATTTTGCACGAAGATTTATAGTGTCTATTGGTCCTGTTTTCATGGTGTACTAGTCCCACGTCAAAATGTATTGTGGAGTATATATTAACACTTTAAGTTGGGGTTGCATCATGATTTTGATGGGCAATAAAAGCTCTGTAATTTTGGTCAATGGTGCTTATAATAAATAGTATGAGGTCCACATGACTAGATTACTTGGTAGTTGGGCAAGTGTGTCTACTATAAAACGGAACTCCCACAGAAAGAGCCAGTGCTGCTATAAAAATGAAATAGGCATCAGGATTATTCATTCATCTGTGTCTAGAGGCCCTCCCTCCTCCATGTGACTATGTCCACTACCTGCTCATCTCTACACAGCGACCTGTAGGATGGATATCTGCACAGCTCTGCTTTCCCGCTGCATGCTCATCACTACACTGTTTAAATGATCTTAGGATCCAAAACCGAAATCTTTGGCTCAAATGATGTTACCTTTACATGCACATTTCAGCATGCGTCTTCATAGTGCCATTAGTTTTTAGTACTGATTTCTGAATTTATTTAGGTAGTGCCTGTCGTATGGTATGTGGGGTCATCAGCACGAGGCAACCCGAATCACTCATAAAGCAAAGGGTTCCCATTTCAATAATGCTTTGGCTTTATATAAAGCAAAAAAGGATGATGGTGCTTTGGTGGGTGGCCCGGCCGGCCTTGAGCATCAGCCCCACTGTTGCCCGATTCCTTCACTTTTTAAGCACAGCTTTGCTTAATTACCCAAGAAGGTACCACTAGGCTTCTGATTAGGTGTCGTAGTTATTCATGATCTTGCCCCGGATAATTACCCAAGAACCACAAGGCTTTATTTTCAACACTCTGATTTGATATATTGATATGTGATCAACATCACGAGACAACTTCCATCACGTACGTAACAGTAGAAGGCTACGTACCCATGCAAATATGCTGCCGCTGGCACGATACTCAGTAAGGATTATGCTTTGAACGAATGATGCTTTATAAAGCGAAGGTTGATGCTTTAGTTGGTGACCCGTGAGCATCAGCTCACTGTTGCCCGATTCCTTCCTAGTTGTTGATAACTGCATATCGCACACCTTCCCCGGCCACAGCCAGCAGCCCACAGCTTCGTTTTCACGCCCTCTGCTCATCTGCAGCTAGCTCGTCGCTCCTCTGCTGGCAGCTTCAGGCCTAGACTCCTGAGCTGGCTCGTCATCTGGATCTGTTACTGCCATCCAGCGACTAAGAAGTTGTGCCTTCAACTTGTGATCTGCACATCACTTGGGTGAGTGGTGACATCAATGTTTTGCTAGATGCTAGGTAGTGGTAACATTACTTCCGCGGCGATTGCTCACGAGATATGCTGTCCCTACATGATGCAGCACCTTCAAACATCTGCTGACTTGACTGGTGTGGCGCGGCGCGGACGCGGCGATGGAGCTCGCCGTCAGCGCAGCGAGTTGGTGGTCGGCAAGGCGCTGGCACCCGTCACGCACGGCGTGCTCGAGGCGTGGGCGGCCAGTGCCGGGCTCGGTCCCAACGCCGACGCCCTGAAGACGGAGCTGCTGTATCGCGCGGGCTCTGCTCGACAACGCGCACGAAAGGGAGATCCGCAGCCCCGCGCTCAAGGAGCTGCTGCACAAGAGCTGCGGCAGTCGGCGTATGACGCCGACGACGTGCTCGACGAGCCTCGAGTACTTCCGCATCCAGGACGAGCTCGACGGGCACCTTTGATGCCGCCGATGTGCAAGCCGGTGGTGGTTGTGTCCACGGCCTCACGCTTAATGCTCGACACACGGCCAGAGCTGTTGCTGCGAGACTCAAGCCGTCATCCTCCACTTCGCGTGGCACGATCCGTCGTGCCACCTCTACTGCTGGCAGCTCTACTGCCATTGGTAAATACCTTCCATGCTGCACTTTTTCATCTGATGGTGATGGTAATTCTTACCCTGGCATGCTGGAAAGCCAAAGGAGATTCCTCTGCTGGAAAGGTAAGGTACAGCAGAGAGGAAACACTGCAATAGCACCAAAATTAAAGTTTAACAGGGTTGAAATCTCTGCAAAGATGGTGGAAATCATAGAGAACCTGAAATATGCATGTGCTAGGGTATCCAACATTTTAAATCTTGAGTTTATGGGCACCAACCGCATCACCAAAGAAGATATTGCTAACAAACGACCCACAACCACATCTGACATCACGGATACTCAATTATATGGGAGGGACATTCAAAAGGATAAAGTTGTGTGTGAGATCATCCTTGGTAAATATTTTGTCGATAATAATGAACTTGCTGTGCTGCCGATTTTTGGTCCTGGGGGGATTGGGAAGACAACTTTCACACAACAAGTATATAATGATGTGAAGAGCCTTTTGAGGTCCCAATTTGGATATGTGTCTCTCTCAATTTTAGCGCAAGTAGGTTGACACAGGAAGCTGTGAAACACATTCTTAATAAAGTTGGTGGGGAAAAAGGTAACAGTAGTGATCAAGAGCTAATCGAACAAAGATTGAAAGGTAAACGGTTTTTGCTTGTACTAGATGATATGTGGGAGTGTCATGAGGAAGAATGGAAAAACTAATAGCACCATTTAACAAAGTGGGTGGAAAAGGCAATATGGTTATTGTGACAACTCGATTTCCAAAGGTGGCAAATATGGTTAAACAAGCTGTTGATGGTGCATTAGAAATGGGATGCTTAGAGGGTGAAGATTTCATGCGTTTATTTGAAGCTTGTGCCTTTGGTGATCAAAAGCCATGGGAAGGTGATACAGAAAAATTATTTGACTTTGGGAAGAAAATAGTGAGCAAATTGAAAGGTTTTCCACTTGCAGCAAAAACTGTGGGAAGATTACTAAGAGACCAACCAACTCTGAAACATTGGAATCAAGTTCTAGAAAGCAAAGAATGGGAACTCCAAAAAGATAACAATGACATTATGCCTGCATTAAATCTTAGCTATGATTATCTTCCTTTCCATCTGCAACAGTGCTTTTACTATTGTGCTTTGTTCCCTGAAGACTATGAGTTTGATAGCAAAGAGTTAGTTCACTTGTGGATAGGACTGGATATTATATATCAATCATGTGACTCGAATAGAAGAATTGAGGATGTTGGACAGAGCTATTTAGATGACTTGGTTGATCATGGTTTTTTTAAAAAGAACAAAAGAAATGATGGCCGTGATTATTATCTTGTTCATGACCTACTACATGATCTAGCAGTAGATATTTCATCATTTGAATGTCTCAGCATATGTAGTTCAAATGTGAAGTCAGTAAAGATTCGCCAAGATGTACATCACTTGTCTGTCATTGTAGATAACAAAGACATCAAGGACATAAAGACCATGAAGTACTATAAAAATGACTTAGGTGCACTTGCTAACAGATTGAAAGTTGAAAACCTCCGTACTGTTATGGTGTTTGGAGATCAATATGGTAGCTTTGTGATTTATTTGAGAAAGCTAGAGCCCTTCGTGTTATTTATTTGTCATCATATACAGTGGAGGATATGTTGTTCAACTTTTTAAAGCTCATTCATCTTCGCTATCTAAGGATCACGAGTGGAAATTCACTAAAAATAAGTCTGCCAGGAACAATTTCGAGACTATATCACTTGAAGATCCTACACAATGAATCATGGCGCTGCTCTATTCCATCAAGGCATTTAAGCAACCTCGTTAACATGCAACATTTCATTAGCATTAATGGACTTCGTCAAGAAATTTTGGCAGGACTTCCTGGGCATATTTATAATGTGGGGACCCTCTCACTTCTAAGAAAACTTCAATTCGAGCTAAGAACGAAAACAATGGTTTTGAGTTAAAACAACTAGCACAACTACAAGAGCTTGATGTGTTGGGAATTTATAATCTTGAAAAGGTTGAAACAAAGGAAGAAGCAGCTGAGGCTAAATTGTGCATGAAAACATATCTAGACAAGTTAACATTACATTGGGATAGTGGTCGATTGAACAAGGAAGCTGCACGAGAAGAAAATGTTCTTGAAAGCCTTAAACCAAGTAGCAATCTTGTTGAGCTAGTCATTAGAGGCCATGGAGGCGTTACTTGTCCTTCATGGCTTGGTGCAGACCTCTCAGTTAAGAATTTAGAATTTCTTCAACTTGATGATGTGTCTTGGGAAAAGTTTCCACCTCTAGGAGTATTGTGGTCCATCAATGAACAAGTGGATGAGTGCCAGAGGAGTATACTGGGCCAAAGCTTTAAGAATTTGAAGAGGCTTGAACTACTGCACATTCCCAAATTGAAAAAGTGGATTGCAAGTGGCCCTCATGAGTTGTTGTCTGAACTAAAAGTACTAGTGATAAGAGATTGCACTGAACTCATGGAGTTACCATTCAAACATCATATTGGATCTGAGCCAGAGCATGAGGATCACATGACTTGTTTCCCAAAACTAGAAGAACTCGAAATTGCAGATTGTCCAAAATTATCATCATTGCCTTGTATTCCTTGGTCTAGTACTAGTACCACGTGCTCAGCCAGGATTACTCAAGTTGGGTCGAGCTTGGAGGAATTGGTTTATGAAAAAAACTATAACTCTGAATATGGCATGAGAATTAAGGGAAAGGATGACTCAGACAATGCTTTCTGGATGGTGGTAGGCTTCAATAGCCTATCCGGACTGAAAGAGTTAGAGGTCATGAGATGCCCTCCTCTTTCACTGGATCACCTGAAATTGCTATCATCTCTGAAGACCCTGAGCATATATGACACAAGTAATGCAATTTTGCTGCCTGAAGGTGATGATTGGGCAGGGTATCAATTTCCAGTCGAAATCGTCTGGATAGAGCAGTATGGTGGCAGCGGTGAGCAATTGACACGTTTGTTGTCGTGCTCGCCAAATCTCCGTTCCTTGAGATTGGAAAACTGTGAAAAGTTAACAGAGCTGGGTGTTGCGAACCAGCAGAGTACAGAAGCACAAGCACAGGTTGTTCAGCAGCAAAGCAACAAAGGAGTGGAGGAAATAGCATCAGCAGCAGCGCTAATACTGTTGCCTGCCAAGCTACAGGGGTTGGGGATATCAGACTGCCCAAACATGGTTCTCTGCCCCGATTCGACCAACAGCAACACTGATGCCAATGGCGGGGGAGGGCTCCAAGGCCTGCGCTCCCTAAAATCATTACAGATATCTGGTTGCCCCAGGTTCCTCTCCTTGATTTCGTCATCCTCATCGACTCCTGCTAGTTTCCCCTTCCCAGGCTCCCCTGGAAAGGCTCAGTCTTGGTGGCATGCAGGGCTTGGAGACACTGCTGCCTCTCTCAAACCTCACATCTCTCACATATTTATCCATGTCTGGTTGTGAAGATTTAAGACTGGAAGAGGGACTGCGTCATCTCGGCCTAGGTCGCCTCACCGAATTAGCCGTCTACCAAACCCCCAATTTCTTCATTGATTCTGAGCCCTCATTGCCACCCTCTTCCCCCAAACTGCAGAAGCTTGTGGTGGATGATGTCGCAGGACTCCTTACTGCGCCCATCTGTTCCTTCCTCTCTTGCTCGCTCACCGAATTGGAGTTTAGGTGGATCACAGAGGTGGACCTGGAGCGTTTCACAAAGCAACAAGAGGAGGCCCTTCAGCTTCTCACCGCCCTAGAGACGATCACATTTTGGGAGTGTCACAAGCTTCTGTGCCTCCCTGCAGGACTGCACAAACTTCCCAACCTGAAGAAATTAAAAATCGTGAGATGTGAAGCAATGCAGTCGATGCCCAAGGACGGCCTTCCATGTTCACTTCAAGTGTTGGGGATACACGGTTGTCCACTCATCCAGACGGTGACCAAGGAGTGCATTCCATGTTCACTGCAAAGACTAGAAATCTATCAATGCCCAGGCATCCGATCGTTGCCAAATGTGGAAGACTTTCCAAGTTCACTACGCGAATTGGATGTCTATCGGAGCAACAGAGAGGAGCTAAAAAGGCGGTGCCACAAGTTGATAGGGACAATTCCAATAGTCAGTGCCTGACTAACCCAAAGGTAACAAATACGTGGACTTCTAGCCCACCAATTTCCTATACTTTTTTAATTTGATTACGGTTATGGTTTCCTTCCAAATAACCCACCCGTTTTCTGCTACTATGCAGGGTTGTTGTTGGAATTGGTACATTCTTGTAACGTCTTGATTCTCATGTGTGTGTATATATATATACAAGATTCTAGTAGTCAAGCATGAACATCTCAAGATGCTCCTAACAGCTTGTACATAAACTGGTCAGTATTCTACATGCAAGCCCACACAATATTTCCATACGACGCACACACACAAAGATTGATCTGCATTTTTGTTAATCTGCAACCCGATGCCTCTGTTGTTCATCTGGATGCTTTTATTTTTTGTTAATCTGCAACACGAAGTTCGATGCTTTTATTTTTGTTAAACAATTAAACATAAGTCAGTCACCTTTGGTTTATTTGATTATAGTTATGGTTCCATTGCAAATAACCCACTCACTGCTACTATGCAGGGATATTGTTCGAATTGGTATATTCTTCTAACGTCGGGATTCAGATGTATCTATATATACAAGATTTTTTGAAGTGTTATATATACAGGATTCCAGTTTTCAAGCCGGGTTATTGTTCGAATTGGTATATTCTTCTAACGTCCGAACATATCAGGATGTTCATAACACCCTGTACATAAACTGGTTAGTATTCTACATGCCAGCTCATCTAATACACTCGTACAATACTTACTAGGATGATGTGCGTTTTGGTTAATCTGCAACATGATATTTCTGTTAATCATTTGGATGCTATTTTTAATTTGGTCATTCAGTATCTTGAACTGTTTATATTATAGTTGAGTAGCAACTATTAATAGAGACAATCTTCTCACTCACAGAACACTGAAGTGCGAGTTTAGCAGCTTTAGAATGCCTTGCAGCATGCAAAACATGCTCCAACTACTTACAAGTTGTATTAGTGCACTGCTACAGAAAAAAGCTGCATCTACAGTATACTTATTTAGATATTGTAGTTTTTTTCCTTATTTATACTGTGTTAAGTTTTTACTTAGCCTTTCCCATGTCACAGAAGTGTAATTTCTTTTTCTGATGAACCATAAATTGTATGCTACTCAAAAACTGAAGTGCAAGCTTGCCTAACTCTTTCTAGCAACAACTGTGTAAGTGCTTCACTACTATCTACCATCGAAATTTCCGTTTCTTGAAATGGGAATGGCGCTTGCCTCGCGTGGAAAAAAAATCTACCTTCGAAATTCAGTTTCTCTTTATTACAAAAATATGCTGAGCTCTTGCATCTTTGAGAAAAAAACTTTAGTTAGCTTATGTGAAAAATCTCCTAAAGACCAAATGTTCCTTTTAGTTTTTTTGAGTCAAGCTTGGCATGGGTGCAGTGTTGGCACATAGATTTAATTGATCACGGAAATTTCAGTAGCCAACATGAAACTACTACTCTTTTTGCAGGAGCAACCTCAGTTATTCCTAACTGTTTCCTACTCGCTCAATGATCTATCTCTTTATTGGCCAGTCCGGGAGTCTGGCGTAGAAGTGCCATCTTAAGAAGCTATGAACCAAGTGGTCACTCACATTGCACTTATCCTGGCTTGCATATGAGGTGAGTGTTACGCTTTCGATCTGGTGTTTTTGGTGATGCCAGTAGAAACTGTTAATTCCGTTTTGTTCCTAGAAAAATAGTGATCAATCTTATTTGCTAATCGATCTTTTTTTGCAGGAATTATGTTACTAAGTATTGCCCAGATTAGAACCATCTTCAGAAGATATCACTGCTGCAGATTATCAGGCCTGAAGTTGGGCAAGGTTTCTTGCATATGTCAGGTTCCTGCCATTGCAAGGATGGCATGGTGATTCCACGATGAAGATTCAGGGAAATCTAGAGAGGGCACGGTTTTAACTGTAACCGTCCTCAAAAACTTTTGTTGAGCAATCGATGCCCATTTCATGGTCGGGATATTCCCCAAGAGGGCAGGGAGGGCTAAGGACGCACAATCCCAGGGCAATAACTGAATATACAATGCTTCTCTTCATGACCAGATTAAAATAGTATGATATGGGAGCTTCTAACGTCGAACTCTCCAAACATAACCTGGTTAGAGCTGCATGATGGGGGAGCTTCCAGCTTCTCTAAAATGCTTCTCTCCACCACTGGGTCAAAGCCGCATGATGTGGGCAACTTCGAACCAATGTGACTAGTCATTGTGTAATATTGTTGCAATCGGATATGGGTTGTTCACATGATGTTTCTTTGCTATGATTTGCACAAGCTTATTGTCAGTAATCTCTAGTCGCCAGTCCATTCTCGCCAACGCTAAAATGCAATGGAGTAGAAGTGGTTACTACCAACTTGGTACTTGAGAGGACTCTAAGCAATTTATTAGGTGAACTTCATGTAATCCATTTGTGAAGTTGGTGAAAGGAGATTGGCGTGCCCCGCACGCGCTTGCTATCCTCGCCCAAGTGGCAGTGCAGTGTGTCTCGATGTGATGTGGTGAATGGTGATCCAGATGCTTGGTTTTTGCTATTAGCTACAGACAATCATGTGCCTTCAATTCACGGATTAATCGCAACTCATTGCATAGATTATTGACAATTGAAACCACTTGTCGAACCTGTTTACGAAGACTCCATATTCTTCCTCTGCTTTGCCACACAAGATAAGATGTGGCTGTGCAACCAAGCACCAGTTTCCACTCGATCGAAATCCTGCACCTTGTCAACGCTCGAACCCACGCTCGAACCCAGGACCTGATGGGTCTAAACCCATTGAAGGAACGAAACGGCGACCAGAGGGGTGGGGGGTGAATGAGAGCCTCGATTTTCCTTTTCAAATTTGGGTCATCGGCTCAACCCCGACCTCAAAAAGAGAACTCGCAAAGATACGAATGATACACGTGCTAACTGGTAGCAAGATATCAAACGTGAAGTATTAGGCTCAAAGAATCGAACGCAACAGACGGAATGCAAAATGGATCATGGACGAGCACAAAAACGTGTCAAAGAAGCTCGCTGAAAAATTAGGCCAAAACAAGAATCGAAAAGATGCTTGCTTCCTGAACTGAAACAACAGCATTGCTGGGCGACGGGTTACTTCACCTGTAGAAACTGAAATTACCGAGACACAAGAGCTAGAACACAGTAAGCAGTAAATTTGCAAGCAGTGAAAACTAGTCTAACCAAAATGAGATAATTTAATGCTTCAATGAAATACAATTTGATCAAACACATGAGCTACTACTTAGAGAAAAGAAGTATTTCAATGCTCTAATAAATAACCACTAAAAGCTTTGGACATGACGAGCTGTTGTTCAGTAAAAGAAAAACTCTCTTGCAGCTTAGCACCAATCAAAACACGCAACGAGCAGGAGGAAGTTGTAGCTTGCCAGCCTAGTAGTACTCCAAGGAAACTAAGTCAGATCAAGGCTGTGGCAACGAAATACATGCTGCTGTGGCTCGAAAACAATTTCTAAAAGCACTAATTCATGAATACATGTACGTAAATTTAATTTGCATGAGCTCACCGATCAATGAAACTGTTTACCTGCTGTCGAGAAAGATGCACAGGGTGAATGAGTTGCAAACTGCTGCTGCCTGACGATTGCCTGACGAACTCACCTCTGGAGAGCAGCAGTCAGGATCGGGATTCCCATGGACATGCAGCTTCTGGATGTTGGTGAGCACCGGGTGTTGATCTGCGCAGTGCAGATTAGTACCTGACGCGACCCTGCCCAAAGAGAAAAAGGTCGTTATACCCGTGCACTAGATCACAGGATGACAGACACAAAAATTCACACGAATCAAAGAAGAAGCTCACGACAGAATCAAAGAAAAGAGGTGGTGCCCTGCTCGTGTGGATCTCGTGACTTTTCTATTCGAGAAACAAACGCCACTCAAAGGAGAACGCTAGATGCCGCACATCAACGCTGTTGGTGCTGCTCACTTCTTCCATCGAACAGAGAACACGTCAAAACCAATGGAGAGAAGAAAGCGCTTCCCGTGCGCTTACACGATCAAAAACCTGGGACGGCCTAAAATCGAATCAGACTTTAAATACCACACAAGTACTCGATCTCAAACTCGGTTCAGAAATTCACCATGGACAATAGGAGCTATCCCTAGAGAATCATCGCTCGATTTGAAGAACAACTCCCAACTCGAAATTCAAGAATTTCAGATCACAGGCAAGAACGAAAATTGGGAAGAAAAACTATAACATGGGTAAACGAAATCACAGCTCTGATTCAAAAATCCTAGGGGGGCATGAGGAGGGATTAGGGCCTCCTCTTCCCAAACGAAAATCACAAAGTCTTTACACAAAATTCAGAATTGTTTGTGGATCTCTCTCTGGAACCCTAAAGGGAAGAAGAAAAAGCACGGTAAAAATAAAAACACAAATATGAGAGATGGCCAAGGTTGGGGACTCCTCGGCCTATTTAACGGGTTTATTACACTCCCCATTTTACCCCTAAGTCTAATTAGAGCCAAACCAAATATAGCCATGGGCGATATGGTCCGACACGGGATAAAGTTGATTCGACGGCCACCGCGCCTTCTCACCAGTAGCCGGCCGACGCAAACTCCCGATGCCGCCACGTGTCGTCCTTCGCCATCGGAACCTTAGCCCGGGTTTTGAGGCCCAAACCCGCGAAACCTGTCGCCCGATGGTTTTGAGTCGAAACCACCAAACCGCCTCGACACATGTCACCGCCGTCTTCAACTGCCGGGTGTCACGTCTTCTGAACCTCCCGCTCAACTTGCACGTCCGCCGTCTTGACCCGACGACATGGTCACTCCGCGCGTCCTCGCACTTGTCGATGGAGCAAGTGTCAACCACCATGGATGGCCACCCGACGCTCCGGTCCCTCGATCCAAGCCTCACGTCCGCCCTTCACCGCTCCGGGTCTATCGGCACGTCACATCCTCCTTGATCTTCACCTCTCCGTTGACCACCGTCTCGAGCTCAACACCTGCACAACACAAGCCAAGAAACAACGTCTTCCGGCACACTGCATGTGCCGGGTGAAGATAACCGAGGTAGAAACAAGGTGAAAATAGAATGAAAATGTTGAGAGTTGACAATGACTCATCACAAAATCTAAACATGAATGGTTATAATCAACCATGTGTTCGCACCCATTCACTGAGCTCTATCACTCAGGTATTCTATACGTTAATTTTAGTGTAACATGAGCATCGTATTAACGAACCATCACCAGGCCCACTCTGTTTTTCTGTCCTCTGGCGAAATCAAAGCAAAACGAGTCATGATATGGTCACTACTGATCCTGGAACGAACAAGTGATGCCTTTGACATCACCTATAGATCTATATACAATATGAATCGTGATTGTACCATTTGTGTACTGCATCTATGAGGGATGTTATAACAGCTAGAGGCAGTACACAATAAATTGAGATGCAGGATGTTTGTGCCTTCGACGTGCTGCGAGTTGATCCACTAAGAAAAACAACTGAGCTTCAATTCATAAATAAATAGAGGATGTGCTGACTGCTGATTCATGTAAGGGCGGTGTCTCTGACGGTTATGTCAACCATATGGCAATATTCATGTTCATAGGTAGGCTTGAGAGGCATCAGGGTAGTGTCTACAACTGCCAAAGAAAGCTCTGGTTCTGAACTTAAAGCATATATGTGACTACGACACTCGAAAGACAACGTAATAGAAGAAGATCGAGGTAGCAACATTATAGGACAATGAAACTGATGAACAAAAGGTTCTGCTGTGATGAATGCAGCAATGAGAATGACAATAGGAAGACTGAGCAGGCACCTTCAGAAACTCCAAAGTTGTGTCTGCTAACTTTACTACACCGCAATCGAAACCAGTTTTTGCAGCATCTCCACCTCTGCCTGCACAACAAGCTAAGGGTGGTGGAGTCTGGGAGCATAGTAGGACAGGGAGCACAGTCAAGCTGTTGAAGGGAAACATCTCTGCTGGAGAGAATGACAGCTTTCCTGGGATATATTTGCTTTATCTTGAACAAGTGCATCTGCGTGGATTCCAACCTATATACGCCTCGCCTAGCATCCACCGATGCATAAGATAGCAATTTAGTTACACTCAGTTCATCACACAGTTCTTTGTAGAGAATTGATGTTTTTTAGCTTGATATGAGGATAAATGGATGACGTCAACTTTTTGTAATCGAATCCCCATGATCTTAATAAATGAAAGAAGACACTACGTGTCCCTGATCATACATTCATAACATAACTAAGTTTATTGATACTCTGCTATATTGGTTAGTCGTACTCACAGGCTGATAAGCATGGGCTTGTGTGTGACAGAGGGGCAGATAATAAGCACAGGCTTGTGGGCGACCGAATACAAAGCTTCGACCCTACTCTCTAGTTGCAATGTGAACAAAGAACCGAAGAAGGGCAACCACATCGGAGCTATAAAAGCTAAATAGCTCGATCTTGTGCGTGAAAAATAAAAGAGTGAACATACACAGATGCACGAGTGGTGGTATTCTTAGTTCATACCATGTATTGAGCAATAGCCACTACTACAGAATTGAACTTGCATGGTGTTTAGGAATCATTTTTCGTGGTGGGCTTTTAGAAAACCGCCACGGTTAATACCATGATTAACCATGGCGGTCATTTTTTATTAACCGTGGCGGTTTTTTTAAAAAGCCCGCAATGGTAAATGTAGCCCAAATAGCCAGCGCAAAGAGCCCAGAAAAAAGCCCATAACCAATCCGAAATCGGGCTCGTATATATAGAGAGCGGAGAGTCTTAGGGTTTCAGCCTCACCAGACACACACTCAGTCTCTCCACTCAGTTTCTCACCCATCTCCTCTCTCCTTCTCTCTCCCCATCTTCCTCCCGTCCCCTCCTCTCGCAGCGCTCGGCCTGGCCGGGCGGCGGCAATGGGGGCTGGCGCCCTCCACGGCGGCGCGCCCTCCCGGCCGGGCGGCCGCCTCGCGGATCTCGGAGCTCGGCGACCTCGGCCTGGGCGGGCGACGGGCGCGAGCGCGGGGCGTCGTGGTGGCGGCGGCGTCGGGCGGATCTTGCGACGGCGGCCTCAGTCGCGCTTCACGGGCGGCGCGCTCATGCTCGTGCGCCCGGGCCGGATCGCTGCGCGCCCGCCCGGCGGAGCGGCGGGGGCCGACCGGGCGGCGAGGGCGACCCGACGACGGCGACGGCGCGGCGTGCCCCCTCCATCCCCTGACTGGCCCGTTTGGGCCTGGATCTGGGTATTTTCATTTTTTTGTTTTTTTTTTTTTTTTATTAATGGTGGCGGGCATTTGGGCTACAGGGAAAACCGCCACGGAAAATCGAAGATTTATCGTGACCCTACGTTCGTGGCGGTCATGAAAACCGCCCGCGGAAAATGAATTTTGCCCGCCACCATTAATGTGATATGTAGTAGTGAGCTAGCCGTCAAGCATAAATCCAGGCTTGACAGGCATTGGGAATATACATACCTAATCTATCCTTTGGCAGACCAGGGATTAGCATAGATCAAGGTGTTGAATGGGACACTTCTCCCCAATGTTTGCTTTATTGAATGACGTGGCTGCTGCTCGATCTCTATTGCCTAGCTGCATTGTTTTCCAGATCTGCGATTATCTTGCTTAGCTAGATTTTAATTAGGAGCTCTGAAAATAGGCTTGAGTTAATTAGCAGTATTGAATGACGTGGTAGCGCAAGTGACCGGCGCCACACGCTGCCATATGTTCCATCTCAGGCAAGTGCTCCTGACCCTTGGGCCATTGTCTATGAGTGGGATTGCAGTTGTACACAGCTGAGGAACACCAACCGACATTTTTCAGTTGTTGCGCATCCTCGCTGGGCTGGACCAGGAAGCCCATCATCAGCGCCATCAAGGGCCCTGCGCCTCAGGGGCCCACCAAGCAGCTCTCATTCAAGTGGCTGCTCATGTGGAACAATTGCCTACATGCTAAAGTCCAACCATAGCAGCTAGTTATTCTGAACCTAGGTTGTAAGGCTTGATGCATGGCTGTGAACAAGTCCTTGATGGATTGATATTTCCTTTTGGGAAGCCCTTGATGGGTTGGCATTACACAGGTGGATTTGTACATTACGTGAAGTCCAAAGAAAACCGAGAAGCGTGTACTGCATCAGCTCGGCTTGGTCTTGTTATCCTTCGACTTCTTGAGCAATTTCGAACCTCTGCAATTCTGACTAGTTTGGGGGCTGCGCAATCACAGAGGCACTTGATTCTATTGCTTCATTGTTGTAAATTCCAACACCATACTTTTAACCAGTGATGCAATCTGTATAAAAAATGAAATATAATGTCCAATAACTCTGTGTCGAAACAAATCACGCTCAGCATCATTTTCTCTATTGTTCACAATCATCAGTCTAGCGCACTGAACTTTCGACCAGGATACCTGCCACGGAAACCAGATAGTTGCATGTGCCAAGCAGATGCAACACTGATCTAGAGTTCCTTTACCAACACTGAGCCGCTGTGCCACTTAGCTAGTGAGAGATGTGCTGCATCCCCATGTCAGAGGACCGCACCATTGGATCCACGGTTACTTCGTTCTGGTCCTATCTTGGGCCACTGGCAGGATACCCCTGTTACAGGCTCAACCACCTGCCTGGAGTTCAAGCTTAGACAGTACGAGATAATAATCATGTTGTCATGGTATAGTACAATGGATTGTACGGTGCAGTTGTAAAGAATTGTTTACAAATCACTACTGGATAAGCGATTTTGCGTGGCGGACAAAAACATTTTCTGTGGCGGTTTTTCTGTCCCGCCACGCGCGTGGGTCACAAAGATAAATCGTTGATTTTAGGTGGCGGTTTTAATGCCCGCCACCGTTAATAAAAATAAAAAAATCCGAGAAAGCGGTCGGCCAAATCGGGCCCGGTCGGGCCCGCCCCCGCTAAGGTTTCGTGTCCGCCGCCGGATCTCGAAGCCGACGAGCTCCGCCGCCGTCCCTCGCGCGCTGGGGCTCCACCACCGCCGACGGAAGCTCCGCCGCCATGCGCTGCGCACGCAGCTACGCCCCTCCGTGGCGCGGCCGGAGGGCGCCCGCCAGCCGGATCCGCCACGCCGAGGCCCCGGATCCGCCGGGCCGATCCGCTGCCGGCCTCGGATCCGCGCGGGGCCGGATCCGCCGCCGCCGGGACGATGGAGGCCTCGCCGCCGCCTCGGGAGAGGGAGCCGGGAGGGGAGGGCGCGGGAGAGAGAGGAAGAGAGAGCGAAGCCGGGGAGGGTGGGTTTGGGAGACTAAGAGAGAGGAGGAAGAGAGAATGAGCCCGAAAACCCAATCACGCCGCCTTATATATATGTCACCATGGAAATGGGCCTGCTGGGCTCGCCTTGGGGCCTCATTTTTGGTGGCGGGCTTTATAAGAAAAACTGCCACGTTAATCGATTAACCGTGGCGGTTTTTCCCAGGCTGGTGGGCTGCGGGCCAAGCTATTTTCGTGGCGGTTATTCAAATGCCCGCCACGGAAAATAAAAACCAAACACCCCGTAAAAAATCAATTACGTAGTAGTGAATGCTATGCCATTTTGTATTATATAAATGCTTTTACTTAAAAAAATTATGGTTCATCTATGTATTGAATTACTTAGATGCGTACTATTTGTGGTCCGTGTGACATGGGTTCTTGGTGTTTTCTCTTAGATATAAAATGGATTAGGAAGGAACCCGTACTAGAATGGGAAAAAAAAGAGCATGGCAAATGTTAAGGATGAACAGGGAGCTCCTCTGTGCAAGCTACTATACAGTGAAGAGAAACAATGGAAGAGATCGGATTAGGAGGAGTCAGGATTAATCATCCCTTTTCTCTAGTCAGCTTTCAACGAAAAGGAGAGAATGTTCATAGTCGATGCCCAGATAGCTCATCTGCGGGGTCACATACACCGCCATATACTTCATGTCAAGTGCTGCTATACGCGTGGCAACTGTCTGCCTAGAATTTGCTAGGATAAGGCAAGTACATTCCTCGAATTGGCTGGCAATCCTACCATCCCAGATCATGGACTTGACAAAACACTGTTTCGGTGACACCGGCCTGCTCACTCCCACACAAAGTAGAATCTATTGTTGCCACATATTGACAGTCATTTGATGTGGATGGACATGCGGTGAACGAAGGCATTAGACACCACATTTTTGTAAATCAATCTATCTGCATGGAGCACAAAAAGGTTTTCCTCACTTAAAAACTAAAATTATTTTCGATTTCAAGAAACATTGCTTGTCTAATCACAAAGGAACAGATGAAGGGCATGTATTAGATCAGGCATGTCTAAACATTAATGTAACTAATTCCATGCATGCATTAATTGATTTTATATTTTTATGTGTAATAACTATTAGAATTAGTATCATTTGTCTTCAGTTAAATGGATTATTTTAGATAGCCTAACTATGCACAACATTCTACAGTTGGTAGAACATTTGCAAATTCACTTCTTGGGACAAAATTTTGTAGCCGACACTACGAGAAACTGGACATTTCGTGAGAGTGCAAAACGTCACGATAAGCGGTTTTACTCTCCACGAAAACAATGCGTGAGAGTACCCCTCACACGCATCACCTCTCACGGTATTAGACTCACGAAATACACATTCTCATGAGAGTTCCCGCCACGGATTATTTTCATGAGAGTTCTCCGTGACGGTGACTCTCATGAGAATAACGTTGCCACCATATTTGCATCAGTATTTTCATGGCCGGTTTTTAGTTGTATTTCGTGAGAGTTCACCATCATGAAAACATTTAGTGAGAGGAACGGTATTTAGTGAGAGCTCACCGTCATGAAGTCAATTCGTGAGAGTTGATGTATTTCGTGAGAGTTCACCATCATGAAATCATTTCGTGAGAGGAAGGGTATTTCGTGAGAGCTCACCGTCATGAAACTATTTCCTGAGAGTAATGGTTTTCATGAGAGCTCACCGTCATGAAGTTAATTCGTGAGAGTTGATGTATTTATTGAGAGTTTACCATCATAAGTTATTTCGTGAGAGTTAAATATTTCATGAGAGTCATAGTCACGCAATAAATTTCATGAGAGTTTCAGTTTTATATATCTAATAGCAGTAGCATTTATGGTCGAGGCTAATATAATAGGCCAACCCAATTGAAACAACAGTAATAAACCATGTAACCAATTATATTATCATAATGATCATACAAAAGTGCATGTTCCAGAATGCATGTTTCATACTAGAGTACAACAAAACATGAAAAGAAAATGATCTAGCCAACTAAACAAATTCTAGCATCTAGCACCAAGTTGTAGAGAATAGCCATCGCCAAGTTCATGCACCAGACAAGTTCTATCCCACCAGGCAGCCATTGCCAAGCTCCAGATAGCGGCCTAGCAAACAAAAAAAAAAAACAATGACCTTGGACTGCAAAAATGCATCAAACTATACCATCCAGATAGAACATGCCAAGTTTCTAATATAGCAGCAAGTTAATTGTGGTACAGGCTCAAGGCGGCATGTTAATTTATAATTTAACTTGAGAATATAAGCTCACAAGTCACTACCAAGCATTAGGTTTATGGTTGTTTACCTGTACTTGCTCACAGTCATTTAGGCTTTTCTCGATAAAACTCTGGTCATCCTGCAAGTCCAATATGGGAAAATTAACTAAAGAGAGTTTTTAAGTGGGATCTTTTGATAAAAATAATCCATGTCGAGATAGTAGCAAGGACCAAAACATTAAGATTTTAGAAAGCAGTTTCATTTCGTCAAGGACAAGCAAGATATTTTGTAATAAAAAGATGCTTGTGTTGGCAATTTTAAGCTACTATCATGACACGCCACCCAAGATTCATAAAAATATCTAGCAACATATTATTCAGAGCACATGATATGCATTGCAGGATAATAAATTGGTAAATAAGGTCAAGGAAATGGACTCTACCAGCAGACTTCTCAAGAAAATAATCAAATACCACCTTGCACCTGGTTGAATCTAATGGGACAGCTAGATTAGTGTCCATCCATGGACCGTACCTGAAAATTCAGAAGTTATAAACATCTTGTAAACAATTAAGAAATAACATAAAAGTGAGAGAAGTAAATATAATAGGTTCTCAATGTGGATTACCTATTGATCATAAAGTTTGGATAAACAAAGGCATAGAGAGCTTTTGTTACTAAGCGATCAAAGTCGTCTGGTTCTACTGATAAACTTTCACATCTCTGAACACTAACTCTTTCATACGTCTGCGGAAAAAATCATAGATGGTACTTAATTATGCACCCTTACAGAAAACAGCAACTGAAACTGTATGAGAAAATATGAAGCGTTACTTTACTGTACTAGGATTATAATTGCGACCATGGATAGAACAAGGAAGACAAACTGAAAAAATCCGGTGCCTCTGACAAAGCACAATCCAACAATGTAGGGAAAAAAGCCAAACAACTCATTTAAATATTAGCATAGTCAAGCTCCTCAATTTGCAACAGGTCACTTCAAAATATTATCAATGCAATGCCTTCAGAAAAAGGGATTTACGCACAATACAAGTGTTTCATAGGATTGAAGCTGCAGACCGGATGTCAGGCACACATTGTAGAAAGCATGAAGTTTCCCATTTGCATCACGGCATATAACAAATTCCACGTTTCCTTGTGGCCTTTGTAGTTTTCAGGACTCTAAACTCTGATTGAACTGAAGGAGTTGTTTCATTGCCAGTAAACCATGGAATAATATATATTTCAAATAATATTAGCTCTGTAGCTTTAATAATTAGCAGAAAACACACAAATGCTCAGTCGATTTGGATAAAGACCAAGAAATAAAAATAATGTGACAAGCATAGCAGTCCAGAATCACAATAATAACATCAGTGCAGAAGACTACTCTGCCATCGAGGAACTGCAGTCTGCAGAAGATAAGAATTGTAAGCTACAGATTTTACAAAAGCATCTGATGATCTGAAGATTTTTCACCTTCGTGTGCGTTCCTTCCATGGCGCTACTCTATGCATCACGACAGAAACTGGAGCAATAAATAGTATATATGAAATAAGTTTGAATAAATGCTTAATGATCTTCATAATCAAAAGAGGGAAGGGAAAAGGGAGCAGCAGCATGCTGCATCTATTGAGGAAGGAAGATAGCAGGGAGCGCCTTACCATGGCAGACCTCTGCGGCGCCTACGCTGAGTGCCCGGCGTCGGCCCGACAGCAAGCGGCGGCCGGGTCGACCGGCGGCAAGCGGCGAGGGGGCAGCATCCACCACCGTGTACCCGGCGCCGGCCTGGGTCCCGCCACCGGCAATGGGGAGGGCGCGCGGCCTTGGGCGTCCCGTCGTGGACAAGGAAGGGGACGCTGACGGGGGGCCGGGGCGGGGATAGAGACACCGAGGGGGTCTCGCTCCCGGACCCCGACCCACCACCCGCCGCCCGGCGCCGCCGCGGGCATCGAGTCAGTCGGGGACTCCATCGCCGCCAACCAAGCCTCTCCACTGCTGCCCCCTAGGGTTTTGAGAGCTGAGCACGAGGATTCCCCCACGGCGTGCGCCGCGAGCTCCTCACCCTCGGGTAACCTCCGCCCTAGGAGACGGTGGAGCTTGCGGCGGCGGCGCGACCGCCATCACCCGGAGATAAACCCGTAGTCTTGACCGCTCGCCCGGCCGCGGCGTGGTGGTGGTCACGCGGTGGTGGATCTCGCCGTCGCCATCTGCCAGAGAGAGGAATTTGGGGATGGGGAGAGGTTGGGTAGGCGGGGTGTGGCGGGGTGATAGGATAAGGTCACCAAATTTTTTTTTTTGATAAAGCATACTGTATTAATTAAAGGGAAAAGCAATACAAGTACACAAGTAAAAGGATACGTATGACGACTACCCCGCCTATAATCTACAAGGATCCCAACAAATAAGGAAATTACAAACGGTCCTTAGACCCTTCGGAAACGGACACCAGGTTGCAACCGCCGCGCCGTCGAAGACCGCCGCCACCGGCCCGCCGCCATCAAACCTGAAGCACCAAAAGCGGAAGAAACCCCGTCGTTGAGGTGGACTGCGAGAAGACGCTCGATGTCACTGGCGAAGAAGTCGTTGAACGCCCATCCGTCGGGATCACTATCGAGTTGAGCCGGCGATGGTGGAGCCCGACGATAGCATCCTCCGTCGCGGTGGCGAATCGGTCGAACCACCAATCTTTACGAAGACCCGCGGCCACCACCGCATCCACGAAAGTAGGGGCGGGGGGCCTCCACGCACCAAGGCGCAAAGACCTCGCCCGGTAGAACACTCTAAACAAGATCAAGAACGGACCTTACCTCCACACCCTCGTCGTCGGTCTTGGAGGCGAACGCCACCCCCCCGACGGGAAGAGAGCGAGAGGACATTATTCTGGGGCGGCGACGCCGCCGCCACCTCAACGCCATCGTCGGAAACCGTAACATAGGCCTAACCTAACCCTAGCTCCGGGGACACACCACCTACTCGGAAACACCGGCCCGGACCATCGCCGCAGGGCATGGAAGCCAGCTCCCCTCACCCACCAACGTCGACAAGGGGGCCGACGGGAGGGGGAGCGCGTCTTGGCGGCGTTCGTCAAAACCACACACCGCCCGTGAGGTCTCGCGCATAAGAGGGGGCAGTAGGGTTTCAGTTTTATCTCAACCGTCGATCTGGTCCATCCAATGGTGCGGATACATGTAGGATTGTTGGGCCTTAGGCCTTAGTGATGATTTAGCTTGTTTTTTACTCTTATTTTTATTTTTATTTTGTATTGATTAGGTGCTTTTTGGAGCAGCAAATTATTTTGAATGAAAAGTGAGAAATAACAAAATTTTACAACTCGTTGAGATCTACAATTATTATTAATTAGGTGCTCTGTTTGACGAAGTTTGACCAAGTCAAACTTTAGATATTTTAAAATGGCACATTCGAGCCGAGTTTTCGAAACTTTAGATGGCTTTGACTCAAAAAGTCATGAATATGTGTTTCGTTGAGATCTTCATTATCTACATTTGGTATTAGAGTCAGCTTTTCATATTTCGAAGTTTTGGCGCCTTGAATTTTGAATTTTTTTCACGGATCGAGACGAGTTTTCAAGACCCTAGACGGCCTTGATTTGAAAAGTCAAGAATACCAAAAATTCATAACTCATCGAGATCTACATTTGGTATTTAGGTCATTTTGCATCCGAGAAAGTGTTCGGAAAGTGTAGTTCTAAAATCACTAGTCTCTCCGCATTTTCATAAACTCTTGTGAGATATATGGTTTTGCGACTAGTGTTCCTAACACTTCCTCAAATGCAAAAATGAGCTATATATAGAATGTAGATTTTGATGAGTTATAACACCTTTGTATTCAAAAACTTTTTTCAGCCGAGGTCGTTTAGTGCTCCGTTTGGTCGAAGTTTGACCAAGTCAAACTTTGGTGACTTTCAAAAATGGCACCTTCGGACCAGCTTTTGAAACTCTAGATGGTTTCAAATTGAAAAGTCATGAATACCGGTTTTGTTAAGCTCTTCAAGATCTACATTTGATATTAGATTCAACTTTTCATGTTTTGAAGTTTTGATGCCTCGAATTTTAAATTTTGATTTTTTACGGCATCGGACGAGTTTTCGAAGCCCTAGACGGCCTCCATTTGAAAAGTCATGAATACCAAAAATTCATAACTCATCAAGATCTACATTTGGTATTCGGGTCATTTTTGCATGTGAGGAAGTGTTCGGAAAGTGTAGTTCAAAAACCACTAGTCTCTCACAAAGTTTCATAAACTCTTTATGAGATATATGGTTTTTGCGACTAGGGGTTCCTAATACTTTCTCAAATGCAAAAATGACATATATATAGAATGTAGATCTTGATGAGTTCTAACACCCTTGTATTCAAAAGTTTTTCGGTAGAGGCCATTTAGTGCTCCGTTTGGCCGAGGTTTGACCAAGTCAAACTTTAGTGATTTTCAAATAGCACCTCCGGTGCCCCTAGCCCTGTCTCAGCGGGCGTCTGGTGGCCAAGGCGGACGGCCAAATGAACTCGACCTGGGCGACCAAGGCCAAGGCGGCACGGCGAACTTCGACACAGGCGACCAAAGGCGGACGGCACGGCGAACTTCGACTGGGCATCCAAGGCGGGGGCCGACACGGCCGAACTCGACACAGGCACCGCATTCAACGGCTAGCGGCGTGGCGGCCAAAGCGACAGGAAAATACATGGTGGGCCCGGCAAATACATGTATTTAGATTTCTAAATGAATTAAAATGTTTAAAATCATATGTGTTCCAAAGTGTTAATGTTTGGAGTCATATTTTAACAAAGCGAATGTTAGGAATCATATTTTTTGCGAAACCACTTGTTTGGAGTCATATAATAGCAATTATCTCGTTGATAGAGCATGATTTTAGAAACATTTAGAAAAAAAGAATCACTTTGCATTTGGAGTTAGTATGATAGAGAAAGACTTGTTGCAAAATTTCATTGCAAATTAAAATGAAAAAAAAAAGCTTTGGTTTGTGTTCTCGATTTTCTAGCATTTTAAGCAATTATTTTTCTATTGAAAATATCAACTCATATTTCAATCGGTGTTTTCATGAGTGTTTTTATGGTATTTCGTGAGAGTAAGCCTTCACAAATGGATTTCGTGAGAGTTTGCTATTTTTGTGAGAGTTCACCTTCACGAGTGGATGTTGCCACCAAGTTTGCATCGGTATTTTTATGAGTGTTTTTATGGTATTTATTGAGAGTAAGCCTTCACAAATGGATTTCGTGAGAGTTTGCTATTTTTGTGAGAGTTCACCTTCACGAGTGGATGTTGCCACCAAGTTTGCATCGGTGTTTTTATGAGTGTTTTTATGGTATTTCGTGGGAGTAAGCCTTCACAAATGGATTTCGTGAGAGTTTGCTATTTTAGTGAGAGTTTGCCTTCACGAGTAGATGTTGCCACCAAGTTTGCATCGGTGTTTTCATGACTGTTTTTTTTTGTGGTATTTCGTGGGAGTAAACCTTCACAAATGGATTTCGTGAGTGTTAGCTATTTTGTGAGAGTTCACCTTCACGAGTGAATGTTGCCATCATGTTAGCATCGGTATTTTCATGACTGTTTTTTTGTGGTTTTTCGTGAGTGTAAACCTTAACGAATGGATTTCGTGAGAGTTTGCTATTTTCATGAGAGTTCACCTTCACGCAGTAGATGTTGGCACCAGTTTCCATCGATGTTTTCATGACTGGTTATATTGACATTTTGTGAGTGTAAACCTTCACGAATGGAATTCGTGAGAGTTTAGTAGTTCCGTGAGAGTAAACCTTCACGAAAAAGAGGTGATTTTCATGATGGTATGTGGAGTACTCTCACGAAAAAAAGTTTTCGTGGGCGGGATTTACATTACTCTCATGAAAATATTAATTTCGTGAGAGTTTATTTTCCACTCTCATGAAAATTCGCTCCTCTCACGAAATGTCCAGTTTCTGGTAGTGTGACTGATGCCCAAACGCAGGATTGATGGGTTTGAACCATCCACTGAGGTATGCCACTCAGATAATCTACATTATAACCCCCACACAACATGGCGATTGAAATTTGCGCTCGCTCGAACACCCACCTCGCCTTCACCATTTGTCTTTCAGCTGGATAGCAAGGAAAACATATGTGACGTGCTCCTACTGTTCCTGCAGGTGAAACTCAGTGCCCTTGACATCTCGTATACAATTTAATAGAGTATAAACTGTTACTCCTGCCTTCGTATCCTACATGTTTATTAGTGATGAGACAACGGCAGGTGCACATTAACTTCAATTGCAGTACTCGGTGCGACTACGTGGAATAGGAAAAAAAACAGATCATCAATTTACACAAAGACTACCGGAGGCTGAGGCTGTACCGGCGCTTAAAAAGCGCTCGGTGAAGGCCAAATAGCCCTCGGTGGAGGCACCACCGGCGTCGCCCTCGGTACCAACCCCTCGGTGAAATATTAAACGGGGGAAAGTAGTCTACCGGCGCTCCAAAACAGCCCCTCGGTGCAAGCCGTGCCACACTTGCACCGAGGGCTCGGTCCCCCTCGCAAAACCTGCGGTCACGTCGGCGGCGTTTGCCACCGTCGGCGTCAACTACACCGACGGCTACCTCAACTGTACCCTCGGTGCATTTTATTTTTTAAAAAAAACCCCGACACGATTGTACCCGAGGGCGGCACTTTAACCCGCTCGGTGTAATATGGTCGGTTCACCGAGGGGCAGTGTTGCGCTCGGTGACTCGACCATACTATACCGAGCGCTGGTGTCGCCGAGGACCACCATTGGTGTACCTGGCAACATGGGAAGGTTTCGTTGACGTTGGTGTCAGCGATGGTTGCAACTTCAGGTCATATAACACATGTGATAATAGAACTTATGTGGAGTTGTCCTAGGTTTTGGCCATTCTATGAACCA
Organism: Hyparrhenia diplandra; assembly: GCA_015847255.1. Classification (NCBI taxonomy): domain Eukaryota; kingdom Viridiplantae; phylum Streptophyta; class Magnoliopsida; order Poales; family Poaceae; genus Hyparrhenia; species Hyparrhenia diplandra. Next base: position 1,538,913 of record JADLZK010005668.1, on the reverse strand, counting down.
ACCTTTACTGAAACATTCCCAATTTTTTTATAGCCTACATATATGATTTCATGACAACTCAATAAGTTTCATGATTTTTTGAACTTTCGTTTGCATTTTATTTAATTTTAAAACTATTCACCCACGAGTGAATGGTCATCTTCTGTTTAGGAGATGTTCAAAGTTTTGGGTCAATATCTGAACTAGGCCTCAATTTGCATTCGAAATATGAATACCATTTTTCCTTTCATGTTCCCCTATATTCGAATGTCGTGCAGTTTAAATTTGGCTTATAAAGAAAAATTCAATTAAAAGCAATAAAATCAAAATATATAGTAAATTGTTTTTAAAAAATGTCAAAATTGGATATGAACTAATAGGCAATGTATGAAAGACACACAAAAAAAATTGGACTCCAAATTGGAAAAAAAAAATGTTTTTTTACCGAGAGCACAAGTTGAGTGCTCGGGAAAAAAAAACTCTACCTAGGGTCACTCGGTCAAGCTCTCGGTAGAAAACTGTAAAAGTTTGAATTTTAGCATTCATTTCGAAATTTGGACCGGATTTCGAAATTAAAAAAAAGGGTTTGACGGGGCAGGGCGCTGCGTCGACGGAATACTGCTGGGGCGTCAACGCCACCGAGGGTAGCGAGGTGGTGCTCGGTGGAGGCAACCTCTACCGAGGGCACAGGGTACCGAGGGTGAGGCTCTCGGTACAATATCCTGTACCGAGAGGTTTATTTTTCAGAGAGGGGCTCTCGGTAGTGTGCGTAGCCACTGAGCGCTGTCCGTTGGCCTCTTAGTACACGGTATGGCGCTCGGTGGAGGCTGACTGTGCGGTAGTGCAGGGTCCTGTTCACAGATAAATAGAAGTTGTGCTGCGCATGGATTCACATAGAAAAAATGTCATGTAGGACAGGTAGCTCTGCTCACCCATTGATTACATCAGGCGTAAGGCAATATTCATGGTTAGCTAGGCATGTGAGGTATTGGGAGATGCTCAAAAACCAATGGTGCCAAGTTGGTGCGTTTAAACCCTCAGCCTGCATGTTAAAATCCATCTGTAGCAAGCAGTTCTTCTGTTTTTTGGGTGTGGATCAAAGTATTAGAGGTTCAAAATACAGAAGTGCTAGCCAAAATATAGAAGTGGGGTCTTGTGGCATTGATATATTTTCTAAAACATTAGTTGTCAAAGCTCGGGCTCATGTTGAAATCAGTCCTAGCACGCGACCATTCTGAACCTTGTATAAATATCACAGCATTTATGGCTACTGCCGTCAAAAAGTAAAAATATAATAATAGAAGTGGTAGAAAAATTATATATAGAACCAGAAAACTGAGAAATAATATGTTGTGTTGTCATAAATTAGAAAGATGTGATTAAATAATTTAAACAAATTGAGAAGCTGCAAAGTGGTGTCATCGGCACATAATCTATGCTCCTGGTCTTTCGTATCTAGATTCGTATCCAGATTGCATAGGTTGGTTCTTCGAGACTGTGATTGGGTGAATCCTGCCATAGAAGAGATAGTGTTTGGCTCCTTGTGCATGTCGTTAGGTTGCACTAGTTATCGCTACTTACAGCAAGCTATCAGCTGTTCTTCGGCTAGTTATCAAGATTGAAATCCTACGTCATGAAAATCGGGACAATGACTTCATCATCTGGTATCAAAGCTATGGTTGTCAAGGTAGGATTTTTACCATTAGGTATATATAATTCGTGCTCGTTCTAACCACCAAGAATTCATTAAAGTGTTTCGCTATAGCCCTTTGTTTCGATCTATTACTTTAGTGAGTTTTGTTTATGTTTCGGTCCATTAGAATCTTTATTTTAGTTGTTGATCATATCATCCTTTGTATGTCCATTGCACCTCTATATCTCTAAGAAAACCCACACAAAAATCTGAAACCGGTGTCATCCTTCGCATTAACTTTGTGTGTCCTTCGTGATGGATTCTTGTTTACAGCTAACTAATTATGTGTACCAAGTTGCTCCATTCGACTTTTTGTTATTACAGGAAACACATGCATGTGGCTTAATGGGCCACTTTGGATGGAAAAAGACGTATGAGATGCTAGCTGATCAAATAGAATAATGCATAGCTATCATGATTCACCACTGACGACAAAAAATAACCGAGCCTTCTTCTTACATTGAGGTCAAATTTATAGAGATGTGTGCATGAACCTCATGCCAGGTTATTATAATAATGCATTAATGCTCAGGTCCAGCATGACATGGGTACTCTCTAGTTTCTACTTTCCATTTGAATATAGAATTGAAGAAGCGCTACGAACCACATTGGGGTACAAAAGTGAAGAGTATCTGTGCCTGGAAAATAAAAGAGACTATAGAAACACACATCCAAGAGTGGTAGGATCTCGGGCAAAAGCTAGTCAAGCAAAAATCTAGGCTTAAGAGGCATTGGGAGCATAGGCACCTCTTCCCTTGTGTGCGTTCCGATCCACTACTCCACAAACGAGGTCTATCCTCGGATGCAAAATACACTAGGACTGTGAATCTCAACGAGAACCAGGGATAAAGCTTCATTTCTCCAGGTTCACGCCAACAACCGGGACTAAAGGTCCGTGGGCGACGCGCCCCAAGGCACTAAATCGGGACTAAAGGTCTCCAACAGTGGACTAAAATCATTACTCCCGGTTATAGAGTAGAACTGGGAATACTAGTTTCAGGTTTCTCTAGGTTACATCTTACAACTAGGACTAAAGGTTTTCTTTTTTTTTTTGTGCGTACTAGCAACGTCCTTTTTCCACATAAGACCCCGAGTTTCTCCTTCTTCCCACCTATGTCCTTAGCATGACATGTAGGAAAGCGTATATAAGGAAATACGTTTTCCCTTAATTACATATTTGCCATTCCGATTATAATGCTTATAACTATTGTGTTTTAAATCCGATTCGATTCATTCTAGTTCTATTAGCTTCGTGTTTCACTCTAATACACGCTTGTGTCATTCTTTAAACTAATTATAAGTGTTAAAATTTGAGTTTGATTTATTAAATTTGGAATTAATTAATAATATTTTGGTCGCACGCGGCACATAGAAAAATATAGTAATTCAAAAAATGGCTTAACAAACCTAGAATTTTGGGTGGGGCCATATTTTGGGTGTAATTGACCACCAAAAAAAATTTGAGAAAAAAGTTTGGACATAGGCGGAGCGAGACGTGCTTCACAAAGTGGTATATGGAACCCTATCCTCGCACTTAGGTTTCTCATAGTTGTGTGGCCGGTTCGCTTTGCTGTGTGCTATCGGCCTCAAACTTTTTCGAGGCGTCTACATGGCATGTGTGAAGGCCCCGCCAAGTTTGATAATTTTTCTGTAATTGTTTGGTACTTTTTCTAATTATTTTAATTACCACGCAACTTCTCCCGATAAATGTACGTTGAACTGCGACCACCCCCTAAAAGAACCGAAACGGTTGCCAAACTTTGCCGCAAGGTCACTTGCGCCCTAGGAGGCAAAACTTGTGGAGGCCGGTGCGGAATTATTTTGTTTTCAAAGTGTAAATCACCATATTTGGCGCACGCGCACGCATTACAAAAATACAGTAAATCCAAAAATGGCTTAAAAACCTAGGATTTTTGCGTGGGGGTCATATTTTGTGTGTAAATGACCACAAAAAAAAAAATTTGAGGAAGTTTCGAGTTAGGCGGAGCAGGCAGCGTGCTTCACAATGGTACAATGCGCTCGGGGACCAATCTCTGGGGATTCTAAGTTTGCGAGTTCTGAAGGGTAAACTCACGTAGATGCGAACAAGAGGAAGCACAAGTACGTCTATATATACAACACAATATATTTACCATTATATATATATATATATATATGTATATGTATATTTATATACTAATATTTTTCTTTAACTAGGACTGAAGACGGAGCGCTTCTTGAAGAATGTAACCGTCGAGAAATATCATTTCCCGGCATTGCAAGAGAGCATAGCAAGATTTATTAATGACAAGGTCTTAAAGCCCGACGGAGAGTTCTACAATGACCGAATGAAGTTTAGCTTCCAAATCGCTAGAATTCAGGACTTGAAATTGTAATCGCCCTAAGTGTGGCCGCGGTGTGACGTTGAAATACAATGCCTGCTTTTAACTATATATAATATATGTATGTTGTATGTTATTTGTGTATGCATTGATCCATTTGAAACTTTTCGAATCGCGCACGTATACATGTCATTGGCATCGTAGAATCGAATTCGAAAACCAATTTAATTTTAAAAAGAAAATGAATGAACAACCAAAAAAGAGTAGCAAAAGAAAAAAAGTCCCCTATTGTTTGTCCCGGTTCTAGACAACAGCTGGTACAAAATGAGATGACCACGTGGCTGGTACAATATGCAAAAACCACCCTATTTTTGTATCGGGTGGCGTCTACAACCGGGACTAATGGTCGACCACGTGGCTGCCAAAATGCAAAAGCGCCCCCTTCCATTATTGTCCCGGGTGTAGTGTAGAACCGGGGCAAACCCTTAGGTTTATCCCCGGTTCTAGTGCTACAGTGCAATGTTTAGTCCCGGAGGCGTAACCCGGTTACGTAACCGGGACTAATGCCCATGGTGAACCGGGGATAGACCTCTATCCTGTACTAGTGATTGTGCTCATGTCCACAATTAACACAATCCGATAGGAGAGCAGTATCTTCAAGAAACGCAGCTTTGGAATGTCCTTGATGGTCCAGTAGTGCTTCTACTACGAGAAGTGGTGTTACCTCGAACACACTGTCTAGTATAGCAGCATCATGAAACAAATGGACACAGCAACGTTTGGGCTTGGTCCATCGGTTTGAGATGACTCAATGGTACCTGTTTTCCATTTTGGAATTTTTTCCCTCTCCTCCAAGGTTAGAAAAAAAGTATAAAATTTTTTTAGATTATTAGGAATTATGTTGGCTAGAATAAGGAACAAAGAAATGCATAAACGACAAAAAATGAGTGAATATTTGGAAATTTAATAAGGTGTGAATACGAAACATAAATTACATACAACATCTCAGGAATTTTTTGAAGAAAATTTCCTATTATTTTAAGTTAGCAAAAACTCAAAAAACAATGAAACCAGTAATAATTGGGTACATGAGCTCCTTAAAAATTTTAGTGCTGCAAATGGGAACTGCACTACCAGAATCCTGAATTGCCGAAAACTGCCAAGAAATGGGGCACCTAAACCAACAAGGAAATGATCCTTGACCATAAACCGTCAAGCAAACGCACTCAAGAATAGAGTGCATTGGTGCATGAAAAATTAATTTCCTTGCGGTTTTAGCGCTCAAGGATAATTTCCTTGGAGGTCGACCGCCAAGGAAATGTTGCAACTGCCAAGAAAAGATGTTTTCTTGAGAGCCAATGATTGCCAGCGAGATACTGCATGCCGCCAAGGTAATATATATTTCCTTGGCTTCCTTTAACCTTCAAGGAAATTGTGATTTTTTTGGCTGTTCTTAGCAGCCATGGTAATTTGATTTCCTTGGAGGCCAACTCTCAAGGAAATGCATAAAAGCAACAAAATAAATATTACAATAACATATAAATTTATTGTTCTGGTTAGCAAACTGAATTGACAATGATGACATCCATATAAACATTTATTACACTACACACAGATCCATGTATCTCTGGCTGAACACCATGCATACCAATCATAAACACTTGTATCTCAATTACATGTAGATGACATATAAATTAATCATAGAGACAATTTGAATTTACATCCCATAGATCAAAACTGTCAAATGATATTATCATAAAACTTACCGTTGTATCTGTACAATAGAGATTTAATATCCCATTTTGAAGATCCATGAGGAACAAGATTTAATATCTACAAGACATACTTGACTTTGATAAATTCCTATAGCAAAATGAATCAGCAGACCTCATGATGTCACAGGACACCCATCAGGCTTCTAGATCTGCAAGAATTAATTCAGCTCCTAATTTATTCAACTCGTCAAATGTTGCAAGTGACTATCACAAGCTGTGACAGATTGTTTAGATGACAAGAACATATTTACCTTATAAATAAACAAAGCCAAGGTATGAATTTGAAGTAAAGCGACACTGCACAACACTATTACAACAACCAGCATTACTTAAGTGTAACTAAACCTGGGCACTCTAAGAACAAGACACTACATATATTTCTACACAGTGCATAGATAAAATAATTGAGCAGCGAAGCGATCAATGTGACACTACTGATGCATAACTCACTGTCCAATTGTCAAGCTATGACTTGGTCACAACACTTGAGTAGCTTTTTAAAAAACAATTAAGCATCAAACTAAACATGAAGCTTTGCTGATAAGCATCTAACAATCCTAAAATCAGGAACACGTGGGATGAGATGGGGACGGCGGCTGCGGTCATCGGGAACCAACCTGGTATGCGAGGCGGTGATAGCAAAAAAGAAACCTGTTGGGGAACTCGATGTGGATCATGCTTTTTGCGGTATCTAACGCCGCCCACGGGTGCCGCATCTAGCACCGCATCAAGTGCCGCCGATTACCGCATCCAGCACTTGCCCGCCGCCCGCCGCCCCGCCGCCCGCGCATGTTGGTGCTGCATCTGGATCTGATGATGCCGCCCGCGCTGGTGCAACATCCATGCCACCGCCACCACATCCCACGCCATCTCGGCTACCACACTACCGTGCCACCACCGAGGAGAGTGAGGGTATAGGAGAGGAGGGAGTGATAGAGAGAGGAAGGCGCCAGTGAGCATCCATCGAAGGAGAGGGGCATCTCGGGCATGGAGATTGGAGTGAGAGGCGGGCGAGCCACGAGTGGGAGCCAGAGGATAAGGTTAGGGTTTTGACGGCCTCACGGGGAGCAATGGGTTTTATTCCGCACTTCGCATATCTGAGCTGTCCAAGGTTTGATACAACGGCGAAGAGAACAACATACATCAAGACGGGCTATGGTGGGCTGTATCAAGGTTATGGGCTTTGTTTTTAGACTTAATATTTCGATATAATATTGTAGTTTGTTGTTTTGTCTAATTTTTAAAATTAAGTAGGCTTCAAATTTAAACAGCACATCACTCAAATAATATTAAAAAAATTTAATAATAAAATATATGAAAGTCCATATGTTCCATACTAGCTTATATCATGAAAAAAAGATGGAATACTCATGTTAGTTAGAATATTTCAAGTTTTGTTTACAACATATTAAATAAAAGTAATGATAATATCTAAAATGTGTCAAATGAAGTCTTTAAATTGGCATGTGATCAAATTATATTTGCATAATCTCTAGTTAAAAAATTTAGAAGATTTTACAAAAAGTTAGAATATACATTGTTCACAAATGGATATACCTCCCACAAAGTTTCATATAACGTAAGGCTAACATTGAAGCTTGTGCATCTCAAAACCTTGTCTTGTTCATACACACTTCAAATGATTTATAAATCTCTCATATTGTTCAGATAATTAACAAAGTCGTACTACACATTGTTTACAAATATATACATATCTCCACAGCTGGCGCTCTTCTCCAGCGAGAGCGAGAGCAGCACCAAGGTTGGGGAAAAACCATAAAAAAACCCAACGATTCGAATATTCCATGGAGTCCATGACCCAAGCACAATGCCAGTATTGAGACCTTTCTTGATCAATTCTCATGCTGTATCACTAGCCTTTTCCCACCAACTATCAAAAGAAGTATCTGAAGGTTGTGGTGCCAAGGAATGGAGACCGACCTACCTTAACCAATGGTACTAGAATTGTCCGGCAAAGACATAGGAGACAAGAAGGTGATTGATAGTCTCATCTTCCTGGTCACAAAGAGGGCACTGCTCCGGGTGAGGCACCCCTACGTCACGCATGGCGACCTACCGTCCAGCACCAATTATGGGCCACCAGCCATAGGAAAAAACGGCATTTGGGCGTGCCCAGGTTCTCCAAATTCCAAGAAGAAACAGTCATAAGCAGACTTGGCGGTATTTACCACTATTAGATAGCCGCCAGATGTGAACATCTTCGACATCAGGCTGTAACTCAAAGTTCTACAGCACATCCCATAGAGATGGAGGAAGTCCACAATGACACCAACCGTTAGGGCACCCTTGCTATCCGAAAACCAGATGTGATTATTAAAGGCATCCTCTGGACCGTACGACGTCTCACCGTTCTCTTTGGGATGGCTTCTAGAAGTCTAGCTGCAAGAGATCAGAGATACATTGTCCATGAATCCAGCGCTCAGTCCAAAACAAAGTGTTATTCCCATTGCCTACTTCGAAAACAACAGCCACCGAGAAGAAGGCATTAACTTGGTCCGGCACCTGAATTGGGGGCTGCTGCCCAAGGGCGGTGCGGTTTGGTTTTTTTTTCAGCCAAACCCACGTCATCCTTAGTGCCCAACTTAGATGTTTGAGATCAGAAATTCCAAGGCCACCCAGCAGGGGGGCGGGTGAATCTTTCCCAAGCAACAAGACAATGTCCCCCACGGGCATCTTTGCGACCTCTCCATAAAAACCCTTTCCGAATCTTGTCAACAGCTTTAATGGCCCATGTCGGAAACTCAATTGCCATTGCCAGATAAATAAGCATAGCAGTGAGAACGTACTGTAGCAAAATTCTCCTTCCAGCCCGTGTCAACAGATCAGCCTTCCATCCTGGTAATTTATCAGCAATTCTATTTATAATAGGCATGTGGTGAACAAAGGCATTAGACAACAGATTGATGTAAATCTTTCTCTCTACATGGACTGTCAAAAGATGTTTTCCTCTGTTAAAAAGTGGAGTTATTTTTGACTTCGAAGGAACATTCCTAGTTGAATCCCTCACGAAAAGATGAAGGGCATGCATTAGATCAGGCATTTCTAAACATTAATGTAACTAATTTCAGGCATGAATTACTTGATTTCATATTTTTGATGTAATAACTAATATTAGAAATAGTACTATTAAACACTAGTTATACGGATTATTTTAGATAGCATCACTAGGCACAACATTCTTCAGTTGGCAAAACATTTGCAAATTCACCTCTTGGGACAAAATTTTCGAGCTGATTGGGTTTGAACCATCGACTGAGGTATGCCACTCAGATAATCCACATGATAGCCCCACACAACAGGGGGATTGAAATTTGAGCTCGCTCGAACACCCACCTCACCTTCTCTATTTGTCTGTTTGCTGGATAGCGCGAGGCAAAACAAATGTGACATGCTCCTACTGTTCCTGCAGGTGGGTGAAAACTCAATACCGTTGTCGTCTCCTATAAAGTTTAATACATTGTAAACGGTGACTGCAGCCTTCGTGTCCTACATGTTTATGAGGTATGACACAACGGCGGGTGTGCACATTAACTAGCTTGAACTGCAGCACTTATTGTGCTACGTGGAATAGGAAAACAAAACAGAGCATGCTCACAGAAAGGGGCCTGTTCACATATAAATAGAAGTGCCGTATGCGTGGATTCACTTAGAAAAATGTCATGTAGGACAGGTAGTAGCTCTGCTCACCCAGTGATTACATCAAGCATAAGGCAATATTCATGGTCATAGCTAGGCATGTGAGGTATTGGGAGATGTTCAAAAACCAATGGTGTCTACATCTGTGCGTTTAAACGTCAAAATCCATCTGTAGCAAGCAGTTCTTCTGGATCTACAGTTTCTCAGGCTGGATGATGCATCTCTACTAGCAAACCCTTGCCGGGTTGGGATTACAGGTGCATTTGTACATTATGTGAAGTCCATTAGAAACAGAGAAGCACGTCCTGCATCAGCTAAGCTTTCTCTTTTTAGCTCATCATATTGTAAGTTAGTGCAGGATTTGTTCATGTTCTTCTTTTGAGTATTGTGTAGTTTGGTTTGCCTTTGGCTGCTGCTAGTCGACCATAGCCTTTGGCCTCTTGGTCAGTTTGAAACCTCCACAACTTTGGGGGCGCCACAACAAAAGCACTTGCTCCTGTTGGGCCATCATCTTCTACGTCAAGAAGTTTCGCATTGGTTGTTGTCATTTTCTTCATTGACATTGTGACACATCACCAACCGGCTGACTTGGATGCCGCTCAGCGTGCCGCAGCCTTCACGGGTCCACTAATGCCAACCAAGGAAGAGGCTATGCAGGTGCTCTTTGGTGGTGGCTTCGACCCGGTGGCCTGGAATCTGAATCGGCCGACTTGCACTACTACAGAATCGACATTTAGTCCCGGCTCATTTGGCCCTTTAGTCCCGGTTATGGAACCGGAATACGAGTTGGGGAATAGAGGTAGAGGAACCGGGAATAGAGGTAGGGGCTTTATTCCCGGTTGGGGGTACCAACCGGGAGTAAAGCTCCTGCCAGGCACGTGGCCGGCTAGAGGCCTTTATTCCCCATTGGTGCCACCAACCGGGAGTAAAGGGTTGTTTTTTTTTCTTTTGATTTTAATTCTTGATTTCATTTTAATTCCTAATCGGTTATGATTTTATCATCTCAAATGTACTCCCAAGTGTACTGTAATTCACGAACCAAACAAATCACAATCAAAAGTAATCTTTTATATATTGAATTGTACATCCAGATCCATATGTTACATAGTACTAGTATTACATAATCTTTCAAATATTCATTTACAAAACACTGAGATTCTCTATGTACGTAAATCCAAGCACGCATCAGCACCAAATCACCAAAACAGCTTGCAGTCATCCAAAGCAATATCACCGTAGCTGAGAAAAAATGAATCACATTATCAAGCATGAATCTTGTCTAGAAGCAAGGAGACAAAAGATTAAAACATAGATAAGGAGAAGAAAATGCTTACCATGAACCGAGCTCCCGCTAGATCTCCATTCATCTCACTTGCCTTCTCACGTGTGGCCCCATGGGAGCCTCCTCGTCGCTGGATGATGGTAGCCGGGAAGCACCGCAGCAGCGCAAGGGCAACCCTCGCATGTTGGCTGGCTCCGACTTGTGCCTCCTCGCCGCACTTCACCAGCTGCTCCTGCTCCATGGCCATGGCTGCTCTAGATGTGTAGATGGAGATAGAATGGGAGGCATGCGGTGGGGGGAAAATGAAAGAGAGAGTGCGGTAGAAATAATAGATGGGAGCCGAAGAGATAAGGTTGAAAGGGACTTTTACTCCTGGCTCCCAACTCCACCCGAGACTAAAGATCTTTACTCCCGGGTGCTAACACGAGCCGGGAATAAAGGTCTTTACCTTTACTCCCGGTTGATATTATCAGCCGGGAGTAAAGCTAAATTTTGGCGGGCCACGAAAAATTTTGGCGCCCAGGAGCTTTATTCCCGGTTGGGGTGAAGAACGGGGAGTAAAGGTACTCCCGGTTGGTGTCCCCAACCGGGAATAAAGGTAGTGGATGCGTGGGAGCGGCTTGCCGTCGTGGCCTTTACTCCCGGGTGGAGACTCGAACCGGGAATAAAAGTACCTTTTATTCCCGTTCGATTTGAACCGGGAGTAATCGCGTTTTTGGGCTCGAGAAGAGAAGTCGTTTGTGTAGTAGTGTTGGATGAGGAGGGGCAGTAAGGCCTTCCTCAGTTCCACCTAGTCTGTCGTCCAGTTCACCTGTAATCACAAGCTCTTGTTGCCCGTGGGCCGTAGCTCAGTAATCCTTAGATTATTGATGTTTGTGTTTGTGTTTGTAACCTAAAACTCTCTTTCTTAATGAATTACGTGCAATGCACGTTCGAGAAAAAAAATCATTTTTTCATTGTTGTGACTCCTACAACCGGACGTTGAGAGGGGTGTGGAGCGCACGATCAGCCCCATCAGGAGTTCAGGGGAGGCGCCAGGTGCCCAACAAGCTGCTGTGGGCTGGCCACAATAAAGGCCCGCACAAAACCGCACGGTCTGCTGGACTGAGCTGATGGCCGATTCAGGCGACCCTTGGACCTGTCCTCACAGCACATCGACAGATGCCGAGGCAGCTGCAATCTCAGCCTCGTGCTCCATGGGGAATGAGGAGTTCAGGGAGGCGGGGAGCGCCGTCGGTGCCGGAACGTTCAGGCCGGAATGGATAACCTAAACCATTTGTAATTGAATCCCCATGATCTAAGGTCAGTCTCAATGGGAGTTTCATGAGTGTTTCAGGCACATTAAATGTAGCGCCACATCAGCAAAATTTTACTTTTTGCATTAAACTCCTAGGAGAGAGAATGAAAGAGTTTCACCATGGTGAAACCTTTGGGCACTGTTTCACATGCGTTGGAAACTGTGTGAAACCCCCATTGAGACACAAATAGAGTTTCACCATGCAACTATGCAATTAAACCATGCAATGAGAGAGAGCTTGTGGGACCCTTGAGCCTATGAAACTGTGCAATGAAACTATACATTGAGGGAGACCTCTATTTGATGTCAAAGTTTCATATCTTGGAAACCGGGAGGTGAAACTCTCCATTGAGACTGGCCTAAATAAATGAAAGAAGACAACATGTGTCCCTGATTATACATTCTTTGTAACGTAAATAAGTTTATTGATACTCAGCTGTCTTGATTAGTCGTACTCACAGGCTGATAAGCATGCATGGGCTTGTGTGTGACCAAAGGGATATATAGGCTAGCTGGACTGAGCCGAAGGCCGATTCAGGCTGATTACACATTCTTAGTTCATACTGCACAATAGCTAGCTGTCGAGCATGTGTAAATCCAGGCTTGAGAGGCATTGGGACTATACATATCTAATGTATCATGTGTACCGAACCCGAAGCAAAGGAAAGCCGTCATGAGAGCTTTTGACAGACCAGGGATTAGCGTGAATCAAGGCGTGGAATGGGACACTTCTCCCCTCGTTTGCGTTCATCACAGTGTCCACATCTCCAGTGCCCTGCTCGACTCCGACGGCCGATCACTACGTCAGCTTCCTTGTGCTTTATTGAATGACGTGGCCGCGATCCTCTTCATTGGCTAGCAGCATTTGTTTCCAGATCTACGATTTTCTTGCGACCATTAATAGATGACACTTGTGAGGATATACAGGCTTGAGTTGATCATTAATAGATGGCTTAGCTCAAGGGCCCATGTCGCGTGGACCGTATTTAAGAGTTATGATGACAGTTGCTAAGTTATATCGACCCAACTTAAATAAAAACACACACAACAAAAATAAACTTATTGCAGGTTCACAACTAAAGAGTCCAAGGCCGTAACTAAAGGACCATCCATTCGATGCGAAGAACTGCATGGCTCTCTTGATTATTTATTCAGATGTGTATTGTTTACAGTCCACGCGACATGGGTTCTTGGTAAGTTGTTGGCTCTTAATAAATACAAGATTGAAGAGGAAGAAACTCATGTGGATCCTAAAGCTATATAAAAGCATGTCTTGAATGAAGAAAGTGCACGGTAAATGTTTAGGATGGACAGCGAGCTCCTCTGTGTACAAGCTACGCTGACATCTGCTTCATGTCAACAAGTGCTCCATAGCACTTGTTTAGCACGGGAAATGTTATGTGCTTCATGTCTCGAATGAAGAAACCCAGTGGAAGCAATATGATTAGGAGTCTTCAGCGAAGACTTCAACTGATTCGTAGTCGTTGCCCAGGTAGCCCAAGTGACCGGTGCCGTACGCTGATATCTGCTTCATGTCAACAAGTGCTCCAGAGCCTCATCGCGGATCAGCTCCATTTCAATCAGCCTCCATATGCGAAGGAACCCCACGATCAGCCCCATCAAGCGCCCTGTGCCTCGGGCGCCCACCAAGCAGCTCTGGGCTGGCCTCAATAAAGGCCCTAAAAAGCAGCGTGGTCTGCTGGGACTGGCCCGAAAGGAACAGGGATGTCGAGGGAACTGCAATCTCAGTTTGAGCACCATGGAGGACGGGGAGTACAAGGAGCAGGGGAGAGATAGGGATATGGAGGTTGGGAGCATGCTAGGGCGCCGGAACGTCGAGGCCGGAGTGGCCACCGATGGCAGAGCATGGTTCAGCTCAGCTCACAGCTCCCTCCAGCAAATGTAAACTGAATGCAAATCCTGTTTTCTTCCATGGAGTCATGGACGGTAAGAAACTAGTAGGAGCGATCATAACGTTCTTTTATCAAGCACGGTGTATGTCCCTGCAGGTGGCACTCGACCCTCTTCACAACTCCTAGCTATATAGTTTAATACATTATAATAAGGCAGAGTGACAAATTGTGGGTGCACACATGAATTTGAATACATTATAAAGAAGTCTTTTGTGTGCTACATTATAAAGTGGGACTGTTTGCTGGACAGCCCCTGATGACCATGATACAACTGTGGATGCACACAATAATTTGAATTGCAGTACTCAGTGTGCGTACGTGGAATTCGCAGATAAATAGAATGTTGTGTTGCATATGGATCCACTTAGAAAAAATGTCATGTAAGAGAGGCAGCTCTGCTCATGATCACGTCAACCATAAAACAATATCCATGGTCGTCGCTAGGCATGTGAGGTACTGGGACATTTTCAAAAACAAATGGCGAGCCTGCAAGCTCAAATCCATTCATTGCAACTAGCTATTCTGAACCTAGATTCTGAGGCTCTCGATGCATGGCTGCAAGAAAGCCCTTGATGGGTTGGGATGTCCTTTTTTCCACGGGTTGGGATTACAAGTGAATTTGTACAAAATGTAAAGTCCGAAGGAAAAGGTGAACTACGAGCTGCACCAGCTCTCTTTCTTCTTGTTAGCTGATCGTTGATTGTTTTGTTAGTTCATTCAAGACTTCTTCATGTTCTTGTTCTGAGTGAGTAGTGTGTACATTGGTCTGCCTTTGACTGCTGTTAGTTGATCATAGCCTTGAGCTTCTTGGTCAGTTTGAAACCTCTGCAATTCTTACTAGTTTGGGGGCGGCATAGGCACAAAGGCACTTGATCCTATCGGACCATCAGCTTCTACCTGAAAAGCTTCCTATTGGTTGTTGTCATTATGTTCGTTATTGTTGTCTCCTACTACTGGAGGTATAGAGGAAGTGTCGAGCCATGGGTGTCGGAGAGTCCTGTGGTTCTTATGCAAACAATCACATTGGGTCACAATTGATAGTTTAGTCAGGAATAACACGTGTATAGTGTGAAGTTATTTAGCTGCATTTCTTTTTCATCGTGAGAGGTCACCTTCGAATAACCAGTGATGTCTCAGCTCGATTGCTGGATCATCCAGTGATGTAAAATCCCACGGTATCTAGTTTTTGTCAATTAATCGGTCCAACACCATATGTCTTGCTCCTATGGACCAATCATCGAGCAAAGAAAGTACCTACTACTAGAAAAGATCATGCTTGGCCATTGTTCTATACAACAATGATCAAATATGATTCAAGTTTTTGGTCTGTGTAAAAAGAGAATATAATTGCTAATACTTCTGTTTAGCAAATTAATAATTCATGTTCAGTGTCATTTCTTTCAGGCATCACAATCATCGGCCACTGGTCCTGGTGCTTCGGCCACTGGCGGGGACGCAGGATCATCAATCTATCCAATATTTCAGAACAATGATCTTGAAGGGGCACATCTACTGCGGAGAGAGAGACATCACGATTCTGTCATCCCCAGTGGGGTTGTCAAAAATAAAAAGGAATCACATATCCCTGATTGTACAAAGGTAGTGTAAATTTGTTGACTTATACCCTGCTGCCAAAAGTTGGTTAGTTGTACTCACAAGCTGATAAGGCTTGTGCTAGTAGAGGGCCAAACAATACAAAGCTTCACCCTTAATAGGCTGTGCTAAAATTTCAATAGAGTATAATGGGCTACAGCCTACATACATTGCTTCATGCATGGTATTCTTTGGAAACACTAAACTCTGGACCAACCCACATGAATTGGCCCACTTTTGATTTGGGCATCAATTATTTGCGTGCGGAAGACATACCTGACATACACATGAAAATATTCCGAATATGCAAGAGAACACAACGCAACAAAAAAGGAATACAAAGTAAATGTACTGCAGCAGCAACTGTCGGGAGATAAGCATGAAGATGCTCTCGAAGTCTCCTCGCTTCTATAAAGCGAGAAGCTCGGCGCTGCATTCGACATCGAAGACCACACCCGCGTTCGACGACCTCAACCAGCAAACACCAGCATCCACACTCTCTACCACCATCCACTGAAGACCTCCCCCATCACCATGAAGACCATGATCTCAGAACACTTCTCAAGATCATCCACCACCATAATCGGTATTAGAATCTCCCCTCTCCACTGCCGTTGTATTATTCCACCGGTATTTTAAAGAATAATGGCAGACAGTGACCTTCCTATGCTTGTAAGGTAGTCAGGTTTGTGCTAAGTGCTTGGGTTTCCCGGAAGGGAAAGCTGTATCTAAGCTTGCTCTGTGAAATGGATTGAGCCTTTCTGTGTTAAATCCATGTTGTCCTTTATATGGTGCGATGTCTCTATGATAGGGACCGTTGAGGAGAAACCTCTGCGTGTGTTGTTCTTGAGTTAGCCCAGTCAGAGGCATTTCTAGAGAACCCTTTGCGCAGAGAAGTGTTCCCTTCGGGTGGAACTGCCTAGGGAGACGATAGAGTCTGAGTCCTATATGTCTGTGGTCTAAGATAGCAAGGGAGAAGACCGGGTTGGCCTGGTTCTGAAGCAGGTTAGTGATGCATGCGGTGACTACTGAGTAGGATCAACACAAGCATAGTCGCATGCACAGCTGAAAAGTTTGGTCTCACCAACCTTTCAAACATATTGTGAATTATCCACACACATAGTTCACTCACTTGCACTCATAAATATTCACGCACTGTCCTCCATAATATCTAGTCGATTGCCCCGAGTAGTAGCAAGAATTTGCATCCCGCATAATATCCCGCATAATCACACAATATTCGTGCATCCACCATTTACGCGTAATTTCTTCAAAGTGCTCTGTATAGTGAAGCATAGTAGCAAAGTTTGGAAGTGCCAGAGCCACTCAACCACTCACGGTGAAGTGCTCGTGCACTATTTTATTTCCCAATTTGAATGGTGTCTGTATTTTGAATAGTATCACGAATTTGAATAGTAACACTTGAATTTGAATAGTGCTGTGAATAGTAACTCCAATTTTTATTATTGAATTTTGAATTTCCGTTCAAAGTTTGAGTTTCCGCAGCCGAAAACAATATATTTATGTATATATATATATTTCTGATTGTTCTTGTTCTTCTTTCACCAATTTAATATTCATTGTTTGTGGTTATTTTGTCATTGCTTGCAAGTATAATTTTCCAGTTATTTTTCTGCAGAAAGAATCCTATTAATGAATGGATCTTCTCATTTTTCTTGAGAAGAAAAACAGAAAAATGCATAGCTATCATGATTTACCACTGACTACAAAATAGCAAAAAGCCTTTTTTCTTTCATTGAGGTCAATTTATATAGGTGTTCGATCAAGAATCTAATGCAGGTTATAATAATGCATTGATACACTGGCACATCATGACATCGGTACTCGCTTTGTGAGATAAAAATTGTAAAAGGCCAACGTATCACATTGGAATATAAAATGGAAGTGAAGTTCTGCATGGAAAACAGAAGAAACAACCGACACAAATGCAAGAGTGGTAGGTTCTTTGGTCGTGGTGTTGCTATGTCTCGAGCAAAGCTAATCAAGCATAAATCTAGGCTTAGGAGGCATTGGGAATATAGACACCACTGCCATTGTGCTTGTGTCCACATCTACCAGAGTTTCATTGTGTTGATTTTCGTTCCTTTGTGCTGATGTCGACAGCACAATCCAGTAGCAGCGCAATATCTACTCAATTGAGGCGGCCGATCCCTGCCTGCTGTGGGTCCCGTGGACTAGGTGCTCCGCGCCTCCATTGGAGGCAGCCGACCGCCATGCCATGGCCTTGCCCCCGCGCATGGAGGCTCCCTGCGGCGGCGGCGCTTTGGTGGCGTCGTCGAACTCGAACGGCCTGCCCGTGCCTGATGGCGCTGCCGGATGAACTCGAGGATATAGGGTCTTTGTTGCTCTGTCCACTGGAGTTGAAAGTGAATTTGAGGCCCTATTTTTTCACCCTAGCATGCAAATGATATTTTTAAGGGCTCAATTTGCATGCCCCACTGGAGATGCTCCTAACGGGTTGGGATTACACGTGGATTTGTACATTGAGTGAAGTCCAAAGAAAACGGTGAAGCACGTATTGTGTCATCTCTGCATCATCTTGTTAGCCATGGGCTTCTTGGTCAGTTTCGAACCTCTGCAATTCTGACTAGTTCGGGGGCAGAACAATCACAGAGGCACTTGCTCCTATTGCTTCATTGTTGTCTCGTACTACCGAAGGTAGAAAGGATTACGGAGCCATGTGTCTTGGACACTGCCGTGCTTGTTGTAGCCTTTCAAAGGCACTGTGGGATTAGATCCTTTGGAAAGAAGAACGGTGGGTGACAATTGATAGTTTACACCGTAGAATAACATGTGTATAGTGTCTAGTTCTTAATTGAGTTGCATTTCTTTTTTCATCATCGGACCTGCTTTGAATATCCAGAGATGTCTCACCTCGATTGCTGGATCATTCAGTGATGTAAATTCCTAAAGTACCTCCTGTCAATAGTACAGTCCAACACACCATATTGTCTTGGTCCTATTGAAAAATCACTGGATTGGGCATGTCTGTTCCATCGAGCAAATGATGTACGTACTGCTAGAAGATATTAAGCGCTGCCGTTGTTCTATAAAACAATGGATAAAATCTGATTCATGGATAAAAAATGGAATATAATTTCCAATATTTCTGTGTAGAAACAAATCGTGCTCAACTTCACTTCCTCTATATCCTTCATAATCATGGGTCCAGCGCACGGCACTTTTGAACTGGATACCTGCCACGCTAACCAGATAGCAGCGTGTGCCAACCAACTGTGCCACAAATTGGGAGTTGTGCTGCATCACCGGCCATGCCAGAGGACTGCACCATTGGATCCACGGTTCCTTGGTTCTAGTTACAACACTAAGCCACTGTGCCACCTAGTGGGACAGTTTGGGGACTCGGTTCCATCATCAACCACCTGCCTGGACTTAGTTTTAGATAGTAAGAGATAAATGATCCGTATACTTGAAAAGTAAACCACACTTTGCATCGTGTGGCTTCTTGATACTTGCCTCTCAATTAAGTGCATCATTTAAAAGGGAAGTACTCTATCCGCATCTATAAAATGGAATTCCATGCACTTGTGTAAAAAGAGAGAACAAGAAAGAGGTATGAGGATCATCAATCTACCCAATATTTTAGAAGGAGCACATATACTATGGTGAAATACATCATGATTCTGTCAACCCAGGTGGTGCTGACTGTAAGCGAAAAAAGGCACCACATAATCTATTGTACATATATAGCGTAAATTTGTTGACTGATACTCTGCTGTCCGAAGTTAGTGTTACTCACAAGCTGATAAGCATGGGAAGTGTGCTGATAAGCATGGGCTTGTGCTGGTAAGAGGGCCAAATAATACAAAGCTTCATCCTTACTGGGCTGGGCCAAATCTTCTGAAGTGTAATGGGCTACACACATTACCACATGCATGTATGTCTTCGGAAAGACTAAAATTTAGAGCAACTCACATAAACTAGGCTATTTTCAGGTTGGAACCGAATGTCTAAATATACACTGGCTAATAGTTTAGGCGTCGTCTGGTTTTGTGATTAATGGTCAACCTGGCAGGATCATTCATTCATTCTAGGCCACTGTTTTGTTATTATTGAGTCAATAGATTTTTAAAATTTTGGCTGGAGAAAAATGACAACAATTTTCAGCTGTCATGATTTACCACTGACTACAAAAACACCCGAGCCTTGTTCTTACGTTGATATAGATTTATAGAGGTGTTCATGGACCTAATGCGAATAAAGAATTGAAGAAGGGCAACGTACCACATTGGAGCTATGAAAATGAAGAGCAATTGTGCTTGAAAAATCAAATAGACAAAAGACAGACATGCAAGGGAGGCTGGTTCTTAGATCGTCTTATGTCTTGAGTAAACTCTAGTCAAGCATAAATCTAGGCATAAGAAGCATCCTTCCTCTGCTTTTACTCATGAACCATTGGGCATTGTATTAATGAACCATCACCAGGCCCACTCTGTTTTTTTGTCTTCTGGGGAAATCAAAGCAAAACGAGTCATGATATAGCCGCTGCTGATCCTGGAACGAACAAGTGATGCCATTTTTCTGAATTGTGATTGTATATAATATGAATTGTGATTGTACCATTTTTCTGCTGCGTCTAGGAGGGATGTTATAACAGCCAGTACGCATTAAATTTAGATGCAGCATCTGAGCTTCAAATCATAAATAAATAGAAGATGTGCTGACTATTGATCCAGTAAGAAACATGTCATGTAATGGCCGACGGTGGCTCTGACGGTTATGTCAACCATATGGCAATATTGATGTTCGTAGGTCGGCTTGAGAGACATCAGGACAGTGTCTACAACCACCAAAGAAAGTTGTCGTTCCGAACTTAGAGCACAAATGTGATTACGACAGTCAAAAGACAGCATATTAGAAGAAGATTGAGGTAGCAACATTATGGAACAATAAAGCTGAGAAACAATATGTTGTGCTGTGATGAATGCACCAGTAAGAATGACAAGACAATGTCTGCTAATTTTACTACACCACAATCCAAACCAGTTTGAGTACCACCATCTCCACCTCTGCCTGCACACGAAGCTAAGGGCGGTGGAGTCTAGGAGCATAGTAGGACAGGGAGCACAGTCAAGATGTTGAAGGGAAACATCTCTTCTGAAGAGCATGACGGCTTTCTTTGGATATATTTGCTTTATCATGCACAAGTGGACCTGCAGGGATTCGAACCTATATACGCCTCGCCTAACAGGCACCGATGCTTAAGAAAGCAATTTAGTTTGACTTAGTTCATCACACAATTCTTGTAGAGAATTGAAGTTTTTTAGCTTGATATGAGAATAAATGGATAACCTCAATTTTTTTTAATCGAATCCCCTTGATCTTAATGAATGAAAGAAGACACCATGTGTCAATGATTATACATTCGTAACGTAAATAAGTTTATTGATACTCTGTTGTCTTGGGTCCTACTGACAGGCTTATAAGCATGGGCTTGTGTGTGACAGGTGTGCTGATAATTATAAGCATGGGCTTGTGTGCCAAGCTATACAAAGCTTCGTCCTAACCTCAAGCCAGTTTATAATAGTACATTGTGTGCCAAGCTATACAATGCTTGGTCCCTACTCTCTAGTTGCAATATGAATAAAGAATTCAGGAAAGGGACTACCACATAGGAGCTATAAAAACTAACAAGCTCGGTCTTGTACCTGTAAAATAAAAGAGTGAACATACACAGATGCACGAGTGGTATTCTTAGTTCATACTGTGTATTGATGCTAGCCGTCAAGCATAGATCCGGGCTTGAGAGGCATTAGGACTATACGTACCTAATATGTCCCTTGGCAGACCAGGGATCAAGCTGTGGAATGGGACACTTCTACCGTCGTTTGCATTCCTCATAGTATCCACATCTCCATAGCAGATAGCACAGCTTGGCATCATGGCAGCGCCCTACTCGATTCCGGCGGCCGATCACTACGTAGGCTTCCTTGTGCTTTATTGAATGACGTGGCTGCTCTCCTCTTCATTGGCTAGCATCATTTTTGTTTTCAGATCCGCGATTTTCTTGCTTAGCTAGTTGACCAATAATCAATGGCACTTGGGACGATAGGCTTGTTGACCATTTAATAGAAAGCTTAGCTCGAGAACGGAGAACCCATGTGGCATGGACTGTACTTAACAGTTACGATGACACTTGCTAAGTTATCTGGAACCAACTTAAACAAAAACACACATGAAAAAAAAAACTTATTGTAGGATCACAACTTAAAGAGACCAAGACCTTAACTAAAGGACCATTCATTTGATGCGAATAACTGCATGGCTCTTGATCATTTATTCAGATATGTATTGTTTACGGTCCACGCGACATGGGTTGTTGTTGGCTCTTAATAAATACAAGATTGAAGACGGAGGAACTCATGTTGGAGCCTGGAGCTATATAAAAGCAAGACTCGAATGATTGAAGGGCACGGCAAATGTTTAGCATGGACAGCGGGCTCCTCCTCTCAAAAAAGTTATACAGTAGATAGAAAAACAATGGAAGAAATAGGATTAGGAGGAGTCGGGATTATTTGCCCTTCGATGAGTGGGGTTGCAGTGGTAGACAGACCTATGCCGATCAGGGACAAGCACAGATTCTGTTTCTCAGAGGAGGTAGAGGGGTACGGCACAAGGAACACCACTGACATTTATCGGTTGCTGCGCACCCTCACTGTGCTGTACCTTGAAGCCCACGATCAGCCCCATCAGGGGCCCTGTGCCTCGGGCGCCCAACAAGCTGCTCTGAGCTGGCCACAACAAAGTCCTGCAAGAAACATCGCGGTCTGCTGCACTGGGCCGATTCAGGCCACCCTGATGAGGCAGCGCATCTACAGATGAGGCAGCTGCAATCTCAGCCTCGAGCTCCATGGAGGATGTAGACTCCATGGAGGAGGGGAGAGATAGGGCTATGGAGGTGGGGAGCATGCGTCTGTGACGGAATTTCGAGGCCGGAGTGGGCACCGATCGCGGAGCAGGGTTCAGCTCAGTTCACAGCTCCCTCCAGCTAATGTAAACATCATTGCTTCATATGGTACATGTAAAATGAATGCAAATCTTGTTTTTGTTTTCTTCCATGGAGTCATGGACGGTCATAAACTAGTAGGAGCGATCACAACTTTATTTTATCAAGCACGGTGTATTTCTGTTCCTGAAGGTCAAACTCGACGCACTATGACTGCAGCCTTTGTGTGCTACATTATAAAATGGGACTGTTTGGCTGACACTCTCTGATGACCATGATACAACGGTGGGTGCACACATTAATTTGAATTGCAGTACTCAGTGTGCGTACATGGAATTCACTGATAAATAGAAGCTGCGCTGCATGTGGATCCACTTAGAAAAAGAGTCATGCAATAGAGGCAGCTCTGCAAGGTGTCCACCTAGTGATTATACCAAGCATAAGGCAATATTGATGGTCACAGCTAGGCATGTGAGGTATTGGGACAATTTCAAAAATTAAAGGCATATTAGGTGCTCCTCATGTGGAATATTAGCCAACATGCTAAAATCCAACCATAGCAACTAGTCATTCTGAACCTAGATTACGAGGCTTGATGCATGGTTGTGAGCAAGCCCAAAGAAAACAGAGAAGCACATATTGCACCAGCTCTGACTACCGGACTCGCCCTCTTTGCCAAGTGTCGTGAGCACTCGGCGAAGGCCGATATATACAAGGCAAAGCGCACTTGGCGTACAAGGTGACGACAAACGTGGCTTTGCCGAGTGTCCTTTATCGGGCACTTTGCCGAGTGCCCAGAAAACACTCAGCAAACAAAAGTACAGATGATGGCTCGCTGACGGTGACGGCAGGCTTTACTGAGTGCCCATGATCACTGGTCTTCATTGTTGCCTCGTAGATACTACCGAAGTTTGAAAGGATTATGGAGCCTTCTGTCTTGGACAGCCCTGTGCTTAAGTTGCAATATATGGAGCCATGCTTAAGTCCATGTGTCTAGGACTGTACGTGTATAGTGTGAGGTTCCTATGTTGCATTTCTTTTTTCATCATCAGATCACCTTTGAATATCCAGTGATGTCTCAGGTCAACTGCTGGATAGTAGCTAGTGATGTAAGTTCCCAAAGTATCCTCCTGTTAATAGTGCAGCCGAACAAATACTGTCTTGATAGATTTTTTTTAATTTTAACCCTTTTTTAAAAGAAAATCTATTTTTGACCCGGGCCAGACTTAAATTCCAGATCTAACCCTTTTGGCCGTGCCACAGTTCAATGCGCGGGATTTGTACATTGCCGCGGCATGCATGTGGGTGCCGCGAGGCAGCTCACGTGGCAAGTCTGCATGCGTGCCGGGCTGACGTGGTAGGTCCTGCCTTGCCCCAGATCAGGGCGCGGCAGTGCTATGCCAAGATCCGGGGCGCGGCGGTAGTTCAGTAGTGGTGTGTGACACTAGGTGTGCACAGTGGGTGGGCCTAGTTGTTGTACCCTATGAGAGAGGTGATGGGATTGCTATTGCATACCATGGAAGTCGTGTGAGAGATGGGAAGAGTGGGTGGGCCTGGTTGCTACTGTCATATAGGGAGACGTGATGTGATTGCTATTGCATGCGTGTTGAGTGGGCCCGACAAAAGGGAGAAGCCTATGACAGTAGCAGTCTGAATCGATTTAGAAATCTTTAAATATTTCATTAAAAACTAAATTAAAAGATCTTTACAATGTATACTAATTATTCATGTTTTAAGATATATATGTTTTTATCAAAATTATTCATCAAGAAGCACACAAGATAAATATTTTAGAGCAAAGAAAATATATCGATACAAACCATAGCCCCTAGAGCTCCTCACACCCACTGTGACATCCACCCCTCTCTCCGCTCACCTCACACCCATCCCACCTCCCAATCGCGTGCACTGCCATCATTTATAGTAACTCTCACTAGTCACCAGGACTAGCACAGTGCGTTGCTTCATGAAAATGTATCTAATAAAATGCAATACTCCCTTCGTCCCAAAATAAATGTAATTTTTGACTCGTAGAAAAACTGCATTTGATCTCATGTCTTATTCAACTCTTTTTAAAAATATTATTACTTTTGTTATGACTTATTACATCACTAAAGATACTATAATAATGTTTTATTTATTTCATAATTTACATAAAATTTTTAAATAAAACGAGTGGTCAAACATAGTTTCTAAAAGTCAAAGAATTAAGTTTATTTTGGGACGGAGAGAGTAATCTGCAATTAAATTGCAAACATATATACACTCTCCGTCCCACAAATAAAAGTCTATGTTTGACTTTTTACAATCGATGTTTGACTATTCGTTTTATTAAAAAAGTTTTAAAAAAAAATAATTGTTTTGTTATGACTTATTTTATCATTTGATATACTTTCATAATTATTTATTTATTTTATTATGTGCATAAAAAACTTAAATAAGACAAATGGTCAAACAAGGATTATAGAGGTCAAAAACGAACTTTTATTTCTGGAACCGAGGAAGTACGAACTGTGGTAGGGGCTAACTGTTGTGGTATGCATGGCAAGGTGTCGTGGTGAGAGAAAATGATAGCCAGCAGGCGCATGCTGTCCCTACGTTTGGGCCGGCTACAGTACACCGTCTCTTAAAAAACTACAGTACCCCATTTCTCCTCTATTCATGAAGAGTGAACCCAAAAAGTGTTATAGTACCCGTCACATAAAATCTTTTAGCGCATAAATAAAGTATTAAATATAGTTAAACAGAAAAAACTAATTGCATAGTTTGACTGAAAAGTGTGAGACGAATCTTTTTAGCCTAGTTAGTCTATGATTGGATAATAATTAACAAATACAAACAAAAAAAAGTGCTATCGAACCCAAAATATGTCACCAACTAAACATAATACTGGGAGAGAGAAGAGAGATTTTTACAAATTTTTGTTGTAGAAAACTCGGCTGACACTGTAGTACGATTGAAATGACAAGTTGACCAACTTTTTGCAACTATAGAAATTACTGCGGCTGCGTCATGGTTATATGCACGACACTGCCGCGCCCGATCTGGGGCGCAGCAGGACCTGCCACGTCAGCCCGGCCGACATGCAAACTTGCCATGTGAGCTGCCTCGCCGCGCCCATATGCATGGCGTGGCAGTGTACAAATCCCGCACATTGAACTATGGCGCGGCCAAAAGGGTTAGATTTGGAATTTAAGTTTGGACTGAGTTAAAAATAGATTTTCTTTAAAAAAAAGGGTTAAAATTAAAAAAATTCTATTGATATTAGTGACCAATTACTGGAATGGCCATATCTCTATCCTGTCAGGCAAAGGAAGTACCTACAGCTCGAATATATTCAGCATTGCCATTGTTCTCTTAGGCAATGGTCAAATTTGATTCATGTTTGCTGTCTGTATAGAAAAGGGAATAAAATTTTGAATACTTTTGTGTCGAAAAAAAATCATGCACGGATTGATTTCCTACATCCATCACAATCATCGGTCCAGCGCTGCAGCGCACCATACTTTGGAGTCAGATACCTGCAATGCTCCCCGGATTTGCTGCGTGTGCAAACATGAATCAATCGTGGATCCACCATTGTTTCCACGATTCCTTGGTCCTGGTCCTTACTGAGCTGTGTGAACACTTTTGCGAGGGAGGTCAGAAGTTGGTTAGTGGTACTCACAAGCTGACAAACAGGGGCCAAACAGTACGAAGCTTCATCCTTACAGGGCTGGGCTACATTTTCTGTGAAATATATATATAGTGGGCTACATACATTTCCACATGTGTTATTCTCTGACAATACTAAAATTTGGACCAACCCACATGAACTGGCCTAGTTTCAAGTTAGAACCGACTTTTTAAATATGTACCAGGTAATATTTCCAACTTTGTCCATTATTTTGTGATTAATGAATACTGCTGCTTCGTTAATCAATTCAGTTATTCTTGGCCATAGTTTTGTCATTGTAGTTATCTGCAATCGAGTATAAATTTTTCAGCTGAAAGAGTCCTATTATTGAATATATAGAATTTTGACCAGAGAAAAGATGAAAAATGTATAGCTATCATGTTTTGCCACGCTGAGGCAAATTTATAGAGATGTCCATGTACCTCATGCCCGGTTATAATAATGCAGTAATGCACTGTGCTGAATGACATGGGTACTCACTAGTTTCTAGATGCAATTATTGTGAACAAATAACTGAAGAACCGTTACCGAGTTGGAGATATAAAAACGAAGGGCAGCAGTACTCAGTGTGTGTACGAGGAAAACATGAGTGTGGTAGCACCCTACTCGATTCCGGTGGCCGAGCACTACGTTGGCTCTATTGAGTGACGTGGCTGCTCTCCTCTTCATTGGCTAGCAACATTTTTTCTTTCCAGATATGCAATTTTCTTGCTTAGCTAGCTACATTTGAGGAGCTCTGAACTGTAATCGATGACACTTGTGAGAACCCATATGTCTCGTGGACTGTATCTAAATGTTACAATGACACTTGCTAAGTTGTCTACACCAAACTTAAACCAAAACACACACGGAAATAACAAACTTATTTCTGCGTTGTACTGTGTAATCTCAAAAAGAGACCAAAACCGTGACTAAAAAAGTACCATCCATTTGATGTGAAGAACTGCATGACTCTTCATTATTTATTTAGATGTGTATTGTTTACGGTCCAGGCGACATGGGTTTGTGTTGTGTAGTTGTTGGCTCTTAATAAATACAAGATTGAAGAGGCAGAAACTCATGTTGGAGGGTGGAGCCATATAAAAGCATGACTCGAATGAAAAAAGAGCATGGCAACTCTTAAGGATGGACAGCTCCTCTGTGTGCAAAGCTACGTATGGTAGATAGAAAAACAATGGAAGAAATAGGATTAGGAGGAGTCCGGATGATTTGTCCTTGTCTCTAATGGGGATTTCAACGAAGACTTAAACAGATTCGTAGTTGTTGCCCAGGTAGCTCAAGTGACCGGTGCCATATGCCGCCACCAGCTCCATGTCAAGCAAGTGCTCCTTAGCCTTCGGACGCCGCAGATCAGCTCCACGCATGTCAAGCAGCTCCATATGCCCAGGAAGCCCAGGATCAGCCCCATACACATCAAGGGCCCTGTGCCTTCGGCGCCCACCAAGAAGCTCTGGGCTGGCCCTATAAAAGGCCCGCAGAACCTTACTGCATCAGTTCTGCTTCGTCTTGTTAATTAGCATTCGACTTCATGGAATTCTGACTTGTTGCAGAATCACAGAGGTATGTGTCTTGGACAGTGTCGTGCGTGTTGTAGCCTTTCAAAGGTAGAAAGCAATATGGAGCCATGTGTCTTGGATAGTGCCGGGCTTGTTGTAGCCTTTCAAAGGCACCATTTCATTATATCTTTTGGAAACAACCATGGTGGGTGACAATTGATAGCAGAGCAACTCTAATAGTTTGCTAAATGAGGTTGCTATTCTTGAAAAATTGGCAAAACATGAAAAATTACTCTACAACTGTTTGCTAAATAAGGTTGCCATCTTTATCAACTTGCTATCCCTCCCTTCCGCAGCGCGTATATATACGCCTTCAGATACACGATACACATCCATGCGTATTAGAAGAGATGGAAGAGCATAAACACAATTTTGTTTGTTTTAGGGTTCCTGATGTAAGTTCTCAAGAGGTGCAAGGGTATAAAAACATACTTTTGTTTCTCTCTTAGGGTTCCTGATGTAAGTTACTTCTTAGTTTGGCATGTGAATTATGACAAACTGTTGGAGATCAACTTTTTTTTTTTACTTGACATGTCTTTTTTAGAAGTTATGTCAAATTTGATTCATGTTTGCAGACTATAGAAAAGGGAATAAAATTCAGAATACTTTTGTGTCGAAATTTCGAGCAGGACACTTGCCATGCTCATCGGATTAGCTGCGTGTGCAAGCAGCTGCACTGCTGATCTAGAGTGCCGCTGCAAACAATGAGCTGCCAACAGTGCTGATCCAATCAAAAGATCCACCATTGGATCCACAATTCCTTGCTCCTAGTCCTTGGGCCCTGGGCAGGACGCCCCTGCTATAGGGTCAACCACCTGTGTGGACTTCAATTTTATATAGTATAAGATAAGATGATCGATATACTCCAAATTAAATTACAGTTTGCATCATGTTGCTAAATGATAATTGCCTCTTTTAAGCACATCATTGAATGGGACATAATGTATCTGTAGCCATAAAGTGGAATTCCAGGCATTAATTTGTGCAAAAAAAGAGAGAAAAGAGGTCTCAGAATCATCAGTCTATCCAATAATTCAGTTCCGGTGAGAGACAGCACCATTCTATCATTACCTGATTGTACTGAAACTCTGCTGTGAGAAGTTGGTTTTTATTTTTCTTTTCTCAGGGGAGGTCAGAAGTTGGTTAGTGGTACTCACAATCTGATAAGCTTCATCCTTACTGGGCTGGGCTACATTTTCTGTGAAGTATATATAGTGGGCTACATACATTTCACATGTATGAGTATTCTCTGGTAAGACTAAAATTTGGACCAACCCACATGAACTGGCCCAGTTCCAGGTTAGAAACTTATAATGACAAATGACTAAAATTAGTTTTCCCTTTTTTCCTGCTGAAAGAATCCTATTATCGAATGGATAACTCTGACTAGTTTTACATGTAAAAAACAGAATAATGCATTGCTATCATGATTCTCCACTGACAACAAAAATAACTGGTCCTTGTTCTCACATTGAGGTCAAATTTATAGAGATGTTTGCATGAACCTCATGCCAGGTTATTATAATAATGCATTAATGCACTGGTCCAACATGACATGGGTACTCTCTAGTTTCTACTTGCCATTTGAATATAGAATTCAAGAAGTGCTACGCACCACATTGGAGTATAAAAGTGAAGAGCATCTGTGCTTGGAAAATAAAAGAGACTACAGAAACACACCTCCAAGAGTGGCAGGTTCTCGGGCAAATGCTAGTCAACCAAAAATCTAGGCTTAAGAGGCATTGGGAACATATACACCTCTTTCCTTGTGTGCATTCCTTTCCATTGTGCTCATGTCCACAACACAGTCCAGTAGGAGAGCAGTATCTTCAAGAAACGCACTTGGGAATGTCCATGATGGTCCAGTAGTGCTTCTACTACGAGAAGTGGTGTTACCTCTCAGGCACTGTCTAGTATAACAGCACCATGGAACAATTGGACACAGCTACGCTCGGGCTTCATCCATCGGTTTGAGATGGCTCAAGGGTACCTGTTTTCCAATTCGAATTTTTCCCCTCCTCCAAGGTTAGCAAAAGACATTTAAAAAATTCTTAGATTATCTGGAATTATGTTGGCTAGAATAAAGGACAAAGAAGATGCATAATTGGGTACATGAGCTCCTTAAAAATTTCAGTGCTGCAAATGGGAACTGTGATCCAGCCACTTGAATTTCAGAATTTTCAGAAAATTGCTTAAAGAAAACAATAGCGAGGAAATAACCTTGAAACACGACATACTGACTCTGGAACAAAACAGAGGACAAGAATACAGAGAAGCAATTGCTATGAATTAATTGATTTTAATTAGCTAGTATCTTTAGTCATTAGTTAAATGGATACTTTTAGATAGCTTCACTTGGCACAACATTTGCTAATTGTCCCCTTTGTACGAAATCCTTGGGCTGACTGATGCTCGAACGCAGGACTGATGGTTTTTTTAACTGAGGTAAACCCCATTTCTATAAAGCAACGGAAATACAAAGAGAGTTTGTTACGACATACATAGATCAAAACCAGAACAAAGAGGATAGAACGTCAGCCTAGACCTATAGGATACGACACCTATATCCCAAAGCAACCGACAGAGTTCAAACAGTTAACTGACACAGAGTAACTTGGCTAACCCAGCCAGCATACATACCATGCCAAACGACAGAGGGCTAAAACCAGGGCAAAGACAGTTTCAGAGGCGAGCGACTTAACAGTGAAACAAACCTGCAAAATAATCTCCAGAGTATGACAAAAAAGACATCTTAGTCGGCCCTCGTCTCCACCTTCTTCCACCATCATTCGCCTTGATTTTCGTCATCGTTGTCCAAATGGAGGAGGAGTTGTGTTTTCTGGTCTTCTTGCTGAACAGGTTGACTGCGATCTCAATTGCAGTAGAAATACCAGCTTTGATGGCGTGCTCTTCTTCTTTGTAATATAACCCTGCCCAGTAACTAATTAGGAATGATGGGTTTGAACCATCCACTGAGCTATGTCACTCAGATAATCCCCTAGCAACATGGGCATTCAAATGTGAGCTCGCTCCAACAGTCACCTCCCTTCTCTATTTGTCTGTTTGCAGGACAAACATATATGATGTGATCCACTGTTCCTGCAGGGGAAACTCGACGCCCCTACTGCCTACGTGGAATAGGATAAAAAAAACCCAGAGCATCAATTCACAGACAGAGGGGCCTGTTTTACAGATAAGTATAAGTTGTGTTGCAAGTGGATCCACATAGAAAAATGTCATGAAAGACAGCCAACTCTGCTCGCCCCACGATTATATCAGGAAATATTCATATGATCACAGCTAGGCATGTGAGGCATTGGGACATTTTAGCAAACCAATGGTGTCCAAACTGGTGCTCAATTTGAACATGTGCCCAAATGGAACCCTGAGCGGCTCAATTTGAACATGAGCCCAAATTTGAACATGAGCCCAAATTTGAACATGAGCCCAAATGAGCACCATGGGAGCGGCTCGGGTGGATTGCCAACAAATATGGATATAATGTCAATGAAAGCACTATATGCCAGTTCAAACATATTAACCGGTCAAATTCCTCCACTGCCAAGAAACCTAAGCACGTTGGATGTATCAAGAATTTCTTTATCAGGACCACTACCATCAAATTTCGGAGTGTGGGGCTTGGATTTGGCTAATAGTCTTTTAGAAGGAGAGCTTCCCAAATGTTTAAATATGACAGGAATGGCATATCTGCTATTAGGTAACAACAGTTTCTCTGGCAAGTTCCCACAAATAATACAAATATGCACAAGTCTTTGTTTTCTGGATCTATCATGGAATAGTTTCTCCGGAACACTGCCTATGTGGATTGGGAGCTGCAGTTCATTGCAATTTTTACGACTGAATCAAAACATGTTCCATGGACACATTCCAAACAATAACACAAGCCTCTCAAAACTTTATCATCTGAATCTTGCAAATAACTCGATATCTGGTTCGATACCCCAGAATTTGTCAAATCTAAAGTTTATTTATGACAAGCATGTTTGTATTGGGTGTCGGTATAGTTCCCGCTGGCTTTCAAAACATAGTGGGTGAATCGGGCCGGCGACCTCAAGCGGACGGCGCTGCGGGCGTAGCGCGACCACGCCGGTTACGCCGGTCTACCGGGTCGTGCGCGGGTGTCACGACCACCGGCTCATGCAAGACGGTGGACGGCATGGCGGCAAGGTTGATTTTTCGTCGATACTCTCCATTCGTCGGGCCGTGGACTTGTTCGACGGCACAAGGAGCGGTGATCATTCTTCGAGGGCGGTAAAGGTTGTGGGTCGTGGGGCTACGTGGCGAAACTCGCCGATGAGGACACAGCCGACGACTATTCCGGTGGTCGCCGAGGATGCGTCTAACTCGATGGAGTCTTCCTTGTACACCCCCGCGGTGTCTCTCGGCGGTGTCGGTGGAAGGCCGATGAGAAGAGGTAGAAGATTCACCCTCGCACCTTCGACGAGGAGTGCTCTCTACCCCAACTCCGGCCCGGCGATGGAGCGTGTTGAGCCGGGCAAGGGAGGAACGTCGCTGCAAGGAGGGAAGGCAAGCATTGTCGCCATTCGTGGAGATGGTGGTGGATGTGTGTCGAGGCCAAAGCCGGTTCATGCTAGCACTTCGTGACGGGGGATTCCGCTCCAAGTTCGGGCGAACCAAGGGGGCGAGTCGTCGGACGACGAAGTTAGATGAGACCATCTCCACGCCGGAGTTCGTCAACGACGCAGTGACCGCCGGCTTCTCGGTGGAGCAGCTGCTCAAGGCGGAGGAGGTTCTTCAAGGTAATATTCTTAACTCGCTGATGCAAGGCTGCCACGCTCGATTGTGGAGACACCGGTGCGCCGAAAGTTGAACGGATCCGTAGCTCCATGGCAGGGCGCCGCCGCCGCATCGGATTTCTCCTCGAGGACTGCGGGCGATCGCATCACAGCGGCATCCTTCCAGCGAGTAACAGAGAAACCAAAAGCTTCCTCTCGTGTTCTCCGACATCGCCGGGTGGCCGGGCGGCGGAGGCGCTTCGCTTCCCAAACCCAAAATTTTCGAACATGAATCTGCTTCGAATTTTTTGAAAGTTTAGAAAGTTTGAAGGAGAGTGAGTTAGATGCGGTTTTTCCGCCACTTCAACGTGAAGCGAGTACGATCTCATCGGTCGCTCGCCAATCGGTTGAGGCGACGAGTAAATCGAGTCCAGCCTTCGCTACCCCGGCCGTGGTCCGACTCGGGCCGTGGTCTGCATTTTTAGGCCCACGAAGGGGCTTTGTGCTCTTTTCCATCGCATCGGTACCACCAAATACCCTAGACCGATCAAACAGCCACCGGTCCCAGCCGCCACTTCATCCTAAACCTCTCGCTCGTCGAGGTCACAAGAAGATCCATGGCGGCGCAAGGGGGGCTGCGGGGAGGGGGTTTGGTGGTCATGGTGGTGGCGAGGAGGACAAGGTTTCAATCCGTGATTTGTTCCCGGGTTCGATCCCGGCTTTGGCGGAAGGGGTGGTCGCGGGTTTTGGCCATCGCGGCGAGGCCGAGGATACGGTTTTGGCGGTGGAAGAGGCGGACATGGCAACTATGGTTATGCCCCCATGGCGGCTACAACGATCCGGGCCAAGGGTATCATGCCCCGGGTCGCGTCGTCGTGCCCATGGAGGTCGCTTTCGCCACGGGCGGGAGGCAATCGCGCGGATACCGCATCCAGCGGGCGCTTTTCCGTGGTGACGGCGTCCGGCTTTCAACCCAGCTATGCTCCTCACGTGGGGCACCCCGCAACGCTGCTCATGCCCTCGCCATGGCTCCAGTGTTTCATAACGCCGCGCCCCCGCCCCGGGCATGGGGCGATCCTTCATCAAGCGCGGTGCAAGGCAACGCGTCGGTGGTGCTCACCACCGGCCGGGGGGTCTTCACGCCGCATGGCAGCCGCCCATGGACAGCCGGGCCGCCTCGGCCGCCGGTGGTGGACACCGCTGTCGGGCAATGGCCCCGCGGTGGCGGTGGTCACTCACGGTGCTGCCGCTCCTCGGCTGGGGGTCTTTGCATGTCGAACCGCATGCCGAGCGCCATCGTGGCGGGTGCACCCATGCATGGCCGCAGCCAGCTTTGGTGGGGCTACGGTGACCATGCAATCCGCCAACAGGGCATTTGGTTCGGGTGCGGCACCGGTGGCCATTCAGGCCGACCAAAGATGCACCAGACCCGATGGTGGGTGCTTCGATGGCAAGCGGCTCCAAGGGAAAAGCGGTGGAGATGATCAAGGAAGTGCTGCCCTACGATTGCAGCAAGAAGGTGAAGCTATGGTACTTGATGCAAAGACATGGGAAAGGTACCGAAAAACTTGAACTAGTAGGTAAATCTACCGACATCCTAGAATCACCGTGCAAGGGGCAAAAAAAAAAAAAAAAGGAAAACCTTCAAGTATCGTTGCTATACTAAAGGTCACACAATTCATGAATGCACCATAGTTTTGTGTTGTGAAATTTGTTTTGGGGATCATTCAGTCAAGTCGTGCCCAAACAAAGAAAAAACTAATACAAGTGCTATTCCTTGTGGTTATCTTTGTAGAGGGTCTCGGATTTTATTTTATTCCAAAAGTTGAAAACCCAAAGGATAATTTACAAGAAACTAGGGCCGTGGTACGTGTTCTTGAAGGTTCTATTACTCGTCAACCGCTTGGCGTGGAACTAGAAAGACTTCGTATCGGTAAGAACCACAAATGGGACATGCGCATACAACGAGGGGACTGGTGCGTTCATTGTTAATTTTCCTTCACTGACTTACTTTGGAGATAGTGTCAAATTGGGGTCCAATGGATGCCGAGAAGTTGAAGGAAAAATCAGATTTGAAAAGGGAATTGATAATGAAGTGTATAAAAGAGAGATCCCAAAGTTTGGGTACAATTCGTAGGTTTACCCCATGAGTTCAAACAATTCCCGATTATTTGGGCTGTTGGGACAATCTTGGGTGTGCCTAGAGCTGTAGACACCATTTTCACTAAAAATACCGGAAGGGCAAGGATGAAGGTAGCGATCTTTGGATCCATCACTAATTCCGCACTGCGGGATGTAGTGATTGGAGACTATGTTTACGAGCTACAGTTTGCAGTGGAGGGGGAGATCCTTGATGGTGAGCCTCAATTAATTGACATGGACTCTACCAAAGAGGGTGATCCAAAGAACGATAACCCCAATGGGGATAAAGAGAAAAAGACAAAGAAAATGGTGGGAATTCAGAAGAAAATATGGACATTGACGGAATATAGGTGAAGCTCCACTTGGTGGTAGCGTGAGTGGGGAGAAGGCACCGTGAGTCGCCGCCATACGCACTGGTGCGACACCATCCTTGGGCTTAGAGCAATCAAAAATTGCACAAAGCTACTGAAAAGCCTAGAGCTGTGGTGTCTCAAACAGAACCGGAGAATGGAAAGTCATTATGTTACCCCTTCAAAATGATTCGGGAATGTCGGTAGTAAGTTACCTCGTGAGACGCTCTCTCCTCCGAGATCCAAAGAAAAGGAATGCCGCTACAAAGCAGATCGAGATTCCATTGAGAAGGCGGCCAAGCTCAAGGCAAAGAAGAATTTGGAGCTGGTCAACGTTAAAGGTACATCTCATAATTCTCATTCTTTTTTTAATAGAGATGATTCTTCCTTTCTAGATACAAAGAAATGCTTTAGGTGTGGTTTTAGGCAAAAACAGATAAAGATTGTTTTAGTTCCATTAAACATTTAAAAGATTTGGAATTTAATAGAATGGCTCTTAGTGCTAAGGTGAAAAATAAAAAATGGATGTACAGGATGTACTAACCGAAAGTGTTCGACAGAGGATGATGTCGACCTAGAATCTTTAAATCTTATTTGGTCCGAAATCATGGAGGGGCTAGGTGATGGGAGTTGTGACTCGTTGATTGCACAAACTCCTTTATCATCGACAGCTTACAAAGAGGTGCCCCAAGTTAAGTAAAAAAAAAAAAAAATAAAAACAAAAGTTGTTAACAATGAAAGGAATTTTCCGAATTGTAACGGTTTCATGATTCTAAAAAAGTATAGATTTCTTGCTGATCTAACAAAAGAAAAAGACCTAGATTTCATCGCCTTTATCGAAACCGGTAGAGCTGACTTTCCACAAAAGACTCTAACTACCATTTGCGCCGGTAGAGATTTTACTTGGCATTGTTTAGCTCCACGGGGTAGATCCGTGGCATGTTACTAGGAGTCCACTTACAAACTTTTGATGTTGGTCAAATTGAGGAGGGAGATTTTTTATTAGATTTTTTGCTACGGCATAAGGAAATTGATTTTAAGTTTAATTTAATTTCAGTTTATGGCCCAAAGACAAAGATCAAAAATCTAATTTCTTGTCCGAAATGGTGCGAGTATGTTCAAAAGAATCCATACCTATTGTTATAGGTGGTGATTTTAACATTATTCAAGACCGTAAGAGAAGAATAATGATAATTATAGTGATAGATGGCCGTTCTTGTTTAATGCTGTAATTGACACCCTCAATCTTAGAGAATTAGAGTTGTCCGGTAGGAATTATACCTGGCTAATAATTTGCCAAATCAAACTTTTAAAAAAAATAGACAGAGTTCTAACCCCGCACGACTTTGAGTCTCAATACCCTAATACTACTGTTTTTCCCCTCTCCGAGAGATCTCGACCATACTCCTTTACTACTATCTACCAATAGTGGGTCCACAACTTATCGCCTCAGTTCAAATTTGAATTAGGATGGTTGTTGAGGGACGGCTTTTGTGAGATGGTGTCTCAAATATGGCGTAACACGGTAGTTACGGGGGGTCACCTATTGAGCGTTAAGGCAAAAAAGTTAGAAAACTCCGCCAATATCTAAGAGGATGGGCAAAACATATTAGTGGGATCTACAAAAAGAAAAAAGCAAACCTACTAAATAAATTAGATGAGCTAGACAAGAAAGCGTAGCTCACCATGCTAACTGAAACCGAGAGAGACCTAAAACATGTTTTAAGTGAAAGGTCGGGCTGAACTTCTTAGAGAAGAGGAACTCAAGTGGTACCAAAGGGCTAAGGTGAAACACTTATTAGAAGGTGATGCAAATACAAAGTATTATCATCTACTAGCCAATGGTAGACATAGGAAAACTCGTATCTTTCAACTTGAGGATGGGAATAATATCATAACCGGTGATGCTCATCTTAAAGAGCATATTACTAGTTATTATAAAAATCTTTTGGTCCTTCCGATGAATCGTCAATTTCCTTAGATGAATCTCGCACGGCCGACATCCCTCAAGTGTCGATGCGTAAAACGATGCCTTAACCGAGCCTTTCACTCAAGAAGAAGTTAGAGCGGCAATTTTCTAGATGGAGCATAATAAAGCACCTGGGCCGGATGGGTTCCCTCCGCAGTTTTATCAAGTTTTTGGGATCTAATCAAGGAGGATTTGATGGCAATGTTCAATGAGTTTCATCATGGAACTTTACATCTTAATCGCCTTAACTTTGGTAATATAATCCTACTACCCAAGAAAAAAGATACAAGAGTTATTCAACAATATAGACCTATCTGTTTGTTGAACGTATCTTTTAAAAATCTTTACTAAAGTAGCAACAAATCGATTATCTTCCATTGCTCAAAAGCTGATTAGACCAACCTGCACCGCCTTTTATGCCGGGAAGAAACATCATGGAGGGGGGCCGTCATTTTACATGAGTCAATCCATGAAATGCATACCAAGAAACTAGATGGTGTGATTTTTAAAATTGACTTTGAGAAAGCCTATGATAAAGTTAACTGGAATTTCTTACAACAGACCCTAAGAATGAAAGGCTTCTCTCAAAAAATGGTGTGACTGGATAAAAAATTTACTCAAGGGGGTAATGTTAATATCAAGATTAATGACCAACTTGGCCAATATTTCCAAACTAGAAAAGGCCTTAGGCAAGGTGACCCCATGTCTCCAATACTATTTAATATAGTAGTTGATATGTTGGCTGTACTAATTGCGAGGGCGAAGGAGGCAGGACAAGTAGAAGGGGTTATACCGCATTTGATTCAGGATGGACTATCCATTCTTCAAGATCTGGGATGATACAGAGATTTTTATGAGCCATGATGTTGAAAAGGCTGTTAACATGAAGTCTGTTATTAAGCACTTTAGAACAACTATCCGGCTTAAAAATAAATTTTCACAAAAGTGAGATCTTCTCGCTTTGGACAGGCCAAGAATTATGAGGAATTTTATTCGAATTATTTGGGTGCGCCATTGGCAATTACCCTTTTAGATACTTAGGTCTACCTATGCACTTTAAGAAATTGTCTAATAAGGACTGGCATGTTATAGAAGAGAGAATTGAGAAGAGACTTAGTAGTTGGAAAGGTAAACTTCTGTCTGTAGGGGGGCGGTTAATCCTCATAAATTCGGTGCTTTCCAGTTTACCGATGTTTATGATGTCTTTTTTTGAAGTGCCAAAAGGGGTTTTAGACAAAATTGAATCCTTCAGGTCTCGTTTTTTCTGGCAAAATGACCAACACAAGAGAAAGTACAGATTGGTCAAATGGGATATTTTACGTCAACCTAAAGAGCAGGGTGGACTAGGAATTCAAAACTTAGAAATCCAAAACAAATGCTTGCTTAGCAAGTGGCTATTTAAATTGCTAAACGAAGATGGGTTATGGCAAGAGCTATTGAGAAACAAGTATATTAAAAATAAAACATTAGGGAGCTGTGAAAAGAAACCTACAGACTCACACTTTTGGAAAAGTTTAATGAATGTTAAAGATAGCTTCTTTAAATTGGGTCACTTTAAGGTTAAGGATGGGTCACAAACACGTTTCTGGATTGATACTTGGCTGGGTAATAAACCACTCAAAGACAAGTTCCCGGGTTTGTTTAATATTGTTAGGAGAAAACAAGATACGATTGCTAACATACTAGGTTCCCCTGTACTAAATATTTCTTTTAGAAGAAATCTAGTGGGGGTTAACTTATCAAACTGGCACCGTATTGTATCATCCCTACAACAAATTAACTTAACACAGAACGTGATGTCTTTGTTTGGGATTTAAAGGCCTCGTGTTTATTTACAGATCAAGTCTATGTATGATGCTTTAATTAACAATGGAGTCGAGTGTCACAGATATTTGGAAGACAAAATTACCAATGAAAATAAAAATTTTTATGTGGTATATCAAGAAAGGTGTTGTTTTAACCAAGGATAATCTGGCTAGGAGAAATTGGAGTGGAGATAAACAATGTTCTCTCTGTCATTTTCCGTGAGACTATTCAACACCTATTTTTTTATTGTTTCTATGCCAAATTTTTGTGGCGCCTGTTCATTTACTTTTTGGAATAGCACCCCCTTTAAATATAAGAGATTTGTTCATTGTTTGGTCTAAAAACAAAAAAAGTACAACACATTGTTATTAACAGCAAAGATCTCGCGCTTATATGGACAATTTGGTTAACAAGGAACGAAGTAGTTTTTGACAAATGCAAACCAAAATCTCTTTTTGCGGTACTTTTCCGAGGGACACATTGGCTGCGACAAAGGGGCAAGTTTGCAGCGGAATGAAGATCTTCAAGATCGTTTAATATCCGAGCACATCACCTAGAAGTGTCAGCTCTAGAGTTCTTCGGATCACGTGGTTGGCTTTCACAGAGACATGTTGGATTTGTTTAGTCAAAAAACTTTTATTTCCTTGGTTTGTTTGCATCGAGGGCGGCTGGAAGTTGTATCCAGCAAAATTTTATTTATGTTTCAAACTCTGTAATAATTGGTCTGATTCTATCTACGGATAGATGAAGCCGGATTAATTTCCTTTATCTAAAAAAAAAAATAGACACCAAGAAGCAACGATTTTCGCGTTACCATGGTTCCGTCGTTTTGGAGATACTGAGTGTTGACTTGTCATCAAACTATTTAACTGGCGAAATTCCAGAGGGATTGACATCTCTTGATGGGTTGGTTAATCTGAACTTGTCTCTTGATGGGTTGGTTAATCTTCCTTACAAGATTGGGGCCACTTGACCTGTCGAACAACAATCTATCAGCAGAAATTTGACATATTTAAGTATTTTGGATTTGTCCAACAACAATCTCACAGGAAGAATACCATCAGGACGTCAATTTGACACTCTCTACATGACTAATCCCTCGATGTATGAGGGTCTATTCGGGGCTCCTCTTCAAAGGAATTGTCCAAGCAGTGATAAATCTGAACATGGAGATGAAAACCATTCTGACACAATGTTCCTGTATTTTGACTTGGCATAGGATATGTACTTGGTCTCTGGGCAACGTTTTGAGCTCTACTGTTATGAAAAGCCTGGAGGACTGCTTATTTTGTCATACTCGACAAGTTCTATGATAAAATTTATGCCTTTGTAGCTATAACCTTGAAAACGTTTACCAGAAAGACAGAGACAAGCTATGCTATGTGCGAGAGTAAAAGATGGTGTTGTGCCTCCCACTGGAACTAGTGCTATGAATACACTTGGAGGTAAACTGGTGAGGTTCGTAACATCTGTATGAGGTTCTGTAAATGTGTATCTTGTATTCAGTTATGTTCGAAATAATGGATGTTCATGTAAAGTCGTTATGCGTATGCAATGTTATTATTTGTACTCAACGAACCACGTGACGATATATGGTTTTCTTTTCTACCAGTTGTAATTCCATTTATGTGTATTCAATGCCCTATTACCTCTTTGCTGGATGACAGAGAGAAGTGTTGGCCATTGTAGTAGTGATTTCCTCTGGCAAGTACGAAAAATGGAGGCCAACGAGGGAATTTGCGTGCCCATGTCCTACAAACACATATAGATGTTTTGTGTTGTGCATTCAACATATCCGCCTCATCATCGGGTCAGCTTCAATAACTGGTGAAGTCTCAGATCGATTGCTAGATCATCCAGTGATGTTAAATCCTACAATATCGTCTTTCTGTCAATAGTGCGGTCAAACATCATATTTGACTTGCTCCTATGGACCCATCGAGCAAACCAAGTACTTATTGCTAGGAGAAATGAAGCATTGATGCCAGCAATGACCAAATATGATTCATGTTTTTAGTCTGTATAAAAAAGAGAATATAAATTCTAATACTTCTGTTTAGAAAAAAGGCACCATATATCCCTAGTATGTACATAGCTTAAATTTGTTGACTGATACTCTGCCGTCAGAAGTTGTTTAGTAGTACTCACAAGCTGATAAGCATGGGCTTGTGCTAAACAGTACAAAGCTTCACCCTCACTGGGCTGGGCCAAATTTTCTGTGAAGTATAATGGGCAACAGCCTACATACCTTGCCACATGTATGGTATTCTTTGGAAAGACTAAAATCTGGACCAACCCACATGAACTGGCCCACTTTTTCAGGTTAGAGCCCAATTTCTAAACAGTAATGATTGGATAGCTCTTATCATCTTTACCTGAATGTGGTTAATACTTCTTGCTTCCCTATGTGTGTTATTTTGTCACCGTAGTTGCCTTCGAAAGTATAATTTTCCTGGTAATTCTCTGCTGAAAAATCATAGTAATGATTGGATAGCTCTTATCATCTTTACCTGAGAAAAAAATAGAAAATGCATAGCTATCATGATTTACCACTGACTACAAAATAGCAAATCCTTGTTCTTTCATTGAGGCCAATTTATAGAGGTGTTCGTCAACCTAATGCAGGTTATAATAATTCATTAATACACTGGTACTTCATGACATGGGTACACGCCACTTTCTAGTTGCAATGTTAATTAATAATTGAAGAAGGACAATGTGCCACACATTGGAGTATAAAACTGAAGAGCAATTCTGCTTGCAGAATAGAAGTAACAACAGACACAAATGGAGTGGTAGGTTCTTAGGTGGTCCTATGTCTCCAGCGCAAAAGTTAGTCAACCATAATTCTAGGCTTAAGAGGCATCGGGAATATAGACACCACTCGCCTTAACCTTCTTCCGTTCCATTGTCATCATGGCCTTACTTAGTGTGGCTACGTGGAATAGGAAAAAAAAGGAGATCACCAATTCAGACAGGGGGACCTGTTCACAAATAAATAGAAGTGCCATGTGTGTGGATTCACTTCGAAGTGCCCTGCGCATGGATTCACTTAGAAGTGCCCTGCTCACCCAGTGATAACATCAAGCATAAGGCAATATTCATGGTTATAGGCATGTGAGGTATTGGGACATGTTCAAAAACCAATGGTGTCCAAAGTGGTGCGTCAATTGAACGTCAAGCAGTACTTCTGAACCTAGTTTCTGAGGCACGATGCATGTTAACCACTGACGGGTCCGGATTTCCTTTTTGCAAACCCTTGGCATGTTTATGAGTGATGTCCAAAGGAAACAGAGAAGCAGATACTGCATCCCCTCAACTTTCTCTTGTTAGCTAATCATTTTGTAAGTTAGTTCAAGATTTGTTCATGTCCTTCTTCTGAGTATTGTGTAGTTTTGTTTTACATCAGCTGCTCCTAGTCGACCATAGCCTTCGGCTTCTTTGTCAGTTTGAAACCTCCACAATTTTGACTAGCTTGGGGGCACCGCAACAAAGGCACTTGCTCCTATTGGGCCATCATCTTCTACGTCAAGAAGTTTCGTATCGGTAACAAACCACAGTGTACGTGGGTTAGATATTTTGAATATCTTGTCACTATCGGGTTAGGTCATAGCCTTTCAAAGGAACTATGGGGTTATATCTTTTGGTAACAACAACGGTGGGTGACAATTGACAGTTTACTCTGTAGAATAAAGTGTATATTGTTCAAGTTTATGTTGCATTTCTTTCTTCATTATCTGGTCACCTTTAAATATCCTGTGATGTCTCAGCTCGATTGCTGGATCATCCAGTGATGTAAATTCCCAAAGTATGGCCCTTCTGTCAAACGGGCAGGCGAACACCATATTGTCTTGATCCTATTGACCAAATACTCGATTGGCCATGTCTATTGTTCATGTTTGCTGTCTGTATAAAATGAAAATATAATTCTAATACTTCTGTGTTGAAAAAAAAATCATGCTCAACTTAATTTCCTCCATCCATCACAATCATTGGTTCAGCGGCTTCGCACAGTTAAACAGCACAACTGCCACGGTGACCGGATATGCTGTGTGTGCCAAGCAGCTGCACAACTGATCCAGAGGTCCTCTGCAAACACTAAGCCGCTGCTGTGCCACGTAGTGGGAGATCTGCCACATCACCATGCTGGAGAACCGGACCATTGGATCCACAATTCCATGGTCCTGGTCCTTGGGCCACTGCCGGGATGCCCATATCACAGGATCAACCACACGTCTGGACTTCAATTATACATAGTACAAGATAAGATGATCCATATATTTAAAAAAGTAAGTTACAGTTTGCACCATGTGGCTGTTAATAGTTGCCTCATAAGTACAACATTGAAGAGGACATACTCTGTCTCGAGCTATAAAATGGATTTACAGGCATTTAAGAAAAATTATCACAATTAATATACAAGTTTCAGGATTGATAGTGGTTAAGCAGTCTGCTAGTGTATCATACTCTATGCAATTTACTTTTACTGCATTCATTAGTTGCCTTGCCTTTAGGAATCCTGGTGGTTAAGGAGCCTAAGGCATCTTTGCTTTATGCAAACAATATGCTAGGAGTAGTGGGTTGCTCTTACTCTATAAAGCAGGGACAATGGCACATGATCTGTAACCAAACTCCTTAAGCTTGCCAGTTTGATTCAATCCAAGCGGCCCTCAGGTCAAGCTGACCTCCGGGATCATCAAGCTGTCCAACATTTCAGATGAATGAACATGAAGGAGCACATATCTACTATGTTGAGAGACATCACGAATCTGTCATCTCAAGTTGTGTGGCTGTAAGTATGTACAGAGGACTGCTTCTCGGGATGCCAAGCGTGGTGGCGCTAGTTCTCATAGGGAAGTGAACGGTGTGTATGTGTGCGGGCGCTGGTTGTGTTAGGTGATCCGAGAGAAATAGAAAGTGTTTGGTGTTGTCACCGCTGTGGCATTTGCCGGCCCGGCGGCCATGGGTCTTCCGGCGAGTCTCCTCTCCTGTTCCAGGTGTCTCCCGAGTTGTATCCCATACATCAATAATAGCCAAGGTACAGGTGTTCGTCGCCGCGGCATTCATCGCCGAGTTTTCTTTGTCTATTGTTTATGTACTTGTGATCGTTCATCAGTCCTCGGTTCCAACACACATAGAAAGTCATACTAAGAAAAAAAGGCTACAAACAAATATTCTAGACCTAAAGCCAGCTCAAGCTTTGTTGTGAGATGTGCATGTTCTTGCAAATAGGCATTGTCCCATATATCTAGATATTCACACTCAGTCAAGAGGTCTTGTTGCTTGTCCTTGTACGAGCTCTCAACTCCTTTTCTCCTTCTTTCGTCCTAGTCACATGATGACTACAAATCGTCCCCACATGGTTCAATGCTGATTGTAATGTGAGCACCATTCCATTGAACACTTGTCCAATAATGGTTTTGTTAACTTCAAAGTAAAATAGTTTCAACTAAATTATAGATCAAATGGAAACATGGTATTTTAATACAACACTTGTCTCCATCCAAGTATGAAAAATTATGAATTTATAAAAGCACTAAATTTCAACTAACAACTTGAGTACTATGATATTAGGGCTAGTTTGGTAGAGCTCCACTCCCAGCTTCTGTCGAGCGGATTCTATGAAATACCACCAAACAGTTAGAATCTAACTGGGAACAAAATACTTTCGTTTCTCCATTACACTATGAGCTGGGAGCTAAAAAAAGGTCTCCACTATTTATTGTTCAATCGCCATCGAGTCACGACTAGCATGCTCCTCACGTTGCCCCACTAGAATCAATCCATTAGATAATTAAGAAGTAAAGCTCATGAATTAGGAATCGGAGAACTACCAAAATGGCCCTTAATTAGATTTGCATCTCTTTTTTCGATTTTTCTTTGTTT
Organism: Hyparrhenia diplandra; assembly: GCA_015847255.1. Lineage (NCBI taxonomy): Eukaryota > Viridiplantae > Streptophyta > Magnoliopsida > Poales > Poaceae > Hyparrhenia > Hyparrhenia diplandra. Next base: position 1,494,273 of record JADLZK010005668.1, on the reverse strand, counting down.
GAGATAATGTATGTAATGTAAGCTCCTAGGAGAATGGCAATTGTGTTGGATCATGAGGTGTTATATAATTGGCTTGTGAATACATTATAATTTAACAAGAGTTTAGCCACGGTATGACTGAAACACGATATCACTCTTAATAATCGCTGTCTAATCATATTATCGTGGTATAGTCTAGTGCATTTTTTGCGAGAAGCAGTGTGTACCAACAAATATGCTCTACAATTTTGTATTATTATGTGGTGCTTTTTGCGAACTGGTTTGTTGTCCTTCTGTGTATATATGTAACATGGGTCATTGTTCTTGCTAGCTGGTTCTTAAATACAAAAACTAAATAGAGGGCAACTGATGCTGGGGTTTTAAATAAAGCATGCCTGAAAAAACATTGCAAATGTAAAGGATTGACGGCTCCTCTGTGCAAAGTTCGATAGAAACAATGGAGGAAATAGGGTTAGGGCGACTCGGGGATTAGTCATCCTTGTTGATGGAAGGCACATTGAGCATAGAGAAGAGCAAGAACATAGAGCCAATTTCTAGCATATCAGCAAAGACAAGGACTTGCGCAAAGGCTTCGTAAGTGTCGTGGGTTGTATAGACTAGTCCAATAGACCATCATTTACACAATGTGCTTTGCTCTGGAATTGTTGATGAATTCTAGCTGGTAGTAGAGGCTTGAAGTTGTCTCTGCTAACAAGTTTCATATCACTGATGAATTCTATCAGTTTCTACTGCTAATGAGCTGAATATCCATGCTGATCCCTTGTATATTTTAATTGAGGCTAGGTAAAGATTTTGCCAAGTGAAAATGGTCAACTTTTCACTCTTGGTGGAGAGTTGAAGTTTTTTTTTTATTTCCTACAAGAATAAATTGGTAACCTTATTATTATGTAATGAAATCCCCACAATAGTATGAACCATGTAAAAATAGAAGAAGACACCACAAATCCCTGATTAAAAATAAATAATGTAAATTTGTTGACTGACACTTTTGTCAGAACTTGGTTAGTGTATATTCAAAAGCTTATAATCATGGCTTTTGTGTGAGGGATGGATAGACGGTAGAGGGACGAGAGAGCCCCAAGCACTACAAAGCTTCATCCTTGCTGGGCTGGGCTGATAAGGACACGCCTATGATGTCCAAGGATTTTCCCAATCTTTCACGGTACAAAAATAATTTAGACAATGCCTCAAAATTTTCCTCTTGCACATACAATGATCAGGAGATAATTTAGACTTTTGCTAGATGAGAAATAGTACTTTATTTGTGGCTCCACTCAATTAATAATAGCCGGACTAACCACTGAACTGACGATCAGATATCTCAGCAAACACTCGAACTCTATATATGCAGAGGTAATCACGGCACAACCCAAATGAAAAGTCCAAGCGTCTATCAACTTGCTAGAACTCTGGGCCAAGGATGCTCTAGTATCGACAATAGCAGGGAAACAAACAAGACTAAGCCTCACGTCAAAAGTAGTACTGATCAGCACATCAATACCTGACGATCACGAGGAACCAGAGCAGAACAATATTGAAATTTTAAAATAGAAATAATCTCAGATCTCCGTAATAACTCAGATTGAGTAATCTCTTTGATAAATTAATCACCAGCAGTAGCAATAACAAAGACAGAGGATCAGCTTACAACCGGATGATGTAAACCAAACCCTAGATAACTCCTTCCACCCGCAGCCTCGACGACCATGATCAGAAGATGGGGAACTCCAAGAATTCTGGATGACGCACTCAAGCTGTAGCAGCTCGATCACGCACTCCACGCAAATCCACCGAAGGATCCGGATCAACACCCGCTAGGGTTTCACGAGCGGCGGCGGCTCGACCGGCATCTTTATTCAGCGGATCATGACTTGCGCCAACATTAATTACTTGAGTAGAAACACCCACACGATCAACATTCTTCACAATGTCATACTCATTGTCGTGACTTCCACAATCAACAAGGATTCTAGAATTACTTCCTGCAACTTTAGAATCCATGCTCAAATTTTCAGGTGCAATAATACCAACACCGATAGTCACATCCATCTTGCCAAACTGCATAGAAGATGATTTGTTCAGAACTGCCTTGTCAGTTTCTGTCCCACTACAATTTTCTTCAACAACTTTATTATTTTGTCCCTCCAGAGCTAAAGACACTATCGGAATTTTAAGTTCAGCAAAATTATTTGCAGATCCCTTTACTGAAGTGTTCACAATCTTCTCTCCCTCTTGAAGCAAAGCCATCCTCGGCTTTGGAATAAATTCAGCAGCTTTGTTCTTCACTTTCACATGAGGAAAAATGGCAGCCTTAATAGCATTCTCCGGCATTGGTTTGAGCACATGATAAATTCCCTTGTACACAAATGAATAATTATTAGAGCGAACCACCATGTGTAGCATCAAGATCAAACTGCCACGGCCGACCCAATAACAAATGGCAAGCACTCATCGGTGCGACATCACAATCCACAGTATCAATATAATTGCCAATGGAAAATTTAACTTGCACCTTGTGAGTAATTTTAAGTGTACCACTTTGGTTCATCCATTGGATATAACGCGCATTGAAGCCTCCACGTCGACAAAGATAAAGCATGCACAACATCTGAACTAATGGCATTTGTAAAACTACCACCATCAATTACCAATTTGCATACCTTATCTTGAATTTTGCACTCAGACTGAAATATACTAGATCGCTGCCCCTTGATAGCCACAACAGCACCATGACTTTGCACTTCCCGAGCCAACATAGATAACCCATTTTGTGCATCACAAATAATATCAATCAATGGCTCTACAGATTTTTCTTTCGTATCATTTTCTGCTACAACAAACTCCTTGCTGTCTTCTTGGGAATGAGGAGAAATTTTAGCAATAGAACTAGCATAGTTCCTCTCTAGCGGCTTGTCATAAGAAAATGCAGAACAACTAATAGCCTCTGACTTTTTAGCATGCACAATGCACTTCTGATCATCAACACACTGAATTTTATTTGTGGCCACACACTTTTTCTTGAGACCAAGAGAACTGCGAGCACAAGCAGATAACTTACTACTTTGATTAGTAGCTTGCTTCAATTTAGGAGAAGAAACAATTTCAGCATGTGACGACTTGCCATAAGTAACACTAGAATTGAACTTCTTCTCATAAGAATTAACACCAACCACTTGCTGGTTAGAACCATTGTACTCATTTCCAGCTATAGAATCAGACCAAGATGAATGTTGATTCAATTTAGTGTCTGAAGAAATTTTAGCACTTGTAGCAACTATTTTCTTTGAATAGAATTTGGACTCACTTGGCGGATCAAATGTAGGCCGTAAAAATTTCTTCATACCTTCCCACGTCATGATAAGGACACGTAAATTTGCTGTAGTATACTTTGGATAGACTAGAATCTGGATCAACGTGCCCACATGAACTGGTCCATTTTCAGGTTAGAAGCGAATTACTAAACATGTCCAGTTTAATATTCTTGCTTCCATAGGTGTGTTCTGTTAGCTGTCCTCTGGCATGGTCCATTTTAAATGTATGATTACTGATTGCTGTTCTACTTTCACCAATTTACTGGAATGTTCGTCATTGGTGGTAATTTTGTCACCATAGTTGCTTTCGAGTATAGTTTTCCTGTTATTTTTCTGCTGAAAGAGTCTTATTGATGAATGGATACCTCTTATCATTTTTACGTGAGAAATACCATTGACTACAAAAATAGTAAAGCCTTGTTCTTTCGTTGAGCCAATTTATAGAGCTGTTCATGAACCTAATGCAGGTTACAATAATGCATTAATTCACCAGTACTTTGTGACATTGTACGTGCTACTTTCTTGTAGTGTGCATTAATAAATGAAGAAGGGAACGTATACCACATTGGAGTATAAAACTGGAGCAGTTCTGCTTGGACAACAGAAGAAACGACACAATCTCAAAAAAAAAAAAAAAAACAGAAGAAACGACAGACACAAATGCAAGAGTGGTAGGTTCTGGAGCGAACGCTAGTCAAGCAAAATTCTAGGCTTAAGAGGCATTAGGAATATAGACACCTCCTTCCTGGCATGTGTGCCATTCCATTGTGTTCATGTCCACAGAACAAACAAGAAGGTGAGCAGTATCTACGCAATTGAGGCGGCTGATTACTTCAGTGCTAGAAATGCAGCTTTGGAATGTCCCGGATAGTCTAGTAGTGACTCTACTATGATGAGTGGTCTTAACTCTCACACGGAGTCCACTACTGCAGCACCACATCAGCACGATGCACGTGTGTGTGAAAAACTCCTTGTATTATCTGGCTTTAAGGCCTAATGATCAATGAAAATCAGGTGGGGATCCCCTCCCCGCGTTGACTGATCAAAAAAGATGAAGCGAGCCAACAATGCTTGGGCTTGTTCCATCGGTGTAAGGTGGCTCAAGGGTACACGTTGTCATTTTGGAATTTTCCCTCTGTTCCGATGTTAGAAAAATTCATATAAAAAATTCTTAGATTATCAAGAATTATATTTATGGCTACAATAAAGAACAAAGAAGTTGAATAAATGACAAAAAATGAGCAAATATATGGAAATTTATAAGGTGTGAATACCAAACATAAATTACATAGAGCATCTCCGAAGTTTTCTAAGACAATTTTCTATTTTCGTTAGCAAAAACAAAAAAAATGTCACCCCTCTAATAGTTGGGTAAAAGAGCTCCATAAAAAATTTCAGTGCTGCAAATGGGAGTGGTGATCCAACCGTTGGAATTTCAGAACTTTCAGAGAATTGTTCCAAGAAAACAAGAAAAATACCCATGAAACACTACATACGGACTCTGAAACAAACAGAGGACAAGAGCAGAGAAGCAGTTTATATGAATTAATTGATTTTAGAATTAGCTTGTATCATTTGACAATAGTTAAACGGGTACTTTTAGATAGATTCACTTGGCACAACATTTACAAATTCACCCCTTAGTACGAAATGCTTGGGCTGACTGATGCTCGAATGCAGGACTGATGGGTTCGACCATCCACACTGAGCTATAACACTCAGATAATCTACATGCTAATCCCCAGATGACATGGGCATTCAAATGTGAATTCGTTCTGACAGTCACCTTACCCTCTCTATTGTTTTTGTTTGCTGGACAGCAAGGCAATACATATATGATGTGCTCATACTGTTCTTGCAGGTGAAGCTCAGACGCCCCTTGTAAAGTGTGGCTACATCCTTTGATAGGAGGGACAATAGTCACAATACAACGGTGGGTGCACATTAACTTGAATTCTAGTACTTAGTGTGCCTACGTGGAATAGGAAAATAAAAATCCAGAGCAACAGTTCACAGATAGAGGGGCCTGTTGTACAGATCAATAGAAGTTGTGTTGCAAGTGGATCCACATAGAAAAATGTCATGTAAGACAGGCAACTCTGCTCACCCTGTAATTACATCAGGCAATATTGATATGGTCATAGTTAGGCATGTCAGTCAAAAACCAATGGTGTCCAATCTGGTGCAAGTTCCCCTTGGACGGGTTGGGATGTCCTGTAGCAAGCCCTTGATGGGTTGAGATTACAAGTGGATTTGTACATACATTAGGTGAAGTCCAAAGAAAACTGACAACCACACAGCTCTGCTTCATCTTATGAGCCTTCGGCTTCTTGGTCAGTTTGGAAACTTGGCAATTCTATGACTAGCAACTAGGATTTTACCTGTATGCCATTATAAAAGATGCACCGAACCTGTATGCCACTGGAAAGTTGGGGTGAACCACTATATATGCCATGACACTTTTTCACTTCTACCTGCATGTCATTCCGTCCATCCGTGGTTAACACTTAACGGTTTTCACAGCCCCGGCGACAGTGGGACCAACCTATGGAAAGGTCTATTGTCTTTATGCAATGTGTTATCAAATAAAATGACTAGGAATTTTTCCCTTTCAGTTGGCCACAGGCATCGCAAAACAAACAACCACGTCAATCCAGTACACAGGCATAACAAAAACAAGTAGAAGGGCAAAATGGTCTTTTTGCAGCTTTGTTAGACGGTGTTAGTGCACATTCCGCCAGAATGGCATACAGGTAGAAGTGAAAAATTGTCATGACATTCTTGGCTCAACAATTCGTGTCAGACGGCTTGGCGAAGGCATGGACTCGATGTGGCAATGAGTGGCGTGCTGTAGCGGTTCTCCGGCGACGCTGGACGAGCACCTGCAGAAGGTGATTTGCATAGGCGTTATTATTTCTTCTGCTTCTCTTCCTCGTAAATTTCCTCTCGTTAGGCTGCTTCTTCAGCGGCGCGACGTGTCAGGCGGCAAAAATGGATGGGCAGCAGGTCATAAATAGTTTATATGAATTCTCTCGGATGTGAATTATTATTTTTGACGTTTTATGAATGAAAACGTATTATGGACATAATGCGTGCCGCACGTGCCTGTCCACTAGTTAGTTATAAATAGTTTAGGTTTCTAATAAAAATCGTGTACGAAGCTAATATAGAAAACTACTCGAGAGAGAATTAAATTGAGATTGTACTTACTTTATTATCTTATTTTACCAAATTGTTAATAGAAAACATACGGACTTTCTCTTAGCTAATGCACGGGTTGATGGACTAGAGCATAGAAATCATCGACGCTATGAATACCACTTGCTTGCTGCCACAAATTACCTCTGTGATTTACAGTTGTGCATATAACATAAACACGTGCTCTGTTTGCCTCTGAACTCAGAACTGTACAACCCCCAAATCCTACATACAACACCAACTCGTCCCAGCATCATCACGCCATCCTGAGGCTGAGGCGTCATGAAACCCAGTACTGATGAAATCTCATATGATTTCTATATGCTACATCCATGGACCCTGCCCTGTCTCCTCCATCCACCTGCTAACCTTGCCATGAAACCTCATCACCGGCGCCAAGTTTTAAATAGTGGGCTATAGCACCGCTATAGTTGTCCAAGATGCTCGGCGCTAAGTTATTCGTATTATTTCCGCTATGATAAATTTTACCGCTATGTACTGCTATATAGCTTGTAATGTACTGCTATAGTGCCGCAAGACAATTTTCCCGCTATTGTTTCTGCTATTTCAGACTAGAATGCACTTGTGTCCTTGAAATTGCACTACAACGGTGACAATTTAATTAATATTTCCTACTTACTCCATCCGCCTAAAATACGTGAAGTTTTTTGCTTCCCGAGAAATAACTACCAGTAATTATATATTAAAATACATAAATATTTATCAAAAGTAATTAGTATCACCGAAATATCTTTAAGTCTAGTTTTTTAATAAATTTATCTAGAGATATAAATATTGCATGTATTTTATATAGATTGAGTCAATCGTGTGGCATGAAAAACCCAAAACGTCACTTATTTTCGGACCGAGGGAGTATTAGTAATGGTTTGCTACTAATTTAGTATGAAACATATTTATGTTTATCAAATTTCATATTTCCATGTTTTTAGAATCAAAATACTGTTGTTTTCATGTTTTCTAAGAGAAAACGTTATCTGTTATAGCGCCGCTATAGTTGTATAGCTGCTGAAAAAAAGGTGCCGCTATTTTCGATAGCCAGCTATTTAAAAACTTGGCACCGGTGTCACCATGTCCACCTCCCTGAACTGTACCAGCTCGGAGTAAGTTGGACGACGCCTTGAGCTGCTTCAGTGCCGCTTCCCTTTTCGCCTTTCGGTGTCACAGCTCCTGATGCTGCTTGGTCCCGTTGCCAGTTTCAGCTCAAGTTTGCATTCCCCGGCCAGTCAGTACCTGTCGCGTCGCCTGAACATCTGGTCTTAGTTTAGGATGGCCATCCTGATGATCTGCTCCCTGACCATGTCTTGGTGAAGGTTCATCATGCTGGTTCCACTTCTCTCAACCGTGCGTCAGGCTCTTGCCTCTTTCATGGGAATTTGAGCGTCAGTTAATTGGCACTGCAAATGGGGACTGTGATCTGGCCATTGGAATTTCTTAATTTTCAGAGGATTGTTCCAAGGAAGCAACAACAGGAAAATACCCATGAAACACTACGGACTCTAAAAAAACGGAGGACCAGAACAGGTTATTTCAGACATCGAAGGCATCACCCTATACACTGAATTGGTGGATCAGAAATGAGAATTAGTTTATTTCAGACATCTGCCACCCTAGGTTACATACCTGTCACACCGCATTGAAATTCAAGGGAATTAGGCCAAAACAAAACAGGCTTTTGCATTGGTATTCATTTATAAATAAGTAAAGCACGGAAAATACTTTGAGTGTCATTAGGACACAAGAATACAAGCTTGGGATACTTGTGAAAACCAAAATGAAATGAAAGGACAATGCGATCAAGGCCATCGCCTAATAGACATGGCTTCAGTCATGAATAATAGTTAAACAAAGAACTCCGCTTACGGCATATCGTACTGCTGCTACTTCATGCTTAGTGCCATTGTAGCCCAGCAAAACCAGCGTATTTCTAGTAAAAAGGCTAGGCCAGAAGGTCTTGTTGGGCCAAAGTAGAGGCCGAGCCTGGTGGGACTTCAGTTGAAGAAAAAGGCCCGTTGTTTGGCCCAAGTCGCTGCATGAGCTCTTCTTCAAACTCAGAACGAGCTCAGCCCCTCCTTCACAAGCAGCCATGTGAAAAAAAAAAAATATTGGAGGGGCTTAAGGGGCTTGAGCCCCTCCTTTTTTTTTTCGCGATCGGGCCATTCACCCGTATTTCATTAAGAGGAGGAAAACCAAATCCAAGTACAAACTAAGCCGGGATGCCGAGCGGACATCAGGCAACGAAGGAGAAAAATAAAATAGAACAAAACACGAAAAACACAACCCGAAAAGAAGGAACCTAACTACTGGATGCAACCCGAAGGTTAATTACAAGATAACCATGTCGCGACAGGGACCGCAAGCACTCTCGGGCCTTGCGCGCTTCTTCCCCCCAGAAGGAAGACCTCCATGGCCTCCATGTTGACCTCAGCGTTGGGGCCCGTGAGGGCCGCCTGCAACTCAGCAAAGGAGACCGCATCCTCACGCTCGGCCTCGACCTCGATCCCCATCTTCTTGAGCAAAACTTTCCTTGCCCGGTCCTCCGGCCTATGGAGCTGGACCTACTCTTTGCGGCGAGCCGTGCACTACGTTTTCGCATTAGCTCGGATGCGTCTTGGCGCGGGCGTTTTCCTCAAGATCGGCGTAGAGTATGGATGGCTCCGGCCGCCTCCTGAAGGCGGCTATGAACTCATCCACCGACGGCACGAGCACTGGGCTCGAAGAGTGTGTAGACCCGCCTACATCGCCACCAGCTTCAGTGCCACCAGCGTCAGGCACTGGAAGGTCAACCCCGACCTCAGATTGCAGCGCAGGCACACTGAGCTCCTGAACCCTAGGCGGCGAGGCCGAGGGGGTGCCTGGTGCAACGTCCAACACGACGTTGACTAGTGGGACGGCAAACTCGGCCTCAACCAAGTCTGCCCACCAGTCGTCCACCGGCCCCGGAGCGGTGGCTGGAGGAGGGGCGCCCACAGACGCAGCAGCCACCATGCACACGGGGGCCTCGTCCTCCACCAAGGTAGCTGGGCGCACAGCGTCGGAGGCCGCGACCTCAACGAGCATTGGGTCATCCCATGTCACGGGGTCCCCACCACCGCCTCGGGCGAGCGCCACCGGTCAACGGCAGCGTCGGCCGGTGACGTGGCTGAGCACCCTCGAGGGCTTGCGTCGTCTACCGCCGCCGGGCGACGACGACGGGCGATGCGGGCGGGCGCCCGCAGCGTGTCGCGTCGAGGGTCCCCGGGCCGCTGCGCCGCCGGCGGCCGAGGGAGCGGACAAAGAATCTCTCCGACACGGATCGGGCCCGCGGACACCGCCGCCGAATCAGGCCGGCACGGGGCTGTGGAGGTGGAGCCCCGCAAGAACGACGTGCACGGGGCCGTGGGTCCGCAAGGTCGGGCGAAGGCGCGGCCCCCGCCTCCGGCACCTTCGGCAGCGCGACGCGCGCCGACTGCCCTCGCGGCGGCAGCGGCGGCGCTGACGGGAGGTGCGAGCGGTGGGCGTGCTCGTTGGAGAGGCGGTTGAAGCAACGCCCGACTAGCTCCGCGGCACGGGCCTCGGGCGGTGTGGCGACGGTGGGCCGGCGCATGTGGCTTCGCCGAGGGAGGACCTCCCCGCCACCCCGTGGTGGTCCGGGAGGAGGCGCGACGGTGGGGTCCCGTGACGCAGTGGGCGGAGACACGCCCCGCCACCTGCGACCGTCATGGCCGCACCGCCGCCGGCCGCTGGAGGTCATCATCTTCTTGCCGCGGCGGGATGGCCGCCTGCGCTTCATTGGGGCGGCGGCCACAAGCATCATTGGTAGCGCAAGTGCCGGACCCGGAAGCCACACCCGGATGGCCTCGACGGGTTCAGCCGACGCGAGCGAGCACCCGGTGGCGGCGACACCCGTCCCGGCGTATAGACGGGCAGGACGGGAAAGCGAATGGTCTGTGGAGGAGGACCTGTGCCCCATGGCTAGCCGGGCGGTGGCGGATGCGAAGCTAGCAGCGGGGCTAGCTCCTCGAGCTCGTCGTCGGAGCGGTCGGACATGGGAGATCGACCAGGCGTTCCCCCTTGGTCCCGCCTCCACGGAGGAGGGGGAAAAGGAGCGAAAGCTTCGGCGGAGAGGCCCATACCGTGGAGGCCGTGCACGGGGTAGGATACCGAAACGCCGCCTTCCACGCCCATGACGGTCTTCAACGGGGAAAGCCGCGACCGGCTGAAGCCGATGGGTGGCCACCTCCACGGCGGTGCGGACATAGCGGAGGCAGCGGTAACGAGCGGAGACGCCACAACATCGAGCACACCCACGGTCGGGGTAGCGGGCGATGATGCATCGTGCCCGGCCGGGCGGCCCCGACGGACGGACGGGCGGAGTCCGCCCCGCCGCCACGCGTTGGACGGCGGCGGCGGTGCCGTGCTTCCCGAGTTGTGGGCGCCACGAGCAGCTGGAAGGAGGGGCAGCCTCGGCCGCGGCACCCAGGCACCCGGACCGGCAGCGGGCGCCGGGATCCAGCGGCCGAAGTCCGCCGCTTGGGCGGTATCCACAAACCGGCGGCCGCGCGGCGGGCGGGCGGCATCGTCGAGCCCCGCGGCCTGGGCGCGATGTAATCGGGCAGGGTCGCAGCGGCCGTAGCCGCGCTTCACCTCCACCAGCGCAGGTCCGGCCCCGGGCCATGCAACTCGAGGGCGAGTGCAGAGGCTGCGACTCGGAACAGGCCTCCGCCTCCGCCGCCGTTGGTGCAGCGCCGCCCTGGCCACCCCGGACTGGCAATCGACCCTTGGAGTGGAGATCTCGTTGAGGAGGAGTAGGATCTCGAGGTGGATCTCGGTGTTTGGCTTTGGAACTAGGGTGGATTTTTGAGGATTTGGAGCGGGCGTTGGTGAGGAGCGCCTGGGCGAGAGGGCCCCGGGAGGGTCCAACGGCTCCATCGATACACCTTCCCTCGCTCCGAGCCCCTCCTTCACAAGCAGCAATGGGAAAAAAAAAAAAAAAAAAAAACATCCCAATGACACTCAAAGTATCCCAAGCTTTCTACGTGTAGCCCCTCCATCGAGCACACCATTTACTGAACGTAATATTCATACCATTTGCTTTCTACGTGTAGCAACTTCTAGTTAAAATGATTAATAACAGGAAATTCATAAACTATCCATGGAGCTATAAAAATGAAGAGCAACTGTGCTAGGAAAATAAAAGAGACAACAGGCACTCACACATGCAAGACTGGTTAGGTTCTTAGGTCGAACTATGTCTCGCACAAAAGCTTTTCAAGAATGAATCTAGGCTTAAGAGGCAATGGGAATATAGACACCACATCCCTTGTCTGTGATCCATTGCACTGTGCTCATGTCCACAGGACAACCTCGTACTCCAGTGTAGTGCTTCTACTAGAAATGGTGTTGCCTCATATGCGGAGTCTACTGCAGTAACCACAGCAAGTCTAAAACTAGGGAATGGAATGAGCATCGCTTCAGCTGATCCAACAGTGTGAGACACCCAATGGGTACCTTTGTCATTTTGGAAATTTTCTCTCCGCTCCAAAGTTAGAAATGACATATAAAAAAATCTCTTAGATTGTCACGATTTATGTGTGTATGGGTAGAAAAAGAACAAAAAGGATGCAAAAGTGACAAAGGAAATGAGAAAATATATGTAATTTTAATAAGTGGTGAATACGAAACATAAATTACATAGAGCACCTCCCAGAGTTCTGTAAAACAGTTTCCTATTTTGATTAGTAAAAAGAAAAAGAATATTACCTCTAAGAATTTGATAAAAGAGATCTTAAAACTAAAATCACTACTACAAATAGTTATCGGAGGCAAGCAATAATACTTTAACGAGGCCGGCATTGTGTCCAGCTCCATGCAAAGGACTCGGCTAATGGTACTAAGCCAGTGCACACAACGGACTCCAAGCAGCCCGTCGCTGATGGCCTCTTCACCACGGGCGGCGAGGGCGGCGCCATGCGCAGATGGCTCGTCGCGGCCTCTCGTTTCTGGCCGCCTGGTGGAGGCATGTGATTTTAGCGATGTGGCATCTGGCGGCGACGGACACAGAGAGCAGCCCGCTAAAGATGCATGCATGGGCGTTGGTGTGTGGTCGTGGTGCCCGCGTTCGTGTGCTTTGTTAGATCCTCCGATCTCCGTTCACTACAGGAGACGCTGTCCTTTGCCGAGTCGCGCGCCGCACTCGGCAAATGCTTAGAAGCACCTCGGCGAAGGCTTCGCCGAGTGCCGCACCGCGACCCTGCACTCGGCGAAGATTTACCGGCGGCCATCTTCGCCGAGTGCCAGCACTGCGATCGCCGAAGAGTTCGCCGAGTGTCGTGGTCAGCACTCGGCGAACCCGACGTCGACCGTTAAATATGGAAGGGGCTTTGCGAGAGTGCCAAACGTCCGCACTCGGCAAAGATTTGAATATTTTTAAATCTTTGCCGAGTGCCCGATGTTGGCACTCGACAAATTATTTATTTTACGAAAAAAACAAATAGACTTTGCCGAGTGCTTGTACGGGAGGCACTCGGCAAAGTTATGGTCATTTTTGCCGAGTGCCACCTTTTGCACTCGGCAAACCTGCCCATTTTTCCTGCGGGTTACCCGGCTTTGCCGAGTCTTTGCACTCGGCAAAGCTGGAATTTCATTTTTTTTTTGTTTCTATTGCTTGTTGCTGCAAATCAACATATACATATACCATAAACATTCATATATACATCATAAACCACATAGATCACCGATTCACATATATAATCCACATATCTCACAAATTCACATATATAATCCACAAATACCACAAATTCACATATATAATCCACAAATACCACAAAATCCAACATGTCCAACAACCAAACGGAATCTAACATGTCCAACATCAAAACGAGATCCGTCCACAAGCAAGGCAACATATCCAACATCTAAAATAAATCCATCACCACCACCTCAACTTGACGGCCCCAACCGTGGCCTCCCCGGTGCGAAGAGCCCTCACCTTGCCCCCGATACCACCCGTCTTTATGACCGGGTAATGCACCACCCGTGGTGTGGAGGGACGTGTGGAAGCCCGTAGTGTGGGCGCCTGCGCGCCCGGAGGAGGAACGCCACCTGGCCACGTGTACTGTGCGGTCGGGCCGACCGGATAGGCTAGATGGGGTGGAGAAGGGCCACCTGGAGGAGTCGGGTTCAACCCGCCGACCGGGCTGCACAAGTGTGAGGCGATCTCATTAGTACCTGCAGTGAGCCGCACATGCCAAATAAATGAACAACAACATATACTCACCGGAGTCCGCTCACGAGGAGGAACGGGAACGGGGTGGAGCGAACAAATGAGGAGGGCAACGGCGGCGGGGTCACACCCGGATCCGAGGCCCCGAAGTAGCTCGCCACGCCCTTCACCGGCGCACCGAGTGTTGCGTGATTGCCTCAACTCCCGCCGATGGGCCTCGCAGGGCCGCCTGCTCGGCCGCGAACTCTTCCGCTGGGCGCCTGCCTAGCCTCCGGCTCTGCCATCCGGACCTGCAATATTACAACCGTAACATTGAAACAATGCATAGGTAGCGAAAAATGTGTAAAACCGGTGAGCGACCGATGAAACTGAAGTTACCTGCATCGTCGCATGGAGCTCGACCGCCGAGGTGCTATGGGGATGTCGGTGGAGGTCGTGCTCCTTGAGCGAATCACCCTCGGCTGTCAACAGAGGACGGTCGATCGGCCTGTTGGCCATCCGTAACCGGCCGTCTTTTGCTTCCCTCCTCCCAACCTCATCACCCGTGTTCGTGGTCCGGCGCGGTGGCTGGATCGAAGTCCTCCCCATAGCGCCGCTTGGCCGCCTCGGCGTCTTGGGTAAGCTTGGGGGTAGACGGCGTTCTTTGCGCCTCGGGCCCCTTTGCCGGGTCGTGGGCGTTGGCGGGTCGGTCATACCGCCATTTGTGAGTCAAGGCCCACCCCGCGTACTCATTGACCTCCCGGTTTCCATGCGAAGCTGACCGCGAGGAGAACACGTAGATGGTTAGAAGTGAAGAGATTTGAGCGCTTGAATAAAAATATCAACCGAATCGTACCCATCTATCCATATACACCTGAGGGGCACGCCCTTTGGTGGTGTGGAGCGCCTTGCATCTCCGCAGCGACACCTCCGACGGAGGTCTCTTGTACTAAATCGCGTCTCGTCCAAGAGCCACTTGTCCACAATGGCCTCCCAGCAGTCCTTGTACTTGCTGCACCACTCCGGACACATCTGCATGACATAGCAGAGGATTAATGGAAGTCTGCTTATTTTTTTATTGAAGAAATCTGAATAAATGCGTTCTACGAACTGGATGTCTTGCTCCCCGTGAGGTCGGTCTCCCCCGGAGCATCATCTCCCTTGCTTCGTTCTTCTTCACCACCTTGCCAAGCACGCCGGCGTTGTAGGAGGTGATGCGATGAACACGCCTCGTGGTACAGGTCCTTGAGTCGTTCTCGGCGGACCACGTCCCCGCACTCTAGCGGCCTCCTCCTCCTTCCCCGCCTACCGACGTGAAGTAGTTCTCGCATACGTAAAAACATGTATCATTCAATTATTTAAGAAACATAGTATTCAAACGGCGTGAAGTAATCCTGCATACACACTCACCCAAAAGTCCGTCTTGATCTTCCCGGCAAGTCTGCCATCGTTCACGCCAAGACGCGAGTGGTCCCATCGTCCGGGAACCTCCCTCACGTTGTTCCCGAGGTCCACCGTGCCGGGGTAGTTCTCTCTAATCGGCAGGCTCGGATGCCATTGATATGGCGCCGCATTGCCCCCGCCGGCACAATCTTCCGCCATTGCACGAGGCATTAAGACAAATTGTTAGTTTGAAGTTCTATTTTCAACATGTCATATGAAGAAGTAGTGAAAATATCAATGGCTACTTACTTTTCACCGTTGGGTCGAATCAATGGCGGCGGTGAAAAGGGATCGCCCCCGTGGGAGGCTCGAGGCCCCGCTATTTGGTAGACCTTGGCGGCACTCGAGGAGGGCGTGTGGACAGGTCTCTTCGCACCGGAGTCCGAAGTCGAAGCGGTGTGGCCCGACGGGGGCTGGCCCGACGACGGCCCCGGCTGGCCCGACGCCGGCCCCCGACTGGTCCGACGACGACACAAAAAGTCAAGCCTCCTCGTGGACCAGGACGACGCCGGCCGCGCCTCGACGTCTCCACCGTCGGTGCTGCTCGTCGGCCTCCTCCTCGTCGGCCTCCTCCCCGTCGGCCTGGGGAGAGGGTGAGGGGTCTCGCGTGGGATGGACCCCTCGGCGACGCTCGCCGCCTTCGCCTGGCATTTTGTCGAGTCCCTGCAAAAACAAATAGTAAACCAATTAGTATTGCAAAATGAACGAAATATAATTGAAAGGTAACAATAATAACAAAATAGTATTACATGATTTAGAAATTATCTCCCCGAATGCCTAAGGCTGGGATGTAGTCATCACTATCGCTACCACTATTGTAATCATCAATGTCATCACCCTCATCATCTGTATCGTCCTCAGCAAGTGCATCGCCCTCCACAGCTCCTTCGCGCACCAGCCTCCATCGTTCAAGAATTTGCAGGTCCTTAGCATCCTGCACCTCATCACCCTCGTCCTCATCGATGGCGTTGTCTACTTCCATGCCCATCAGCGAAAGAATGTCTATCTCCAAACGTCCTTCTAGCCCCTCAGGTTGATAGAACTCTTGAGTGTTTGGGTCAGGGTTGTAATCATCATCGTTCGGAACAGGCGCTTTACCGTGCGGCGATACCTGCTGCACAAGGTACCAACCCGCAAGGTCCGCGTGTTTTTGGCACGCCCATGGGAGGTAATAAACTTGTGTGGCGTGTATATTAGCCACAATATAGACATCCTCTCCTCCATGTATACGGAATCTGTCGAATTTCGACTTGCCCAATCGTAGGGTCCACTTTCGTGTCATCGGGATCGAACCAATGGCATTTGAATACCACTAGCTTGAGCTCTTTAGGACCCCGAAGTTGAGCTCATATATTTCTTCGACTATGCCGTAATAGTCCTTCTTATCCAAGCCGGGCGTCTGAACTCCGGTGCGTTGTTGTTTTCGGTTGGGCCGACTCTCCTCGTAGCTTCTCGTGCGAAACCGATAGCCATTCACATCATAAACGGTGAACGAGTTGACCCTACGGGGAAGCCATTGCCCACACTGTTTTAAATCTTCGCACATATCGGCATCGTGCGGGCCTCCGCAAGGTCGAGGCCACATAGATCGTTACATTATATGTTACTAGGACCAAAGTGGAATATCAAAGCCGGAACGAGGTTAGTTGGATGGTACCTTTGAGCGTAGAACCGGGGAAATAAAATCGGGTTTCCCATTTTTTAGAAGATTGTCTTCTTGTTGCAAGGTAGGAGCCCCATTCCCTCTCGGTGTTGACCAATAAATTCCACTGAAAAAACAAGGCTAGAGGTTTAGGGTCGATAGGTGGAGGCCGGAGGTGTGGAACAAGCTCATTGAGAACTTACTGGCGATAAGGAGCAGCTTTCGTCAAGGTTCAACAACACATAGAGCATGATAGTGCGCCACTCATCAAAGGACAAGTGCTTGTGGGTAGCTGCGCTTCCTCTTCCGACTTGCCCTCCGAAAAGGCTAAGGTTCGATGAACTCTCCTCGGCGTTGTAACGAGGGGTAGGATTGTGGGCCTTCGGAAGTTTCTCGAAGATAGTACACCCGTGTGAAGGTCGACACCTCCTCCGCAATGTATGCCTGCCACGGGAAGGCTCAATTACGGCTTTATTCCTGCATTTTCTCCGAAGTACCTTGAGAGCCCTCTCAATTGGATAGCACCAACGGAACTGCACGGCCCCAACCCAACCGGTGCCTCATTTGGCAGTGCAAAATCAGGTGTTGCATGGACGAGGAAGAAGCCTTGGTGGAAATATCATCTCTAACTTGCAGATCAACGCAGGTGCGGCAGCTCCCGGATCAGCAATCGCATCCCGAGATAACTCCTTAACACAAAGCCGGCGGAAGAAAAAGCTCAACTCTGCCAGGGACGCCCACACCGGTTCGGGAGGTATCCCGAGTCATCGCAGAAGGATCCGCTCAATCCATATGTGGAAGTCATGACTCTTCATCCCCGGGACTTTCATAGTTTGCAAGTTCACTCCCCTACCGGATTCGCCGCATACCCATCGAGGAACGATAACGTCTTCATCCACCGTAGCACTTCCTTCCTATCGCCCTTTTGATGATGTAGTCGGCCGGGCCCTTTTTCCATCTCCTCCCGGGGCTAGGGGTCTCTATCACTAGCTTTGGTCTATCGCCACAAAGATCTCTATGTCAAGTCTAGCTTTAACGTTGTCCTTTGACTCGAAGGTCCATGGATGTTGCGAAGAGTGCCTCGGAGATATTCTTTTACGTATGCATTACATCGATGTTGTGTGGAAGAAGAAGATCCTTGTAGTAGGGGAGATTAGTCAAGCCCGATATATAAGTCCACATGTGTGTCCGACCATATCCAACAAAACCACCTTTCTTTTCATCGATTTTGAGACCCGGCTAGCTTCGGCAAGGACCTCTTCACCGGTCATAAACTTTGGGATGGGATCGGTGACTTGAATACCTTTAAGTAAAGTGCTTTTTGTCTAGTCTGAATTCATGGTTCTCGGGCAAGAATTGACGATGTTTGTCAAACGAGGAATACTTGCCACCCTTGAGAAGCCGTGAACTGCACAGCTACCCTTGCATGTTGGGCAAGGGAACCTCCCATGAACACACCATCCAGCTGAATATGCCATAAGCCGGGAAGTCATGCATTGAATATAGGTACCACACGTGCATTGTAAAGTTTGTCTTTGTAGCTCGGTCGCATGCGTCGATTACCCCATTTTCCCAAGCATCTTGCAATTCATCCCACACCGGCCGCATGAACACACCCATATTGTTGCCCGGGTGCGGGTATTATCGGCGTCAAGAACAGGTGCTTGAGCTCAAACATGACACCGGGGGAAGATTGAGAGGGATCACAAACACGGGCCAACAAGTGTATGCGGGGCCGCCCGGTTGACCGTCACGGGTTGAACCCATCTTCTGCGAACGCTACACGCACATTTCGAGCCTCCATAGCTTTTTCAGGATGCATATTATCGAAGTGCTTCCATGCATCACCATCCGATGGGTGTACCAACTTCTCGGGATCGTATCTTTTGCCCTTCTTGTGCCATGTCATTTGTTTCGCGGACTCCTCCGTCATGTACGACCGTTGGAGCCTCCGATGCGAAAGGAAGGTGTCGTAGGACCATCTCGGGGATCTTGGACTGTTTCTTCCCGCCATCACTACATTCTACCTCCACATACCTAGAGGCTTTGCACTTTGGGCAAGTCGCGTTGCTTCCTTGAGGTCTCCCCTAAAGAGGACGCACCCCTTTGGACAAGCATGGTACGAGTCATACGGCATCTTCAGTCCACGAAGAAGTCTCTGTGACTCGTACGTGTTCTTCGGCAGGACGTGACCCTCTGGAAGCATTTTGCCAAGAACTGACAACAGGGTGTCGAAGCCGTCTCGACTAATGCTCAATTGGGACTTCAACGCTATAAGGCATGAAATGCCATCCAGGCTTAAAGCATTGTCTTCTCGTGAAGGGGCTCTTGTGCCGCCTCCATCATCTCGTAGAAACGCCTTTGCGGTTTCCTCGAGTTCCTCCTCCAATCCTCCATTGAACGTGCATCATGAAAGTCGCCATCATGTGCGCCATCCCGGCATCTTGATCATACTCCTCGAGGAGGGGCCTCACCACGTCCTCTCTAATACGATCGACTTCGCGCTGTGGAAGATCCAAATGGCTATAGTTTGGGACGAATCCGTTGTTGTAAATATGTTTACCCATTTCAATCTTGACTCGCTTTTTCTTGTTCTTACATTTCTTTTGCACGGACACGGCATCCCGAACAGACCCTTTAGCGGCTGGGCCAAATGCATGTTCGAGGAAAGCATCGGTCCCCCTAACCCATTCAAGACTCTTACTTGCGAAGCCCGTGTACATCCACTCCGCGGTTATCCATCCTCTGTCATACGCCCATGTCGGCGAGCCACATAAGCAAAGAATTGCATCTACACGGCGTTCCTACCATCTAATAGGTGAGGGGTAGGTCCTAATCCCACCGAGGATGCGTAGACAAGGTTAGCATCCATGCTTTCGAGTCCCCGCGAGCCGAATTTCGGCGGCACCTCCCGCTGTTCTCCCGATACACGTCCCGCGGGGAGAGTGTGTATCCGAGAACAACGGGGGAGGTCTTTGCCAAAATTCCCGCCCGGGCGGAGCCGAGCATGGATGCTAACCTTGTTCACGCATCCACGGGCTGTCCAAAAACGTGGACAATCCGAAGCGGTCACGGTCGTAGATATGCACGATCGCATACCAACGCCCGTATCTCTTTCTGGACGGAGACGCCCTAACTGGTCGCGCTATGTAAGACAACTACAAGGGCGGACGGACGGGCGTGATTCATACCTCACGGGGGTCGGTGGAGACGCGGTGCAGCAAGACCCGCACACGAGGACGACCGGGGGCCGAGTCCCTCCGGCAGTCCTCCTACAAAACAAGGCCAAAAAAGTTAGTGTCCACTCAAAATTTGGCAGCACCTCCCCTCGCACGGGGAGATACCCAAAACCTGCAAAAACATGGCACGAAAGGCCAACAACCACATGCATATACCGAGAATGGGCACGAAGGCCACCAACCACCAATATGGGCACGAAGGCCACCAACCATCAATATGCGCATCGAAGGCCGCCAACCACCAATATAACAACCACCAATATGGGCACGAAGGCCACCAAACTATTTACTAACTACTACTACTAACCCTACTAACTACTAGTACTAACCACTACTAGAAAGATAGGGCTTACCTTGGCGTAGAAACGGCAAGAGCAACGGTCGGGGCGACGACAACGTCGTCACCACAGCAGCAACGGTCGGCGACGACGGCGTCGATCACCGCGCGCAGCAACACCGGCCTGGCGACGACGGCGACGACCGGTCCGAGAGGCACTCTCTTCCTCCTCCTCCCCTTCCCCTTCTTCCTCCTCCCTCTTCTTCCCTTCCTCCCTCTTCTTCCTCCTCCTCTTCCTCTTCTTCTTCCTTCCCCTTCCTCATCGCACAAGGCCGGCCCGGCGGTCCGCGAGGACGGGCGGGCGCGCGGCGCCGGGCGGCTTAGCCGGGCGATCGGGCGGCAAAGGACGGCGCGGCGGGCGCCGGTCGGCGTTAAGCGCGCGGGCCGGATCCGCCGAGATGGGCGGGCGGCCCAGGCGGCGGCGGCACCGGCGGGCGAAGGCCGGATCGAGGGCGCGGCGGCCGGGGCGGGTCCGGCCGGGCGGGAGAGGTCCGCGGGCGGGCGCGGCGGATCCGGCGAGAACGGGCGGCAGCGGGCGAGGTCCGCGGGAATCGGCGGCGGCGGCGGCGGCGCGGCGTGGCGGGGCGCTGTGGGGAAGAATGAGGAAAAATGGGTCCTCGGGCCCCGGATATTAGGCCCGGCTTTGCCGAAAGTGCCGAAATGCGCACTCGCAAAGCAAAGCCATTTTTTTAAAGCCCTACTTTGCCGAAAGTGCCACGCATCCGGGCACTCGGCAAATACTTGTCTTTGCCGAGTGCCACGAGTCCGGGCACTCGGCAAATCTGTCTTTTTGCCGAGTGCCCCATACGGCACTCGGCAAACTATGCTTTTTTTGTTTTTTCGTCCCATTTTTTTTTTTTTTTTTTTAGTTTGGGACACTAATTACATGTCATGTTCAGAATTTGGGAGAATTTTTTTTTTTGCTATATCTCATCATGTGATGAAGTGTGGAGATGTCTGGGTTTTAGCCATCCGACGTCACAACTTGCTCGAAACTTTTTCAAATTTTTTCCACAGCCTCCCCATGAGATGACAAGACACCACGATAAGTTTCGTGAATTTTAAACTTCGTTTGGAATTTATAGATTTTAAAAACACCTTTCCCGCGTGACTCGTCATGTTCCGGCACATAAATGTTCGAAATTTCAGGCGAGTCCCCGGATTTAGCCTAAACATATGCCAAACATGGTGAATAACATTTTTGAATGAACACAGTCCATTATTTCATGTACCTACAGTTCAAATTTGGAGTCGTCAAGAAAATGCAAGAAAATAAAAATAATTCATGAAATATAGCAAAACAGCGTGAAATTCTCCCAAATTGTGAATATGACATGTAATTAGGGTACTAATGGCACAAAAAAATATGGGACGAAAAAAAAAAAAAAATTAACGGTTTGCCGAGTGCCTTATGTGGCGGTCGGCAAAGAGAGTATTTGCCGAAAGTGCTCGGAAAGCTTGGCACTTTCGGCAAAGCGTCGCCGCTTGCCGAGTGCCTAACGTGAGACACTCGGCAAAGGTGACGGAGAGCGCGTCCGCTTGGTCCTGTTATCCTTTGCCGAAGTGTATTATTTTGCCGACGGCCGGGCACTCGGCAAAAGTATTATTTTCCGAGTGCTGTGCTTTGCCGACGGCTAGGCACTCGGCAAAGATGGTTTTTGCCGAGTGCTGAGATTGGCACTCGGCAAAGGTGTTCGTTGTCGAGTGCGCGGCTTTTGCCACTGGCGAACCTCTTCGCACTTCGGCAAAGACGCGGTTTCCTGTAGTGGTTGACGCCGCTTCCCTTCGGTGTGTAGTCGCACGAGTCTGACGGCGTGCCCACGGAGAAGGCGCACTCGTCGGTTAGCGCTGCTGGATTGAGATTGCTACTTATTTTATTATCTTATTATGAACTTGCTAAATTGATTTGTTTAATACAACTTAATTACGGAAAGCATATGAAGTTGCTCTTAGCTAATGCACGGGTTGATGGACCAGAAAAATATAGAAATCAGTCATACGCTACGAATACCACTTGCTTTCTGCCAGAAATTACCCCTTTTTTCCTTTTTTTTTTTCTTGTCAAAACACCTCTGTGATGTACAGATGTGCATGTAACACAAACAAGTGCTCTGTCTCCCTCTGAACTCTGAACTCTACAACCCCCAAATCCTCAAATCCTACATACAGCAGCATATACTAGTCCCCAGCATCATCACGCGCCATCTTCAGACTGAGGCACCGGTACATCCACGGACCCTGTCCCATCCATGTCGTCGATCATCCTAATAACCTCGCCGTGAAACCTCACCGCCAGCATGGCCATGTCAACCTCCATGAACTGTGCCAGCTCGGAGTCCGTCGACGTCGGTGACACTGCGGTCGCACTGGAGTCCGAGTTGGACGACACTTTGAGCCACTTCCCCGCCACCTCTCGGCGTCGCAGCTGCTGCCGTTGCTGCTGCTACTTGGTCCCATTGCCAGTGTCAGCTCAAGGTTGCATTCCTCGGCCAGCGCATTTGGCGCCTGCGTTGTGGCCTGGTTGCAGCCGGTGAAGCTGATGATGTGCTGCTAAGGATTTGCAGCCTTACCACCACACCAGATGTTCAGTTTATTTCCTCCTGACTTCTGGTACTGTCATGCAAGATAGGCAGCTCTACTCACGCCCAGTGATTACGTCAAGCATACGGTAATATTCATGATCGTCGTCATAGGCTAATGGGACATTTTCAAAAACCAATGGTGTCCAAACTAGTGCTTACGTTGAACATGGGCCTACATACTAAAACATTGTTGGTAGCTATGCGTTGTTCTTGTTCTTAACGTAGTTTCTGAGGCTGGCTGCTTTGCTACGAAGCTCGATTGCAACGGAGCACGAAAAAAGAAGACCTAGACACTTTTAACCCACAGAACAGAGTAAATATTGTATTTTTTGAGGAACACACAATGTCACCATGCGTGCATGTCATCGACGATATCTTAACAAGAAGGTAGGATACAAGATGGAACAGAAACTTAGGGCACTTGTGGAAACCAAAAAGAATCAAGGCCATGGCCTCATAGACATCACATGGCTGCAGTCATATATGATCACTGACGCACCAGCGTATACATTGGTAGTGCGCTACTTGATCAAGTACCTTTAACTTCATCTATAGGCCTTCCTGTATGCTTGGTGCACAACTGTTCGCAGTACTTCCTCAACGCTGGAGCCTTGGTTTGTTTGCCGCAGTCCTTGATGCAGGCATTATCCGCATTTGAGGCTCCTTCTGCAACCCACGCCGATCTTTCCACCACAAGAAACGCAGAAAGGAGGAGAGCCACCACAATGATCTTGTTTGGGGCCATCAGTATTGCTCTGTTTAGATTGCCAAGGGACGGACGACTTTGTTCAATTGTGCCTCAGCCTTTATATAGAAGATGAGTAAACCAACTGTGAGGACAAGGTATCTTCATGGGCTACAAGGTGATGTTCGTTGTGTGGATGCATACAATTTCTAACCACTAGTTTTACCTCCATTTTTGCCGGGTGACCAGAGACTTGAGTGTCGTCTGGCAGACATGCAAGTTTTTTAATAATTTTAGCAAGTAGCCAGACATCGAGACGGCCGGGTAACCTCTGCCTGAGGCAGCAGTCGTCGGACAACCCAGAATCTATCACGACCACTCTCCTTGTTTCGCTACCTTACATTCTCCAACAGTGGACCATCTACCGCTGAGCCACCTTGAAATAGATGTGGATGGGGAACGAACAAAATAATAGGGTGAAGTGGTGGGTGGGTGAAATAAAGTGGAGTAAGGACACCTTCAATGGTTTTTTTTTTTGAAATATAACTGGTGGGAGAGTTTGGCCTCCTGAGGCGCCAGTGCGTAGTGGGGTTTTAGAGCGGATAGATAATGTAAAGAGAGATAGAGGTCGACCTAAACTGACTTGAGACGAGTCGGTTAAGAGAGACCTTAAGGAGTGAAATATCTCCAAGGATTTAGCTATGGATAGAAGCGCATGGAGGCTAGCTATCAGCGTGCCTGAACCGTGACCTTTGTTTCTTTTCTATCTACCATCTTTACATTTTGTCTTATGCCTTTGTGTGTGTGTGTGTGGTCTTTTTTTTTTTTTTTTACTTGTTTCATATGGATTTCATCTCTAACCTACCTCAACTAGTTTGGGGCTAAAGTCTATGTTGTTGTTGTTGTATAGCCGGTGGGAGAGTTTCCCCACCCTTCATTCAAAAAAAAAACACTCACACCCCTGGTTAAGCAGGGCCAAGCAAGAGTTTACAAGTCCACAACATTACAAGAACATATGTGCTTCCACCAGCCTAGGAGGTCGTTTACAAGATCATGGGGCAGGCGCTTTTGCCGACTATCAGATCATCACCAACCCTAGTCAAAACCAACGGGGAACAGAAGGGTTCATGCCAAAAGACATGGCCGTTACGGCCATCCCATATCCGCCATAAGATTGTAAACAAGATAAACAGCTAGAGTGATGCCTAGAGCCCCGACGGAGTACTTGCTATCCGGATATTGTCATCCAACATTTGCATCACAACACCCATTCCGATTTTGGTCCAAAGCGAGGGCACTCTTGGCATAGCCGAAGAAGATGTGATCTCTGTCCTCCATATGTTTTAAACATCGTTCACAGGTTTCGCCATTGACCACATGCTTTGCAAACAAATTGACTCTTGTGCTGAGATGATTTTTTGAAATAAAGCCAAATATTTTGACTTTGTTCGGGAGCTTTGTGTTCCAGATTCTGTTACCATGTACATCATCGGCGTCACCAGCAATGTCCAACGACGCGCACGCATCTCTGGTCTTGAACGTCGTGGTCGTCATAGAGATGGACTTCCTGCAACGAAGAAAGCATGCTTTCTAGCTGTTGGCTAGCAGCATTACTTTGTCTCGGCCGTAGACGCAAATCAAAACCACTAAGAAAGAAGGTTGGGTTGTGTGGGAAAAGAGGGCAGCATAGGTGGAGCATAGAGGCACATCTGGGAGCCAATGGTCAAACCAAAAAGAGGTTGCAGCACCATGATTGATATTAACAAAAGTAATGAAGCGGTAGGTGTTTAGCCCCAATGCTTAGTGAATCTCAAGGGTTGTATAGACTAGTTCGATAAACCACCATCTACTACATGCAAATTACTATCTTGAGCCGCCACCGTAGGAGAGGCTTGTCAGTTGTCTCTTCTAATTAGATGAATCCATTGATAAATTCTTGTCAATTATCACTGCTAATTATCATTGCTTATCCTTTTGTATATTTTAATGGAGGGCAAGTCACTATTTTGTCTGGTGATGGATTTTTAAGCTGGTGTCATTAGTTTATAATATTACATAGCAAGTCACATGATTTTTTATGTGAAAGCTCAAGTTCACTATTGAAAAATGTCAAAAAAAGGACAGGAAACATGCAAAAACGATTTTACAGTTGATATACAGACATGAAAATTTCGATAGGGCAAGGCAACAGTGAAATAGGATTTTTTATCAGTTTTTAATCATCCTGTCGATAGACTATTTGAGTATAACTTGTGACTATGGTTGATAGATTCATTAATTTGAATAAGTATTACAGTCCCCACTTGAGAACCAAACGAATTCAAATTCAAAAATTGAAAAAATGAAGTTTTGGATCTCATTTAGTACTACAACTATGATTTATGTCATTTCTTCATTCGATGGTCGTATCAAAATTCATAAAACTATTAATTTTGTAATCATTAACCTTAAGTAGAATTTACATGACTAGAATGATTTCAAATGAAAATGTAGTTACATACTTGTGGGGGTTAAGCACCTGCCCCTTGGCCTTCGCAAACCGGGGGTTGTGGGAGAGGGGGCGAGGGCTTTCCACAGGAGAGATAAGAGAGACAAGAATGAGAAAGTGGGGGAGGATCCCCTTCCCTTGGCCTTGGTGTTGTATTTATAGAGGGTGGAGGGAGTACATTTTCCATCCACCACCTTAGATTAGAAATTTACAAGCGAGCCCCTCACACTAGTTGAGTATTGGGCCTTTTTACAAGGGTAAGGGTGGCGCGCCGCACCCTAACCCCCAACAATACTTTTGAGTAATATAACTTTGGTTTAGGTCATTTCTCCACGAAATGATGACCTTTTAAAAAATTAAAAAAATGATTTCAAAATATATTTGTGTTGTGGTAAGACGAAACTGTCTATGTAAATACATCTCTACTAGCGGATTCAGGGTATCCAAGTTCCATGTTTTTCATGTCATTGTTTCCCTGATGTTAGCCGGGCATGATACTATAAAATGTATTCAACTTATACACACCTAAAGAACCCGTAGACAGGCAAGTGAAATCAATCCACAAAAAAATTGATCCATGGATGGCACCGTTGTGGTAAAGGTCGTAATGCCGAGGAATCATTACCGCAAGGCATAGAGGGGAGGTCATAAGCGCCTATACCGTAAAATCAATTTTCGACAGAATCAAAAAGACATATCTGGTAGAATCGTAATCATAGAATACGACCCTAATCGAAATGCATATATTTGTCTCATACACTATGTGGTGCATTTTAAGACGCACAAGTCATCTATTGGAGAAGCAAGTCAAAAATCAATTCGGTTCTCTGGCATTCAGACTTGCTGCTGCCACCATTTACTAACTTCTACATGTAGTAACGTTTAGTCAAAATAATTTTTCGTAGCATTTGCTAACATCCGGAAATTCATAAATTATCCATTGTTAGTCGCAAATCTAATTTTTTACAAAAATATTATCCGTACATATATGCACAATGACCCTCTATGAGCACACGCACGCCGTTCTACCCATATGGACACCTCTGATCCTAAAGGATGAGCAAGTATAAATCTTGAGATTAATAAAGTCACCAGATACACCTAGCTTAAAAATCTTTACCATTTTACATCAAGGTTTTTGACAAGGATCCTCTCTCGAGAAACACAAGTATATAGACTTGCGAAATGGGACATCATGTGTCGACCTTGGGACCAAGGAGG
This sequence comes from Hyparrhenia diplandra, assembly GCA_015847255.1. NCBI lineage: Eukaryota > Viridiplantae > Streptophyta > Magnoliopsida > Poales > Poaceae > Hyparrhenia > Hyparrhenia diplandra. The sequence goes on along the minus strand of JADLZK010005668.1, from coordinate 1,466,926 downwards.
TTTAGGCATCTTAGATCTAAATCTACAAAATAAATGTTTATTAGCAAAATGGTTAGTAAGTTTGCTAAACTGTGATGGCATTTGGCAAACTATACTAACAAACAAATATCTTAGGTCTAAATCACTCACCCAGGTTAAGGCTAAACCTTATGACTCCCACTTTTGGAGGGGTCTCATGCGTATTAAAGACGAGGTAATGGCCAAAGGTTCCTTCATTATCAAAGATGGGAACAAAAAACTCGCTTATGGGTAGGGGGAATTCCTTTCAAGATTAGATATCCATCGCTGTACAACATAGTGCGTGATCCACATGCATCTGTTGCAAAAGTAATGGCCACGAGCCCTCTTCACATATCTTTTTAGAAGGTCCCTCATGGGTGACAATCTAATTGATTGGAATAATCTCGTAGCACAAATCATTCATGTTGAGTTGGTGGAAGGTTCGGATACTTTCAAATGGAACTTAACCACATCTGAGTTATATTCCGTGAGATCTATGTGCCGGATCTCATAGACAATAAACCACATTTCCGACATAAATTGATCTTGAAGTTGAAACTTTCTCTAAAGATTAGGATCTTTCTTTGGTTCCTTCAAAAGAGTTGTTTTAACAAAAAGATAATCTTGCTAGGAAAAACTAGAAAGGAAGCTAGAAATGTGTTGGTTGTAATATGAATGAGACCATCCAACATCTTTTTCTATACTTTGTCCGTATTCGAAAATGGTATGGAAGATCATCTTTTATGCTATTGGCCTAAATCAGTCTGTTTCTATAAGACATATGTTTGGTACTTGGCTTAGTAATCGAATAAAAAAAGATTAGAAACTTGATTTGGGTTTGGCGTCGCGGCTATATGTTGGGCGTTTGGCGTTATCGAAATGATATTATCTTTAACAAGATGAAAGTTTTCTCGTTGTCGCAGACTTATTTTCAGAGAAGCATCTTGGTTGCGTTTAAGGCCTAGCCGCTGCGGCGTGATGAGCAAGACACGAACACACTCTCGCAGATTAGCGGGAAAAAACTAAAAGTTATTACTTTGGAGTTTTCCAACTGAGGGTGGAAGCACATTTACCATCTGCTTTAGTACTTTTATCCGGTTATAGAGACTTGTCTTGCGCTTTTCGTTTTATCATATTCTTGTAATAGTTTGGCTGTGTACATCCTCAGATATAGAGTCTGAATGTTCTTACTAATCCATTATCTAAAAAAAAAAAAACAGATACACCTAGCTGCTGTCAATTTGCTGACTGAAACTCCGCTGTCAGAAGTTGGTTAGTCGTAGTCACAAGCTGATAGGGGGGACTACAGAGCGCCAAACAATACAAAACTTCATCCTTACTGGGCTGGGCTCAATTTTCTGTGAAGTATAATGGGCTACATACATCACCAAATGTATGGTATTGTTTGGAAAGACTGAAATCTGGTCCAAAGCACACATGAACTGGCCCGGTTAGAACCCAATATCTAAATATGTTCTTTAAGCCGTCGTCTGGTTTTGAGATTAATCAATATACTACTGCTCCCTCTTTCATCAATTTATACGCATGGTCATTATTCATTCTTGGCTGTTGTTTTATCGTTGTAGTTGTCTGCTTTCGTGTATTGATTTCCTGTATAATAAATTAATGAATATCAGACAACTATGTCGTAATTTTAATGATTGAATTAATAGCAGAGAATTGCTGCGGTTCTTATTTGATCAATTTATACTGGCATGGTCATATATTCTATGTCGTATTTTTTTCATTATATAGTGATCTGCTTTCGAGTATAATTTTCCTATTATTTTTCTGCTGAAAGAACCCTATTACTGAATAGATAGCTCTCTTACCATTTTTATAGGAGAAAATCAGAATAATGCGTAGCTATCATAATTTACCACTTACTACAAAAAATAACAAAGCCTTGTTGTTACATTGAGGTGAACTTTATGGAGGTGCTCGTGAACCTCATGCCAGGATATAATAATGCATTGAAGCACTGGTACTGCATACATGTGTACTCGCTTCCATCTAGTTGCAGTGTGAATAAAGAATTGATGAAGGGCTACCACATTGGATCTATAAAATGAAGAGCAACTGTGCCTGGGAAATAAAAAGACAACAGGCACACACACATGCAAGAGTGGTAGGGTCTTATAGGTCGAGCTATGTCTCATGCAAAAGCTTTTCAAGCATCAATCTAGGCTTAAGAGGCATTGGGAATATAGACAGCTAGCACACAATCATTATGTGTGTTCCATTCCACTGTGCTCATGTCCACAGCACCATCCAGTAGCAGCACAGTATATCTACACAATTGTTGCGGCCAATCCCTTCACTACCAGAAGCACAGCTTGGAACTATCCTCGAGGGTGTGCTTCTACTAGAAATGGTGTTGCCTCGCACGCAGAGTTTACTGCAGTAACCATATATATGAAGACTATAGAGTAGGGAATGGACCGAGCAGTGCTTCGGGTGATCCAACAGTACTGAGATAAGTAAAACAATTTCGTATTTTGATTAGTAAAAAGAAAAAAATGTCACCTCTAAGACATTGATAAAAGAGCTCTTAAAAAAAAAATCACTACTACAAATAATTATTGGAGGCAAACAATAATACTTTACCAAGATTGCTGGGGTTGAAGAAATTGTGACCCATCTATTCTTTCACTGTCAGTTTGCCCAAGATTGTTGGGGCATCATTAACCTAGAAACTTCAGATGAGGGGTCTCTGAAAACCTTAGTAACCTTCGATCTCAATTGCAGACACAGTTCTTCATGGAAGCAATCATCCTAATGTGCTGGTCTATCTGGACAGCTAAAAATGAATTGATCTTTAATGTCAATCAGCTAAGTTTGATAGACTGCAGAAGAAGGTTCTTCACTGAATTATACCTAGTGACGCTTTGAGTTAAACCAAGCTCTTCTGTTATTCTTTATCAATGGCTGCAATCCCTAGACTTGATTTACCTTTAAGGTTCAGTTTTATTTTCTTCGTTTCCTTTTTGTATCATAAGGAAACTTTTGTAGACTCTTGTACCTTTTGTTTCTGTTTTTAATATAATCTCCCTGTAGGGTGCCTGGCCCCTCCGTCTCTTCAAAAAAATAACTTTACCAAGGCGGGCATTAAGTCCGGATCCATGCAATGGACTTGGTTAATGTGTACTAACCAAGTGCACACCATGCTAGTGTAGGTAAATCAACCTAAAATATTAAAAATACGACGAGACATGTGTCACGCCAATCTAGGGCCCGACATCTTGCTCAGCCACGCAGCACCGTCCTAGATACTTCATCGCCGTTGTCCTAGATCTGTTGTCGCCAGCATCTGTGCCTGGGCGAGCTGAGCAGCCCGGGCGCCGCTGGATCTTGCCCGGCGCCGCTGGATCTTGCCCGTTGTCGCTGGGGTTTGACCTTTTCTGATGTGGGCCTTATACTTTGCCTGCCTCCAAAAATGGATTTATGGAGGCTGCTAGCTCAAAACAACAAACTCTAAAAATAGACTATTCTTCGAGGCGGTTGCATTAAGATGTTTGCCTTCATAAATGGATTTATAGAGGCGGGTAATAGTAGGCATTAAACGAGGCGATAGGATTTTTTAACTGCCTCGATTAATAAAATGGCAATAACTCCAAAATCATTTGTGTAGTAGTGAATGTTGCCAAATATCCTCTTCAACTCGTAAGTCTTTGCGGTCAAGAGGAACTTTGTATCTGCTCCCCAGCCGGGGTTTTACTCAGGAGATGGGAGTAAACAGGATCCATGAATAAATTAAGAAAAATAAACGTTCCATGTGAGAAAATGGCATGAGACAAAGGAACTGTTAACAGAGTTTTACTTAGTTACAAATAGTTTAGGGTTACAATGTAAAATTGTTTAGTAAACTAATATAGAAAACTACTGGAAAGATAACTAAATTGAGACTGTTACTTATTTTATTATCTTATTTTATTAACTTGCTAACTGGATTGGTTTAATAACAAGCTAATTACAGAAAACCAATGGATTGCTCTTAGCTAATGCACGGGTTGATGCAATAGACCAAATATAGAAATCATCGACGCTATGAATACCACTTGCTTGCAGCCACAAATTACCTCTTTTTCCTATTTTTTTTTACTTGTGAAAACACCTCTGTGATGTACAGTTGTGCATGTAACACAAACACGTGCTCTGACTTCCTCTGAACTCTACAGCCCCAAATCCACAAATCCTAAATACAGCACATACTCGTGCCAGCATCATCACGCCATCTTGAGGCTGAGGCACTGGTACATCCACGGACCCTGCGCCATCTCGTCCATCCTCCTGCCAACCTCGCCGTGAAACCTCACCGCCGCGCCATGTCCACCTCGCTGAACTGCGCCCTGTTCGCTTGGACTACCGGGCGCTACCAGCCAAAGCAAATCAGCAGTACTTTCTCTCTCACGGTGATAGCCAGCCAACAGTATCTTTCTCTCGGAAACAAATCAGCACTGGCCACTAGCACCACCCAACTGGATCGGAGCAGAAAAAAAAAAAGGTAGGAAATTGTATTTTTGAGGAACACACAATGTCGCCCTGCGTGCATGATGGAAGCTCACAAAGCGGTGTCATCGTCAATCTCTTAACAAGACGGTAGGATACAAGATGGAATAGAAACATAGGATACTTGTGGAAACCAAAAAGAATCGAGGCCATCGCCTAATAGAAATGGCTGCAGTCATATATGACCAGTGACGCACCAGCGTATGCATTGGTGGTGCGCTAGCTACTACATCAAGTATTTCACTTCCTCTCCAAGCCTTCATTTAAACAGGCCGCACCTCGAGCGGCATACCATACCCGCTTTGCCTTCTTTGGCGCACGCCTCCATGCACGAATCATAGAAGTTAAGCGCCCCTTTTGAGGCTCCTTCTGCAGCCCACGCGGCTACAAGAAACGCAGAAAGGAGGAGAACCACCACCACAATGATCTTGTTTGGGGCCATCAGTATTGCTCTGTTTTGATTTGCAAGGGACAGACGTCTTTGCCGAATTGTGCCTCAACCTTTATATACGAGATGAGTAAACCAACTGTGTGGACAAGGGATCTTCGTGGGCTACAAGTTGTGTGCGTACAATTTCTAACCACAAGTTTGGCCTCCATTTTTGCCGGGTGACCAGAGACTTGAGTGTCGTCTGGCAGAGATGCAAGCTTTTGAATATTTTTAGCAAGTCGCCAGACGGCCGGGTAACCTCTGCCTGCCTGAGGCAGCAGAGTCGTCGGACAACCCAGAATCTATCACGACCACTCTCCTAGTTTCTCTGACCACCTTGAAATAGGCTGCGAATGCTTGTTGCTGCTGGTGTTGGAATTTCAGAATTTTCAGGGAATTGTTACAGGAGATGAAGAAAAGTACCCAAGAAACACTACGTATGGACTCTAGAACAAAACAGAGAAGCAGTTTCTATGAATTAATTGATTTAGTATTAGCTAATATCATTAGTCATTATAGTTAAATGGATAATTTTAGATAGCTTCACTTTTTTTAAGATCCGCTGTCAGAAGCTGATAGGGGACTACACAGCGCCAAACAATACAAAGCTTTATCCTTACTGGGCTGGGCTAAATTTTTCTGTGAAGTATAATGGGTTACATACATCACCAAATGTATGGTATTCTTTGGAAAGACTAAAATCTGGTCCAAAGCACACATGAACTGGCCCGGTTAGAACCCAATATCTAAGTATGTTCTTTTAGCCGTCGTCTGGTTTTGAGATTAATGAATACCACTGCTCCCTGTTTCTTCAATTTACATGCATGGTCATTATTCATTCTTGGCTGTTCTTTTGTCGTTGTAGTTGTCTACTTTTGTGTATAAATTTGCTGTCATTCATTTGATAAAAGAATCCTATTAATTAGTGAATGAATAGCAGACCACTATGTCGTAATTTTATTGAATCAGACAATTGCCGCTGTTCTTTTTTTCATCAATTTACTGGCATACGGTCAGTTTATATCGTACGTAATTTTGTCATGATATAGTTATCTGCTTTCAAGTATAATTTTCCTTGTTATTTTCCTGCTGAAAGAATCCTGGCTCTCTCAGCTCCCATGACAACAGGCACCCATTGTTTTACAAGAGGAGAAAAGAATAATGCATAGCTATCATGATTTACTACTGACTACCAAAATGTAAAGCCTTGTTCCCACATTGAGGTGAGATCTACAGCTGTGTTCGCGAACCTCATGCCAGGTTAGGCCAGTCTCAATGGGAGTTTCATATATTTCATTCACATTAAATGCAAATGCCACATCAGCAAAATTTTACTTTTTGCATAAAACCCTAGGAGAGAGAAGGAAAAAAGTTTCACCATGGTAAAACCTTTGGAATCCTTGTTTCACATGCGTTGAAACCGTGTGAAACCCCCATTGAGACACAAATAGAGTTTCACCATGCAACTATGCAATTAAACCACGCAATGAGAGAGAGGTTGTGGGACCCTTGAGTATATGAACTGTGCAATGAAACTATGCATTGAGGGAGACGTCTATTTCATGCCAAAGTTTAACATCTTGGAAACCGGGAGGTGAAACTCTCCATTGAGATCGGCCTTATAATAACGCATACATCTGTAGTCGCTAGCATGTAGTTGTACTGTGAACAAAGAATTTATAAGGCTACCACATGGGAGCTATAAAAATGAAGAGAAACTGTGCTAGGAAAATAAAAGAGACAACAGTACACACACATGCAAGACTGGTTAGGTTCTTAGGTTGAGCTATCTCTCAAACAAAAGCTTTTCAATCTAGGCTTAAGAGGCATTGGGAATATAGACACCACAACCCTTGTGCGTAAGAAGGGGAGAGCTCTTGGAACCCTATATCGGTGGAGCGAGGAGGGAGCGAAGGCCTACCTCACCGGATCCATGATGGCTGTTGGGCCCGAAGCTTACGCCAAGGATCGTCGCCGGAACATGATCGCTCTCGAGTGGAACGCGGTCACCGCAAGGATAGGAAAGTAGATGGAAACACTTGCACCGCGAGGCGTGTTAGGGTTTTTGCCACCACAACATCGTGATGTTCTCGATCGCTTATTCATGTATATATAGACTCATGACACGATCTTGGGCCAAAGGCCACGATCCACCGCGCCACAACATGTGTCATGCGCGCACCATTTCACAGCCGCGGCGCGCGCACGTGCGTGACTCACGTGACGTGATCCTAGCGACCAACTCATGTGGAGTCATGATCTAGCGCACCAGCGATCATGCCCCTCCCCTGTCTTCTGAGACCTAGGATTCAATCTTGGAACAAAAAGATTACATAATGTGTGCACTAGTTTAGCTAACAAACTCCCCTAAACTTGATGCACCTTAACGATGCCGAGTGCTGACGAAGCTCCAAGAACCTCACCCTTTCCAATGCCTTGGTGAAAATATCGACAAGCTGCTCCTCGCCTCGACATGATCTATCTCCACCTTGCCTTGCTCGACACACTTTCGCGAATGAAGTGATATCGACATCTATATGCTTGCTTCTATCATGGTGTACCGGATTCTTACTCGGGGCAATGGCCGACATGTTGTCCATCAACAATTTCACCAAGCATCTCCTTTGTTCCCAACAAGTCACCGATCGACCTGCTAAGCCAAACCCCCCGACAAAATTTGTTGCTTCTTTTGCTGCACCACATACTCGGCTTCACAAGATGAAAGAGCCACAACTTTCTATTTTTGTGAAGCCCAAGTGACCAAACTGTTCTGAGAAGAAGATACACCACACTAGTGGTGCTTTTCCCCTGTCTCCATTGTCACTACTGCAATGTCACTTTCACTATAACCAAGCAAGCATGGTTTTACGTGCGTGCCATGATCATACTTGCGACCAAGCTCAACAAGTACCCTTCGGATACCTCAAAATATGCTTCACAATTGCCCAATGTTCCTTAGCTCTGAGCTTCCATGTACACACTAGCCACACACCAAACCGAAAGTGTGCAAGATCACGTCCGGTGTTGACTATGCACCTCAAAGCTTCCAATTATACTTCTATATGTTGTAGGATCCACCACATCATCCTCTATAGATGTTGTGAGATTGAGCCTTGCTTCCATTGGTGTAGCACAAGGATTGCAGTTTGACATCCCTACCACTTCCAAGATCTTCAGTGCATAAGAACTCTAACTCAATGTGATTCTATCACTACTTTGCTTCACTTCTATTCCCAAGTAATAGCTTAGTAGGCCCAAATCACACATGTTGAACTTTTTCTACATCTCCTTTTTAAGCTAAACAATGTCATTGACATTTGGTCCTGAGATTACTAGATCATCAACATAAGTAGCCCCAAGTAGGAATGAGGCCTTGCCTGATCTTCTGTATACAACATGCTCATATTTGCTTCTCACAAAGCCAAGACTCGATACTCCTATCAAGCTTGAAATTCTAGGCCCTCGGTGCCCGCTTCAACCCATACTGATGCCTTTTCAATTTCAACATTTTGTCACTCTTGCCGACCACAAAACTAGGAGGTTGTTGAACAAAAAACAGTTTCGATCAGTCTCCATTCAAAAAGCGGATTTAACATCCATATGGTGTACCTCGCCATCCAACTTGAGCGGCTAATGCCGCCGAAAACCTCATAGTTTCAATTCTAGCCATAGGTGCAAAAACCTCATCAAAATCGACACCTTGTTGCTAAGCATAGCCCTTTGCCACTAATCGAGCCTTGTGCTTAACTATCTTCCCTTCTGGATTCTTCTTTACTTTGAAACCACACTTGAGGCCAATTGCCTTTTGCTTTGGTGGAAGTTCTAAAACTTCCCGCGTTCGATTTTCTCAATAGCCTGCATCTCTTCTTGCACTGCCTGTCTCCGGCACTGTTCTTTCATCGCCTCCTTCACCGACCTTGGTTCTTCAGCTATTACTAAACACAACCCACTATACTCCATGTCGTGGATCTCATTGGTGGTTTCTAGCAAGTTTGGAATGGTCCTATACCTCCTAGGTCCTCCATCTGAATCAGTAGATGTGTCTGATGGTGGGGTTGCCCACTGAATCTGTGTTGTAGGCTGTGTCAATCCCTGATAGCATCCAATCGGGGTATCAGGTGGTGTGCTAGGACATCCCCCATCATCTTCAAGTGGAATTGCACCAAAGCCAGCAGTAAGTGATGTCGGGGCAGCACCAACAGAAGATGAATCAGCGCCCTGAGCCAAATTGTTGTCCGTTGTCGAATGATGAACAGTATCGGTTTTAGGCCATTGAACACTAAGGAAACCGGGCCGCGCTCTTTGCTTCATCACTAGGATTGCTGGATTTCTCCCCCCCAATTCCATGTCTCTTTTCATCGAAGACCACATCCCTCGATAGCATAAGCTTATCGTTCACTAGATCATACACTCAATAGCCTTTCATTCCTGGTTCATAGCCGAGAAATACGCTTGGGATTGACCTGTCAAATACCTTAATTAGTCATCCCTCGATAGCATATGCTTAACACTCAGCTTCTTACCATACCAGGATTCATTTGGAGTCTTTTGATTCAAGCTCTTCGTTGGTGATCGGTTCAAGATGTACACTACCGTCTTCACCGCCTCCCCCAAAACTTGCCCAAGACTGCATGGTCTTGAGCAGACAACGAGCCATCTCAACAACAGTTTGATTGTGTCGCTGAATGACTCGATTCTGTTGAGGCGTGTATAGTGTAGTCTTGTAGTGCTTGATCCCCTTTTCCAGTCAAAGACGCGAGATCGTAGTAGCCGAGTTAAACTCACCTCCTCGATCGGACACGAAACTTTTAGGCGGCGGCGGATTCCACTTCGGCCGCCACCAACACTTTCTTCGGACACCCAAATGCCTTAGCCTTGGATGAGGGTAACCCGACCACATGTATCGACCGAAATCATCAACGGCGAACGTAAAAATATGCCTTGTGACCCGGGTGGATGGCGTGATCGACCACACACAGTCGGTATGCACCAAATCAAGCCCGGCCATTGCTCTAAATGTCGAGGCCTATGGGAACGGTGCTATTGCTTCCCAAGAGCACACCGCCGCATACTTGCTCAAAACACATCGACACGAGGTCCTTCCACCATTGCTTTAGCACCTAGGTCATCACGAGAGACCAAAAAATTCAGGTTCCCATACCGGCATGCCAAAGCCATGATGTCTCTTCCATCTTGCTCATTAAATAGACCCGGTGGAGTGAGGTTCGGCTTCAACGTGTACAAGCGATTCTTCCTCTCTCTCGACCGGGATCACCACTCCTCGCGGCTTGCCTGTTGTGCAAGTGTGCTCGAACACCTCAAGGACCCTATGGTCTATTTCAACTCGATAGACGACTTCCTCCAACTAACCAAGGCCCGACGATATTACATTTTAGGGAAGGAATATAATATACCTCACCGAGAACCCGATGGTCCTTGTTCTTCCGGTGATGGTGGTCACGGCTCAATGCCCTCGTATCTCCACCATGGACCCATCTCCAAAGTTAACGGGCTCCACACACCGACTCATTGAGATTTGTCGGGCGCCTCCCCTAAGCAACCTATCATATGATTTGTGGCCCCGATTGTCGCAGTATCCACTCATCATCCCAAAGAGTCTATCGGTAACACACGTTCTTGATTCAAGAACATGCGGCGCTCATCGGTTCTGGCACCCCACCATTGTGCGAGACCTCGCCACGGGGAGCGCTTCCGCCGACATCCCAAAGCGGCATGATGTGCGGCCTCCACAGCTCTTGCTTCTTCTTGGACTTGCACTCTTTTGCAAGGTGCCCATAGAGATTACACTTGTAACACTTGCCTTTCCGTGGTGGCGTGCCCATCGACATGAGCTTTCCAGGAGTCACGTGCATCACCGCTGCCCCGTGCCCTAGCCTTTGCTCTTTCTTGACATAGTGTTGTCCACCGCCCTTTGAGCGGGACATCGAGGATGGACTCCTTCATACGGCTTTGTTTGGGGCATCCACGCCTCATCACATCAGCGGGTTCTCCACCACCCTAATCCACCGAGGACTCGAACCTCTCCTCCGCGACACGTAAGTGCCCGATGAGCTCCTCAATGCTCAGCTTGCTCACGTCCTTCGTGATTTCAACGGCCATGGCAATCTGGCCATAATGTGGTGGGATGACATGGAGAAACTTCTTCACCATCCTCTGATCGGTGATGCTCTCCTCCCCAAGACCCCTCAAATCTATGACGAGCTTGGTTATACGCGTGGCAAACTCATCTATCGCTTCTCCCGGCTTGAACGCAAAAGGGATTCGAATTCAACCAAAGCAGCCTTCGAGCATTAGCCTCCTTCACTGATCCGCATCGAGTCCCATATTCTTTATAGCCTCCCAAGCCTCCTTCATAGTCTTCTTGTTCGGGGGCATCGAATGCATCTCTTGTGGAACGCCACGCGGCATGGTCCCGAGAGCCAACCCATCATGCCGCCGTTCCACCTTGGCGGATGTGCCTCGACGCATCCCGCAGGAAGATGCCTTCCGTTGAATTGAACATGGGACACCCACTCTTGGTAATTCATTCGAGTGAGCATCGGCCGGACTAGATTGCTGCGGCTGATTGAACGCGCGATCCATGGACTCCTTGTCGCCCATCTCAACGATATCTTGGTTCACAATGCCTCCTTCTCCAAGTTGGTGATCTAGGTCACCCGACGTGCTCTACACCTCCTCAGCGACGAACACAACCCGTTTCGGTCAACCGCGGCTCCGATACCACGTGTTGTAACCGTAGCCGCCAAGGATCGCCACCGAACGTGATCGCCACCGACCGAACACTTGTCACCATCGGGATAGGAAAGTAGATGGAAACACATGCACGTGAGAAGTGTTAGGGTTTTCCCCACAACAACATCGTGGCGTTCTCGGTCCTTTATTCATATATATATAGACTCATGACACTATCTTGGTCATAGGCGCCCGCGGTCCACCACGCCACAACACGCGTCGTGCGCGCACCATTTCACCGCGGCGCGCACCACGTGCGCGACTCACATGTGACGCGATCCTAACGACTGACGAAGTGGAGTCTTGATCTAGCACGCCATCGATCATGCCCCTCCCTATCTTACTGACCTAGGACTCAATCTGGGAACAAACGATTACATAATGCGTGCACTAGTTTAGCTAACAATGGTTGGGGCCGAGTCCACAATGGCCGGAGCCCGATCCGTCGTGGCCACCGCCATTGGGATCCGCCGTGGCTGCGCGTTGGGAGGCGGTGGGTGCCGACACGATGAGGCAGGCGGGCATGGAGGATGAGACTGCCAAGCACTGGGATGACCCGTTCAATAGAGAGAGAGAGAGGGAGACGGCAGGAGGGGACACAGTTGGGAGGTGGAAGAAGAGCAAACGTGGAGGGGGTGCAAGTGCATGCTAAATTGATTGGTTTATTAACAAATTAATTAGTCTCTGTAGCCCCGAGAGAGGGAGAGGGAGGCTGTTTTGGAGAGATGTACAACTTCGGTCTCGGAGGGGGTTGCGTCAAGCTCGGTGGGAGAGGGAGGCACCGAGGGAGAGAGGAGTAAAGAATCCCCGAGCTCGAGGGGTTGGGAGGGAGAGGGAGGCACCGAGGGAGAGAGGAGTAAAGAATCCCCCGAGCCTGTATTTATACTTGATGATGACTATCAAGGTTTGTTGGGCCTATTGGGCCTCAAACTTTTTTGTGGTGGGCCTTATAATGTGTCGGCCTCCAAAAAATGAATTTATGGAGATGAGTTGCTTTAGACAACCGACTCTGAATATATACTATTTTTTTGAAGCGGTTGTATTAAGATGCCCACCTTCGTAAATGGATTTATTGACTGCCTCAAGAAATAAAAAAAGACTACCTCCGTTAATCGTAAGCATTAACCGAGGTATTTGGTTTTTGTATCTACCACTGCCTCCAAAAATTGTTTATATGGTAGTGAATGTTGCCAAATATCCTCTTCAACTCGTAAGTCTTTGTAGTCGGGAGGAACTCTATATCCGCTCCCCCATTTGGTGTTTTTACTCGGGAGATGGGAGTAAACTGGACACATGAGTAATAAAAGGTTCCATGTTAGAAAAGGCAAGAGACAAAGGAACTATCAAAAGAGGTTTACACTTAGGGCCTTTTTGGTTCATGGACTAGAGACTAGGGACTAAAAATTAGTCTCTAGTCTCTCCCAAGAGTCTATTGAAATAGGGACTAATTGGGACTAAAAATTAGTCCATAATCCTCATGTTTGGTAATTTAGAGATTAAATGGGACTAAAAGCTAGTCCCTAGTTCCATGGGAACCAAACCGCCCCTTAGTTATAAACAATTTAGGGTTTCCAATACAAAATCATGTAGTAAGCTAATATATATTATTAGGGAGAATTAAATAGAAATTGTTATTTTAGTGACTAATTTTATTTGCTTGCTAAATTGATTGGTTTATTAACAAGTTAATTATAGAAAACATATGGACATGCTCTTAACTAATCCATGGGTTGATGGAATAGACCAACCGAAATCATCGACGCTATGAATACCACTTGCTGCCTTTGCTGCCACAAATTACCTTTTTTTTTTTCTTGTGAAAACACCTCTGTGATGTACAGTTGTGCATGTAACACAGACACCTGCTCTGTTTCCCTCTGAACTCTGAACTCTGACTGAACTCTACAACCCCAAATCCCCAAATCCTACATACAGCAGCACAAACTCGTCCCAGCATCATCACGCCATCTTGAGGCTGAGGCACTGGTACATCCACGGACCCTGCGCCATCTCGTCCATCCTCCTGCCACCCTCGTCGTGAAACCTCACCGCCGGCGTCGTCGCCACGTCCACCTCCCTGAACTGCGCCAGCTCGGAGTCGGTCGACGTCGACGACACCGCGGTGGCGCCGGAGTCCGAGTTGGACGACGCCTTGAGCCGCTTCCCCTGCCGCCTCTCGGCGTCGCAGCTGCTGCTGTTGCTGCTGCTGCTGCTCGGTCCTGTTGCCAGCGTCAGCTCAAGGTTGCATTCGTCGGCGAGCGCAGTTGGCGCCGGCGTTGTGGCGCCCTTTGTTGCAGCTGGTGAAGCTGATGATCTGCTGCTGAGGAGTTGTTGTCGTCGTCGCCTTCTCGCCGCACCAGATGTCCAGTTGCTGGGGTGGTCTTGGCTTGACGTCGATGATGACCGGAGCCGGAGCACGGCTCGCCGGAGCAGTCGTCTGGGCCTGCTGCATCAGCTGCTTCTGGACATGGTACAGCCGGTGCAGCTCGTGTACCTGATTGATTGATTGATTGAGGTAGGAACACAGAGAGCAGTGAGAAACTGTTGTGACCTCGTCGAATGAGATGTGGAGATAATTCAGACAATTTTGCGATATACAAACAGCAGATAGAATGTGTCATCGGTCAGTATCAGTACCTGTTGCCTGAAGATCTGTTCTTGGCTCAGGATGGCCATCCTCATCTGCTCCCTGTCCATGTCTCGCTGAAGGTTCATCATGCCGATCCCCCTTCTCTCCACCGTGTGTGTGTGTCTGTTTCACGAGAATTTCATCATCAGTTATGCTGGAAATGGGAACTTTGATCCCGAATTTCAGAATCTTCAGAGAATTCTTCCAAGAAAACAAGAGCAAGAAAATATACATGGAACACTAGAAACTCTGAAACGAAACAGAGGACAAGAACAGAGAGGCAGTTTCTATGCTCACCTCTTTTCAGGATCTCAAGCTGGCACTCCTAGTGGATCAAAAAAGGGAAATCTCTCTTTCTCTCCCTAACTGAACTCCGGTTTCAAGAGAACAAGAACAGGAACAGAGATGCAGAGAAGGCCAAGAAGCTGATCTGGTCTCTGCTGGGATGCAAGCCGGCCGGCATGGCTTGTTATATCTAGGTAGGGAGGGAGGCAGGGGAGTTGGAATGAGGAGATTTGAGATATAAGATTCCCCAACCCAGTTGGCATGAGCTTGCTTGCTTGATTCTCAGTCACAGCCCATGTGTGGGGTCCCCTCCTCTCCTCTCCTCTGGCATCATCTCATGCCAAACAAATCCTAAATCCTCCGGCCAATCGCCTCGTGTATCTTAGTGTGCCAAAGATGCTTCCATGTAGTGCCAAGAAAAGGATAGGATAGGCCTCACATAGAGTAATAATCAGGTCCCCAGCTGCCGTGTTATTCTCAATCATCTCCGTCCAAACTCAAAATCCTACGCATCACCCTAATATTTATGCTTCAATTATATATGTTTGCCAGTTTTTTTTTTCAGATACAGAGGTTGACCTTGTATATGTTGTCTCCTTGATTTTTGTGCTATTGTCAGATTGGATAAAAATAAAATAGATAGATGGTGGCATTTTCAAGAATTTTTTTTTGAAGCTTTCTAATAGGTTTATATAGCAATTTTGTAATTTTGGGAGTTGTATATAATTTGTACTTTTATGCAATGCTGGTTTTCTTCTACATGATTGTTGTGACATTTTCGTACTTCGGTGTACTAACCCGGGGACGCGTAACGAATCCTAGTTTATTTTTATTTATTTATTTATTTGTATGTTTTGTGAATCGATCACTACTCGGTAGGAATCATTGAGGAGACAACTAGACAGGCTCTGTGGTTAGATCTCTTGTATTCACATGGGAAGAGGATTAGTACTGTCATTACCAGTTGTCCAATCCCCATTATATATTGTATGTTCTATATAGTATCGGCTTAAGTCAAACATATCTGCTTCATATATGAAAAACAAAGCTACCCAACGATTGGGACAGCTCCTATAAACATTAGTTTAGCAGCAATCGTGCTTCTGCTTGGATAAGAGTTTTTAGAAGCTAATGAAGTAATCATGCATGGCAGGTTCATCAAGTTGACAATCCAGGAAATGTAAACAAACCATGGCTAAAAAACTTCTTGTTATTATATTTTTTTTTTATATATAAGGGATCAGATGCCCTAGATATTAGATAATAACTAAATTTGAAGTTAGTGAAGAAAAATAATACAATGTTATTTAGTCTTATTGGCATTTTAGAAATTCATAATTCCAAATATGTGGCTATAGACCTTAGCTTTCTGAACTCAAAGTTGAAACCTGAAGCATTAACTAATTTACACCGCCAACAAAAAATCACCTAAGTTTATCAATGTGTACTAATGCGTAGAGATTTTTTTTTTTCATGGCAGTTTGGTATCTTCATGGTCCTAATTTTCTTATATCAGTCTGACATCAGAGCAGGCCACCTAGCCAGGTTTTTTTTTGTCTTTTGTCTCTAAATACAGGATACAACAGTTGAAAGTTATGCTGATTGGATGTAAAGTACAAATTAATTATGCCATGATTGATGTATATACAATTAGAGATTCGCGAATGTGATTGGGTTGTCTTGAGCCATGATCTGATCGATGCAGCAGAGTAGTTGGTGGCATGTTTTGATCCTCCTGTTTATGAGCTAAGCAAATTAACAAGTTAAATAGTCCCACTGATTTGGACCAGCCACAATATGAAATAGGCACTACTGTGCATGATTAGCTCGAAATCCATGCTAGCTGCTTGATGTCAGCCATGTCACTGTCTATAAATCTCATTGATTAATGAGCTGATTTGCTGATTTTTTCATTCGCAGATGTTTGGCAGAAAGGCTGTTGTTATTTGGATTGGACTATGAAAGGATTTGCTTTAGATGTTGTTGGATGCATCCATAATAGCCACAAGTTGATGCCTCACCTATGCTATACGAGTGCCGGGTTTTTTAGAGAAATTATTAGATTGTTCTGATAGTAGTAGAGGATCCAAGAACTTGTCAACTTGGAGTATATAACTGTACCTGGTCAATATTTGTAGTAGAGGATCCAAGTCAAATTCAAATACATGTGTTCATGGTGGTTCTAGAATGATTATGACATTTTCTTTTTCTAACTTCAATTTTCTCCATTACTTCACACACTTTTGTTTCTGGTGTCTGTGTTGAGAATAGACATCAAGAAAAGGTATGCATGTGACTAAAGTTAATCCATAAAACTCATTATAATTTGTAGTATATTTTGAATTATTTGATACCTTATATATATTTCAGGAGGAGGAAGAGTAATGTACTATTTACAATAGTACATCAATATTGAATTTTGTGGCACATTTTTTTTGTGAAAGTGACAAGTTTGGATCACTCTTTATTGGAAGACTTGACCTTTTTAGCAGCTTGGAAATTGGCATGGTTTAATGAACTTTCAGCAGCATGAATGGACACCATGTGAAATCTGTTCGATTAATCCTATTTCCTAACCAATGTGACATCAACATCATGATGTACTGTGCCAAAGATTTGATATCATTTGGTGTTTTGCTAACAGCAGATAGGATACTAAAGCAAACCAAAGGTATATTAGTTCACACAGAAAGTGACCGACTGTCCTTGAATGATAAAATAAAATAAAATAAAATAGCAACATATGTCACTTACAAGTTAAGATTCTCTATTAATGTTGACTGATTGCTTTCTTCATTTATTATTTTGCTGACCGTAATAACATCAATTCTAAGTAGTTTCGTTTCCACAAGTCTACAACATGTGATGCAAAACTCTCAAAAGACCGTTTCTAGAACTCCGGAAATAAATTTCTAGACACTTGAGACTTGACACACGCAACATGTTTTAGTAAATATCTATCGGGAACACGACGAACAATAATCCAAAACATGGTAGACCAAACAACAAACAAACTCATTTACCTATGAATACTTACCATCAAAAAGAAGAAAAAAAGATAGCACGATTTGTGCAAATAATGGTTCTAAGTAAATTTAATTTTACTCTGAACATTCAAAAGAAAAACAGAGAGCGATGATTTGTTGTTCCAAAGCTAATATTGATATGATTATTGTTCCTTCGCCATCATGAGCTCTCAGTACACACAGATGCATGACGAAGCTAGGTTTGCATTTTAAAAGTGTTGAGCCCATCTTGATTCGACGCAAAGCATAAATTTAGCAACATGTACACCGAATCTACTTACTATATATATACTAACTAGCACAACTACTACTGTGTGATAGCACATGCTTGGATTCCAGATACATGTATGTGTTCAGATCTCTTGATTAACTTGTATATTATACCTCCTTGTGGCGTGGTCAGCTCTGCATATATATAATCAATATATATAGGAAGCTCAAACGTGCCATCAAAGCAAAGTCTAGTAGTGTGTACCTCATGTTTATCTGTACAATGTTTGGCAAGCTAGGTTTGGACTGATAACCACCAAGTGGGCCATAAAACTGGTGACATAGATGCAATCAAGTCTATCTGCACAGTGTAAGCTAGATGAAATGCCATTCTTTAATCCTGCAACTAATAAGCTTAGGCCGGCCTTTTTCTTTCTAGAAAAGAACAACTTGTTGCAAAGGCAGTATCTATGAATACATAAATGAAGTGCAGAGAGAGATTCTATCATATGGAACACTGAAAAGAAAGGGAAACTGCAGTAGTAGATACTCCCATCGTCCTAATATATATATTCATATAAAAGGGATTTAAGCAGTCCAAAATTATCTCAAATTATAAGGAAATCTAGATGAATTAACTGTCTTAAAGTATCAGTCTTATTACTACCTATATTATTATTATTATTTACCACTAGTCTCAAATATAATAAGCACAAGACCTGTCTACAGTTAAGAATGTTTTACCCCACAATATGTCATAAAATCCATATAGGGAGCTTATCTTATCTCTCTGGTGTTTTATCATATACAGGAAGAAGTTACACGTGGAGGGAAGAGGTTGGTCCACACAACATAGAAACAGTATACAGCACATATTGCCGGGGTAGGGAGGAACAGACAAGCTCATTATGCATTGTTGTGGGGGCAGGGACTGTGATGGTTTGCATCTTGCATCTGAGTGCATGATATGATCATTGGTCATTTGGTCCAATGTATCTAGCCCAAGAAAGAGAGAGAGAGAGAGAGAGAGGGACCAGCGGCTGTTAGGTAGGATCAGATGTACATGTGCCACTGAATGAACTCATCACAGGCAGGATACAAGTAAAGTAAAGTAAACTGAATAGATAGATATCCTAAAACTGGAATCATTGTGTTTCGCAAAGTAAGTTTAGCCAACTAAGGAATGAGTACACGAATGTGTCTAGTCAAAAGTTGGCCATGATTTAGTTAGGCAGTGTAGTTGCCCAACGTTGCATTGGTTGGGACGTTATCTTTGACACTGCTTTATTTACCACGCAAACGCTTGAATCAGATCAGCATTTTCCCTAGTATATAATCACTACAACAAAAACGAGTCTCATTTTATTGTAGAGACGGCTACTGATTGGGCCGCCCCAACAGTGGATTGGTTATTTGTAAGAGGCCTCAATATAGAGCCACGCTTACAAATAACTCTGTAAGGGCGGTTCTATATTGAATACTAAAATTGAGGCACTAAAAATTAAATTTTTAAAATAATCTTGGATGGAAAAATAACCTATATAAAAATGTTTATCTCGAAAAGTTATAAATCTGTGTTTGTTAATAACTTTTTCATTTGACTTTTGATGCATCAAAATGTGGAGTTTGAATGTCTAAATTTTAAAATTTAAATTTTCCAAACGACCTCGCAAGCAAAAAACCTTCCTAAATAAGAGTTGTAGATCTCAAAAAGTTTTAAACCATTATGGTTGACCACTTTTCATTTGAAATCGTCTTGTCATACAAAAACTACATTGAAATCTCTCAAATTTGAAATTCAAATTTCATAAACGACCTCGCAAGGAAAACCTTCCTAAACAAGAGTTGTAGATCTCAAAAAGTTTTAAAACACTATGGTTGACCAGTTTTTCAATTGAAATCGTCTTACCATACAAAAACTACATTGAAATCTCTCAAATTAGAAATGCAAATTTCACAAACAACCACCGATGGAGAAAGACCCTAATAAAAATTGTAGATTTTGAAAAGTTATGAAACTTTATAGTTGATAAGTTTTGATTAAAATTTGTTTAAGGTCTCAAATAGTCAATTTTCACTAGGATTTATATAATATTTGGGGATCCGAAATGAGTTATACAGATATGTGAGTGTGTATTGCACTGGAAGGGAAGGCTCTCTGCGAGCAGGATGTCGCCGGTTCAAAGTCTGGCGGACACAGTTTAGCAAAAACCATGGAAAAAAAATTGTGGCTAGTGGTGGTCGTTGGGCGGGTTGGGGCGTCCCTGGATTTAAATAATTTCTTGTTATTTGTTTTTGAATTTTAAAAAATTAAATCTAAAAAAATTGTAGGGGCGGCTCAATCACCAGTTCATGGGTTCAGATAAAACATATTTTTTCACAAAAAAAAAATTATATATATATATAGTAATAATAACAAAGTACTTTTCATCAACCTCATGAGTAAGGAGGACGATCCATTTGTAAGGGTGGCTGGATCAAGAGCCATAAAAATGATTGCTGGAGCCATAAAAATGATTCCTGGAGCCAAAAAAAAAACGATTGTTGTAGGTAATAGTGAGTGTAACCCTGTCTATGAGTCCAAAATGTATATTATACCTTCAATTTGGTGTTGACATATCATGAATATAATATGATCACTCTTACATATATATTTTTTTTTGAGATTACACCATACAGCGCAAACGCTCAACACTCATGCACACTCACCCCTATTAACACACATACGCAAACTCTAACCCTATGAGCATCTTGGAAGAATCGAGCCATTTGTAAGGGCGGTTTGGCTAGCCGCCCTTACAGAGCCACCCATAAAAATGATTGTTGGAGCCAAAAAAAATGATTGTTGCACGTAATAGTAATAGTGAATGTAACCCTATCTATGAGTCCAAAACATATATTACACCTTCAAATTGGTGTTGACATATCATGAATACAATAAGAGCACTTTTACATATATATATATATTTTTTTTAAGATTACACCGCATAAACGCAGACGCTCAACACTCTTGCACACTCACCCCTACGAACACACGTATGCAAGCCCTAACTCATATAAGCACCTTGGAAGGACTGAGCCGACAAATCTTGAAGTTTATGAAGTCACTTAATGCATAGCGCCGAAAAAAATCCTAGAATAAATCCAGGATAATGTGTCGCACCCAAAGTATTTAAACCCCGGGTGGGAGCTCCAACCAATGGCGTGTGCCATTGCGTCGTGAGCTCCTTGACTCTTACATATATATATGGTATCTGTATTATATTCCTCCAACCCAAAGAAACAAATGTATCAATTACACATTAAGCGATACATATGGCTTCTTGTTGATCCATGGACCTGCCACCCACCAATACCGTCCGTGCAAAACAATGTTTATTTATCAATTGTTAGGATCCACAAATGTTTGAAAGAGGGGCACACAAATTATGTTGATAACCGACCACACAGCTTTATATTAGTTTGTTAGTTCAGTTCTCTACCATGCCAATGTTCAATGTTATTAGTGTTCAATAGGATAAAAAAAGATTATGCCTTAGAATACATTATGACATGATCCATTATGTTAATATGTCTCTTGAAACACTTTATTGTCAATTGTAGTGGAAAAATAATTTCCCTCTAAATGTCAAATAAATTAGTGACTAGTACTACTCCCTCCTTTCCAAATTGTAAGTAAACTTTGACTTTTTTGGTTCATCTATTTTGCTATATATTTAGACATATTATTATATCTAGATACATAGATAAATTGATGTACCAAAAAAGTCAAAACGACTTACAATTTGGAACGGAGGGATTACTTCATTTGTCAAATAATCATTAAACAATAAACTAATCATCAAATTAATCAAGATGATCACATCACATACCTAGCTATAATCTATTTGTTATGCCCATCTAGCAAAACTAAATGATGTGTAATGTGTCCCATGCTAGGTTCTGGTAGCCCTTCATTAGATATATAGAATTTTACTAAAGTATGAATATGTAATTTACTATGGTAAGTACCTAAATATTCCATAGTTATGGGCTACCTTATCATGTATATGTCAGCATGTTAGATTCCCCGGTTAATTGGTGGATTGCCAACAAATCTAAAACTAGACGTCCTGTGTACAACTATGTGTGATTATTAAGTGTTTGTGGCCATAAGGTGTTGTTTAATCTTAGCATAGATACCGACGTCAAGTAGTTAACCAATTACTGATCCGTCCATTTCTAAAATAGATATTTTATACCTTGTTTCAACTTAACTTGGACTGTCACAATCTCTCTTATAGGCACCTCCCAAATCACTGAAAACTGCTGGTTATACATAGGAATCAAACCTTTTATCATCAGGAAAAAATGTCGACACCCTAGCTGCAGATGAAGCCCACACTTGTAGAAAGAATACATTCTGAGTTATTCCTTTGGTTCTGATCAGATGCACCTCATCATATCTGATCACAAAACTAAAAACTACATTACCTTTTGAAACCGACTGGATACCAAGGCTTCCTGAGACAGCTCATGCAACGAACAATTCCACGCGTGCCTCCGATTACTGGGATCATCGTCTTTTAGTGGACTTTTGGCGATGTTTTTGTTTTATTCATCAATAGATGTACTGAACACGATAGCAATATATTCGAAGACGGGTACGTGGATTGATTGGGCACACAACTGGTACATTATGGGAGAAACAAATTCCAATCTCGGAACAGTCCCATGTAGTTGAACTAAGCATTCAACATTTTAATGCGAGAGAAGAGTACAACTATGACTTGATAGAGATCGAACCTAATTAGCCTTGAAATTAAATGTACACATGTACCAAATAATCGAGGATTTCCAAGTTTTCCAAATCTAATTACACCATTCGAGAAATCGTCAGTTTCTTGAATTGACTAGTAGTTACATGTATGTTTCAAAGATTTCATTTTCTCCATTATTGAACAGTCGCTCATATATATTACCCAAAAAAAAAAAAAAAAAAAAAAAAAAAAAAAAACTGTCTCATACGTGTAGGGTGCAGCAGGTCCTCACAAGGGGGCACCAATTATTTGGGGCATTCTTCCCACTGTGATGGAACTGAGAGAATTTGAGGAAGATTGACGCTTCCACTACAAACCCAAACCCAGGAACACATTGTACACATGTCGCGCCACGATTCGCACACGCTAGCACACTCCAAACAAAACACTGTATATGGACCAATGAGCGAGAGTGACAGAAGGGATACTTCCAAGAATCCCAGTATGTATATATAGCATGATTGGACACTGGGCAGACAACGGTTAGGCAATTGGCAAATCTCTAGCAATCAGGGGGTCGCCATCTATCCTTATTATCGCCAAAGGGAACAAAGCCAAGCATGCATGGGGGAGAGAATAGAGCATCTCGATCAATCAGGGGACAAGGCCCATGTCAGCATTTATCCCAGTTGAACTGATTCCACAACTGATGATGAACCGATTGCTACATGGTGCCAACCCAACTTTTGCAGATGCAATGCATTTTTCCACCCCCAGTTTGTCACTATCTCACAGCAGTGTTCATCTTGGCCTTTGGGATCTTGATTCCATATCAGGATGAAACTTAACTGGAACAAATCCCAAACTTGTTAAGAAATCGAGTTCTTGCACACGTACACAATCACAGGCACAAGAGCACACTTACACAATTACAGGCACAAGAGCACAGAGAGACAGAGTGGATAGGAAGAGGAAGCTTTCTATATTTCTTTCTTGCTCTGGTTCTTATAACTGAGAATGGCCTGATATTTATAGCCAAAGAAGTAAAGAAGGATCTCAGTTACAGCAGTGTGAATAGCTTGAGCCTCTTCCCCTCTCGTCATTAATTTGGCCACACATAAAGTCTCCATTTCATATACTGTATTGAGACTTTTATTTACAACAAAACTAACTCACTAGTTGTTTCAGAAATGATTGCAAAAGAACATGCTTTTTTGAATGGTAATAAACAGTAGGAGATCAATCTCTACAGTTGTAAGGATGTGAAGAAGATTGTTACTATTCACTCAAAGAAAAACTAAATTTGTTACTTGTCAGTTATCACCAACAGTGCCTTCGATCGACTTCAATTTGTGAACTAACAACCGTAGAGCTCCTTATGAAACACATGCGAATTTAGAAGCACAACTACAGAAATTTCCAAAAAAATCTTTCCATCAGAGGTCTATTACTGTATATAATGATGATCAAAAGACATTGAGTGGTGAACTACTCATGATTGCAACGCAACTCTCAAGTTGTCGGTAGGGTCCTGCCTGAACCTAGAGTGAAAGCCAAGAGATAAGTTCTAGTGGTGGTCCTCTATCTTCTCTTCTATGGTTGCTATGGGCAACAAGACAAAACCCAGAATTAAGCTACACGTACTCCATCCATCTGCATACATG
Source organism: Hyparrhenia diplandra (assembly GCA_015847255.1). Classification (NCBI taxonomy): domain Eukaryota; kingdom Viridiplantae; phylum Streptophyta; class Magnoliopsida; order Poales; family Poaceae; genus Hyparrhenia; species Hyparrhenia diplandra. Next base: position 1,442,681 of record JADLZK010005668.1, on the reverse strand, counting down.
TTCCATAAAACCTGCTGAAAAATCGGGACTTTTCTCGCTGTCGTTTCACATCACAAGCAAGCAATTCTCTGCATTTTTTACAAAAGAGAGATAGGCACACACACCTGTCGACCTTCTAGCCGGGCGCCTAACACGACAAACGAATATATCTTGGCTGGCTACCTTTAGTTGACCATCCAAAGTAACGAAAAAGCAGCCAAGTTGTTTTCAAAAGCGAGAGTGTATGCATATATGATTTCCTACCAAAAACGAAAAAAAGGTCAGGTGCATGATCGAAAAGCTCTTGTTCTCTAGATCCCTTCATCAGCTGCTCCTGCTCGTCCGTTTTCTATGCTTGTGTAGTGAAAATTCCGGCCACTAACTGATTGATTGATTCATCAGAAGAATATATATAATTCGTGCACAGAGAGAGAGAGAGAGAGAGAGAGAAAAAGGATTGGATTCTGCTGCATGGTGGTCTCGTTTTCGTAACAATCATGGAAAATTCGCCGCGGAATTTGTGCGTGTTACCAATGCAGAAGAAGCAGTATCAGATGGCACGCACTTTCAGAAAAGGGACAAAAGTTGGAATGCGATGTATAGCTGCCAGGAGAGTTTCAGAACGAGCTTCTCACGTTCAGAAAAATCATCGCTATTATTCTCCATGCCAGCCAGAGTATACTAATTAAGTAGAATATACTCAACTCGTCCCTAGGTTTCTGTCATTTGCACTTGCCAAAAAACAACTTCTATTTAAAAATGTTTATTACAGTACATATAATTAGTATCATTAGAAATATATTTGAATCTAGTTATTAATTGTTTTTTGAAAATACAAACATTGCCCGTATTTTTCTACAAATCGAGTCAAACTTTTGTCATGTGCAACAACGTCGACTGAAAATAAAAAGGGACGGAGGGAGTCGATTAGAGCATCTTTGTCAGATTGAGAAAATTGACACCCATTGCTAAAAACTGTCATATAGGAGAATGAGGTGAAAACAATCTCCTCCCCTTTAGGAATCTTCTTTCCTTATATTTTTTTTCTCAATCTCTCAAAATGTCCCATCAATCCATCAAATGGCGAGGAGCAAACAGTTTTTTTTTTTTTCTCAATCCCATTTCCTCCCCTCTTGTACTACTAGCACTCAAGCTCAGTGCTCGTCCTCCCTTTAGACGAGCGTGCAGGCCACGCCATGTCGCACACCACATATAGGCGAATGTCTCTCGGCCGGCTATGCCGACGTCCATTGTGCGAGCATGTCCCTACGGTCACCACTGGGCGAGCGTTGAACGAACATTAAGAGAGAGGAGGAAGGGAAGTCCAATAACATGTGGGCCCCACTTGTTAGGAGGACAAAGGTCTATTTGACCTCCTTAATTTTTTTTTCAAGGCCCATGATTTTGCCTGTGTTTTTATCCTCCATGGCAACACATATCAACCCGAGGGGACGAGGTGGAGTATTGTTGATAGTTTCTAGTGTAAATTAATTTAACAAAAGATTTATATAGAAATTTTGATGTGTAATGTAGATACCAGAAAAAGAGATGAAGGAAAAAGTCAAGCTGGCCTTCCTCAAAATCTCAAATATTCGGTGAGTCTAATTTTCCTTCCTCGGTCGAAAAAAACGGATTTTGGACTTCTTTAATTCTCGAAACTATCTCATCTACCTCCCTAAACGGTTTTTGCCCGACGTGGTGCCACGATGAAGATAAATTATTTTGTCGGACATTCGAAATAGTTTAGGGCACTCAATGAGGCTTAAAAAAGTTTAGAAACAATTTTTTTTTTCAAAATACTCAATTGGTTTTATGGACTCAATAAGCATTCAATCATAATTCACTAAATATCATTTAAAATCAGAAAATTTCTTTCATATATTCCATAAAATTGGATGAATATAACGCAATAGTTGTGGAGGCCAAATGAACTTTTTTTTTTTTACAAAAAAAAAACAACACATAGCCTTTATATGGACACCAATTTGGACCATTCAGGACTTTCATTGTGCCTACAGTCAACCGAAGTCCAGTGGACCCAGGCGTTTGGGCCTTGTCAGAACGACGGTTCGGCCCATAACTGATCCAGCCCAACCGGGAGACCCACCACTTGACACAGCCCAGCCCAGTGAGGCCCACTTTCCCATTCAGCAAAGGCCAGGCCCAAGGCCCATCGAGTCACAGAGCTAGGGTTCCGCTTCTCCAACCCCACTATATATCGTCCTCTCCACCTTCCGCCGCCACCTTCTACTCAAACGCTTCCCTGTCTCTGCCGCCGCCGCCGCCGCCGCGAAGGAAGCAAGAGGAGGAGGAGCGACGAGCGCGACGCGATGGGCCACTCCAACGTCTGGAACTCCCACCCCAAGAACTACGGCCCCGGATCCCGCGTCTGGTAACTATCCCGTGGCGATCCCCCTTCTCTGTACAAATAGGATCTTGGTTCTTGGCGTCTGAATCAGATGTGAGTCAGTGAGTGACATGCTAGTGATAAGTGGACGGACGCCATGGATCTGTTTAGGATCTATTTCGTTTTGATCTTAGCTTAGCCCCCATCAAGTTCTGGGATTGGGATCTTATGTGCTTGGCTGTTTTCGCTGCTGAACTGAAAATGATGTTCTGTAAATTTGTCTTGTCGTTAAAATTGGCGTATTGGACAGCTGGTTCTGCGTTACAGGCTTGCGAAATGGTTCTTGATGTAGGTTTCTTGGATTAACGTGTTATAAGACATGATGTGCAACTCTCATAACCTCTGTTACCTTTTTAAAAATGTTTGTTTCTTTTAGTTTTGTGTCTCAGTTCAATTGCAATTTTAGCTGGTTATGTATACCTAGATGTAACTTGGATGTGCTGTTTGGTGAATCCTACTCAGGGCAGGCTAGTTGTTATTGCAATTATAGCTGGTTATGTATACCTAGATGCAGCTTGGATGTGCTGTTTGGTGAATCCTACTCAGGGCAGGCTAGCTGTTAGATAACCTGGTTGATTATTTGCTAGTCTATGGCATGACTGGTTGTTTTATATTGATGAATACAGGTGTGGTGTGTTTGATTGTGCATATGAAAGTGGTAGCCTGTGCAACACAAAAAGGGTTGTTGCTTTTAAAGGACTGTGACTTGTTAATAAATTTTTGAAATGGTCCATTTTTTTAAGCAAAATAGTATATAATTTTAGAACCCAACCAAATGGCCTTGGTAACACTGAACCTGTTTGTGTTTTTGCAGCCGGGTCTGCGCGAACCCTCATGGTCTGATCAGGAAGTATGGGCTCATGTGCTGCAGGCAGTGCTTCCGCAGCAACGCCAAGGACATTGGCTTCATCAAGGTATACATGGTTGTGCAGTAGAGTTGTTATGGGGAAGAATTTGCAAAGGATCGTTACAAATTTTATATTTAGTGGTAGTCTATCTGTATTGGTATCTACCTAATTCAAATTGTTTCAATGGTACATGTATGGCTTCAGATGCCTTCCATGTAGAGCTGCCAAGCTAGTTGCCTTTTTTTTTGCTACCTTAGCCTGCCTCTCATATATATTTTGTTCTTGCACTTGCAGTACCGTTGAAGAATCTACTCTGCTGTTGTGGAGACCTTACTGCATCAAAGAAATGGATCCTTCATTAGAAGGCCTAAATTATGTGCTTTAGCTTTTTTGTTAAGAACTTAAGACTGATGTACTAGTAAATCGACTTGTTAAAGTGTTGATGGCCATGTGCCTTTTGAACCAGCTATAAACAGAAGATTGAAATATTTTGTCACGTGTGATATTTGGTGGTGTTATTCTGTTTCTATTGGTGCTTTCATATACACGAGGGTTATTTACTTGTCTCTCTGCTCATGAATGATCCTACTAAAGATGAATGGTGGTTGTTACACTAAAGTGTATTGAAGTATGAATGTAATAACTTTTGGTTGGTTTCTTTCTATATCTGTGTATTTGTGTACAAATAGTTTCAATACAGTTTAGGTGGAATTTAGCTGGCATTCATATTCTACAATTTTCTTTGTGGATTTAGTTGATAGCTTTTGGAGGTACTTTATCATATTGTCTTGCTATTATTTTGCAAGCCATGGTTGTATGATGGAACATGTCCAATGGATCAATACATAGAATTGAAGCTGTGAAATTTCAACTCAACCTTTCAGTGCTTCTTGGGTATTGGCACTGGCCAGCTCAATAATTTCAGCTTGTTGACAATGGCCAGCTGAATTATTGCTGCTGATTGGCAATCTAGCAAGCTCAGTTTTCTTTAATCCTGAGATGATAATCTATTTCTATCTTAACCTTGATATGCTTGGATTTGGTTTTTGTTTGCATAAGGTTTCAATTATGTTTTCCTTTTTGTTCTGAATGGACCAAAAGAGTTGATGTACAAGTTTGTCAAAGGTTACCAAGATTTTTCGAGGCTGATGAAATAGAGTCTGCAGCTGTGCACTAAAATTCTTATCATTCTGTGTTCCATGGGAGTCACACTATGGGGACAATATTTGGTTCATGATGAGTGTATATAAAGAAAATGTAGTGTTTTGGATAATGTTTGAATTTTGTTGTTACACATAGGTAACATTTAGTTTTTAGATTATATATTCTGTTTGGCATTGTTACACCAACAGTGAGCTTTATTTTATATTATATTACAGCTGATAATGTTGTCAAATGAGAGGAATAAATGATTTGATGTGATCTTAAACCTCTGCTCTTTATGCTACTTGAATTCAATTGTCATACATGTCTGTGCTGGCTTCGGTACATAATTCAGTTAAATATATGCTATTTGGCAAAATGATGTGGATGTTGGTTCTTAATTATTGTCTGCAAGATACAGTCCATATATGTCCGCATACCTCATTGCTTTAATTGTGTCGTAGTCATCTTGTGTCCGCATGATATCTGGCATAGCATTATTAGTTCTCTGACACTAACCTTACAAAAGGATTTGTGCCCCTTGTCATTTCATAAAAAAGGCCAGTTCCCATTTGCCATCGATGCATCTCTGCACTCTAATGTTCAGCTGATTTAGTATTCATGTTCCATCTGTAATCAGGTGGAATAGGACTGATTGCTCGTGGGTCATTAATGTCCAGATGATCCTTTCAAGGCTTGCTAGGTTTTATGTGGTACAGGGCTGAAGATGATTATTCATTGTTCTTTGTTGTAATCTGTGGGTCAAACTGCCAATACCAGGATGGCTATCCCAGAAGGCATGTTTGCCATGCTTAATACAAAAAAATGGAGCATGTCTTGTTTTTGTAAGAACAAAAATGGAACACGTCTTGAGCTGTCCTAATCATAGTGACTGACTTAATGACTTGATCTTACCTGTACCTTCTTAGGTAACCTTTGCATTTATCCTGTTAATAATCTTCTGTTATTCTGAAGTGTTTCAATCTTGCAAAGGACCTAGGCTTGTGTTCAAAAGCTTCAGCCCTGCAGTAGGCATTGGACATCATGAATGTTTCTCAAAGTCACAAATAAGAAACCAACAGAAAAGATGTTCAGGATTGCAAACTGAACTGAGATTGCCATTTTTTAATGAATTCCCAGCACTTCTCCTCCATGATCACCTACACTTCCATTTTTCTTATTCAGTCCAGCTTCATGTCTTTATCTTTTATTAGTCCAATTGCATATCATGTGCATCATTTAATGAGCGCCTTAATTATCAGTCATCTCTTTTCTGAGATGAAGAATTTATGACACCTTGATTCTCTTGGATCCTCTGGGACACAATGAGATATAGTGTTGCCTCTTAATTTAACTCATCAGGCAAATGATTTCATATGGGATCTTTCTAGTATCCAAACAGGAAGATCATGAGGGATAGAGTTTTAGTGCATTAGGCATAAAATATTGTCTCTTAGTTGTCTTATTAAGATTAGGATGGAACTCAAGTCAAATGTATATCTGAAAATATTCCCCAATACTGTGGTATAAATGTGCCCTTACCTGTACTGTGTTTACAGACATTACGAGCAAGACTTGCCACAGAGCTTAGAGTATAGAATTGAAGGTTCTGTCACCAGAATGGAAGCAAATTGTGAATCCATTTGGGGCGAGGAATCCGAGATGATTGCTCACCTGCAGTCCATGTTCTGGAGCAGCAGCAATGCTGATTCTTGCCTTTCTTCTCCTAACAGCAGCACTAGTTCTTGTGTTGAACCTAGCACAGTGCTTACTAGCTTGTTCCTTCCAGTTGATGAAAATGACTGCTGCGATAAAGAGCAATGTCAGAATATTGGTGCGGTTTGGTGCTTTGATGAGCAGAGTCAGGTCTTCACTCCAATTATTGATGGAGTTACAAGTAACAAGAGAGCGTGTCCTATGGTTGAGAATAAGAAGCGTAAGAATTCCAAGAAGCCCCGAGTCATTGCCCTGGTAAGTAAAGATTGATTTCGTACTTTAACTTCTATGACATTATGTGTTGTCAAAATGAAAAATGCTGTTCTGACCCTTTGGTTCAATTTTTGTAGGTATCGAGGACAAGTTCAATTTGTCCTGCTGATGAGATTAATACTGAGCTTGTGAATCAGAGCTGTTCCTGGGGCAGCAGTTCTGAAGATGATTCAATTGGTGCATGTGAGGAATCTATTATTCTGCAACAAAGTACCAGTTCAAGAGTTCGTAGTCGCTCTTCAAAGGATTTGCAGAGCCTTTATGCAAAGGTCAGAAGTACTCCGCGTTAATTTGAAAATGATCACTGAATCTGCAGTTTTTGTTTTCTGATGGCTTAGTCATACTATATAACAGAGGAGGAGAGGATCAATGAAAAACTAAGGACGCTACAGCATCTAATTCCTAATGGCACCAAAGTATGCTCTTTTCTTCTGTTTACAGTCATCCTCAACTTCTTTGCTATCAAATAATGCTTTTTAGGCTCTGCAACTTTTATTTGGACACTGAGGATAAGTTGTTCTGCATTTGTAGGTTGACATGAGCACTATGCTGGAGGAAGCAGTTCAGTACGTCAAGTTTCTGCAGCTACAGATAAAGGTAGTTTTTCATGTCTGAGTTAAGTCTGTCCAAACATTGCAAGAAACTTCAGATTACCTTAAAAATTCACAATTCTATTTCTTAATCATGCGCAACATCAATCCATACAAAAATAATGACACTTGACTAAGGATTCATGATCTTTCAGAATGCTTGGTTTACTGTACTTTCATAATCTTTCATTATGTAGTATCAGGATGAACCATTTACCATGAATCTATACAAATTTTAGTTACAGATTAGGTTTGGGTGAATCAAGTATTGTATACTCCTTTTTTTTAAAAAAAAATATTAATCCATGTGTAGGAGCATGCCTCTCATTTCCCTTTTTTTTTCTCCCTGGCAGCTGTTGAGCTCTGATGAGACATGGATGTATGCACCTCTTGCCTATAACCACATGAGCTTGGACCTCAGTCCAAATGTTGCTGTGAACCAATCATGACCGTCTAAAAAAGAACTGTGTGAACTGATCAGGAAAGGATGGGAGCTAGAGCTATGTTGCTGCCAACATGGTCCATCTGTTCCTAATCTGTACTTAACCCTGACTTTATATTCTTGAGTTGCTCCTTGTAAGTATGAGCAAGAAGTGAGAAATGTATCAAAGACATCTACAGTTTACAATGTTGAGATCATGTCCCCTGTACTCTGGAAAACCGAAGCAGAACATAGGTCATGGGAGGACCATATTCATGACGAAATTAAAAGAAAATTAAGGCAGAGTTGATGTTGCGTTTATGAAGCAGATGCGTCTCCATGGCACATAAAAATTCCCATGGAAATAGTAAAAGGAAGCAAGACAAGTAGTGCTGTGGGCACTATGATAGTGGATATGCATGATTTGTGACTTGTTTGGGGAAATGGAACACCAAAGCTGCTTCCATTATTTGGCATTGTGTCTATTTCATGCATGTTTGCCACATCTACATACAAGTGGTCTATGTTCATGCCAGATAAGACAAGCAAGCATGGTTTCATTAATTTCTCTAACATAATTTACTCTTTTATAGGCTTGTAGCGAGGCCAGTTTTACATTTTACACTGATCTCACAAGGTAACTGCTTTGCATTCACTAAAGATAACTTCTTTGTTAAGGGATCTAAACCTTATCTGACTTGTTGATAACTTCTCTGTTAAGGGATCAGAACCTGCTAATCTAATTGGCTATGGGCTTTCCAATGCATGCATATGTGAGCACCATGAAACTTTCTTTTTTTCTTTTATGTAGTTGAGCAACGTTTGGCAAGCACTAGACAAGGGTGTACAGGGCTATGTGGCTGATGAGTGTGTGCTCACAATTCACAAAGGGGACCTCTGATTGCCTAACGCGTCACTAACTTTTGTGTGTGTTTTTTCTTCTTCAGAAAACTGTGAGTCTTTAATTTATTACTCCCTCCTTTTCGGTACATCTACTTTGCTACGCATTTAACATATAATAATATTTATGTCTAGCAAAAATGGATGAACAAAAAAAATCGAAACAACTTATAATTTGGACCCCCTAGACGCTCTCAGTGTGGTTGTATGGGCAGTGACGTATGCATCGATCTTGGGTGCCTTTAGCTTAGCTCATTGCTGATTCCAGCAAAGGAAACGCACGCATCGACATCACCTTTTTTTTGGACCGAACGAACTCGAAAAGCATCTCCGGATATATGATGCCAAGAACGAATGAATCCAATGCTTTTTACGAGAAGGTCGAGAGGAGTCGTGCGCGCAGCTTATCTCGACAGGAATTCAGATTCACTGAACCTGCCCACGATTTCTAGCAAACTGGAGCTAAAACTGGCTGGAAGAGGGCCGTTTGTAGAGCTGAATTCTTTCCCAAATCGGAATTATAAGCATCTTGGAAATAGTAGGCTAGTGATTTCATTATTGGTGAGTAGTATAGAATTCATGCAGCAAGCTAAGAGTGTTTTTAATCAGAGGAAATAATTTCTGACGCAACACTCCTGAATTTCAGTTTCGATTTCAATTTCAAAATCGTACGTTGAAGAATTGTTGATTCTTCTTCTTCTTCCCAGACTGCACTTGTACATACAGTCCTTTTTTTCCACCCTACCGAATTCGCTGTACAGGTGTATGTACACACAAGGATTGTTAGAAATTGCAAGTCAATTTGCAATTTGTACGAGAAAAATGAACTCAGCATGAAGACTTGGATCGATCAGGCTTAATTTTCACGTGACACGGAGCGTAATTTCAAATGGTACTTATTTAGAGCACAAGAATTTCTGATGCGACTCTGGAATTTCAATTTCAAATCGTATCGTACATACGCAGTACATACATGAATTGTTGATGCTTCCCAGGCTGCACATTGTATGTACATCCTGTCCTTTTTCCCTACTAGCTACATACCGAATTGCTGTTGTATTCAAATGGTACGAGAAGTCAGCATAAATAAATATAAATAGAGATTTCAGGCTTCATTTTCTCCCAACACAGAAGAAAAGAAATTTTTAACAAAGATCACTAAACTGAATATCCCAAATATGAATTAAAAAAGCATATATAATCAAGAAGTATAACAGTATATAATTAGGAAAACAGTAACCCCGTGCAGTAAAGATGGAAGGCTTATCTAATTTGGATATCCATGGATTTTGACAAATGATCCATTGAACATCCATGGATTTTTTTTGAACTATAGATAATCCATTGAACGTCCATGGATATCCAACTTCCACCTAGACGTGCAGCGAGTGTCAGTCCCCAAATTGTTGCAACAAGATGAGATTCCAAGCAGGTTGATCCAAGATCCCAATGCAAGCGGACGAACACGGTGACATAGTAGTAATAACTTACAAAATCTGACGTTTGCATGTACCATAAATTGGGTACTAGTATGGATCACTCTCACTCTCGTCACATGCTACGTACGTAACGTACCTACAACAAGCTTTGGCCTGTGTTGTAAACAAAGAAAAAAAAAGTTTGGCCTGACACGTTGGCACACACATCTAGCCGTGTCCGTCCATCTGTATATATATATATATATAGAGAGAGATACGAACGCAGTTCCAGTTGGACGCCACGTACGTTTCCATCCATCGCGACGGCCGGCCACCACCATGCTCGCGAGGGCTCCTCCACGGCCGTGCTCCGCCGCCGCTGCCGCCGTTGCCGGCGAAGAGCAGAGCACGAGGCTCTTTGGCGGCGCTGCTGGCCTCGCCTGCGGTGCACGTTCACCAAGATCCCCCGCCGGCGTCAGGCTCGTCGCGCCGGCGAGGCAGGGAGGGCGACGACGACGACGACGGTCGTGGCGGCGGCCGCTGGCGAGAGGCGGATGGCCGGGGCGCCGGGGCCGGAGGCAGTTAGCGGTGGGTCCGCCGTCGCAGGTCCTGATTCCGTTAACTGAACCCGTTTCTTTTTCGTTCTTTCTTGCAAAAGTGACAATCGGTATCTTCTGTTCGTTCGTTACAGAAGATTTCTTTCTTTTCTACTTTATGACGTACTAATCTTACACTAGCTTCATCATTAATAAATTAAAGACAATCGATACTATTCCTGCAAAGACAATTGCAAACTATTGGTAAATGTCGATAATCATCATATCAGGCTGTACTCTACTTTTGCAAAATGCTATGTCAGAAACAAAAACCACCGAGGTTAAATCTTTTCTACAGTATTACTTAGTATACTAGTGAAAAGTTGAAAACGCTTCTACAGTACTTGCCATCATCCTGGCAAGAAGAGGCGGAAATTAGTGGCCTCAAAATTGGTTGAATAATTGACACAACACAGCCGTACAGTAGGTGAAGCAGATTTTCAGTGATCTTTAGGGACACACACATACACACCGGACCTGAATGCTTGATACGTATCGCATTCGATTGTGATCCCAACAGACAGATCAGAGTATCACACTGAATTTATTTGTGGAGACGGTGATGCTGACCACACTGTCCTCTGTTCCTAGATAACAGAGCAGGGCTGTTACAGAGTACAGACAGATAGACACATCATGAGCACAACAGCACTGAAAATATCTGAAAATACTGTAGTTAGCTCTGTGGACATGTTTGTGAATACACTCTGTAGAATGTGTTCCAAGTTTACATGTGCAAAACGACTTGATGCTTGCATGTATTTACTATGTGTGGATGAAACGCAGAAGTCAGTTTAGGAAGGCTCTTCAATGCAGAGTTTCTGTGTCAGTAGGCAAAGGTACTGAAGTGTGCGATGCAAGTCGCTGTCTAGGCAGTAGTTGCATCATAATACTCATCATCATAGTCCTTATAACATCGATCTCAGTCGCTCTCGATGTCTGCTCGCAAAAAAAAAAAAAAAAAATCGCTTTCGATGTTATACAAGACTGAAAAGAACTGCATGGTTCAGTTCAGGCTAATTTGCAGTTTTCTTAGCTTTGTTTCTCTTTTATGTAAACTGTTTTGGGATAACAGAGGGGTGGCAAATGGTTTCAGAGTAATTTGGAAAAAGGCTTGCGTTTCGCATGGTTTTGCTCTTCTTGTACAAACTGTGCCTTATACATATTTCTTCTCTGCTTATTATTGAAAGCTGGTAATGGATCATTTGAAAAAAAAAAAACTTTCAGTTTCCAGAAACAGTTTGTCGGTTGGTGAGTACTGTAGGCGTTTATATCGAAATAACAGCATGTTCAGAGCGTTCTCCAGCCTGATTACTGAATGGAACCTCTTGCCGGATTCAGTTGAGGACGAACATCAATTGAGGTTGATTGGGCTGTCAGTTCTACTGCAATAGTCCAATGTGTAATTAACCTTGACATGAACTGGAATAATATATACTGCCATTAGTGGGATCTTGTCACTCCTTTGATTTGTAGTTCCTTTACCAATGAATGAGAAAGTTTGTGACCAAATTATTGGTTGGGTGGTAGTACTGAATTGTCATATGTCAGCTCCCATTAAACGCCATGGCCATATGTCTCGTCCATCACAACTTTATTCAGCCAAATTAGGATTAGGCTGTTTTCTTCTTATAAAGTTGTAAGTGGCATTTTTCCCCATAGAATGGAGCACAGATTTTTACTGAACTCCTGTTTTACTTGCTTAATTTAGTACCCCAGTTTTGATGAAAATGTGAGTGAAGATAGGAATCACCAGCGTTGCAAAAGTTCACAGGAGACAGTAATTCGGTTAGCCTTACTGTTGAGGATGAAGTACCCCAAGTATGCTAAGGATGACATAACTGACTTCCTAAACCTGAAACTGAAAGTAATACTCATAATTTCGTAGCAAAATCTTCTTCACACTATGTTCAACATTCTGAGAGATTCATGGTTTTGCATTGACAGGGATCAGCACCCTCTTGACTTCGACTGTTGGGAAATCAACAAATATCCTGTGGCATGACTGCCCTATTGGGCAGAATGAGAGACAAAACTTGTTGAATCAAAAGGGTTGTGTTGTGTGGATCACTGGTCTAAGCGGTTCAGGTCTCCATTCACTCATCAGAACCTATCTACATATTTACAAACTGAATTTGCTGAGTCTCTGATGTTTAAGAAGATCCTTACATCTATTATAGGAAAAAGCACGCTTGCATGTGCGCTGAGCCGTGAGTTGCACATTAGAGGCCATCTGACATACGTCCTCGACGGTGATAATCTCAGGCATGGGTTAAACCGGGACCTCAGTTTCAAAGCAGAGGATCGTGCTGAAAACATACGCAGAGTAGGTATGCTCTGTCCTGAAATCTCTGCACCTGATCATCAGTTTCCTCTCAACTGTGCTTTACTACTGATTACTATTTGTGCATTTCTTTTCAGGGGAAGTAGCAAAGCTATTCGCAGATGCTGGCCTGATCTGCATTGCTAGCTTGATATCACCATACAGAAGTGATCGAAGCGCTTGTCGCAGTTTGCTGCCAAAGTCTTCATTTATAGAGGTATGTATGATCCACTTCCGGTGTTCGATGTGGCCAAGTCAAGTTGGAGATTTCTGTCTTCCTCCATTTGGTATCTATTCTAGTTTGAGAATTTTAGTAAGAGTGAGATATATAGCTCAAAGAGGTACAATTCGTCCATTAGGTGTTCCTAAATGCGCCTCTTGAAGTATGCGAAGCACGGGATCCCAAAGGCCTGTACAAGCTTGCACGTGCTGGCAAAATCAAAGGTAATAAAGTAACTAACTGATTGTCATTGTCTGGTTACTTGCAAAGCTTACTAATAGACAAGGGTCAACTACAGGGTTTACTGGCATCGATGATCCTTATGAACCACCATCTGATTGTGAGGTTAGCAGAAATCTTTTACTACCAGATTTTAATCAGTGTCTCTGTAGATTTAAAAGACTAGTGTCAATACTGTCAGCTACACTGCTGAATAAAAGTTCTGAGTTTAAGGATAATATAACTATTTTTCAGTACTCTAATCTAATGAAAGATGAACAACTCCATCTATGCAGATAGTGATCCAGTGTAAAGTTGGGGACTGCCCTTCACCTAAATCAATGGCTGATCAAGTTGTGTCATATCTTGAAACAAATGGTTTCCTCCATAACTAGACATGAATGTATATGCCTCGCAACACATCTTGTATATAGTAGCAATTGCGGTGGCACTGGGAAGGTTACCTATCTGAGTACCTGATGATGAATGCTAATAATTTATCTGGTATCTTAAATCAGATCGATAATTTGGTTCATCGGTTATCTAGAACTTGTTTGTATTGGTCTTAGATTGCACATATGTACATGGTGATGTGTTGCTCACTTGCTGCTTGTGATGCAATTCAAAGTGTAGACTGTGGAGGATGATTTGTTTGAGACACTAATGGCAGTGTCATATGATAGAAAATATCCGAAGAACTAGACATAGAAATTGTAAGAAAGGGTAGGATGCGTGTAATGGTATAACTTTTGAATGGTACAAGAACTCAACATATTGATTTCAATTTTACTTTCTCGCAACATAGAGCTTTGCCAAGAAACTTTAAAAAAAGTCTACTAATATCACTAAGATAAATATCACAGTAAAACGTAAAATCTAAAAAAATAAACCATGTGTACCTCCTGAATTGGACATTTATTTCCTTAACCGCCTGTTCTTGGCAAAATTTGTTGTAGATGTTCATGCATATGGGACCAATATTTTCAATGGTTTTTAACATTCCATGATCTCCATGAAAATAATTTACCAAACAAGCTATATGTATAACATTAGTGACACTTAAATATGTTTTAAACGTTACGAAAGGTCAATTTTAGAAACTCAATATATAACAAATGAACAATCAGGACATGCATTTATTATTAGATGCCTCAAGAGGAACACTATTTTTGTGCTGCTCCAAACAACGTTCAGCTTATATTACATTATCATCGTGCCTACATTATTTTTAAAAAAGCAACTTATTTTCTTCAATATATATACTATTGGCTTCCTTCATATATTTCAGCTGGGGAGAGAGAGAGAGAGAGAGAGAGAGAGAGAGAGAAATTATTGTCAGGTAGAAAGACTTATATTTAGTGACTGAGATGGGAAAAAAAATGTTTGCCCCCATTCTAAACACGGCAGAACCATACTTCTAGAATGAGTGGCATGTAGGAAAAATCTTGATCGACGACACAAAACTACTGCGGTGCCAGGACTACCAACAGCCACGAAGAACAACCCCCTCGCGGCTAGGTCGACAACGATCACGGTCGTGGCGGCGGTCGCCAGCGAGGGGCAGACAACGGGGCCAGGCTAAAGGCAGCCACCACTACAACATTGATGAACTTTGGTGGCGGTTTTTATGATTAACGGTGACATTTTTTGGAACCGCCACCAAGCAAAAGGTCACGGTAATGATCCGGTGATTATCCATGGTGGTTTCATGACCGTCGCTGGTAATGGGTTGGCCGTCGCTGGTATGGTATTGGTGCAACCAGTACCTGAATCTGCATGTTTCCATACAGTCTCAGTAGCAAACAAAGAATCTGTTTCTTATGCTGCATGGTAGCAAGAAATGGAAACCCAGATTCGAATTCTACTCATTCACTTCAACAAGACTATTATAAAGTAATTTGAATACTCCTCAGTTTTGTAATGGGAATACTGAAACCACTAAGGTTATTAACGTTTTCTAGGTATTAGAGAAAACATTTTCTAGAGTTTCATTCGGAACAGAGGCCACAGAAATGGCTATAAAATTGGTTGATTGATTGACGCACACACCACACAATCATTTCAGGGACAGTGGCTGACTCATGCGGAATAAATGACCTTTAGTAATATTTGTCAGCTGTGTCCCATTCGATTGAACCTTCAAACAAACAAATTTGTGTATCTGACTGAACCTACGCGATTGGAACGCTTGCGAAGTATTAGTATAGTCCATGACGCTGACAGTGAGCTGAGTTGTTATTGCCGCCACTCATTCACCACACACAATCCTATGTTGGTTGCAACCAGGCTGCTACAAAGTACATGCAGACAGACCATGATCACCAATTCTGAAAATTACAGTTGATCTTGTAGTTGAGGGGACACAATGATTTCACTAATGTACACAATGATTTGGCTTTGAATGTAATTGCTACGAAGCAAACACAGAAATCACACAGGAATCAAGGAAGGCTCTGCAAAATCATAGTTTTTTGGTGTAGGGGCGCTAGTTGAAACAAACTCTATGCCAACGGAGAATTACAATGGTTAGTTGACCCACATCAGTCTTTGTCTGAAGTAGCGCCAAAGGCACAAGGCTTCGCCAATCGTTCATTCGTCGATTGCGTAAATGATGAGCATCTCATCATTGTAGTTCATTCTGCCTTGGAGGTCCATCGGTTTTGGTGCTGTACCAAGCTGAAAAGAGCTGCTCGAATCTGTTCAGCATCGCGGGTCAGCGTGTTCAGAGCATTCATCATGGAAAGCGCTCCTATAAACTGTTGCTCTGTTCTAATCACTGTTGGCACTCACATCGAAATTACAGCTTGTTTAGAGCATTCTCTAGCCTGATTACTGAACGGACCTCATGCCAGATACAGTTGTGGATAAGTTTCAAAAATAAAAAGAATCAGTTGAGGATGCTCATAAGTTGAGGTTGATTGTGCGTAATTAGTCTTGACATGAACATGAATAACATGTACTGTCATTGGTGGGATCTTATCATTCATTTGATTTTTTTCGAATGCGGCCTCTGCCCCTACTGCATTAAGAGAAGTGGAAAAGTTCAATTACATCCTAACTGGTCCCCTAGCGAAATGCCCGAAAGCCCATTAGGCGACACACTTAGAAATTGAACCGGCTAGCACGGTGACACTTAGAGGGTTGTACTAAGTAGGAAACTAATGTGCGACGAAGGGGCCAGCAAGCTAGCGAGCTATCGGAAACCCACGGCCACCCATGACTCCGCCTCCACATGAACCACCTCTAGAAGCGCGACAGGAAAAATGCTGGTGTCATTGCTGTCGAAGGTGCGCCTATTCCTCTCCTTCGAGATGACCCACGAGGCGAGCAGCACGATGGAGTCGAAGCATTGCCTAAGGTCCTCGGGCACCAATGGTCGCACACGCAGCCACCAGTCCACAAGCGTAGAGCCCACTGAGAGGCACAGGTGGTCAAGCCCATACTTTGATAGCAACAAATGCCATATACCTGTCTGGTGAAGATGCAGGACGCTTGGAGGTGGTCAATGGTTTCGTCGTCCTGATCGCACAAGGCGCATGCGGCGGTCGACTGCAGCCAATGGCCAAAGCGCCGCTAGGCTGTCCATGGGCGCCCGTGCAGCGCCAACCAAGCAAAGAACTTGACCTTCGGCGGCACTGACGCCCTCCAACGCCAGATCAATGCCCCAAAGGCAGAAGAGCTGGAGTACTGTCCGCTCGGCGTCCAACGCTAGATGAGTCGGTTCTTGATGTCCTCCTGATGCCCCACCCCATGCAGAGTCTCCGCGAGAGCAATGAGCTCATCCATGGCCCCATGGTGCACTACTACAGCCAGCGGGGGATATAGTAACGCCAACTTGTGTTACTATAGGTTGGAAAAAAAGTGTTACTAGCTCTATTAGTAACACATTTTATTTTGTGTTCCAATTGCCTATGTTACTATAGACTAAGTTTATTGTAACACATTATACTTGTCTCTGAGGAACACTTCTTTAGTGTTACAATGATTTTTGTTGTAACACGTTTTCATTTCAACAGAACACTTGTTTAGTGTTACAATGATTTTTGTTGTAACACGTTTCTTTCTACAGTAGCACTTGTTTAGTGTTACAATGATTTTTGTTGTAACATTTTTTCTTTTCTGTAGTAACACTTCACAATATGATAGAGTACATAGTTTGCAACACATTTATTTATCTATTGGAACATTCGCCTTGTGTTATAGGGATGTTAGTTGTAACACTTTTGTTGAAATCAAAATTGTAGAACTCACCAAGATCTAAAAACTTTATTTTGGTTAATTCTCCATCCGACTTTATTTGAACAATTTAAATATTGAATTTCAAAAAAATGATAACTAAATGCAAGTTTTTTTGAATACTATTACTAAATGATGTCAAACAAAAAGTGATGAATTCTAAAGTTTTGTAAGTCATCAAGATCTACAAACCTTATTTAGGTCATTACTCCATGTGACAGTTTGAACAATATCAATTTTAAATTTCAAAAAATAACAATGAGATGTAAGTTTTTTTTGAACACTAAATGATGTCAAATCAAAAAGTGATGAATACCAAAGTTTCATAACTCAACAAGATCTATAAAGTTTATTTAAGTCATTTTTCTTTTGACAAAGTGGTTATAATATGCAGTACAAATTTGATAAACTCCTAACGTAGTTTCTTAAACTATGCGACTGAATCTAGGATTAATGACCAATATATACTACCGCTTTCTCAAATAAAAAATGACCTAATAAAGTTTGTAGATCTTGATGACTTACAAAACTTCCGTATTCATGACTTTTTCAGCAGAAATCATTTTGGGTTTCAAAACCGGGTTTGGAGTTGTCATTTTTTTGAAATTTAAAATTTAAATTGTTCAAAGTTTGTCACATGAAAAATTCAGCAAACTGAACACATTAACTTGATAGAGGTTGATTTTAGAGCAAATTAGAAAAAAAGAATCATCTAATTTGGAGATAGTACGAAGAAGAAAGACTAGTTACAAGATTTATCTAGAGATCAAAAGGACAAATCACACATGTTCATCGCATATTTAGACGAACATGTACTTGTAGAGGATAAAAAAGGGTTAAAAACAATTACCATCACAAAGCATTGGGTGGTCCAATGGTACGACTTGAATATTGTATTAGAGAGGTTTTGGTTTCGACCTCAACCTCTGTTAGGTTGGTTCTTTTTTTTTCTTTTTTGGTAAAAAGAATATAATTAAATTATTTAATAATTAAAGAACAAACTTTAGAACATAGATCTAATTGGTATTGTGGTATGACTTGAATATCTCACTTCAGAGGTCACAAGTTGAATCCTATCATTCCTAAAATTTTTGCTATTTTATCTATTTTTAGTAAAGAAACAAATAAAATTTTTAAAGGCAAAAGCATGTGAGTCTTGGTAGTTTGTTTGCTCGGTGCTAGTTTTGAATCTTATGTGGCAACATTTTTTCAAGCTTTTTATAGAGTTGTTCGATTCTAAATAAAAGAAAAAATAAAACACCCCAACATATCAACAATGGGTACCTGTCTTAGTGGTTTGTGCCTTTTGCTGTGTTCAAGAGGTTCCATGTTCAATCCCTATGTCTGCATTTTGTTGTCATTTTTTAAATCTTAGTTTTATGACCAAGAGCACTATGACTGGTGGGCCCTGAACGGAAGTTTTACTTCTATGACGAAGTTTAGTTCATTTATATGACCAATGCTTTCAATTCGTCATAGTTATACGAAGAGGCTGGCGCCCACACTCAACATCCATGATGATCATGGTAGAATGTCATCGATTAACCTTATTCTGCAACCAAAATCTCAATCGTCATTTGCATATGGTCATAAATGAAAGGATTTCTAGTAGTGCCGACGTCTATATCCACCGTGAAGGGACACATGCACGTGAGTATGGTGAAGTGTAGATTCTAGGGGATGATCCAATCTTTGTAACACTTGGATTGTAACACTATTTTGTGCTACTATAGGGCATATATCTGTAACATATGTTATATGTTCCATTTATGTGTTACAACGTAGTGCTCTATTATAACATTTTGCTTGTAACATTAACTTTGTGTTACTAAAACTTTTGTCAGTAACACATTTTTTATGAAAATGTGTTTTGTGTTACAGTCGAAGTCTGTAACACTTTATTTTGTGTTACTACGAGATTTCATTGGAACACATTGATGAATCTGTTACAAGAAAGTGTTACAATATCCTTGTTATGTAGTAGTGGTGGGGCCCCGACAACATCCTGCACCCACTGGAGGTCCGTTAGGGGCCTCGTGCACACAGTACGCCCACATCGCGGCGTGGTATCGCGCGGAAGAGGTCAGGCGTGAAGTTGCAGATGGCCTCCTCCGGCAGCCAGCTGTCCGTCCGAAGAGAGCACGCTCGTCATCCCCAAGCTCTACCGTGACCGACGTCTGGAACATATGCTCGACAAAGCATCGTTCATTTGATTTGTAGTACGTTTACGAATGAGAATGTTTGTGACAATATTATTGGTTGTATGGTAGTACTGAGTTGTCAGATACATGTTAGGTCACCTTAATTGCAATGGCATATGACTCATTCATTCATCACTACCTTATTTGTTACTAGTTGTTGCCAGAGTAACACTGTTAACATGAAGCTCCCAATATTGCTCATAGTAGAATACATCATCGTGCCAACATTCTTTTAAAATGGAAAGCAAGTTTTCTACTTTTTATTAAGTGCATTGTACTTTATGTGTACCTTATTTCTTCTATATGCACACTATTGGGTACCTTCATATATACCAACAACGAGACAGAGAAAGAGGTGGGGGGAGTGGCAGAGCGAGAGAGGGCTGTAAACTATTGTCTAGTAGGAGACTGATATTTAGTGATTGAAAGGAAAAAAAAAATGCTTTCCCCCATGCTAAAGCTGGGAGGACACATACCTTTGGAATGAGTGGCATGTAGGAAACCCCATCAGCCTCATTGCTTCAATTGCTGCGTCCACCAAGAAATCTTATGTTGTATTCGGATTGTGGACCGAGTGAGAAGATGGAAGTTCGCGCATGGTATCACATTTGCAGAAGGCAATAACTGCAGCGGCTCTAGTTATACATATAGCCACGGTGCGCGGCAGGGCTGCTTCTCCGGCTCGTGGCTCTGCTCAGCGGTTCTCATCCCAGTTGAAACAACAAACTGTTTTGTTAAAAAAAACAGCAAACTGGACTGCAGCTTGCCCCTGTAGGTTGCGGTCTTTTGGTTGGACACATATAGTGTCACAGATGGTGGGGCTCTCTTTTGCTAGATATATAACATATGTGTGGCCTATATGAGAAAATGAATTTTAGTTTTCTTGCTTCTACATCATCGAAAGGAGTTAAAGGAATTACACAGATGCAAATCAGGAATTTCAAGACGTACATACAGGAATTGCTAATTGCCACCTCTTTTTTTCCTAAGGAATTGTTGCTGTATAAGTACTTTATTCATGCAAATTAATATTTGTCTATTTTCTTCATGGCTGTAAGTGGCGTTTTTTCTAGAATAGAGCACAGTTTTTTATTGAACTAGTCTTTTACATGCTGTGTTTAGTTGATTAAAAGTGTTAGCGAAGACTAGGAATCAGGATGCTTCCAAAAGTTTGCCTGGGACAGTAAACCTAACTGTTCAGGACGTAGTGTCCGAAATATGTTAAGGATGGCATAACTGTTCAGGATGTAGTGTCCCATATTCTGGTGTTAAACATTCCGATAAGGCAAATTCGGAAGAAGCCGCTTACACGACTTCCAATACAGACAACTCAAGCAAGAGGTTTGACATGGTTTGACATCACTCCTGCAACTGCAAGACAAAGACTCAACCAAGAACCACACTAGTACCAAAATGATTTTGCGAGATGCTCCAAAATATTTTCCGTGGCGGGCACAATTTTTGCCCGTCACGAAAATATCACCGCCACGCCCAGTTTTTTTTTTTCCGTGGCGGGCATTTTTTGCCGTCACGGGAAAATAGATTTTGCGTGGCGGGCATGTTAAAATCGCCCGCCACACAAAATGCACCCATTTTACGTGGCGGTCACATTAGAAAGGCCCGTCACCTAAAAAAAAACGAGGCCCACGACTAAGCCCAGCCAGACTTCTTATCGGGCCATGTATATATACGGCTTCTAGGGTTTCTTGCGCCCCCACTCATTCTCCCCCACTCATTCTCCCCGACTCTTCCACAGCCTCCTTCACCCACACGACGGCGCCTCCCTCCTTCCACGGCCGGTCCCTCCCAACTTCACCCACACGACGGCGCGCCGCCCCATCCCTCCTCCACCACGAGACGGCGCCACCCCCTCGCCGTCCACCACACGGCCGGCGCGCCGCCTCCCTTCTCCACCACACGACGAGCGGCAAGGGGCGGATCCCGCCTCCACGCTGGCAAGGGCGGATCCCGGCGGAAGGAGGCGGATCCACGGGCCGGGTCCTCCGGCGGCAGATCCATCGGTATGGCGGCTCCGACGGCGGATCCAACAGCGGCACGGCGGTCGGCGCCGTAACCAGTGCGGGTGCGTTCCAGCGGATCCGTGGCGCGCGCACGGCTGGGCGGGCGGATTCAGCGAGGCACGGGCGGTCGGCGCGGTAGATCCAAAGCGGGCGACGGCTTCGGGCGGGCGGGCGCAAGGCTTTCGGGCGGTGGATCCGGGGCGAGGGCGGCGGCGTCGCCAGATCCAGGCGGGCACGGCCAAGGGGCGGCGATGGAGATCCACGCTGCTGTCGGCAGATCTCGCGGCGGGCGGCGTCCACTAAGGTGGATCTCGCGCGGCGGGCTCAACGACGACGGATCTCGCGGCGGCGGGCTCGGCGTCCACCACGGCCGGTGACGGCGACGCGAAGATCCGGCGGTGCTAGGGTTTCGACGGCGACGGCGGATCATCCTCCCGGCGGATCCGGGCTCGGTGTCGGGCCCGTATGGGCTGGCACCGGGCTTGGGTCTTTTTTTTTTTTTTAATTCATTTACCGTGGACGGGCGCAAACGCCCGCCACGGAGGCTCTGATTAACCGTGACCTTTACTAGGTGACGGGCGTGTGTGCCCGCCACCTAAAATAATTTCTGCCCGCCACAAAAAAGCATTCGGGTACTAGTGCCGGACTAGCTGGCCACATCCACTGACTCTCAGTCTCAGTCTACTCAAGGTGAGAAGCGAAAGGCCAGTAACTACACTAACTGAAGGATGTAATCCTGGGCGTGAGGAGTAAAAATCCTAAATTTTGGGGAATTTTTTCTTCTAAATTAAAGTTGGATTTATTTTGTACATTTATTTATGAGAAAATTCGTGGATCAGAATTCCTTACAATTCGAAAGTCCCAAATGATCCGAGGGGGCGGAAAGAGAGGGATTCAAACCTCGGTACAAAAAAATTATACAACGGATTAGCAATCCTTTTATCAGTTTCACAGGGGATCATCAGCACGCTCTTGAGTTTGACTATCTTTACAGTAATTGAAAAATATCATGTGGCATGACGAGAGACAAAAATTGCTGCAGGATAAAGGTCATGTGGTGTGGATTATTGGTCTAAGCGGTGCAAGTCTCAATTCTCTGGTAGAACCCTATCTACACAACCTGAATTTGATGAGCATCTTGAGTTTAAGATATTTGTACCTGTCATAGGTAAAATAATGATGGCGTTGTGCTGAACCCTGAATTAAATATTTTTCACCTAACTTTACTGGCACTTAAATATGTATAACAATTACCAATATTTAGTGCAACGTACTTTATATGCTCATTTCTTCTATATATATACTACCGAGTACCCTCATACATATCAGCAGGAGAGGGGGCTGAAAACTATTATCCGACGGGATAGTGACCCAAAAGGAAATAAAATGATTGCTCATGGGAGAAGAACACCTTCGGAATGAGTGGCATGTAGGAAAACCCATTAGCCTCATTGCTTCCGTTGCTGTGTCCACCGTTAAATCTTATGCTGTATTTGGTTTGGGGATGGACTGGGGCGATATGTGTTCGCGCAGGGTAACATTTTTTCACCGGCACTAACTGCAGCGGCTCCGGTTAATCTTCCACTGCCCGTGCGTGGCTGCGCCCCAGCTGGTTTTGCTTCTTGCAGTGGCAGCTCCGGCTCATGCAACGCGTAAGGCACGTTCTTTGGTGGAAAGGTCGTGTGCACTTGTTGGTTGGCCCTGGTCTACACAGCAAAGGATCGAAGCCTCTTTGTCAGTCATTTACAATGCGTTTGGCTGTGGACTGGACCCATGCAGAATAATCGAATGCGACAAGATTATTATAATGTAATTTAAATACTCCTCGGTTTTATAATAGAATTATTGAAACCACTAAGGCTATTAATATTTCCTAGGTATTATAGATTTTTTTATTGAGTTCTCCATTTTGGACAGAAACCACAGAAGTGGCCGTAAAATTTGTTGCTTGATTGACGCACACACGACTCAGCCATACGTTATAGGTGAAGCGGATTTTCAGTCATTTTTAGGGGCACTGGCTTACTCATGCGGTACACATGACCTTTAGTAATATTTGTCAGCTGTATCCCATTCCATTAAACCTTCAAACAAAAAATCAGTGTACCACACTGAATGTTCGTGATTGAAATTGCTGCAAATCATTAGTATAGTCAGTGACGTTGACAGTCGTCTGTTGGTTGCAACAGACAGACCATGATTACCAACTTCTGAAATTACAGCAATACTCTTGTAGTTCAGGGGACATAAGTGTCTCAAATATGATTTGGCTCTGCATGTAATTGCTATGAAGGAAGCACAGAAATCGAATAGAAATCAAGGAAGGCTCTGCAAATGCGTAGTGTTGGTGTAGGGGCCGAAACAATCTCTTTGCCAACAGAGAATTACAAAGAAACCATGGAAATGGACAGCGGTTAAAGTATTACCAATGGTTACTAGTTAACCCATCAGTCTTCATATCAAACATATAGCGCCGATGGTACAAGGCCACCAATCGTTCTTTTGTCGATTGGGTCAATGATGAGCATCTCATCATCGTAGTCCATTGTGCCTTGGGAGTCCATTCGTTTCGGTGCTGTACCAGGCTGAAAAAAAAACTGTACGAATCAGTTCAGCATGGCGGGTCAGCGTGTTTAGAGCATTCATCGCAGAAAGAGCTCAACAATTCTGTACAATTGCTCTATTCTGATCACTGTTGGCACTCATCTCGAAATTTCAGCATGTTTAGAGCATTATCTAGCCTGATGACTGAATCGACCTCATGCTAGATACAGTCATTGGTGGGATCCTATCAGTGATTTGATTTATATATAGTATGTTTACCGAACGAGAATATTCCAGTTTTCCAGAAGGCAAAAAGAAATGTCAAAGCAAAAGAGTTGCTTAACCATCTAGATGTATAGTCCTTTCATCTTAACAAATTGTTGTTGTATAAGCCCACTCAGAAATAACACTGCATGACAGCTCACATGAAGATACTTTCACCAAACAAATTGCGTTCATTAAAATGGGACCAATAATTTATTTAGTTTTTAATTTTGCATGATTTCCATGAAAATACTTTCACCAAATAACCTATATGTAACATTACTCGATGATGTCAGAATAAGATATGTCCATGCAGCTCCCGATATTGTTCACATTAGAATACATTATCATGCCTACATTCTTTTTAAAGTGAAAAAATATGGTTCCTACTTTTTATTAAGTGCATTGTACTTTATATATACCTTATTTCTTCTATATGCACACCAATGGGTACTTTCATATATATCAACAACGATATAGAGAAAGAGGTGGTGGTTCGGGGGAGGGGGATTGGCAGCGTGAGAAAGCTATTATCTCGTAGCTAGGAGACTGATATTTAGTGGCGAAGGGAAAAGTGTTTGCCCATAACCTAAAGCTGGGAGGAACGCATACCTTGGGAATGAGTGGCATGTAGGAAAACCCATTAGCCTCATTTCTTCAATTGCTGTGTCCACCAACAAATCTTATGTTTTATTCGGATTGGGGACGGAGTGAGGTGATTTGAGTTCGTGCATGGTATCCGCCATCGCTGGCACTAACTGCAGCGACTCCAGTTACTCATACAGCCCCGGTGGGCGGTGGGGCCTGCTTCTCTGGGTCGTCGGTCTACTCTCGCAGTGGTTCTTGTCCCATGTTGAAACAACAAACTGCTTCTGTTTCGTTAAAAACCCCCAGCAAACTAGGAAATCAGATCCCTCCTGTAGGTTGCCGCCTTTGGTTGGACACATATAGTGTCACAAATGGCGTGCCCTCTTTTTGTTTGATATAACATATGTGGCTTATATGAGAAAATGAATTTTAGTTTTCTTGCATCTACATCCCCAACAGGAGTTAAAAGGAATTTCGGATGCAACTCAAGAATTCCATATCGTAGGTACATGAATTACTAATTGCCAGATGCACGCACTTGTATAGTTGTATAGTCCTTTTATTCTACTGAATTTTTGCTGTATCAGTCCAATCAGAAGTCTACAATTTCAAATGGTATGACAGCTCAACTCGAAGACTCAGTCTTAATTTGCAGGCAACACGAGACTTTCTCGCGAGTTTTTGAGGAAATCTATAAAATTCAGTATAAATCAATCCCAAATTGAACCCTATCTGCTAAATTGGAGGTGGTAAACAATTGCCATTTAATAGAGTTGGTGACGCTTGCTGTGAGCTGAGCGGAGTGGAGCTGGTACCACTCACTCACTCGCACACCACACAATCCTCTGTTCAACGAAACAAGGGCTAACGGGGCTACAAAGTATAGACAGACCGTAAGCAACACGCCAGAAAAAATTCAGAAAACACTGTTCCTCGGGGACATGTTGCTGAATACGTACGACTTACAGGTTAGAAACTATGTCCCAAGTCTCTAAATTGTGTAGTGGCTCTGCACCTAATTGCTATGAAGGAAGGCACTCAATACAGATTGCTGCTGTGCACTAGGTCATAGTTCTGTTCTCGGTTGGGTCACTGGTGAATAACTCATCATGGTTCAGTCAGATCAGGTTGATGGGATCACTGATCAGGCAATAGGTCATAGTCATTGTTCCTTGGAGCTCCATGTCCTCCGGAGTCGTACAAATCTGAAAAGAACTGCATATTCAGATCAGGTTGATGGGATCACTGTAGGCGTTGATCTCAATACGACACATGTTAAAAGTCAGAGCATTCTGCAACCTGACTACTGGATGCTCGTCAATTCGGGTTCATTGTGCTGTGGCTGCTGTCAGTTCTTCACCTGTATTCCATTGCCCAATCGACCTTGATGTGAACAGGATTCTGGCTCTCCAGTGATTTGAAGTGTACCATATTCTGAAGTTAAACATTTTGAGAAGTTTATCAGTTTCACTGGGATCAGCACGCTCATGACTTTAACGGTCTTTATGGTTATCGAAAAATATCCTGTGGTATAACGACAGTCGACAGACAGAAACTGCTGCAGGATAAGGGTTCTGTGTCGTGGATCATTGGTCTAAGCAGTGCACCTGAATTCGCTGAGGATCTTGTTTTTAAGAAGGTGATTTGTACCTGACATAGGAAAAACAATGAAGGCGTGTGTGCTGAACGCTGAATTAAATATTTTCAACTAACTTTACTGGCACTTAAATATGTATAACAATTACCAATACTTAGTGCAACGAACTTTATATGCTTATTTCTTCTATATATACTACCGAGTACCTTCATATATATCAGCCGGAGAGAGGGATGAAAACTATTATCCGGTGGGATAGTGACCGAAAAGGAAAAAAATGCTAACTCCTATGCTCAACATGGGAGAACGACACCGTGGGAATGAGTGGCATGTAGGAAAATCTATTAACCTTTTTGTTTAACTTTTCATGATCTGTGGAAATACTTTCACGCAACACTATTTCTACGCATCTCCCAGTGACATTCAACCTTTTTGTACATCATGGTACCATTTCGAGAAAGGGGAAATTAAACATTGTTAATACTTTTATTTACTACATGTCCTTAATACATAGCTTATTATAACACTGTCTAGCTTCGTATATACCACCATAACATTTTCTAAAGAGAGGTATATAATAAGAGACTTATATGTGCTGCTACTGTTTGCTAAAGCTTGGAGAACCACACCACACCTTGGGGATGACTGATTGAGAAAAGTCCATTAACTGCTTCAGCTAATTATCCTGTTTGTTCGTCCAAGGCTTTAGAGCAGGTATGAGTGGCTGAATGCATTGATCTTGAACATATACTACAGCATCCACAGCTCGGCCTTTGTCTCCTCTGCTTTCTTCTCCCCTTCCTCGGCCAGCTTCGCCGGATCATACACGATACCATATACAGCGATGCTGGCAGCCGTAGGTAGTAGCGACGTAGTGGCCATAGGTGCCTGTGTGAGTCCTCTGCTGTGTGAAGAAGATGTGAGAGGAAGCCAACTCTAAAAGAAGCTAATAAGAATTATTGGACCAAATGTCACAGGAACTTTTTGAAAATAAAAGAAACACGTAGGAACATCAAAAATCACAAAATAGACAAAGCAGGACATCAACTGTTTCTGGAGTTTATTTTCCCTGCATAATTTTAGATGTGTTTATGAGAGGTTATGACTTGAACTATTGTTGGTTCTTTGATTTTGAATTCTTGCATATGTGAAATTGAGCTGATCTAAAAGAATTGTTTCATTAACATTGATACTAATTTATTTAATCTCATTTCATTCAGAGAAGCCACAAAATGGTAAACATATATAGTTCTTATTCGTGGTGGATCATGGATGCATATAAGCATTAAAAAGTTTAGAAACAGTAATATAGACGACACATTGCATAGCGTGTCTATTGAGCTCTCAGATTAAAGTTTTAAGAACATATAGATAGCAAACCAACTGTGGGTTGTACATGCCCAAAAGCAATTTTTTTAGATAATGGAATTAACATTCCGGCCTCTGCGGTAACACATACAGCCTAAAAAGCCTCTCAGCGTGACCACACACAGCCAAACCTATTACAAAAACTAAGAATAAAAAAAACTTTAGTACATTTAGATATATGTACTAAAGATCTACTACATCCAAAAAAGAATTGAGTTTACTACTCAAGACATTACTAAAAGATATCGATGTCACTTCACGGCGGTCTTCAAATCAATCACCACACCTTGAACGATATGCACTAAAATGAACTTGAAAGAAACTCATTGGATGTAGACAGCCTCCATTGCAGCTGGCAAATGCCCTCACCGTTGCCCCTCCACCTTGATGTATCGGTGGCGCTCGGGATAGCCACAATCGATCTTTTGTCGTCCTGCGCACACCCGGTGGTGACCACCAGGGGTAAAGGGCGCTGCCTCCTCCGTAGATGCGGAGGAGGAGAGCGCCGCATGGACCAGGAGTCGGCGCCCGTGCGCGCACAACGGGGGCCCACGCCAACCATCTCCATGGGTGCCGTCCTTTGTAGAATGGAGGACGCGCACCGCCGCTCCCGCCCATGGGAAGGCCAGATCCGGAGAGGGGCAGGGTGGGCGTTGGCGGCGCACATCTTGAGCTCGAGGCGGAGGCCGGTGAGGCAGCGACGTGGAATTGCTCACCGGGTACTCAATTCGTTACCCCTTGGTGAGGCAACGTCTTTGGTGCTGCTGCCGTGGGGTCGCATACGGAGAAAGCACGCTGGCATGAGCTCGACGTGGGCGAGATCAACGTGGAGACGGAGACCGATGTGGAGACGGAAGCCGGATCGAGGCTAGCGGCCTCCTCCACGCGCCCAAGGACAGATCCGGGAGATCCATCCGCCGCCCGCCACGCCGGAGCCCCATCGCCGCGGATCGAGAGGCAGGCCGCGCCGCCGGAGCCCGGGGCCGCCGCAGATCAGAGGCGGTCCGCGCAGCTGCGCCATGAGGAGGGCCAGGCCTGCATTGCGGCGACGGGAGGTGATGGATATCACCTCTACCAGATTCTTGACCCGCCCGGTACTTGATCCAACCGCCTGTCGGGCGCTGAGTAGTAGCGACGTCGCACGCGATTTACATCCGTGGGGGGGGGCAGGGCGGAGGAGACATGCGCACCAGCCTCCACGCACGGGACCGATCCGTCACGCCGCGGCAAGGGCCGCAAGGCCCCTGACGGTTGTTCCCGCGAGGTCGGCGACCCGTCGGCAAGGAAGCCAGCAGCCACCGACGCAGGCCCTGGGCTGCGACGCCCCCCAGATCGCCCGTCCGAGAAGACCGCTTCACTTCAGGATTGCCCGTCCATCGGCTTTGCATCTCGCCGCGGTGCAGCGCTGGGCGTCCGCGCCGATGGCACGCGGACGCTGACGGCTTCGTCGGGCCAGCGCCATGGAGATCGACGTCTGCAACCTGAAGGAAGCCCTTGCCGTGGACACCTCGGCGGCGATGGGAAGCTGCAGCCGCAACCTTTTGAGCAGGGCACCGTGAAACCTGAAGGAAGCCCTTGCCGGTGGACACGACGGCGATGGGAAGCTGCAGCCGCAACCTTTTGAGCAGGGCACCGCTGGCGCCGCCACCGCATGAGCGGCGACGGTGGCCGGAGTTGAGCGGAGGGACCCGAGGTGTTGGCGGCGGGAGGCCTTGGTGATCCGCGAGTATGGGATCTGTCCCCACCGTCCGAGTCTCGCCCCATGCCCAAAGCAAATGTCTTATTAGCACTAATGACACAAGCGTATTGGTAGCTAAATCATTAGACTTTCTGTTACAAGCTTTCATGGCGTGTGTAAAGTCGACGGTGATCTTGTCACCTGGCTCATGTCGGCCTCGAACATGCCGAAGCCATCCATAACACATAAGCTGTCCTCGCCATCACTAAGTCTCGCTCTAGCGGATGCTCCACCTTAGTTATATATATGCTCCGAACTTATGTTCTCTGCAAAAAATATATGGTGGTGAAATAAAACTAAAAATCAGAAGTTTGTGTTATACTAGTACTTTTTTCATTTATGCTGTACTTGATTCCTCTGGTACCTACATGACTTGAACTTTATATGTAGGCAGTCCCCCTATATATATATATATATATGACTTCAGCTTACTCGTGCATCACCACTGATATCAGGTCTGCTGAGGAGATGCTTAATTTCAGTCTGTGTCTGCCTACTACTACTGTAGGACTGGGTGACACCAGGAAAACTATGCTGAAAACCTCACTGAGACTAAGGACTACATTTGAGGTCTTAGATACAAATGTCTGATGATGAGCCCTGAGCCTGACTGCCATCCGACTGCTACTGCTGGAATTTCCAGCCTCTAGCTTCTATCTCTGCACTGCCTATTCGATGTTGCTGGCTTGATTTCCACTTGCTGCCACTGCTTCAGCTTGCAGTCGCTTGTGCAGTGCCGTGCATCATTGAAACTGGCTGCGCAAAATCGACCACGACTCACTGGTTGGAACCATTGACAGCAAGCTCGCTGACGCATATGAGGGGTACAGCGGTAGAATTGGTGGCGTGGTTGGCTGACACATGAGTAAAAGGTAGTGGCAGCGCAAACTATACACCAACCAGCAAGAAATACAGGCTGAAGTAGCAGGAATAGAGAAGACGAGACCCATTGACTATTAGCTGATGATGTCTGGCCGGTTTAGCTGCTTGCCTGAGCACCTAAATATGTAGGTCTTGCTAGAAATGTCCTAGTTAGCCTGCATTGTGATAGTTGATCATGATTCACATTTACATTACAAATAGCCTCTGACTCCTTTTGCAGATAAACCTAATTTGACCATCATATTTAGTGAAAAAATAACCCTCACTGGGTGAAAAGGGTTCAGTTGGGTTAAAAAAAAAGAGTTTCATTTTGTACCACCTGTCTTCTTTCCATCTCTCAGCTTAAACTTCTGAGCGAACTTCGAGGTGCTGTTTGTTTGTCGGCCAAGTTTTGCCATGCCTAAGGTTACAAATTTGCCACAATGTGGCTTGCCACACTCTGTGGCAGAATTAAATGGTTTGGTTTGTTACTAAACTGTGGCAAAACTGTGTGGCTGTACAATTAAAACACACATAATATAAAGAAGCATCTTTCTACTGTACGACGTACTAATCTTACACATAAAGAAGGCTTGAACATTTATAAAGACGTACAATCCATACTTTCCTGCAGAGACAGTTAACAAACTATTGCTAAGTGTGGATAATCATCATATAAGGCTGTATTTTTGCAAATGCTCTGTCTTAAACCACCCAGGTTAAATCTTTTCTACAGTATTACTTAGTATATTAGTGAAAACGTTTCCTACAGTACTTGTCATCATCCTGGCAAGAAAGACGGAAATTAGTTGCCTCGAAATTGGTTGAATGATTGACGCAACACAGCCATATGGTAGGTGAAGCAGATTTTCAGTGATCTTCAGATAGACACACACACACACACACCGAGTATACATTTGTACACTGTATGTACAGCCCTGAATCCAGAGGATTGTGGTCGCAACAGACAGATCAGAGTATCACGCGGAATTTATTTGTGGAGACCGTGATGCTGACAGCGAGCTGAGCAGTTTGTTATTGCCACCACTGCGGCACTGCCTCAGCACACTGTCCTCTGTTCCAAGAAAACAGGGCAGGGTCAGTACAGACAGACAACACACCATGAGCAGAACAGCACATCTGAAAAATTTCTGGAAATCCTGTAGTTCTGTGGACATGTTTCTGAATACGCTGTGTAGAATGTGTCCTAAGTCTACATGCACACAATGACTTGCCACTGCATGTATGTATTTACTATGACTGAAACACAGAAAACAGTTTAGGAATCAAGGAAGGCTTCTTAGTGCAGAGCTTCGATGTCAGTAGGCAAGGGTATGAGCTGCTGATGCAAGTCCCTGTCTAGGCAGTAGTGCTACCACAATACTCATCATCATAGTCCTTGACCTTCGATCTCAATCACTTTTAATGTCTGCTCGCAAAAAACAAATAAACAAAATCGCTTTCGATGTTATACAAGGCTGAAAAGAACTGCATGGTTCAGTTCAGGCTATTTTCCGTTTTCATAGCTGTATTTGTCTCTTTTTATGCATTGTTCTTATTTTCATTGTTTCCTTTTTTTGTTCCTTAAGTTGTTTTTCGGCTCTTCGTAGCTTTGTAATCGTTGTACCTTTTTCCCTTGTTCGTTCTTTTAAATAAATTACTGTAGGGACATCGGTCCCTCCAGATTCCTCAAAAAAAAAAAAAAAAAAAAAAAAAAAAAAAGTGGTGGTGGTGAATGGTTTCAGAGTAATCTGAAAAAAGCCTCACGTTTCACACGGTTTTGCTCCTCTTGTGAAACTGAGCCTTATACATTATTTCTTCTTTGTTTATTAATGAAAGCTGGTAATAGATCTTTTGGAAAAAAAAAAAACCTTCAGTTTTTGAAAACCGTTTGTCAGTTGGTGATCATTGTAAGGCATTTCTCTCGAAATGACAGCATGTTCAGAGCATTCTCCAGCGTGATTACTTAATGGGACCTCTTGCCGGATTCAGTTGAGGACGCACATTAATTGAGGCGAATGGCGCAAGCGTCCCTGAAGGCCTCGTGGAACCTCATGGCAATCGTGGGGTCTGGGGTAGGCACCACTTCCCCAGTCGCTTGGCCCGCTTGTTCAATCTGGACACACCGCGCCTGCTTTTCCAGGCGGCGATTGCAGATGATAGATTTGGCGGCCAGCCGGCCGCTACGTCGTGGGACCCAGTCGCCGCCGACAACCGTTGACCTTCACTTGCGAGGTGGAATCTTGGCGGTTCCGCCAACGCCAGTGTCAATGAGTCGATGAGAGCTGGTACCGCAGCAGCTGCTGAAGGCGCTGGGTGGAGAACGGCAGATCGGCCAATGGGGCAGCCGAAGAAGGAGCCTTGAGCCACAGGGTTCACACCTGCCGCCTCTGGCATGTTAGGAGTTCAGAAGAGCCAAGCGAGGCGGCAACGTGGTGGGCGCTAGTGTGTCATGGGACTCGGGCCCCTCCGACACCTCCGCTACGGCCTGGTCGTGGCAAGCCCCACCCCGGGCGGCGAGGGCCTAGGCTGGGTGGCGCGGTGTGGCGAGGGGTAGGCTGCGTGCCACAATGACCTATACCATGATGACATGTGTTTATTATTAGATGCTTCTTTAGGAACACTATTTTCGTGCAGCTCCAAATAATGTTCACCTTATATTACATCATGGTGCCTACATTCTTTTTAAAAGGAGCTTATTTTCTTTAGTATATATACTATTGGCTTCCTTCATATGTTTCAGCAGAGAGAGAGAGAGGGCCAAAAACTATTGTCAGGTAGAAAGACTTATATTTAGTGACTGAAAGGGAAACAATGCTTGTTCCCATTCTAAACCTGGCAGAACCATACCTTGAGAATGAGTGGTATGTAGGAAAACAATTGCTCGCTGGAACAAACTGCTGTGGTGCCAGGACTACCAGCGGCCACCAAGAAGTACCATGCGGCGAGGCTGGGGAGCGGGGATGATGATGATGGTCGTGGCGGTGGCCGCTTGCATGAGGTGGACAGAAGGGCCAGGCCAAAGGCAGTGACAGCCAAGGCAACTAGTGAAGTGTTTGCCGTCGTCAGTATGGTATTGGTGGCAACCACTAGTAGAATCTGTATGTTTCCCTGGAGTCTCAGTAGCGACCGTACTGATTACATCTACTAAGCTATTGATTTATCTGGTTTCTTAAATCAGATCGATAATTTGGCTCATGAGTTATCTAGAACTTGTTTGTACTAATCTTAGATTGCACATATGTACATGGTGATGTGTTGCTGACTTGCTGCATGTGATGCAATGCAAAGTGTGGACTGTTGCGGATGATTTGTTTCTGACACTAATGGTAGTGTAATATGATGGTTGCATCGTTGCTATTTGACACGAAAGAAGAGATGGTTGTCAAAGAAAAGTGCATCCTAGTAGAATTGTTTAACCATCCGTGCTTGAAAAAATCTTGTTGGTACCAATAGTTTCTTTGGTTTTCAACTTTATATGACCTCCATGAAAATACTTTCAGTAAAATAAGCTATACGTAACTTAACCAAAACTTAAGTACGTATGAAGTTTCCCAAAGACTAATCTTGACCTATATTTATATTTAGATGTTTCAATAGTAAAAAACTATTTCCTTTGCTGCTCCCAATAATGTTCACCATAAATTATATCATGGTGCCTAGCGACATTCATTTAGAAGAGAGGAACATGATACATAGTTTCTATTAAGTGCATTGTACTTCATATTTCGCTTATTTTCTTCCATATATACTACTAGCTAGTGGCTACCTTTGTATATACACCAGCATAACGAGAGAGAGAGAGAGAGAGAGAGAGAGAGAGAGAGAGAGAGAGAGAGAGAGAATTATCAGGTACCAGACTGAAAGGAATGAGTGCTGAATCTGGGAGATGTGGAGAACCTCATACGCCTTGGGAATGAGTGACATACAGGAAAACCCATAAGCCTCACTGCTTCAGTTACTGTCTGCAATAAGTAATCCTATCTTTTATCTGGTTTAGTGATGCAGTGATGTGATATGTCCGAGGGCAGCATAACCATTTGTTGCCTGCACTACCTTCGCCGGCTGCACTTTCGGTACCATCTCCGGGC
The DNA here is from genome assembly GCA_015847255.1 of Hyparrhenia diplandra. Taxonomy (NCBI): domain Eukaryota; kingdom Viridiplantae; phylum Streptophyta; class Magnoliopsida; order Poales; family Poaceae; genus Hyparrhenia; species Hyparrhenia diplandra. The sequence continues at coordinate 1,408,119 of JADLZK010005668.1, read as the reverse complement.
GGCGGCACCCCAGATGGTTCTGCTTTGTCATTGCGGCTCCACTCTTTCAGGACGCCCCTCCTCCAATGGGGCGCTGCTACGTAGTACATGCAGATAGACCATGATTACCAACTTCTGAAATTACAGAAACTCTTCTAGTTGAGGGAAGACTAGGAATCAGTATGCTTCTAAAAAGATTAACTGGGACAGTAAACCTTGCTCAGTTCTTTGGTAGCACCCTTTCTGCACAGCCTGAATTTGCTGAGCATCTTGAGTTGAAAGTCATTTGTACCTGTGATAGGAAAAATATGCTCTTTATGGTTATCAAAAAATATCATAACGAGAGACAGAAATTGCTGCAGGATAAGAGTTGTGTAGCGTGGATCATGAGTCTAAGCGGTGCAAGTCTCAATCGCAGCTGGTGGAACCCTATCTACACACAACCTGAATTTGCTAAGTGGGACATTTGCCAGTCATGGGAAAAATAATGATGGCGTGTGCACTGAACCCTGAATTCAATATTTTTCACCTAACTTTACTGACACTTAAATATGTATCACAATTACTAATATTTAGTGCAACGTACTTTATAGGGAAATTGGTGATTTTGCCCTTTTTCGAGGGCAATGGTGATTTTGCCCCTGTTTTTCGACACGCGTGCGATTTTACCCTTGTTTTTTTTCGTGATTGAAACCTCCGTTTACCCTGTTTTTTATAGTGTTAGTGTGATATATAAAAAAAGAAAAAGAAAAAAAGAAAAGAGAAGACCCGCCGACGCCACCCGACCAGGCCCACACCCGACTTTCGTCCGTCCGTCTCCCTCCCAAGCTCGAGACTGCTGCGGTATCGAACTCCCCGATGGAGTCCAAACCCTAGCTCCTGGTCCCGGGCCGACGGGGGAGGAGCTCCAGGCCCGCGAAGGGAATCCACATCCAGCGGCGGCAGATCCAGGACACCGTGGAAGACGGATGGAAGGACGTTGCAAGAGAGAGCTCCAGGCTCGGAAAGCGGGCACGGCTACTCCGATGCATCCATCGACGGCTGAAGCGGCCATGGCTACATCATGGGAGGGTCGCCGCGACGCGGGGGGAGCTCCGATGCCGCCACGGGCGCCAGATCCGACCAAGCTGCTCCGCTGCTACCCTGTCGCCGCAGCACGTTGGGCTCCTTGGCTGTGCTAGCTTGGTGGCCATGGCGGAGCCGCACGCATTTTAAAGTTATTCATTGGAGAGATGACTTCCTGCTGAAATTGGTCGATGCAATCTTGTAGAAAAGGATCAGAAGCTCAAGGCACATATGTAGATTTAAGAAATTGAAAAGAGGTAGAGCAGGTTCAAAGAATTTGGTCGTCGCAAGGAGAGAACGATGAGTTCACCGGCGTGAGCAGCGGCTGGCAAAAATGCATAGGGGTAAAATGGTCTTTTCATGGTCCTTTTAACACCGTTAAGTGGTGTTAACAGAATAGGGTAAAACTTGTCTTCAATTCAAAATAACAGGGGTAAAATCACACATATCAAAAAACTAGGGCAAAATCACCATTTCCCTCAAAAACAGGGGCAAAAACACCAATCCCCCTACTTTATATGCTCATTTCTTCTATATATATACTATCGAGTACCTTCATACATATCAGCAGGAGAGAGGGCTGAAAACTGTTATCCGGTGGGATAGTGACCCAAAAAGGGGAAAAAAATGATTGCTCCTACGCTAAGCATGGGAGAACAACGCCTTCGGAATGAGTGGCATGTAGGAAAACCCATTAGCCTCATTGCTTTCGTTGCTGTGTCCACCGTTAAATCTGAAGTTGTATTTGGTTTGGGGATGGACTGGGGCGAGAAGTGTTCGCGCAGGGTAACACTTTCTCACCGGCACTAACTGCAGCGGCTCGGTTAATCTTCCACTGCTCGTGCGAGGCTACGCCCCAGTTGGTTTTTCTTCTGGCAGTGGCAGCTCCGGCTCATGCAACGGTTTGCGTAAGGCACGTTCTTTGGTGGAATGGTCGCGTCCACTTGTTGGTCGGCCCTGGTCTACACAGCAAACTGGACTGATGCATCTCAAGGCCCACAATACATATTCTGTGCATAAGCGAAGTCACAAGGACATTGTGCTAGGCTAGTATACCCCCTGTATTGGTTGCCTGCTTTCGGCTGGGCACAAATTGTCATACATGGTGCAGGTACGCTTTTGGTTGATATATAATGTTATGTTGATGCCTGCTTATACCAGAAAAATTAATTTTGTACTTCTTACATCTAAGTCATCAAGATGACTTAATCCTTATAAAAAAAGAGGAGTAAAAGGAATTCTCGGATTATGAATCAAAATCTAGTAGGACCAATATTTTTTGGTGATAAAGAAATTGATGGGTTAACCTTTGGTCTTTGGCTGCGTCCCGGATGGTAGAGGCTGGACCTTTGTTCCCATATCTAAAAACATTCCTCGGTCTCCATGGAAATACTTTCTCGAAACAAGCTAATATTTGTAACTTTACTAGCAGTTATATACATATGAACCTTCTGAAAAGGTGATTTCAAAAAGTCCATATATATCACTAATCAAGAACTATATTTACTCGATGTTGACAGAGTAACACTATTTCTATGCAGCTCCCAGTGACATTTAACCTCTTATTACATCATCGTACCTGTTCTAGAAAAGGGAAAATAAACATTAATTGTTACTACTTTTATTTACTGCAATGTACTTTATACATAGCTTATGTTCTTCTGTATATCCTACCGGCTACCTTCATATATACCAGCATAATGAGAGATAGATAGAGAGAGAGAAGGGGCCCCAAATTATTAGGTATAGTAGGAGACTTATATGTGCTATTGTCCGCTAAATCTGGGAGAACCACATTACACTTTGGGATAGCAGTTGGATTGCCCCAGTTGTCTCATTTATCTCAAATAAATTCACAAACCAAGAGCTGCTGATAGAAACGACGAAAAAAAATACATTACCAAGGAAAGTTCAGGTGATCTCTTTTTGAATCCGACGAAACAAATACATTACCAAGAGCTTCTTAGCCATATGTGCCCCACAATAATTATTTTAGCTGTTCATTTATATGGGACCAATATTTTCTTTCATTTTTCAACTTTCCATTATCCCCATGAAAATACTTTCAGCAACAATCTATATGTAACTTTACTGACACTTAAGCACACATGTGGGGGTTCGCACCTGACCCCTTGACCTTCGCAACCAAGGGTTGCGGGAGAGGGGGCGAGGGCTTCCCACAGGAAATGGAAGGGAGACAAGAATGAGAAAGTGGGGGAGACTCCTCCTCCCCTTGGCCTTGGGGTTGTATTTATAGAGGGGGTGGAGGGAGTACATCTTCCATCCGACCCCTTTAGCCTTTGGAATTTACAAGCGAACCCTCACACTAGATGAGTGTTGGGCCTTTTTACAAGGGTGGGGTGGCATGCCGGCGCCCCTACCCAACAACACATATGACCCATATATTATTTTTATTGTTAGATACCTATGTTGACTGAAAGACTTTCTTGAGTCGTCTCAACATAGCCGGTCCCAAGCCCTAGTAAAGGAGAAGGGTTGCATTAGGTTGTTGGCAAACTAGTGTAAAACTTAGCCACTCTAATGGATATAGCCTACCCCAACTAGCTTCGGATTAAAGGCCGGCTATGTTGTTGTTGTTGTTGTTGTATTAGATGTTGTGGGAGTAAAAATTAACTATTTCCATGCAGCTCCCCTATAACGCTCACCTTATATATATCATCGTGCCTAGCTACATTCTTTTAGAGAGAAAAAACCATGGAACTTACTACATATTAACTGCATTGTACTTTACATTTAGCCTATTTTCTTCTATATGTACTACTTGCTACCTTATACACCAGCACAAAGAGAGAGAGAGAGAGAGAGAGAGAGAGAGAGAGAGAGAGAGAGAGAGAGAGAGAGAGAGAGAGACTAAAAGGATTGAGTCCTAAACCTGGGAGAACCCCATATGCCTTAGGTTTGAGTGACATACAGTAAAACCCTTAAGCCTGGCTTCGGTTATTGTGTCCAATTAGTAATATTATGTTGTCTCTGGTTTAGGTTGAGTGAAGTGATGACAGTTAGCGCATAATATCAATTCCTCACAGGCACCAACTCCACTAGTTTCAGTGTCACTTTTAATTCTCACGGTTGCTGCTTCACTCATCTCGGCGGCCCCTCCTACAAAGGTGGCTCTGGCTCTGGCTCAAGAAATGTGTTATGATCAGCAAAGTATATCAGCCCCGGCATCGTGGCTGAATCATGTCAAGATACTATGTGCGGTCTGGGTTCAGCTCAGTCAACTTAGCAGTCGGTTTTGGTTAGGATTGAAGTCAGTTTTGATTAGGCTTGTTTGGATTTGAGTTTGTTAGGATCCGAGCCAGTTGTTATCATTGAGTCAGAGTTGTATAAGTACTGGACACATATCAATCTAATGAAACAGCCAATGAAGAGATATTCTATCCTATTGGCCCCTTGGCAAAGCCTCCGACTACTTCTCTCCTATGAATGACAATATGCCTACTCGCCTCCCTGTAACTCGCGGGTGTTCAAGCCCTGGCCACCTCGATGCCATATAGTTACGCTCTCATATCCCTAGGGCGCAACACAATGGTTCTTGCAGCCCACATTTTTTGAATAATATGTACTTTCATTGGTTTGAACTTGTGAGTCATTTACAGCGTGTTTGGTTTCAGTAGTGGACCCATGCAGAATCATCCAATCCTGTTTCCAAGGCGTGTAGAGTCAAGTCACCCTTCACCAGATGATTCCTGTGCCTGTACAAATTAATGCAAGCCGACTGCTTCCTAAAAAAACATTGGATAACGGTGTCCATGGTCCATTTTGCCGATTCTGGATGTGACCGATTTCAGAACCAAACAAGTTAGTACAACATTCACAAATGAGCAAGTTGCACTACACCACAACAGCAGTATCGTACTTCATATATAGCTTATTTTCCTCTCTATATATACTACTGCTTACCGTCATACATACCAGCAAAGAGACATAGAGAAAGAGAAAGAGAAAGAGGGAAAGGGGCGAGTGAGAGAGGGCTGTAAACTATTGTCAGGTAGGATATTGATATTTATTGATCAAAAAGCGGAACTGCTTGCTACCGTGCAAAACCTGGGTTGCTGTGTACAAAGAGTGATCTTATATTGTATTTGGTTTGGAGATGGACTAGGATGATATGTGTTCCAACATGAGTGACCTTCAAGCACGATGAACTGGGCTGTGTACTTCCGATACTCGATCAAGATGTAGGAGGACCTCTTGGGAGGATGATTAGTTGTCGACGTGGTCATGGCCGAAGCAGCAACGATCGACGTCGTGCTGCACACTATGGCTTGGCACAATGAGAATGCATTGTTACTATCACGTTTTTGGGATATGGGTGGATAAAGACTTGCCCAAACACAAAAGTATGGTCCTGTATAGGACACTCAGAAGTTTACAATTTCAAATGGGTCAACTGCACAACATGAAGATTGTAGGCTCAATTTTCAGGCAACACAGTACTTTCACATTAATTTTTGAGGAACTCTACAAAAATCACTAGAAATGAATCCCAAATAGAACCAAGTCTTACAAATTAGAGCTGGTGAACACTGGCATGGATTTAATAGAGTAGGTGACACTGGCTACGACCTGAGCTATTATTAACTCACTCAGGCTCCAGACAGTCCTCTTCGGTGAAAAGAGGGCTCGCTGCTGCAGAGTACAGACAAGCAATAAATGAAACAACACATCATAGAATTTCAGAAAACCCTGCTGCATACATACAAGTCGCAAACTGTATGTATGTAACCCATGTCTCTATATTGTGTAGTGCCTGTTAATTAGGCACTGCAATACAGATTGCTGCTGTGTACTACCTTCTAGTTGTGTTCTCGTTTGGGTCACTGATGAATTACTCATGACGGTGCACAGTTCTCTTGTTCCTTGGAGCTCCATCTCCATTAGTGTCATACAAAACTGAAAAGAACTGCACGATTCAAATCATGTTCACGGGAGCTATAAGTGTCGTGTCCAAATGACAAACATGTTCTGAGAGCATTCGGAAGCCCAAATGTTGGAGTCAGTTGAGGATGCTCGTAAATTGAGCTTCAATGAGGTTCGACATGTAGAGGAATAGTATACATTTTGATTGGTGTGTCCGTAAGTGTCCATTGTTTGACGGTATTACACAGTGAACTTAATTGATATGCTTCTTTCTTAATAGTTCAAGAAATTTTTGGTTAGGCCGTAGTAATGAGTTGTCATATGTCAGGCCCCTTAATTGCATGGTCGTATAACTCATCCAATAGTACTTTGTTTAGGCAAATTAATATTTTCTTATTTTTTGAATAATGAAAGACTTGGACGCACCAAATTGTTGGTTCTTCAAGTGTGACACATAATAAGTGTTGGGCAGCTGACCCCGTCTTTTGGGATCCGCTAAGGTAAGTGGAGCAGGTATTCTCAATGCAAACTGTGCAAGCTGTCTTCCCCTTAATCTGCCCCGACAATGAAAAGAGAGCAGGGTAATCACTGATGGTGGCCATTATCATGGCCTTTAGAGTGAACTTCTTCTTCTCGGACGCATCCATAATCTTGACCCCTTTCCACAGTTCCGCCAATTCCTCCATTACTGGCTCAATGAGAACATCTATATCATTGCCGGGCTGCTTTGGTCCGAAAATGAGCATGGCCAGTAGAAGATATTTGCGCTTCAGACACTCGTAGGGAGGCAGGTTGTATATGGTGAGGGTGACCGGCCAGGTGCTGTCTTAACTACTGAGGTCTCCGAACGGTTCATCCCGTCAGTACTCAATCGCGAACCTTACGTTTCTGGGCTCGTCCCCAAACTCCGGAACATGTCATTGATGCGTTTCCACGTTTTGGCATCCGAGGGGTTGTCGCAGCTTGCCATCGCCCTTCGTGCGTTCGGCGGATGCATGCCGGGACATCAGCTTGGCATCCTCTGGGTTCCCAAAAATTGCACGCAGCGATCGAGCACGCCAGTAGGTACCACACCGATAGGGCAGGGGATCTTCCTGCGGGTGTAACCCTCTTCTTCCTCGTCCTCGAGGTGGCATCTGCTTCTTCTTGCCCGTCTTACGCTTCTTGGGCCCTCTCGACGGTCCCTCCTCATCGGTGGCACGACACCCAGCATTCCTCTTGTAACGACTATCGCCGCAACGTGGACAGTTCTGCATGTCCGCATAGTTACCCCGGTATAGAATGCAATGGTTAGGGCACGCATGAAACTTCCTAAGCTTCATCGCCACAGGACGAATCAGCTTCTTCGCCCGATAGGTATTGGCGGGCACCTTATTCCCCTCGGGTAAAACAGTGTCACCGAGGACCCGTAATAGGTCATTGAAGCTCGTGTCTGACCACCCGTGGCGAGCCTTCAGCATCAACATCGTTAGGTTAAAACGTAGCACCGTGCAATGCTTCGGAAATTTGCCGTCGTCTTTGTAGAGAGGGTCAATTGCCGCCTGCTTCATCTGTCTAAAATTCTCGAGCCATCTTGGATTGCCAAACAACACGTCATCTTCATCTTTGAGGTTAGCAATATCCTCGAAAAGATCAGCATCCTCGGGCGACATGTCATCAACTACTGACTGTTCACCATCATCTCCACCCGCATTGTCTTCTGGCATGTCTTCAAGCAGTTCATCTACGGTGATGTAATCACGATTATCAACTTGTTCTCGTCCTTCGTCCACCACCGTTGTTTCCGTCGTTGCAGTCGACGGGGGTCCTCCAGATGAACCGGCCGCGACACTCGGTTCTTTTTCACCATGATACTTCCACACGGTGTACCTCGGCTCCCTGATGAAACCATACCGCAACAAGTGCTCCAGACGTCGTCATCCTTGTGTAAGAACATATGCTTGCACTGATAGCACGGGCACACCATTACTTCCGAACCCTGACTGATTCAATGCTTCTGCGCGACGGGCATAAACTTCTTTCGCACATCATCAACGAAATCCAAACTCATCCTCGGCCTGTACATCCAATCCCCATTCGGCGCCATGACGGCCTGCTCAAATTAATTAAACCAAAGCAAAAGAGAGCGATCGATGATTAGAGATCGAAGTATCGATGATTAGAGAGAGTTAACTAAAGTGCAAAAGAGGAATACGAGAGAGAGAGAGAGGGAGTAGAGAGACGGAAAGAGAGAGCACGTACACTCAAATGAGAGGGAGAGAGAGGGGAGGAGAAAGAGGGAGAGAGAGGGAGAGAGAGAGAGGGGGGGGAGAGAGGGGGGGGGAGAGAGAGGGGAGAGGAGCTAGCTTGAGAGGGAGAGAGAGAGAGGGAGAGATCAAAACTAGATCTCAAAAAAGAAAGGGAGAGAGAGGGGGGGAGAGAGAGGGGAGAGAGAGAGGGGGGAGAGAGATAAGGGGAGGGGGGGGAGAGAGAGGGGGAAGAGAGAGAGCACAAACCACATTCAATTAGATCTCAAAGAGAGGGAGGACCATGCATAGGGAGAGAGAGGGAGAGAGAGAGGGAGAGAGGGAGAGAAAGAGGGAGAGAGGGAGAGAAAAGAGGGGAGAAAGAGGAGAAATACCCCCTAGCGGTGCCAAACTTGAATCAAACCAAGGGCAAAACCTCCCCCCCAGAAATGGTGTTTTTTAGAGTTTTGAAGCTCAAAACCCTAAAAAATGGCGAAATCCCGTGGGGAAGAAGAAGGTTGGGGCTGTATTTATAGCCCAGCCTTTTCCGTGGCGGGCATTGTAATAAAACCGCCACGGTTAATGGCGATTAACCGTGGCGGTTATTCTGATGACCGCCACGGTTAATCGATTAACCGTGGCGGTTTTTGCCCTGGACGGGGGGCTACCGGGCCACCTATTTTCCATGGCGGTTTTGAAATGCCCGCCACGAAAAATGATTTCTAAACACCATGCAAGTTCAATTCTGTAGTAGTGCCCCTTGCACGCTGGGGTTGCACCACCCAGTTGTTGCCCACTTTGTGATCAAGAGGAGGAAACTACATAAACCATTTGTTCGCTGGTTGTCCGTTCTCGAGGGAATTCGGTTCCATTTGCTAAGGCCTCCAGGCGCTATCTCCACAACCTAGTGAGAAAAATAATACCCTAATCATGCTGGTTGCTTGGATTCTTTGGAATCATCACCATCGTTGTGTTTTTTTATGGAGCGGCTCCAAGTATTGCTGGGGCTTTAGCAATGGCTGCTGAGCAACACTCTGGGGACCTTTGCTGGGGCTAGGGGTTTATCCCTCTTATCGCCCAGCTCCGAGGAGATAGTTTTCTTAGGTCTGTGTGGGTCGCCTCTCAGCCAAGTTAGGTGAGATGTGCCTGGTGTATTGAGTTGTTTGTGAGTCCGTTGTGCTGGGGTTTTTGCGATGTACTTGTGATGTGCAAATCTCCAGCGTTTTGGGAGAAAAAAAAATTCAAGGCTGAAAATGGCATTTTTCAGGCACAGAGCACATATTTTTTTTTACTCAATTTCTCTTTTTACAAGATGTGTTTAGTTGATGAAAATATTAAACAGACTAGGAATCATTATGGTTGTAGAAGATTACACGGGACTGTTTAGGATGCGGTGTCCCACACATGTTAAGAATGGCAGAATTGCCTGCTGAACCTGAAATTGAATGTAGTACTCGTAATTTCGCAAAAAAAAAAAAAAAAAACATATCATTGTTTTCTTCATACCATATTCTGATGTTCAAAATTTTGAGAATTTCATCAGTTTGGCAGGGATGAGCACGCCCCAGCCTTTGACTAAACGGTGTGGATACATTGTGACCTTATAGAAACCATATCTACATGTTTACAAACTGAGTTTGCAGAACCCTCTGGAGCAGAAGAAGCTCATTTGTACCTGTCATCGGAAAAAGAAAGCTGGCGTGTGCGCTGAGCCCTGAGTTAAATAATTTCACAACATAAGCTATATGTAAATTCAGTGATCATTTAAGTACGTATAAACCTGCCGAAAGGCCAATTTCAAAAAATCCATGTATAACAATGAACAATCATGATCTATATTTACTATTAGATGTTTCTTTGTTTTTTGATAAATACTATTAGATGTTTCTAGAGTAACACTATTTCCCTTTTCTAAAAAAAGGAGTACGCTATTTGCATGCATCTCCCGATAAAACGTTCATCTTATATAACATCATCGTGCCTACATTCTTTTAAAAAGGAAAAACATGGTTCCTACTTTTCATTAAGTGCAATGTACTTTATATATGTAGCTTATTTTCTTCTATATATACCCAACAGAGTACCTTCATGTCTTGTGAGGAGAGAGGGCCAAAAACTATTATCAGGTGGGATAGTCCCCAAAACAAACAAAAAAAAAGCTGTGGAATAGGCTACGTTTGGAAATTTTAATTACGCTGGGATTCAATTGTGTTCTCACCGGTCCGTCGAATTCAAGCTTTGATGATGAAATTTCTCACTCGGTTTCTATCAAAATTTGACCACTAGGTAAGAAGGGAAACAAATGTATAGTGTGGTCTCATCTACTACTAAAGTTTTTGCTCGGGTTTGACAGCTCAGCATAAAGATTGTAGTCTTATTTTTCGGGCAACACAAAAGAGTTCCACACAAACTTTTGAAAAACTATAGAAGAATCACACGAATTTTACATCTAGCTTGTGAATAATTGCATTCTATTAGTAGAGCTGCTGACACTTGCTGCGTGGTGAGCTGTTATTGCCACCACTCACACTCACTCAGGTGCCACACAGTCCTCTGTTCGTTCAAACGGGGCTCGTTGCTACAGATTACAGAGTGCAGACAGACTGTTTGGACACCAGAAAACCCGCCTCGGCGGCTTCTCGCGTGGGAAAGAAATGCGGGCGTGCCAGTGTACTCATGTACACAAAACAAAAGAACAGGAACACGTATTTTATTAATCTCATGAGTAACAAATACAAGTTCCTAATAAACGTCTTGCCGTGACCAGCTGGCAGCACTCTAACTTCGGCGATTGTGTCTTCATGGTTCATAGGGCCTCGGAAAGCACCTACTTAATTACCCCCGTGATTAAGATCACGGAGTACCTCGATTAAGCTGCTGTGGTCGTCGATCTTCGCTTCACGCCTCCATGTAGTGTGCTGGTGTAGATGTGGATGGCGTCGGCGTATCCATGGCCTTGTCGGTTCATGAGCCGCTTGAAGAACATGGCTGGAAAGGAGCCATGCCGCCGTGTCGCCCGCCTCGTCGGTCGAACGTCACGTGTAGATGTAGTGGAAGTAGCACGCGCATGGTCGGTGTAGATCGGATCGATGACTTGACTTCAGCAACGTAGTCGGGATACGCCGCGGACTTGATCATGAAGGGGTGTCGAAGTAGTGGATGAAGACTTGAACTCGCCGTCGTCGTTGTATACGTCGTAGGCGAACGCGATGGACGTATCGGTACGGCGCCATATTCTTGGCAGCCAGGATGCGTATGCAAATGCACCTGAAGTTCGGACGCACGTAGACACACTCGTCCGGATCGGCACATAATAAAGATGATAATATTCACATGAATGCTATGACCTGTACATGTATACTCGTACATACACATACACATAATGCTATTTGCCTTCCATTACTTGGGTCGTACACACACGAAAAGCAGATGCATGTATGAGTTGTACGTGCGGATACGCACATACACACATTGGATGTGTTTGTCTCCTTCTTGTGATGGATGCACGGCATCAGCAGGCGCCTCCTTGCCGAGGCCAAGCCATCAACAAACAGCAGCCATGCCCGCACGCGATGGACAGTCGAGCCACTCTCGACCATCTGCGCACGTAGCGACCACGTCTGAGGCCTCCGGCGCGCAACAAATGGTTACGCTGCCCTCGGACTGCAGCCCTCGTCGATCATAAGTGGCCGGCCGCCGCGTCAAGCGCCCAGCTTCTGTGTTCGTCGTCTCATCCGACTCCACTGTACATAGGCAGATGCAACGGTGCAAGATTGATGATATAAGACAGAAGATTAAATTGAATGCTCACCCATGGTGGATGTGAACGCCATCTCCTGGTGTTGCCTGCTCGGCGTCGTCTTGTAGATGAAGTCGAACTGCGCACCTCTCTGGATGGAGCCGGCAGACGTGTGCCTTCTAGGAGAGAAGATCGACGGCGTTGCTTCCCGTCAGATGGAGATGAGAGCAGCCTGGCGGCGTAATGGGTGTGTGTTGTGTCCCTCCTTTCTCTGGAGCCCGGCCGGGGGCCTGTTTATATAGGCCAAGCGCTAGGGTTAAGGGGCAGGCTCGGCTGCACCCGTGCGCCGCCAGGAGGTTGTTACGGCTGCCGAGATATCCGGAGCTCGTGCTTATCTCTCCGCGTCGACGCGCTCTGATCGATCGGCAACAAAATATCTCTGGCTTGGTACGTATCCGTCCAGAACCTTTCTTCGTTAAGCCACTCTCGCTGAGACGTGGGACCGTTGCTCTCACGTGTCCCGCAGGGAGTCTCTTGGCATATCAAAATATCGCCTCTATCTTCTTCTAGAAGCAGTACGTACTTATCTGGTTAACAAATATCTTAACCATATGCATTAATTCAACAGCGCTTAGCAGAAACCAACGTTTGGTTGCTTTTCTCTTGTGGAGTCCATGACATATGGGCCCGACGTGGTGTGTATAATCACGTAGGCAGATATGGAATAAATACGTTCCGGCGTATATACAACTCTACTTCCGATACTCCAGACGTATACGAGTGCATGTACGCATCGAAACTGCACTTGCTAGCCTCTTTGCTAGCACGTCGAGATGCATGCACGAGTGCAGGGCCCAAACACACATATATATACGCGTATATAGGGCCTTGTTAGCTTCTTAGCCTTGCTTGTTGTATGTAACAAACACGCACATATATATCCGTGTATAGTTTCTTCTTCTTTAATTCTCTTGGTGTAATACACAAATATATGGATATACATGGATTTCAATGTGCCAAAAATCCATCAAACACAGACCATAAAGAACACGCCAGAAATTTCAGAAAACCCTGTAGCACTGCTTGTAATTGCTATGAATGCAAATTGTTGTTGAATACAAGTTGCAAACTGTGTCCCAACTCCCAGGTCTCTAAATTGTGTAGTGGCCCTGCATGTAATTGCTATACGGAAGGCACTGCAATTTTTTGTAATGTGGCTACTACGATTTTTCTTTCTTCAATATTTGGGTTGTCGCGGACACAACACGCTGCAGGCCCACCACCTACCAATGTGGCGTGGCCACAACATCCAGGTGCTGGCCACAATGACAAGGCCATGTCATCTGTTGGCGCTGATGTCCTGGGTTTTGGACGGTTGGTGAGCAACAACTATAGATTAGGGATTCAGATGAGATGTTTTTTTTTTTATTTCGAGCACCTAGACGGGAACACCCTAATAGTTTAAGGACCAAGCGCGCATTTTCCTCATATATTTTTATTTCAAGGACCCAGACCAGGGGGCCTTTTTGTTTCACGTTCAAAATACAAAACTCCACCTTGTTGCCACCACAACGGGTACTCGTACTGACAAAGTTCACCAACTCCTCTTAATGCATCCACATGTGCATAGGGCAAACACCGAGGTAACTAATTAAGATCGTTGCTCAGCCAAAACCATATCCTAAATGAGCTCCATTGGAATCCTAAACACATTCGGACCAACTATGGAGGGGCTCGTCTAAATAACTGCATATTTGTTATTAGAGATTTTTACTGTCCTTGGAAGGAACCACCGGTTCCTCCTGTTAATTTACAATCACCCGGTTCCTCCCCTTAACCATAACTAATGGTAGTTTAGTACTTTTGCTAACACTCTCCATCAGATTCCAATCCCAATTCGATGACTGCTTCCATCCAAATCACGCTGGCAGTACAAGGACTGCATTGGTTCTGAAAGGTTGGTTTGAGTCTCTGACAGCACTTACAAAAGGCAACTAAGGGAGTGCCTGCCATTTTGATTTGGGCGGCTCATACAAAAGGCAAATAAGGGAGTGCCTGCCATTTTGATTAGGGCGGCTCAAAATGAGCGCCCTATAGTATGCGAAAATCCTGGCTGTTGACAAACCGCCCCTACTCAGGGGCGGTTCAATCACCATCCGCCCCTACTATGGTCCACAATAGGGGCAGCTCTATATTGAGGCGCCCTATAGTGGGTTGCCGAATTTTAAAAATGAGGCACTAAAAATTAAAATTTAAGTAAAACGACCTTATATGGAAAAACTTCCTAAATAACAATTGTAGATCTCAAAAAGTTATAAAACTTTGTACTTGACCACTTTTTAGTTTGAAATAATCTAGTCATGCAAAAGTCTGTGCTCAAATGTCTCAAATTTGAAATTCAAATTTCGTAAATGACCTCGGATGGAAAAACTTCCTAAATATGAAATGTAGATCTCGAAAAGTTATGAAACTTTGTAGTTGACCACTTTTTAGTTTGAAATCATCTAGTCATGCAAAAGCTATGTTCAAATGTCTCAAATTTGAAATTCAAATTTTGTAAATGACCAAAGATGGAAAAACTTCCTAAATATGAAATGTAGATCTCGAAAAGTTATGAAACTTTGTAGTTGACCACTTTTAGTTTGAATCCGTTTAGGGCCTCAAATAGTCAATTTACACTCGGGTTTGTATAATATATGGGGACACGGAATGGAATGTAGACACATGCAAGTGTGTAGCGCAATGGAGAGGAGGGGTGGCGCGCGAGAGCTCGAGGTCTCGGGTTCGAATCTTGGCGGCTGCAATATTTGCAAAAACCGGAAGAATCACCATGTGTAGGGGATGTGGCTGGCTGGCCGGTGGGGTCCTACGCCCGATTAAAAAAATCTTTTGTTATTTTTTTTTTTTTGAATTTTGAAAATACGAAATCTGGGATTCACATTTAGGGCGGCTGAGACAACCGCCCCTAATGTGGAACCACATTAGGCGCGCATGGTTAGGGTCGGCTCCAAAACCGCCCTAATGATCATCCGGAGCCGCCCCTATAGTTGGTGTTTGTAGTAGGATGTAATCCCCATCTACCGTCTGCTTGGAATCACTGGATTGGAGATCTCCACGTTTCGTATCATCCGTTTTACCCCCACGTACAGCACTACGTACAAGCCAAGGATGAAGTGATAGTTTGTCAAAAAAAAAAAAGGATGAAGTGATAAGAAATCAGAGGTTGGTGAAGTGAAATGAAGAACTGGCTAGGACGGACGGAGCTCATCTTTGCATACTCACTCGAGAAGAGGAGCGTGAAGCCCGGCACGCTGACGACCATGTGTCGCAGTGTGCACCCCTGGTGGTGATCGACACGAGGAGTGTGGTGGCGGCAACCCTACGCCACTCCAGCCATGAGCCTGCAATGGCACGCGGGAGCGAGATGCAAGTGGGGGATGAGACTTGGGGAGAGGAGGTGCTCTGGCGAGTTAGCTAGCTGCTCGATGGTAGCGCTCGTCGTGGACTGGCGAATCAGGGCCGCGCCTGACTCCGTGCGCCGCCGCTACCGAAGCCTTCGTGTGCTGCCGATGTTGCAGAGCCTCGGCGTGAGATGTCGGGTGTGAGGGATCTCACGAAAAGACTGTTATACCCTATAAATTTAATTACGAATCCGTTCCAGGCCCACGTGGTTTTTGGTTCCAACCCACCACTTAAGTTCCTCTCACCTGGTTCCTCTTATTTATGGCCCATCAGTTATGACAAAACGGAGGGTCTACATTATTTCCGAGCCTGGCCGACCATGTGCACGGCAGGAGCTTTACTCCTGTCTTGTGTTTCTTACCGGGAGTAAAGCACCACCTCTAGGTTTTTTTGAAACGCAGAATTTTTTTTTTTTTTTGAAACGCACCTCTAGGTTTCAAACTCTTTACTCCCCAACTCGTACTCCAGGTTGCATAACCTGGAATGCAACCTGGAGTAAAGGGGGTCTGGAACCTTGAATAAATCCCCATCGTGCACTAGTGGTAGAAAAACACTATCTTTGTGCAGCTCCAAATAACAATCACCTTATATTACATCATTTTGCCTACACTCTTTTAAAAAGCAAAAACTTTGTTCCCACGTTTTATTAAGTGCTTTGTAATTTATATATAACTTATTTTCTTCATTATATATACTATTGGCTTCCTTTGTATATATCCGCAGAGAGAGAGAGAGGGGCCAAAAACTTTTGTCTGGTAGAGAGACTTATATTTAGTGACTGAAACGGAAGAAATGCTTGCACCCATTCTAAACATGGCATCAGAACCATACCTTGAGAATGAGTGGCATGTAGGAAAAAAATTGCTCGATGGCACAAACTGCTGCGGTGCCGACTACCAACAGACACCAGTTCTTCCTTCACGGCGAGGATGACGATGAATTTGGTCGTGGCGGTGGCCACCTGCATGAGGCGGAGCAGGGCCAGGCCAAAGGCGGCAACAGCCAAGGCAACTAGTAATGGGTTGGCCGTCGGTGTGGTATCGGCAATAACCACTACTAGAATCTGCATGTTTCCCTAGAGTCCCAGTAGCGAACGCACTGATTTCATTTCATTTCGCAAAAGAGAGAATCTGTTTCTTGTGTTGCGTGGTAGCAAGAAATGGAAACCCAGATCATGGATCGTTTATTCCCCTGATTCACTGCAGCAAAATTTTTATAAAAGTAATTTGAATACTCCTTGGTTTTGTAATGGGAATACTGAACCCACCACTACTACAAAAGCCAACTAAGGGAGCGCCTGAGATTTATATTAGGGGCGGCTCAATATGAGCCGCCCCTAATGTATGTGAAAATCCTGGGTTATAAGCAACCGCCCCTACTGTTGACACATTAGCGGCGGGTCATGTTACAAGCCACCCCTAATGTAAGCTGGCACATTAGGGGCGGTTATATATTAGCCACCCCTAATGTAACCAACTATCAGGGGCGGTTATATATATGAGCTACCCCTAATGTAATCTGAAATCAGGGGCGGTTAGATATACAGCCACCCCTAATGTAACTTGGTCAAACTTGGTCAAACCCTTTACTCCCCAACTTCGTACTCCAGGTTGCATAACTTGGAGTAGAGGGGGTTCGAACCCAGAATAAATCCCCATCGTGCACTAGTAGTAGAAAAACACTATCTTTGTGCAGCTCCAAATAACAATCACCTTATATTACATCAATTTGCCTACATTCTTTTAAAAGCAAAAACTTTGTTCCCACTTTTTTATTAAGTGCTTTGTAATTTATATATAACTTATTTTCTTCATTATATATACTATTGGCTTTCTTTGTATATATAAGCAGGCAGGGAGAGAGAGAGAGAGAGAGAGAGAGAGAGGGCCAAAAACTTTTGTCAGGTAGAAAGACTTATATTTAGTCACTGAAACGGAAGAAATGCTTGCACCCATTCTAAACATGGCATCAGAACCATACCTTGAGAATGAGTGGCATGTAGGAAAAAATTGCTCGATGGCACAAACTGCTGCGGTGCCGACTACCAACAGACACCAGTTCTTCCTTCACGGCGAGGATGACGATGAATTTGGTTGTGGCGGTGGCCGCCTGCACGAGGCGGAGCAGGGCCAGGCCAAAGGCGGCAACAGCCAAGGCAACTAGGTGTGGTATTGGTGATAGCCAGTACTAGAATCTGCATGTTTCCCTAGAGTCCCAGTAGCGAACACACTAATTTCATTTCATTTCGCAAAAGCGAGAATCTGTTTCTTGTGTTCCATGGTAGCAAGAAATGGAAACCCAGATCATGGATCGTTTATTCCCCTGATTCACTGCAACAAAATTATTATATAAGTAATTTAAATACTCCTTGGTTTTGTAATGGGAATACTGAACCCACTAAGGTTATTAATATTTTCTAGGTATTACAGAAAACATTTTTGAGTTTCCATTTTGGACAGAAACCACAGAAGTGGCCGTAAAATTGGTTGTTTGATCGACGCAACACACGACTGAGCCGTACGGTATAGGTGAAGCAGAATTTCATTCATCTTTAGGGACAACGGCTGACTCATGCGCGGAACCCATGAACTTTAGAAATATTCGTCAGCTTTATCCCATTCGATAAACCTTCAAACAAATATATCAGTACGTGTAACACACTGAATGTACGTGATTGAAATGGTTGCAGATCATTCAGCAGGCACAGTCCTCTGTTGGTTGCAACAAGGGCGCTGCTACCTAGTACATGCAGACAGACCATGATTACCAACTTCTGAAATTACAGAAACTCTTCTAGTTGAGGGAAGACTAGGAATCAGTATGGTTCCAACAGATTAATTGGGACAATAAACCTTGCTCATCTTGAAATTGAAAGCAATACTCGTAATTTCATTTCAATGATATCTTTGTACCATATTCTGAGAAACATTTTGAGAGTTTTATCAGTTTCACTGGGATTGGCATTGGCACCCTCTTGACTTTGACTGTCTTTACGGTAATCGAAAAATATGCTGTGGCATGACGAGAGACAGAAATTGCTGCAGGATAAATTGCTGGAAGTCTCAGTTCTTTGGTAGCACCTTATCTGCACAGCCTGAATTTGCTGAGCATCTTGAGTTGAAAGTCATGTGTACCTGTGATAGGAAAAATATGCTCTTTATGGTTATCCAAAAATATCAAAACGAGAGACAGAAATTGCTGCAGCATAAGAGCTGTGTAGCGTGGATCATGGGTCTAAGCGGTGCAAGTCTCAATCGCAGCTGGTGGAACCCTATCTAGACACAACCTGAATTTACTATGTGGGACATTTGCCTGTCATGGGAAAAATAATGATGGCGTGTGCTCTGAACCCTGAATTAAATATTTTAACCTAACTTTACTGACACTTAAATATGTATAACAATTACCAATATTTACTGCAATGTACTTTATATGCTTATTGCTTCTATATATATACTACCGAGTACCTTCACATATGTCGGCAGGAGTGAGGGCTGAAAACTATTATCCGGTGGGATAGTGACCGAAAAGGGAAAAAAAAGTTTGCTCCTACGTGAAACATGGGAGAACAACACCTTGGGAATGAGTGGCATCTAGGAAAACCCATTAGCCTCATTGCTTCAATTGTTGTGTCCCCATGAAATCTGATGTTTGTATTCAGTTTGGGAATGGAGTGGGGAGATATGTGTTCATGCAGGATACACTACCAGACCACGGACTATTCCTGTCGGTTTAAGTAGTTTACTGTCGGCTCGGAGAAAACCATCGGGAACGCTATATAACTCCTGTCGGTTGCTAATTCCCGTCAGGAATCGGATTGTAATTACTGTCGGTTACAGGATAACCGTCGGGAATCAAAAAACCGTCGAATTGTCTAATTTATTCTGGCGGTCACGGGTAAACGACAGGAGTCCACTTCGCGCGTCCCCTCGCCCCGAAAATATTGTTCGCGCGCCCGAAAATATTGTTCGCGCGCGTGAAACTTCAGCGCCAACGAGCTCGGGAAAATGTGACTGAATTGTGGGACCCATAGTGAGACATATATATACAATATATCTCAAAACCTAACACTTTTTCTCCAATCCCCTCCGCCGCCGCCCGAGGCCGCCCGGACTACTCCTCTCGCGGAGTCGCGGCGGCACACCTCGCCGCCCGGCCGCCCGCTCCCTCCAGTCCGCCCCGCCTCAGGCGCCCGCCGCCTCGATCCGCCTCCAATCCGCTCACCGCCGCTAGTCCTCGCGCTGTCCCCCAGCTCTCGCATCCTCCACGCCCCCCCATCTCTCGCGTCCTCGCGCCGTCCCCTACCCCGTCGCCGCCCTCAATCCTCCGCCGCCCCAGCATATGGAAGAACGCCGCCATCCCACGAAGTCGGCGCCCCTTGACCTCAGTCCGTCTCCTCAATTCGGACCAAGATTGACCAGGTAATACTGACTGAATAATTTGTTGAATGGCTAATCTTTGGGGAAGCTCGGGTTCAGCAATCACTCGTCCCCTGAATTCTTGAACTTGATTGAGTGGGTTTGCGGGTGGATTTGCCCGCCCCCTGTAGGTTCCACGGTTCTTCTTGGTCTTCTTGTGCCTAACCCTCCATGGTGCAGCAAGGAGGAGGGGTTCCAGAATAGGGAGGAGTGAAAGGAGTTCCACAAGTGGAGGAGGCGTTCCACTTCAACATCAACTACATCACACCACAGGTGATAATAATTTCCCCTTGTAAGATTTCGAGCTGCAATCTTTGTTTGTCTATGATGAACTTGAATCAGATTGGAAAATAGAGGTAGAGATAAGTGAGAACACAATAGAGTTTTCTGAAAAAGAAAGCTGGAAGAATGTCCAGCGAATGCAATATGTTTTTATTTTATCTTCATCCTCTTTTAATTTCAAGCACTGAGCATGATAGTTAAAGCTTTTGAGTTGTCCAGCTTAGTAGATTTTTGCATAACTGTACCCCCTTGTCTATGTTAACAGAAACAACTAAGTTATGGCAGAACGAGATTGGATGTATAGTGGTTGGAAGCGTGGTAGACCAACATGTGATTGGGTTCAGCATACAAACCAGTTCCTGGATTTTGCATTCTCTAATCAGTCTGTAGTAGTACAAGAGGGTACCATAAAATGCCCTTGTGCTTTGTGTAGGAATTATTTTTCGGCAAAAAGGGGCAAGGTAGAGCTGCATCTATGTCAAAATGGGTTTAAGTCCAACTATCAAACGTGGACTGCACATGGTGAGAGGCGCTTTCAAGAGCCGAATTGAGGGTTTTGGTGAGACGGATAGAATGGATGATATGTTGGCAGACTTAGCTGCAGCTGCACCATCACTAGGTAATGAGGAACCGGCCAGTATGCTAAAGCTTTCTATAGGATGATTGATAGTGCAGAACAATTAGTTCATGACAAAACAACCCACTCAACATTGTCACCACTTGCTAGGTTGCTATCCATAAAGGCACAACACAACCTCTCTATTTCTTGTTATGATGACATTGTGACACTCATCCATGAACTCATACCAAATGATAGCAACTTGCCTAAGGATTTCTACCACTCAAAAAAAATTGCTAAAGGGTCTAGGCATGCCATATGAAAAAATTCATGCATGTGAGAATTATTGCATGCTTTATTATAAAGATAACAAGGATAAAGAGAAGTGTGACTTTTGTCGGACCCTCGCTATCTAGATGGCTCAAATAAAGTCCCGCGCAAAAAAGTCTTGCGGTATATGCCAATAAAAAGATAGGTTACAACGGCTCTATGCACATGAGGCAACTGCGAAAATGATGCGATGGCACAAGGAATCTCCTCGCTCCATGACTATAATGGACCACCCATGTGATGGAGAAGCTTGGCAACAATTTGATGTTGATAATCCGAGTTTGCGAGAAGAGGCAAGGAACGTGCGACTAGGCATTGCAACCGATGGTTTCACACCATATGGCCCCATGGCTGCTTCGTATTCTTGCTGGCGGTGTTTGTTTTCCCATATAATCTTCCACATGGTGTTGCCATGAGGCGGCCGAATACATCTTTCTTGCCCTTGTTATCCCAGGTCTAGAACATCACGGGAAAAAAATTTAGTGTCTTAATGCAACCTTTAATAGATGAACTGCAAACTCTCGGGATGGAGTTGAAACATGGGATGCATCGGTAAAGAAAAGGTTCACCATGAAAGCGATATCTATGGTCAATACATGATTTTCCTGCGCTCGGGATGTGTCGATGTTTTACGATCGAGAGCCCCGCCACGGGGTGAACCGGGCGGTTTGTTCGGGCCTCGGCGAACCCGGAGCTCGGCGGTTTGTTGCACAAATGACATGGAGAGTGGGGTTTTTATCTTGGTTGGGCCCTCGATCAAGGATCGAGTAAAGACCTTTTCCACGTCCGGTCGGCGTGAGCTGTTTTTTGATTGATGGGGTCGGTAGAATCGGCCGTGGATCTTACAAAGACGGTGGTAGCCAAGCTTGTGTTCAGCGTATGTCCGTGCTCGCTCTCCTCTCTGAGGTGTTCCTTGGCCGCCTTTTATAGTCCAAGGGGCCAAGGAACTTCGCTTCGATCCTAGTCGGATCTGAGAGGGGGTTGTCCGGTAGAGGAACCGAACACCCGAACTCTTTACAAGGTAACGACTAGTGTTCTATCCTAGTTACAACGAAGTCACCGTAGCTATGCTTCCATTGCCTTCTGGGAGTTGTTTGTGGCCGCAGGCTTGGATAGAACCCTGCGTACAACTCGGTAGAGTTCTTTGGTGATCCTGTATCCACAAGCCCCCGAGCATCTCAAGGTCGAGTCTTGAGGGTTGTCTTGCTCCTCTCGGGCGAGGCCTTGATATGGTCTTCAAGATCATCTTACGGTGCAATTTTTTCAAAAAAAGTGCACCCGTAGGGTGTAACCCTCGAGCTTCTTGCTTTTGGCACAAAGAGCTGGAAGGTCTTTGAGTTCTTATCCTTCGTCTTCGAGTTCTTCTCGTCGTCGGGGCTCTTCTTTCTTGAAAGGAGAGCCTTGTCCCGCTAGCCCCCGAGCATCTCAGGTTTGAGTCGTGAGAGCCGTTTGCTCTTCTCGGGCGCGTTCTTGATGCGGTCCTTGTTGTCTTCGTACGGTGTGCACTTTGCTGAAAAAAGTGCACCCGTGGGAATAGCCCCCCCGAGCTTCTTGCTTTTTTGGTACAAAGAGCCGGAAGGTCTTTTGAGTTCTTCTCCTCCGTCTCTCGAAGTTCTTCTCGTTTGTCCGAGTTCTTACGAAAAAAATCTTGCCCCGGTAACCTTTGTAGCCCCCGAGCGTCTAAGAGCTCTTCTCTAGGTTGAGCTTTTAGGGGTTCTTCATTTTACCCGGGATTGACCGTTTCTCTTTTTCCGTGCGGTCACGGGAGTCACAGTGTGCTTTTACTACGCTCCATTTTTCGAAAAACGTCGGTGCATGGCGGTCATTGCCATAAATTCCCTTCTGCGTGATTTGAGGTGACCGCCCCTTTTTGGTGTTTGCTTCGTTTTTGTGGACTTGGTCCATAGGCATGCCTTTTCGCCTATAAATATGGCCCGTTTTGCTTCGGTGAGGATCCAAAGTGTCTTTCTTCTTTTACGCTTCTTCTTCCTCTAGACGGTTTCCCTTCTCGTAGAAAAAAGCTTTGTTCGAGCTTTGGATCCATGGTGATGCCTTTGAGTGAGTTGGATCAGCCCCCCGGGCGTCTTCTTTAGCCCTTCTAGGGTTCTTACGTGAGTGAGGGATGTCTTGTGATCGGGAATAGCGGCAGCTATTCCCGCAGCAGAGCCCACACCGGAAAGTTTGAGGGGTGAGTGCGGGATGTCTTGTGACCTAAGATGATCTCCTCTCCTCCTTCATTTTTTCTTGGTGTGGGTCAGGTAGGGTTCTTTTTGGTTACCCTCTTGATCCTCTTTGGTCTCCTTCCTTGCCGCTTGGGTTGACATATGCCGGCTTCCCAACCGGTATTGGTTGCCGCTCATCTTCGAGGAAGGTTGTGCCTTTTGAGGAATTGCTGAAGATGGTGCTCTTTGGGTGCGCTTCCTTCTACTCTTTGTGGAGTTGAGCGTTCCCTTTGGGCTCTTTTCATCCTCGCTGTGACATGGTGAACTCCGGAGCCTTCTCGCAGGGGGTCTTTTTCTTCGCCCGTGTCGCTTATCTTGATCTCGGGGTTCATTTGCTGCCGTCATCGGGGTTCTTCAAGCTTCAGGTGTTTATGGGCTTGGGCGCAAGGGTCTTGACTTCGAAGTAGCCCTGAGTTGTTGATATTCAGGCTCTTGGGGTTCGGATCTGGTCCGAGCGCTCCATCTTCTTCGCCGTTGGATCTTTGGTTTCTCCCCGCTGCGGTGTTGTACTCTTTAGGGTTATAGTCCCCGGATCTTCTTTGTATCTTGTGCGCGGGAGTTCTTGTTGGGCTCCCCGTGCATCTGAGTCTTCTTTTGTATCTTGTAGGGAGTTGTTTCCCATGTAACTTGTAATCTTTGAATAAAGATATCTGTCCCTTTATCCATTTTGTACTTGTACTTTTATATGACTCTCGATCGCCTTCGTGCGGACTTGTTTGCGATTGTCTTACGCTTGTCATTCTTTGTTGTCTTCGAGTTCTTCTTCTTGGATGACTTGATGCGAT
Organism: Hyparrhenia diplandra; assembly: GCA_015847255.1. Classification (NCBI taxonomy): domain Eukaryota; kingdom Viridiplantae; phylum Streptophyta; class Magnoliopsida; order Poales; family Poaceae; genus Hyparrhenia; species Hyparrhenia diplandra. Next base: position 1,384,169 of record JADLZK010005668.1, on the reverse strand, counting down.
TGCGCCTTTAGAGTTCTTCCTTAGGCTTCCGGCTCTTATGTCCTTCATGTAGGTTCGCGACGAGTTGTTTGGAATCCCCTCGTAGTGACACCAGTGTTGGTCCGGCTGATGATCTAGCTTTGCCTTTACGTAGACTTGGTACGTTCATAGTGTTTGAAGTCCTGCTTCGAGGTTGTCGGGGTTGTTCTCACGACCGGTCGGCTGTCTTCTTGTAGATCTCTGCGGTAAAGCGTAGGATCTTGTCCTCGTGCGCCTGCGGGTTGTTTCTCCCTTGACGGCGTCGGTTTAGCCTTTCCGTAGTAGGTTGGAGTCTTGCTTCATTGCTTGAGTTCTTTTTACGAAGGAATCAGCTTGCCTATTTCTGTAGACTTGGCTGGTGATAGTCCTGAAGTTCTCCCGAAATCCATTACTTTCTTTCTGGAGTGTCAACCCGCCTCTTACGTAGACTTGGTTGGAGATATTCGTAGAGTCTTGCTCTGGTTTGTCAGGATTGTTTTCCTCTAACAAATGACTTCTGTCTTCTTTCTGAGACTTGTCATGATGATTAGAGGCTTGTTCTTGACTTCCAGAGTTCTTCTTTCTGGAGTATCAGCTCATCTTCTCTGTAGATTAGCCGATAATAGTTGTGGAGGCTTGCTCACGGTCTTGAGGGTTGTTCTTACGAAGGTTCAGCTCTTCTTTTACGTAGATTTCTTTGAAGGTGATAGAGTCTTGCTCTTGGTCTTGAGGGGTTATTCTTACGAAGATTCAGCTCGTCCTTTTCGTAGACTTGGCGACGGTGATAGAGTCTTGCTCTTGGTCTTGGGGTTGTTCTTAGAAGATTCAGCTCGTCCTTTCGTAGACTTGCCGGCAAAGTGATAGAGTCTTGCTCTTGGTCTTCGGGGTTGTTCTTCGAAGATTCAGCTCGTCCTTTACGTAGACTTGCGATGGTGGTTGGGGCGTCCCCCGTTTTGCGGGGGTTGTTTTCCTCCGGCTTGCGACTTTCGTCTTCTTACGAGACTTGTCACGATTGTTCTGGAGGGTTACTCGGGCGTTAGGTTTCTCCATTTAGGCCCTCTAGCGTTTGTCCCGTCTTGGACATGCTAGTGTATTTTGGTGGAGTCGTGCTCTGAAAGAGTTGTTCTAACTTCGGGGTTGCCTCTTAAGGGCTAGGGCTCTCCCATCTTTGTCCGGTGGACTATCGCATGACGCCCCTTGAAGGGTTCTCGGTCCGGGCCCAATTAAAGTGCACCTTCTTGATTTGAAGGTCAAGATGGTTGGGTTCCTATTTCATAACACTACAATCCACCTTGCCTAGTTTGGGCTGCTTGCTTTTTTCGAGAGACTTGTGTGAGACGATGGGTTTCTATTTCACAACACTACACCGTTCCGCCCGATTCGAAAGGCCGTCCGCCGTCATTGGACATAGTGGCACTTTACGGACCCTTGATGGACTCTGCGACCTAGGCGGGCCGATCCCAACGTCCTCTTTTTTCCAAGAGTCGAAGTTCATGATCTTCCGCTAGGATTTAAGGTGTGGGCGCTATTCCAAAGCTAGGACTTCGGCGTGGTTCCACCCTTGGAATTTGACCTCCGTTCGGTGGTCGGGTTTGCCTTCTTTTTGGTCGACTTCTTCTGGTGCCAATTCGGGCTTGTTTTGTTCTTCTCCCCGTAGGAGGCATGCGGCTTCACCGTGGGCAGCTTGTTTTACTGGAGGTGCACGGTGGTTTGCGTATTTTGTGACCTCTTTGGATGGTCGAGTTCTTCTCGGGCTTGGTCTTCTTCTTGAAGTGTCGGGAGAGTTGTTATCGGCGTTACGCTTCTCTTCTCGCTGCCTTGAGTTCCTCGATTATGGATAGAACCTTCGAGCTGGTTTATGTGCCAAGAGTTTCGATTTCTTCTCCTTGCAATGTCATCGGCTTGTAGGTTCCTGGTCTCGATACTCCTTTGACGATATATGGTCCTTCCCATGATGGGCGGTTTGTGCTTGCCTTCCGTCTTTTGGCTTTTCTTGAGTACTTGATCTCCCGGGTTTAGTTTTTCTTGGGCGTGTGCTCTTGTCGTAGTGCCTTCTGAGTCCTTGCAGATATCTTGCGTTCTGTAGGATGGCGCTTGTTCTGACTTCTTCTGCACAGTCGATTTCTAGTCTTCTTGTCTGTTCTCCTTCTCCTTCTTCAAATTGCTCGATCCTTGGAGAGCTCCATATGAGGTCTGCTGGTAGAACGGCTTCTAATCCATATGTCAGGAAGAAGGGTGAATAGCCTGTTGCTCTGCTGATTTGAGTTCTTAGGCCCCAGACAACTTTTGGGAGTTCTTCAATCCATTTGGCTCCGTAATCCTTGAGTTCTTCGTATAACCTTGGCTTCAGTCCGGCAAGGATGAGTCCGTTTGCTCTCTCGACTTGTCCGTTAGCCTGAGGGTGTGCTACGGAGGCGTAGTCTATCCGTATGCCACAATCTTGTGCCCAGTCTTCGAATCTACTGCCGTGAGCGGTGATCCGAGGTCGGTGATGATCTGTTGGGCATCCCAAATCGTGCATGATCTCTTGGATGAACTTCGACCGCTTTGGTTGAGCCGAAGGTGACCAATGGCTTGTATTCTATCCACTTGGTGAATTTGTCGATGGCGGCGTAGATGTACTCATATCCTCCCCTTTGCTCTCTTGAGTGGTCCGACTTGATCCGGTCCCCGCGAGAAAGGCCATGATGGTGGTATGCGGTCGGGTTGTGTGCTGCCACATGTGCTTGTCTTGCGAACATCCGGCATCCTTTGCATGTTTTGACGAGTTCTTCCTCAAGGCGTCTTTGAGGGTCTGTTGGCGGTGGTATCCTGTTCGAATGCTTTTCCCACGAGGGTTCTTGACGCTTGCGTGGTTTCCAAAGATCGAGTGGATTTCTTGGAGGATGTCCTTTCCTTCTTGAGCTTATGCATTTGAGTAGTACTCGATGATGCTGCTCTCTTATAAAAGCTTGTCCTTGATGAGCACGCGTAGTTCTTGCTTCTTCTCAAGATCCTGGTTGCTTCGGGTTTGTCTTCGGGTAGTGTCTTGTTCTTGATGAAGTTTATGATGTCTTCGATCCAGGGAGTTGTTCTTCGACCCTTGAGAGATTATCATTACTCCGTTTAGAGCTGATTGCTCCGTGTTGTTTTTCTTCCGGGTTCTCCTTGATGGATGGTTTCAAGAGTTCTTCGACGAATACTCCCGGTGGGACTTGGGCTCTGTCGGATCCGAAGTTTGGCTAGCACGTCTGCCGCCACGCGTTCGGTCTCTCGAACACGTGTAGGATCTCTAGGCCTTGGAAGTTCTTTTTCGGCTTGCGCATTTCGCGCAATAGAGGCCCATGTTGTCCTTTTTGTGCAGTCCCAGGTCCTTGTTGACTTGATTGATGACAACCGCGGAGTCGCCAGTATACTTGTAGTCTCTTGATTCCCGAGTTCTTGCTATCTTGAGGCCATGGATGAGTGCTTCGTACTCTGCCTCGTTATTTGTAGCCCGCCACATGATTTGCAGCACGTGCTTGAGTTGTCTTCCTTACGGAGATATGAATAAAATCCGGCTCCCCTCCCCTAGCTTCAATGATCCATCAAGTACATGTTCCAATGTTTCTTGATGTCGCCGGATATGGGTTGTTGGAGCTCCGTCCATTCTCATTATGAAGTCCGGTGGCGCCCGGGATTTGATTGCTCTTCTTGGGGTGAACTCTAGATTCATTGCTCCGAGTTCTACTGCTCATTTTGATATGCGGCCTGTTGAATCTCTGTTCCTCGGGATGTCACCTAGTGGTGAGTCGATTACCACTGTTATCTTGTGATTTGCCGGTAGTGTCGTAGCTTCCTTGACGTGATCGGTATGGTATCGAGTAGTTTTTATGCGTGAGGGTATCGGCCTTGGACTCGAATAGAACTTCGCTCACGTAGTAAACCGGCCTCTGGACCTTGTTTGGTTGCTCGGGCTCTTCTCTTTCCACGATGATTCTTTGAAATGACCATCTTTGTATTTGTTCTTTGCTATGTATAGCAGTAGTTCTTCTTGATCCTTTGAGCCGTAAGGACCGGAGCTGTTGTAAGGTATTGCTTGAGTTCTTCAAATGCTTTGTCGGCCTCCTCTGTCCACTTGAATTTTCCTTTTGTCTTGATGAGTTTGAAAAGGGTAGCCCTTTCTCTCCAAGCTTGGATATGAATCTCGTTGAGTGCCGCCATGCACCCCTGTGAGCTTCGGATGTTTTTGACACTTCGGGTTGTGTCATCTCGTTGATGGCCTTGATCCGTTTGGTGCTGGCTTCGATGCCTCATTTGTCGACCAAGAATCCCATGAGCTGTCCCGAAGGTACTCCAAAGACGCATTTTATTGGGTTGAGCTTCCACTTCCACTTGTTGAGGTTCTTGAAAGTCTCTTCCGGTCTTGAATCGTAGTCTCTCGGTTCTCTAGTCTTCACCACCACGTCGTCTCACGTAAGCTTCAGCATTTTTTTCCCGACCGCTCTCCCAAACAAGTTCGTATTGCTCTTTGATACGTTGCTCATTTTTCAATCCGAAGGACATTGTTTTGTAGCAAGAGGGCACCGAAGGGGTGATAAAAGAGGTCTTGCTCTCCGATCTTCTTTCTTCTTCATTCTGTCGATGGTACCTCGAATAGCAGTCCAAGAACGATAGTAGAGCCGATCCCCGCCGTTGAGTCCACTATTTGGTCAATCCTTGGTAGCCCGGGGTCCCTTTGGGCAATGCTTATTCAGTGCATGTAGTCCACACACATTCGCCATTACGAGGTGTTCTTCTTCTGAACGAGAACCGGGTTGGCTAGCCGGTCGGGATGTAGGATTTCTCGATGAATCCCTCCGCGAGTAGTTTTGCAATCTCCTTTTTGATGGCTTCCTTCTTTTTTTCGGTGAAAACCTCCTTAATCTTTGCTTGACGGGTTTGGATCCCATATTGATGTCAATTCATTGCTCAACCGGCTCCCTTGGTACCCCCGGCATGTCCGCGGTTTCCAAGCAAATATGTCTTTGTGTTGCCTTAGGAAGGCAGTGGTAGCGCCTGGCCTATTTTGGAGATAGGTGGGCACCGATGATCGCCGTCTTGGATGGATCGCCCGTTTGTAGATCAATGTGCTTGACGTCGGCCTCTTACGGTGGAATCAAATTGCTTGCTTCTTGGCCGGTATCTCGAGCTCTTACGGATTTGCATCCTCGCCATCCGGTTGAGTTCCTTTTTCTCCAAGAGCTCCCTGTCTTGTTTGCGATTTCCACGGCTTGTACGTCACATTCAAGGCCTTCTTGAGATCTCCTTTGATGGAAAGAACCCCAAAAGGTGCCGGCATCTTTAGTAGAAGATACGGGTAGTGTGGAATAGCCATGAATTTTGCAATAGCGGGTCTTCCCATAATGGCGTGGTATGGTGACTCGAGATCCGCCACCGAACTTGATGTACTCCGGCCCGGTAATTTGATGGAGATCCAAATGTAACGGGTAAGGTGACTTGTCCAACCGGGTATAGCTACTGTCCCGGCACTATTCCATAGAAAGGAGTGCTTGAAGGAGCGATAAGTCCCGAGAGGTCTAGTCCCATCTTGTCCAAAGTGTCTCGAGAATATGATGTTCAACCCGGCTCCTCCGTCGATCAACACTTTGGTAACGGTCACTCCGGCTATTGTGGGTTCTAGCACCAAAGGATACAGTTTGGCGTTGCCCACACTTGTCCATTGATCCTCCCCGGTGAATTGAATCGGATATTGGGACCAATTGAGGGTAGCGTGGGTGCTGCAGGGTTCTGCCGCCATGATTGATCCGAGTGCCGGCTTGTCTTGTCTCTTGCTCTTTGAACCGGGTACTCGGCAGAATGTGACGTTCAAGGATCTCGTTGCTCTCTAGAAATCCCCCGTCTTTGGCTCTTCAATGGCTTCTTCTCTGTTTTCTTGATTGTTTCCCTTTTGAGCAGAGTTGTTTCCTCCCTTGTATTTTTCCCGGAAAGTAGTACAGGTTTCCGAGCGTATCGCGAGCCTCGAGGTGATAGATGCAGGGTAGGTCTTCTAGCTTGATATTGCTTCTTTCTGTCGCCGTTGTTGTTGTTGTTGAACCTCTCGCTTTGTAAGGTTTCTTTGACTTCTCCGCCATTGCGACCGTATTGTCCGGTCCTCGCTTCTTTTCTTTGAGAGTTGTTTTGATCTTTCTTCAGGGCTTCGAGTTCTTTCTTTCTCGAAAGCGATCTTGGGTTCTTTCTTCGGCTCGATCATCTTCTCAACAATAAGCTTGAATGTCGTTTGTCCTCGGGTTGTCCTTGTAGAAATCTGAACTGCTATCTTGAGAAAATCCGTTACCGGAAACGTCTATTACTTCCCTTTCGGTGATGTCATGCACTTGGGATCTCATCTCCCCAAATCTTCGGTAGTAATCTCTCAGGGATTCTCCTGGCTTCTGCTTGAGGCTTTTCAACTCAACCCGAGTAATAGGATGGGTGATGATTCCTGCGAAATTGCTACAGAATGCTTTCTATAAGTCTTCCCAGTGTCGGATTGAGCCCTCTTCGATCTTGTCGAACCATTGGAGCGGTAGAGCCTCTAGGGCCATGGGAAAAAGACGGCTTTTAGCGTCATCATCTCCTCCGGCCAAACTCAATGGATTGTGAGTAGACTCGAGCCATTGTCTCGGGCTCTGTTTTTCCCATCGTATTTTGAGAGTGGTTTGAAGGCTTGAATTTTGGGGGTAGCTTGACTTCTTGCAATCTTTTCGTGCGGCAAGGAAACCCGTCGTAGCTTTCCGTCGTTCTCTCTTCAAACCCTCTCCGAGGTTCTTCCTCCTCTTGGATGAGTTCCAAGAGGTTGATATGTTGATTCCGCGACTTCTTCTCGTCGGCTTAGTCTTGGCGTGGGGCTTTCCCTTGTGGGTCTCTCGGTACCGCCGCCATCTCTCCGGGTGGCCCGGAGTCGTTGGAACCCTCGGCCTTCTCAGCCTTTCAAAGACGTTGGATCGACTTCTTGGAACATGAGAGCTTTTTTGCCTTCGACCGCGGCGTCCCGGGGTCTCTTTCTCGGACAGCCTTTTGCAATGCCTCCTTGATGAGTCTCTCCTCGTCATTCAGGTCTGTAGCAGTCTTGGCGGTCAATCAACCCTTGTAGTCTCTCCGGGTTGCCCTTTGGTCGATCCTCGGCTTCTCTTTCAGATTTCAGCCTTTTCGTATTATTAGTGTAGATCGGCGATACTTGTTCGAGCTTGCATCGCGGCGCGTTCGCCCGATTCGGCGTCCTCCCTTCACTTGTTTCTTCTTAGCCTTTCTTGGCGTTGGTGTTCTCCTTCGTCGTTGAGGGTTCTTTAAGCGTCCGCCGAGATGTTGGATAGGCCTTCGTCGATTGGACCCGATGTCGGGGGCCTCTGGGCCGGTTAAGTGGAGCACGAGCCGCGGCCACCATGAAGACTTCCTTTGTGGCTGTAGCTTTGGGCCACCACTCCTTCCGCTGGGGGTAGACCTTATGATGTTGGTCCTCCCCGTTTGTCCCGTTGCTTGACGATCGGCTTTTGTTGAGGGTTCTTGGCGATGGATGATGCACTCCTCACGGGGTTCTTGTCAATATGAGCCCCTCTTTTGCGCGCTTCCAAAGGAATCTCAATCTTCTCTTCATAGTAGTCCTCGGGCGCCTTGAATACGCCGCCAAGGTCTTGTGTTCGCGTAATCCTGTAGGAAATTGAAAAGGTAATCTGGACTGGTGTCGGGGTTATATCGAACTTCGCCTTCTTTCTCCGTGTTGGAGTAGTATTGGTGAAAAAAAGTTTCCGAGTTGGAGTAGCTTCCCTTATCCAAACCGGAGTTAGAGTCGTGCCGAGTTGCTTCCGGAGTCCGCACGGGCCCCGGTTGTCTATCTTTTCCGAAGTCGGTTTTGGGTTCGGGCCCTTCGTGTTGGTTCGAGCAAGCTTCGAGTTTGTTCTCCGTCTTCGAGGCGGCCCCGGCAATCGTCGATTCTTTGGAGCTTCTCGACGAAGTTCGGGTTCTTCGGTCTTGGAGTCCTTGATGGTGCAGCTTCGAGTTTCGCCGTCGTCGATCTCGCAAGCCCATGATCCGAAGATGATCGTCCGCCTCGTCGATGTACACATGATGTCGTGGTCCGCCGGACTCGTGCTGAAATTCGACGAGCCCTACCTGGCGCGCCACCGCCAATGTTTTTTCTGACCGAGCCTCACGCCGCGGGGTGAACCGGGCGGATTTGTTCGGCCCTCGGCGAACCCGGAGCCCGGCGGTTTGTTGCGCGGTGACATGGAGAGCGGGGTTTTTGTATTTGGTTCGGGCCCTCGATCAAGGATCGAGTAAAGACCTTTGACGTCCAAATCGGCGTGAGCCTTGCTTTTTGATTGATGGGGTCAGCCGAGAATCGGCCGTGGATCTTACAAAGACTTGGTCGCTGCCAAGCTTGTGTTCTGTATGTCCGTGCTCGCTCTCCTCTACGAGGTGTTCCTTGGCCACCTTTTATAGTCCAAGGGGCCAAGGAACTCGCTACGATCCTAGTCGGATACAGAGAGGGTTGTTCGTAGAGGAACCGAACACCCAAACTCTTTACAAGGTAACCTGACTAGTGTTCTATCCTAGTTACAACAGAAGTCACCGTTGCTATGCTTCCATTGCCTTCTCGGGAGTTGTTTGTGGCCGCGGAGGCTTGGATAGAACCCCGCGCATAACTTCGGTAGGTAGAGTTCTTTGGTGATCCTGTATCCACAGGATGTTTGTTGGTTGGAGCACCCATGGGAAGTTGGCATGCCATCATTGTTTAGGTGACACCAAAGCATTTCAACTCGCTAATGGTGGTAAACCATGCTGGTTTGATTGTCATAGACGTTTTCTTCCCATGGACCATGAATTTAGAACCCAAAAAAATGCATTTAGGAAAGATACAATAGTGTTGGAGGAGCCTCCAAGGAAGTTGACGGGAGAAGAAAGAGAAGCCCAAATGAACCTCAAAGTCGATTGATACTGTATACATACAATAAAGAACACAATTGGACACACAATAATGGTTTGTGGCAGCTACATTACTACAAAAAGTTGTTACTTCCACACAACATTGATGTAATGCACAATGAGAAAAATATGGGTGAAGTTGTATGGAACACATGCTATGGCATAGCCGATAACACAAAAGATAATGTCAAGGCAAGGCAAGACCTACAATTGATTTGTGATCGTCCCTAACATGCATCTTGTATTAAAACCCAATGGCAAGTGGCATACGCCAAGGGCGCCATTCGTCGCATTGACAAGGCCGATAAGCCCATCATTTTAGAGTGGTTCAAAAACTGAAGTTTCCTCATGGGTATGCTGCAAATATTAGAAGAGGGATTAATTTCCAAACAAAGAAGATATCGGGGCTGAAAATTCATGATTATCATATCTTCATGGAGCGTCTACTTCTGTTGCTTTCCCGTGGATTCCTTCCTAAAAATGTTTGGCTTGTTCTAGCTGAGCTCGGTTATTTCTATAGGAAATTGTGTGCTAGACAAATTACTAAGAAAGATGTATTAGCTTTGGGAACGAACATAGTGGTTCTTATCTCGCAAACTAGAGAAGATATTCCCTCCGTGATTTTTAACCCTATGCAACATCTTATGGTACATCTTGGCCGAGGAAGTTCGACTAGGAGGCCCTCAGACAATATCGATGGATGTATCCAATTGAGAGGTACATTTTTAATCAGAGGTTTAATTGGTTGCTGGCCTATTAGTGCTAGTGCTAATTTTTTTTCTTCTTAGGGCTATACAAAAGCTGAAAACAAAAAAGTTCAAAACAAAGCAAGAGTTGAGGGCTGCATTGTTGAAGCTTCGGCTTGTTGAAGAGGCCACAAATTCTATGTCTCTTTTCTTTAAATCAAAGGTGCATTCAGCTAGAAATAAGGCACCTAGATATGATGATGGTGCCTCAACATTTGTGCCCACTTGTGATATCGAAATCTTTTGCACAAACCGCCGGTGCCATGTCCAAAGGGGTTGTCGTGATCTTTCTATAGAAGAATACAAGGTTGCCTTCTTATACATATTGACCAATATACCACCGATGCAAGATTTATTGAAGTATGTGTTGATTTTACTAAAATGAGTTCTAATACTTTACCAAAACATATCATCATGTTAAATTTTCCTTGTCTTTATAGAAAGTTTGAACAAGAACAATAGAAGGGAACAAGGAGTCCAACCGAACAACAAATTTCGACTTAAGGCTTTGAATGGTTTGGAAACTTGGGCGTGGGAGCCATGTCCATAATGGTCCTAATTTCTTTGATTGGTTCAAAGCTCATGTAAACAACAGACTTGTCCTTACATAGTATAATTTTAGTTAACAAAAAAAGCTAATCTATTCAAATTTGCTTTTCAAAGCAAGGTAAATGCAAGCATTCACAAAGTATTCGCGGCAATTATCTTATGGGTTTACTAGAAGAGTCAAGACATATTGGTGTTATGACATTAATGGCTATAGATTTCGATCTGCGACATATGAGAAAACAAGAGTAGGGTTAGCAACAATCAATTCTGGAGTTTGTGTGTCTAGCTTCGATGAGAATGACAATCTTATTGAGTATTATGGAGTTATTAAGGACATCATTAAAATTTCATGGGAGGGCAAAGATGCAACTTGAGCTAGTTATATTTGAGTGTGACTGGTTCGATCCCACCGATCTTGGTGTTAGGCGCCGCAGAAATATTGGCCTAGTAGAGGTCAAACATAGCTCAAGACTGTCTAACTTTGATCCCTTTGTTCTAGCTAGTCAAGTAAAACAAGTCTACTATTTACCATATGCTTGCAAGTCTAGACCCGGATCTATCCGAGTGGTGGGTTGTTTATCAAGTCTCACCTAGAGATCGATTGCTTGCAATTGATAGCAGCAATGAGTGTGATGAAACTGCACTAATAGAAGACATAATGTTCTTTCAAGAAGAAGGCTTGGAGGGCACTTTTTGTGATAGATCCGGGCGTTGACTTGGATAATTCTGCTCCTCTACCGCTGGATGAGATAGTTAATTCAATTGAATTGAAGGTGCTAGCGAGACAAACACATGTTTCTCAAGAGATAGATGGAGACGAATATGAGCAGAGTGACACCGATGAAGGGCGGATGATGATTGCTATGACGAAGAAGATTATTGAAACTGAAATCAATTACCATTATTGTATTTTTTCTTTTTGTTGCTTCGATTGTGTCTTGTGAACAATGTTGCATATTTTACGTACTTCAATGGAATATGTTGTTTTTACTGCAATTTTTGTAGCAAGATATACTATGAAACAAATTCTTGTTGCATTATATTGATATATTGTGCCTTTTCTACTATGACTATGAAACAACTTCCTGTTTTCCATTATATTGATAAGTCGCACTGTTTTACTATGAAACAAGTTCTGTTTTTCTACAATGACTAACACAACATCTTTACGTGCAGAAAATGAGGGCTTTTCGGACACCGTCGGCAAAAATGGAGTCTCGATGACAATGCTCCTATTGATTCAGCTGAGAATGGGAATGGCTCTAACAACAATGAGAACAATGATGCTAATCAACCGAGGAAAAGAAGTCAAAAGAGGAAGAGGGGACCTACTCGGTAAAAAGGCCTCCACCGGCCAAATGAATTCCTATTAAACCCATTGGTGAAGAGTGAGTATATCTTCTCATGTACTGATTTATTGTTAGATGTCACTTGTTATTTATTGTTACAAGCTACGTGATTTATTAGTGACAATTTATTAGTAAGACATTGTACAGCCTACTTAGTATTGCTGCTTTTGTCCCTCAGTAAGCATGGTTTCACCTTGAGTTCTTGCTGATTTTACAATATTATGGCTGTTATGACTACAACTTGTGATTGTAGGCAATTTGAGTTAAATAAATTACTCACCTAAAAACGGACATGGGGATTGGCGGTCAAGTCACATTTCTACGCTAAAAGCGTGAGTACCCTTCTATGATTGAAGAGAGTCGTTCAAAGAAGTATTATGCAAAGACATGGGCTCACTATGATATTATTCAAGACGAAGATGGGATGACTAGCTGGCGATCGTTTTAAAGAAGAGTTCTGGGTAATTCAATAAGTGCAAAATGTCAGCGTGTTAAAATTTCTAAATATGATTTGTCCGCCGCTAACATCGAGTTGGTTTATCTAAATATGAAAGATAATATGCCTCTGTTTTGTCAATGCGAGCATCTACTCGATGGAAGATGATTTAATGCCACATGCGTAATATGTTCTTGATAGGCTTGCAGCTAAACGATTGTAGAAATATGATGTATGAGCTTCGTGTGGATGCCGTGAAGGCATACTATGACAAGTACCTTAATCGAGGAGGATAAAGGATTCGGAGGCATGCAAGAAATTACTTCGCCAAGCCCAATATGCAAAAGTTAAGCCAGGGATTTTTCGAGTTGCATGGCGTGCCATTTGTGCTTACCGGTGCTCACGGAATATTTAAAGAAGCGCCGCCTTGGTCAAGAGTCACGGAACCAAACGGATTTTGCTCAAAACGGGTGGATCTCGACCATATGCTCAAACCAAACAATATCCGGTAAGTTGAGATGAGCTAAACTCTACAAGTCCATATATTAATGTTGTGTTCTACAACTTTCTAATTAGATCTTCATATCCGTGAAAAGACTTATGGTCCGTAGGCGAAGCCGACATGAATACATTTTGCTCCATGAAGGCCGGTGTCAAAAATTGTGATGAGAATGGAATTAGTGGTCCAATTCAAGCCAAAAGGCCCAACAAATGTGTTGTATGTTCTACCTCATCTTTAAATATCTGCAGTTCTGCACCATGATATGAATTAAGGTTAACATGGTTTTTTTTTGTTTCATAGGCTGATTACTATGCTACTCTTGAGGCTGAATATCCGGATGATTGTGAGCGGCGTAGAAGTGATGCACAACTTGATCCTGTAGTGCTATACAAAAGTAGTGGTCGTGGGCTTAGCTCATGGCGTGTGCCAATAGCAAATGGTGCTATAAGGAAAACTGAGATGAAAGGATCTGGTAGGACAAATACAACAAGCCAAGCAAATTCAAGGTCTTATCAATATCTTCTAAGGAGGAATGCAGAGGTGGAGAAGAATGCTCCGAACTCCTCTCATATTGGACTTGTACTAACCAAATATATGAAGGTATTTGATCTAATCTAATATACTGTATGTACCTAATCAATTGCTTCAAAATGTTCTCTAATCATCATGTATTTTAGGATGTTTTTGAGAAGCTGAACATGGAGTTACCATCAGAAATTGCAAAGATTCTAGAGTCAGCTGATGCAAATGCAAATGCTTCTATGCCACCAGTTGAACAGGTCTCTCTTACCATGCATTTATAATATTAATTGCAGCTTATGAGTTCCCAGCTAGCTGGTTGTCTCTTTGCTAAAATTGTTTAGCTTATTCAAATTATATCTCCTGAGCGCTAGTTCAATTTACAAACTAGCTTTTATCGATAATTTTACCAATTGTTTGATCAAAATGAATACTATGTCATCTATGGATGGTGGAATCAATACTGTATATGGTAGTATTTTTTAAGCACTTGTAAGAGTTGGTTTTACACTACTGTTTGGTACAAGTTTATGCCATGTAATCTGGATATTCCACGGATCAAGCGCTTTATATCTCGTAGGATTACTTTCTCAATGAGAGTGCTATTGTACCAGGGGTTTTACTCATCAATTTAAGTTTCATCACTTTGTAGGGTACACAAATCATCAAATGCTTTGGAGATGTTGGTTACGATGCGTGCGGATGGCAATGACATCGAAGAGAATGAAGGCGATGCTAACATAGACTGAAATAGTGTGTGGGCAGGCGGTGCAAGCCTCTTTTGGCAGGTTGGAGTGTATATGGTGAAGCTCCAAGTTGACATGCTTTTGTTGAAGTAAGCTGACCTCTTTTTGTGCAAATGTATACCTAGCTAGTATCTAGATGTAGAGAGTGAAAAGGCCTCTCACTTATGTAGTTGGATGTAAGCAGCTAGACTTTAAGCCTCTTGAACTATTACTTAGTTGGCATGTCATGAAAGGAGCCAAACTTGGTGAAGTCTTGCCTGTAGAACTTAGTTTGCATACTTTCAGTCATGATTCTGAAATGTGATGCATTTGGACTTGTGAACCAGTTTTAAATGTATGTGCAATTTGGATTCAGAATGTGTGTAAATCTGTCCCTGTGATGCCAAATGCATGTGATTTTTTTATCATTTTTTGAATCATATTGGATGGCTTTGTATTTTGATTTTATTCTTGTCCCATTTTTCCCCATGGCTGGGCCGCAGGAATTTTGTGGGGAAACAAGGATTGATTCTGTCGGCATTTCCGTGGGTTAAGGCATCAGCAAATAGGATTGGCCAGATTGGTGGGTGCCGTCGAGGAGTTGCCGTCGGGGAATGCATTACTTGTCGGCTGGCGTCGGGGAGTAACGACCCTTTCTGTCGACTCGTTCCTGATGGGTGGTTCCTGACGGTTGCCCGTCAGGAGTCATATTCCTGTCGGTTTTCATGTCATTCCTGTCGGTTTTAGGCCATCAGGAAAAGTCTCCAGCCTGGTAGTGATAACACTTTCTCACCAGCACTAACTGCAGCAGCTCTGGTTACTCTTCCACAGTCGGTTCGTGTTGGCCCCAAGCTGGCTTTGCTTCTCGTGGTGGCGGCTCCGTCTCATGCAGCGGTTCATGTAACCCACGTTCTTCGGTGGAATGGTCCAGTGCACTTGTGGGTCATACCTGGTCTACACAGCTAACAGGATCGAAGCCTCTTTCTCAGTCATTTACAATGTGTTTGGCTGTGTAGTGGACCCATGAAGATTCATCGAATGCGACAGGATTATTATAATGTAATTTGAATACTCGGTTTTATAAAGGAATTACTGAAACCACTAAGGCTATTAATATTTCCTAGGTTTTATAGATTTTTTTTTATTGAGTTCTCCATTTTGGACAGAAACCACAGATCGAAGTGGCCGTAAAATTGGTTGCTTGATTGACGCAACACACGACTCAGCCATATACAATATAGGTGAAGCAGTTTTCAGTCATATTTAGGGACACTGGCTGACTCGTGTGGAACACATGACCTTTACTAATATTTGTCAGCTGTATCCCATTAGATTAAACCTTCAAACAAAAAAATCAGTGTACCACACTGAATGTACATGATTGAAACGGATGCCTATCATTAGTAAAGTCCGTGACAGCGAGCGGAGGTGTTATTGCCAGCATTCGTTCACCAGACACACTCCTCTGTTGGTTGCAACGTAGTACATGCAAACAGATCATGATTACCAACTTCTGAAAATTACAGTAACTCTTGTAGTTGAGGCGACATATTGCTAAATAAATACAAGCAGCGAAGTGTGTTGCAAATATATACAATGATTTGTCTCTGCATGTAATTGCTACGAAGGAAATGCAGAAATTGGTTAGGAATCAAGGACGGTTCTGCAAATGCATAGTTTTGGTGTAGGGGCACTAGTAGAAACAAACTCTACGCCAACGGAGAATTACAATGGTGAATTGGTAATCGGCAAACACAGAAATGGCCAACGGTGAAAGTATTGCAAATGGTTACTAGTTAACCCATCGGTCTTTGTCTCAAGTAGCGCCGATGGTACAAGGCTTCGCCAATCGTTCTTTCATCGATTGTGTAAATGATGAGCACCTCATCATTTTAGTTCATTGTGCCTTGGAGGTCCTTCGGTTTTGGTGCTGTCCCAGGCTGAAATGAGCTGCACAAATCAGTTCAGCATCGCGGGTCAGAGTGTTCAGAGCATTCATCATGGAAAGAGCTCCTATAAACTGTTGCTCTGTTCTGATCACTGTTGGCACTCATCTCAAAATTACAGCTTGTTTAGAGCATTCTCTAGCGTCATTACTGAATGGACCTCATGCCACATACAGTTGTGGATAAGTTTAAAAAATTAAAAAAAATCCGTTGAGGATATGCTCATAAACTGAGGTTGATTGTGCGTAATTAGTTTTGACATGAACATTGATATACTGTGATTCGTAGGATCTTATCATCAATTGATTTTTTCGAAAGCGGGCTCTGCCCGTACTGCATTAAGTGAAGTGAGAAAGACCAATTACATCCTAATGGTCCCCCTAGCTAGATGCTCGAAAGTCCATTAGGCGACACACTTACAAATGGAACCGGCTAAAACGGTGGCGCTTAGAGCATTGTACTAAGTAGAAAACTAATGTGCAACGAAGCGGCGAGCAAGCTAGCGAAAGTGCCGCTCGGCCGAGCAACCTGTCTGATTTGAAGACGCAGGACACTTGGAGGTGGTCAATGGTTTTGTCGTCCTGATCGCACAAAGGCGCATGCGGCGGAGCCCACGGTGAAAGTGCCACTCGGCTATGCATGGGCGCCCGTGTAGCGCCAACCAAGCGAAGAACTTGACCTTTGGTGGCACTGACGCCCTCCAAATCTCTACCGCTCCCATAGGCGAAAAGAGCTTGAGTACTGTCCGCTCGGCGCCCAACACTAGATGAGTCAGTCCTCCATGTCCTCCTGAAGCTCATGCGAGTCTTTGCTAGAGCCATGAGCCCGTCCATGACCGTGGCGGGGTCCCCGGCGGCGCCCTGCGCCCGTTGGAGGTCCGCCAAGGCCCGTGCACATTACGCCTACGTCGCGGCGTGGTATCGCGGAAAGAGTTTGGGCGCGAAGTTGCAGATGGTCCCCTCCGGCAGCCAGCTGTCTGTCCAGAAAAGAGAGCGGGCTCGCCGTCCCCAAACTAGACCGTGACCGGCGCCTAGAACATATGCCCGACGGAGCATCATTCATTTGATTTGAAATACGTTTACGAATGAGAATGTTTGTGACAAAATTATTGGTTGTATGGTAGTACTGAGTTGTCAGATATATATCAGGTCACCTTAATTGCAATGGCATTTGACTCATGCATCCATCACTACCTTATTTATTACTAGATGTTGCCCGAGTAACACTATTTCCATGCAGCTCACAATATTGCTCACATTGGAATACATCATCGTGCCAACATTATTTTAAAATGGAAAACAAGGTTCCTACTTTTTCTTAAATGCACTGTATTTTATATGTACCTATATCTTCTATATGCACACTATTGGGTACCTTCATATATACCAACAACGAGATAGAGAAAGAGGTGGGGGGAGTGGCAGCGTGAGGGGGCTGTAAACTATTCTCTGGTAGGAGACTGATATTTAGTGATTGAAAGGGAGAAAATGCTTGCCCCCATGCTAAAGCTGGGAGGAACACATACCTTGGGAATGAGTGGCATGTAGGAAAACGCATTAGCCTCATCCTTCATTTGCTGTGTCCACCAAGAATCTTATGTTGAATTCGGATTGGGGACGGAATGAGATGATATAAGTTCATGCATGGTATCACATTTGCAGAAGGTAATAGCTGCAGCGGCTCTAGTTATTCATATAACCACGGTGGGCGGCGGGGCTGCTTCTCCGGGTTGTCGCTCTGCTCAGCGGTTCTCATCCCAGTTGAAACAACAAACTGTTTTGTTAAAAAAAAAACAGCAAACTGGACTGCAGCTTGCCCCTGTAGGTTACCGTCTTTTGGTTGGACACATATAGTGTCACAGATGGTGGGCCCTCTTTTGTTAGAATATCTAGCTAATTGCCAACATTATTTTCCTAAGGAATTGTTGCTGTATAAGTACTTTATTCATGCAATTAATATTTGCAAATTTTCTTCAAGGCAGAATGTGGCGTTTTTTCTAGAACAGGGCACAGTTTTTTTTATTGAGCTACTTTTTACATGCTGTGTTTAGTTGATTAAAAGTGTTAGCGAAGACTAGGAATCAGTATGCTTCCAAAAGTTTGCCTGGGACAGTATGCTTCTCACCAGCACTAACTGTTCAGGACGTAGTGTCCCAAATATGTTAAGGATGGCATAACTGTTCAGTACGTAGTGTCTCATATTCTGGTGTTAAACATTCCGATAGTTTTATCAGTTTCACAGGGATCATCAGCACACTCTTGAGTTTGACTGTCTTTACGGTAATTGAAAAATATCCTGTGGCATGAAGAAAGACAAAAATTGCTGCAGGATAAAGGTCGTGTGTTAGAGGAGTCAAGGGCCTATTGGGCCCTAGCCCATTAGGGTTAATTAGTGTCTTGCTTAGGGGTCAAGTCAAACCTCTCTATATACCTCTCTATATAATGAGAGGAGATGTATCAATCTAAATCAAGCAAGAGATTAGAAGGAAACCCCTTCTCTCTTGCCGGCCGTGGGCAGAGCTCCGCGGCCGGCGTTCCTAGTGCCCCATCCAGCCCCAAACCCTAGCCACCGCCATCACGTGAACAGTACCCGCGCGTACTGTAGCGCCGCCTGTACTGTAGCACACCCATCGCTGCTGCTCTCGCTCCCTCACGATCTCAGCCTCAACCTCGTTCATAACAATCTGGTACCGGAGCCATGGCTGGATCCGCACATCCCTGGGTTGTGCCGGCCCTGTTCTCCGCTGCGCTGCCGGCGCACCACGCTGATCCGTGGGCTGCGCCGCCCCTGTTCTCTGCAGCTGATAGGTGGAATAGTGAAAATCAATAAATAAATAAATAGTAAATAAGTTGACAGCCGTAGCATCAGCATTGCTTAGATTAAGCTATATTTGTCCAAACTACTTTTAACTTCTAGTTATTGTTTTGATTGGGAACCTGGTTGCTCAGGTGGTGTTGGATGTGAGGGCATAGCCCAATCTTCTGCTTTCGACACGCTACGTAGCATTACAAAGGCAAGTGCATGACGAACCTTTGCTTGGGCTTCGTGCCTCTGTTTGAGTTTTTCTTTGAATCAATTGTTTCATGTGCTATACCTTTCATGGTTCATATTCAAGTTTCAGACTTTATATTCAAGTATCAAGTTTTCATTTACATTCAATTCCAGTGCGGTTTTATCCGGAAGTGCAATTTGGTTCTTATATTCAAGTGCACGTGAGTAAGTCTTTGGCCCCACTTGCTTTCGGCTTTACCGGTAAAATGCTAAGGAGTATTCAAGTCTTTGTCCGTTTGAGGGCGGAAACTACTATTTAGTTGGAGTTCGGTAATTCATTCATGAATTCTCATGAGTTGATTGTTCTTTGGTTCTTAATGTACTTGTTGAGTGTTTTCACTCACCCTTGTGTTTATTTGGTTTTTAGGTGCTAAACCATCACGACTTGCATGGGCACTTTGGGAGTAGCACCATCATCACAAGTACTCACTTTTAGTTTACAAACGCGTAATCTTTTACATAACGGCTGTAATAGGATTGTTTTAGTCTTAGTGAATGTGTTGAGGGGTAGCCTCCGGTGGTGTTTCTAACCGGGGCGTTACATTTGGTATCGAGCAGGTTATAGATTCTCGGAAAATAAAATTAAAATGACACACTTTTTGCACTATAGGATGGGCTGCATGGGTTATGTTGCTTTTGTGTTTCTCAGCGGATTGTTTTTCATTTATATCTGAATTGTTTATGATAATAACATTCTATTGATTGTATCTTTATTTTGTGTCATGTGTAAGAGCTTTTGCTGGTATGGAGTGTTTGTGTACCAACCATGGCCTTTGCTGTTATATTATAGTGTTGCTTATTGACGTGGCATTGCTCTTAGAGGTTTCCGATTACCTTGTTGCTAACATAAATAGTCGGAGCTCATACATGGGATTAGCTACAACATTACTTTTGAAAACTTTAAAATAGTTTTGCAAATTAAAAGTTTTTAGAGTAACAAATTAAAAATGGTCTTTCATCTTTCCTTATGCTTGTTGGATTGTTTCATGAAGACTTGCCGTGACAACCCAAGAAGAAGGCAACGAAAGGTGTTCCAACCCGTCTTCAGGGGAGACCTTGAGGAGAATCGAACATCTCCGACAAAGTTCTGCTAAGAGTCATTCAACATTCTGTCAAGTTCAGAAAAAAATAGTATATAAATTATTGCCCTATATACCTACTTATGCCCTGTTGGCGTTGTGAATACATATATGACGAACATGCATCATATCATCTACATAAGGTTGAAATAAAATGATGATTTAGGCTCCCTCTTTTCATTCTAGGACAGCTATTCTTCCTTATAGCTATTCTGTTTGAATAAATCTCATCATGTACCAGGTTTTAAGCCATTTAACTATCATTTGAAAATCCTTGCTCCAAAAGTTTCTAATCCTTGGGGACTACTGGATGCACTTTATTTACCATGTCGACTTAATGCAAACCAAGGACTACTCCTTGCATTGACTTCTCAATTTATGCATGTGTCATGTCTTGACTTTTCCATCCCCGACACATATTCTTACCTTGATTTTGATAGCCGACATATGTTGGCTGAGAATTACTATAGTTGAGTCCTATGGTGGAACCATGATCCGTGACCAGGAAATAGCGGCGAAAACCTGGGGTCTCCTATGGACCGCAGCCATAAGGAAATACTTGCCGGGCGCTCGCTGATATCGGGGTCTATGGGCATGATTCCCTATAGTCCATAATTAATGTGCTCTCTTTCCTTTAATCTCTCTGTGTAATTTTCATTTTCCTTGTGTCTACTGAGGTTATTCAATCCCTTGTTAATTACAACCTTCCTTCGATCTCGGTTATAACTTTTGAACCAACTCTTGTTGTTTTATGAAAACCTTGAAAGTTAATGTGCTCGACACATTTCCTTTTTCATTATTCATCCCAAAGGTTTTTGGCACTCCAAAATCTCGGGACGAGATTTCTTTAAGGGGAGAGGACTGTAACATCCTAGATGCTAAAAAGTCATTAAAATTTTAACCATGCTCATCATCATGTGTAATTATCAAGCATCATGGCATAAATGCATTTCGAGCTTCAACCTTAACATGTACATGTTGCATATGTTATGTTTGTTGAGTTGAAATTCAATTTTTGAATTTAAAATGTTTGGGAGGAATTGATAAAAATAAAATTGACGAATAAGATATATGCATATGTGTTTGTAGAATAATGACAAAGAAATAATGGCATGTTTGTAATTATATATTTATATCTATGTTTTAGTTAAAAAAAAGAAAAAAAAAGAAATCAAAACACAACTCACGCACTCACCAGAAGCCTCCACAACCCACCTGTCAGCCCAACCTCTCCACGTCACCACCAGCAGCCCCCTCTCCCTTCCCCATTTTCCATTCACGTTCAGCCAACAGAGGAGGAGGAGAGAGGAGAAAGGAAGAGAGGAAGGAGAGAAGATGAGAGGAGGAGAATGGCGCCCAGCCCTTGCTGATGGAGGGCGACGACGAGCTACTGCTCCCCATGCCCTCACCTTGCCGGAGTTGGAGGAGAAGGCTCCAAGCTTCATCTTCTTCAACCTCAAGCCATGGAGGAGCCCGAAGGTCGATCTACAACCTCCAACGATTCCAAGTCGAGCTGCTGTAGTTGGAGTGTCCCTAAGTCATGGTGAGCACATCCCCGAAGTCTCCAACCATCTTCCCCATCTCTAGCCTCAATCCCATGAGCTCCAGCACCCCTCCAATGGTGGTTCATCTCACGTACGGCAAGGGAAAAGGCAATGGGGGTCAGCCTTTGCTATTCCAATCTGTGGCATATATACGTATATATATCTATCATTTATATATATCTTTCCTAATGATTAGTCCTGATTGGTCAGGTTCAGTACATGTCTGGTAGGTCTAGTCTGTTCACCGAGTGAAACAATTCTTGATTGAAACTAGTGTAGTTTATTAACGAGCATAGCTGTGTTAGGGTCTATGTAGATATTAGCTTCTTCATGCATCTGCTAAAAGTGATTTCTCAAATGTACCAACTTTGTGCTAAGGCTTCCGAGTAGTTTCGTCAGATAAGCCAGACTGTAGATGTGATCTTTTGGTTTTCAAGTAATTTAGCTTATTTTTAATTAGGCCAAGGTGTGTTCTTATCTTAGACCTGATGGTGACTTTTATAATGACTGTAACTGTGCAGCTCCTCTTCCGGTGGCTCTGTTCTAGCTGATAGGTGGAATAGTGAAAATCAATAAATAAATAAATAGTAAATAAGTTGACAGCCGTAGCATCAGCATTGCTTAGATTAAGCTATATTTGTCCAAACTACTTTTAACTTCTAGTTATTGTTTTGATTGGGAACCTGGTTGCTCAGGTGGTGTTGGATGTGAGGGCATAGCCCAATCTTCTGCTCGACACGCTACGTAGCATTACAAAGGCAAGTGCATGACGAACCTTTGCTTGGGCTTCGTGCCTCTGTTTGAGTTTTTTTTTGAATCAATTGTTTCATGTGCTATACCTTTCATGGTTCATATTCAAGTTTCAGACTTTATATTCAAGTATCAAGTTTTCATTTACATTCAATTCGATTGCCGGTTTTATCCGGAAGTGTAATTTGGTTCTTATATTCAAGTGCACTGTGAGTAAGTGCTGGCCCCACTTGCTTTCGGCTTTACCGTAAATGCTAAGGAGTATTCAAGTGCTGTCCGTTTCAGGCGGAAACTACTATTTAGTTGGAGTTCCATGTAATTCATTCATGAATTCTCATGAGTTGATTGTTCTTTGGTTCTTAATGTACTTGTTGAGTGTTTTCACTCACCCTTGTGTTTATTTGGTTTTTAGGTGCTAAACCATCACGACTTGCATGGGCACTTTGGGTAGTAGCACCATCATCACAAGTACTCACTTTTTCGTTTACAAACGCGTAATCTTTTACATAACGGCTGTAATAGGTTTGTTTTAGTCTTAGTGAATGTGTTGAGGGGTAGCCTCGGGTGGTGTTTCTAACCGGGCGTTATAGAGTGCATGCCCGGTCTGCGGCGGTGCGACTACGAGGCTGCGACAGCGGCCTGCTAGTCTTGGCGGGCTGAAAGAGAGGCGTCGGCATATACGGCAGGCGACCTTGCTGGTATCGTCTTGCCGACGGGCGCGTCCGCTGATCACCATCATCTGCGCCAAACTACTGTAGCGCCTGTGTCTGTAGCACACCCATTTCTTTGCTCTCTCTCCCTCACGATCTCAGCCTCAACCTCGTTCATAACAATCTGGTACGGGGCCATGGCTGGATCCGCATCCCCTGGGTTGTTTGGCCCCTGTTCTCCTACTGGCTGCCGGCGCACCCACGCTGATCCGTGAGGCTGCGCCGCCCTGTTCTCTACTTGGCGCGCCCGTGTTCCTGCTTGCCACGACCACCGTGGCACCCCTGCACACTGCTTGTTATGCGCTTCTTCCGGGCGCCCCAATCCCATCAAGGCTGACTGCGGCGGTCTCTTAGCGCCAGCTGCATCCTCTCCGATAATGGCGGGCGGTTCTTGAGTTCATGGCGGGCTGCAACAAACCACCCTACAGCTTCGTCAAGACATGGCCACGATCCGCGACTTCCTCCAGCGCTCTGCATCAGCGCCCGGCTGCTGCGTCTCCGTCTAC
The DNA here is from genome assembly GCA_015847255.1 of Hyparrhenia diplandra. NCBI lineage: Eukaryota > Viridiplantae > Streptophyta > Magnoliopsida > Poales > Poaceae > Hyparrhenia > Hyparrhenia diplandra. The sequence goes on along the minus strand of JADLZK010005668.1, from coordinate 1,360,838 downwards.
GCGATCGTGGCGCTGCCGTACATGATGCGGAGTTACAACCTCGCGCTGCTGCCGTTCCGGCGATGCGACCAGCGTGCAGCGTTCAGGGCATGCAGCCATCTGCTCCACCGCCCCGCTGCCACCGCAGCCATGGATGCTGCCCTCTTCGCGCCCGATTGTCCCAGCCGGTGCGATTTGCGAGCAGCACCCGGCTGCCTCGAGGTGTGCGGGCAGCGGCACGCTCCATCTTCAGCGGCGCGCCAAGTCCTCCCTCAGATCGGATCGCCGCTGCAACAGCGGCTTCCATCTTCACGCAACGCAAGTCATCCACGTAGATCGGATCGCCGCCGCCACAGCATGCAACCGTGCGAGATGGCGCTTGTGTAGGAGAGTGCATGCCGGTCTGCGGCGGTCGCGACTTCTGAGCTGCGGCACGCGCGGCTGCTAGTCGGCGCAAGCTGAAAGAGAGGCGTCGGCATATACACGAGGCGACCTTGCTGGCTGTCGTCTTCAGCAAGGAGGCGCCGTCCGCTGATCACCGTCATCTGCGCCAAACTGCTGTCATCTCCAGGGGCGCGCATGGTGTTTTCCCCATGGGCGGCATACTCCAACTAGGTGGGAGCAGTAGTTTGGGAGGCATGTTCCTCTTGGTCACCAGCGAGGACACAGTGCCTAGCACCCGAGCTTTTCGCTCCCGGCCACCGCGGGGACGTCTCCGTTGGTCGCTGTTGCGACTAGTCCCTGGCAGCCATTCCCGTGCAACCGTCTCATTGCGATGGTCTCCATGGGATCCAGGTGGCTACACATGCTCAGGTCCAACACGCGGAGGATGTCTGCCTTATCTTCCGGAGTCAAAAATAAAGAGTCCTAGTTCATTTCAGGTTGAGAATAATAAAATAAGCCGAGATGTAAAAGGCTTGTTTTTAAGTGTTAGGTTTGTGTGTCATTGAGTCATTGCTAGGTCGCAGCTCGAGGACAAGCTGCATGTCCGGGTGGGGTGTAGTGTTAGAGGAGTCAAGGGCCTATTGGGCCCTAGCCCATTAGGGTTAATTAGTGTCTTGCTTAGGGGTCAAGTCAAACCTCTCTATATAATGAGAGGAGATGTATCAATCTAAATCAAGCAAGAGATTAGAAGGAAACCCCTTCTCTCTTGCCAGCCGTGGGCAGAGCCCCGCGGCCGGCGTTCCTAGTGCCCCATCCAGCCCCACGCCCATCGCTGCTGCTCTCACTCTCCCTCACGATCTCAGCCCCAACCTCGTTCATAACATCGTGTGGTGTGGATCATTGGTCAAAGCGGTGCAAGTCCCAATTCTCTGGTATAACCATATCTACACAACCTGAATTTGCTGAGCATCTTGAGCTTAAGGTCATTTGTACCTGTCATAGGAAAAATAATGATGGCGTGTGTGCTGAACCCAGAATTAAATATTTTCAACTAACTTTACTGACACTTAAATATATGTATAACAATTACCAATATTTAGTGCAATGTACTTTATATGCTTATTTCTTCTATATATACACTACCGAGTACCTTCGTATATATCGGTAGGAGAGAGGGCTGATAACTGTTATCCCGTGGGATATTGTCCCAAAATGAAACAAAATGCTTGCTCCTACGCTAAACATGGGAGAACAACATCGTGGGAATGAGTGGCATGTAGGAAAATCTATTAGCATCATTGCTTCAGTTGCGGTGTCCTCCAAGAAATCTTATGTTGTATTTGGCTTGGGGATGCAGCGGGGTGATATGTGTTCGCGCAGGGTAACACTTTCTCACCAGCACTAACTGCAGTGGCTCCGGTTACTCTTCCACAGCCGGTTCGTGGCTGCTCCCCAGCTGGTTTTGCTTGTCGCGGCTCCAGCTCCGGCTGATGCAGCGGTTCACGTGAACCAAGTTCTTCGGGGAAATGCTCTTGTGCATTTGTGGGTCGGGCCTGGTCTACACAGCAAACTGGAGTGAAGGATCCGAAGCAGAATGCTAAATAGTCAATGCAGCAGCGCACAATGGCACGTACGAGGAGACAGCGCTAGGGCTAGTATACCTCTATATGTTGCCTGCTTTCCGCTGGGCACAAAACGTCATACATGGTGGGCACGCTTTTTTGATTTATATAATCTACATGCCTTATACAATAAAATCATTATTACTTATTTCTGGCATCTAAGTCATCAAGAGGAGTGAAATTATCCTTCAAAAAAAAAAAAAAAAAAAAAGAGGAGTTAAAAGAATTTCAGTCCATGAACCAGCACAAGTAATGTCTCAGTACTCTTTGTTTTGGACCTGTCCACACACTGATTTCGGATCTACAAATTGGTGAAGTGTATGCGAGACAGATATCTTCTAGGAAACACATGATCGTTTAGCTTGGTAGAATATGATATAATCTAGTGATACCGAAGCAAACACTTAACTTTAATTTAAATGTTCAATGGAGAAGACAAGGATCGGTATGGACAAAGGATAGATACATTAACAATATTTCTACTTCATTCTTAATTAAACTTTGTAGTTCACAACATCTTTATTTAAACTCATCCAAATTTCGGTTGAGTATGTTTCAAATTCAGACCCAAAGGAAGGCTGGCTTCTGCTGGAGCCGAAGCGAGTACCGATTCATTCATTCACTTGTAAGCCACCGCATCGGCATGTAACCCGACTCTTGATAATAGTGAGGAGTGTTTGCTGGCGGGCCCGTGGTTTTTGGAGTCTCTCTGTGGTCCGATCTTGTTTACATCATCGTATTTTAAGTCATGTTTATAACAGTTTCTAATTTCAATTATAATTCATTTATCATGTTTGCTTTTCTACTTTTCTTAAAACACTAACATTAACTATCTAATTTCATCGATTCCTTTGAAAAAAAAAAAGATTTCTAGAGTATTAAGGAAATAACACAAAATTTTGGGAGAGTAGAGAGTTATTTATGAACTGTGACATAGTCCCATAAATCTATATTTAATAATATTTTACTTTTGAGCTTCCTTACTCAAATATTTTTTTTAAACTTTAGACTGATATTAAAACTCATACAGAGAAGACCTAGCATCACAGATACAACAATAAATTGACATATTTACATGTTAACTCACATCAATCATAGAAATTCTAATGACACAAAAAAGGCCTATTTGGAAAAAGGTAATTCCATAGTAGCTGATATGCAAACAGTTCTGTTGGTGACCAAGCTTCACCCCCTCTCCCCTCACGTACCATTGCGTTTCTACTCTGTTCGGGCCTGCCCTTCACCAAATCAATGCCTGATCAAGTAGTTTCATATCTAGAAAATGAATGGTTTGCTTGAAGACTAGACATCGATACATGTGCAGCAGAAATTGGGGTGACAATTCTAAGGTCACATATCAGTGCCTGCTGAATGCTAATGATGTGTCTGATTTACTCTTAAGTTGGGATCAATAATTTGCTTCATCGATCAGTTACCAAGAACTTGCTTGCATGGGTTTTTACAATGCACATATCTACAGGGTGATGTGTTGTTGCTTGTGCTGCACAAAGTGTGGATGATGAATTGTTTCATCAGACACTTCTAGCGGCCTAATATGATGGTTAAATCGTTGCTCTTTAACACCAAAAAAAAAAAAAAAAAAAAATGGCAGAGTAAAATAAAAGAGTGCAGCAGCCTGACAGAGTTGGTTGATGATTTGTGCTTGGCAAACTTCTTTTGTGTTTAACTTTTCATGATCTGTCGAAATACTTTCACGAAACAACCTATTTGTAACTTTACTGGCACTTAAATATGTATGAGCCTTTAAAAAGGAAGATTTCAAAACATCCTTATATATCACTAATCATGACTTGTATGTTCACAGAGTCACACTATTTCTACACGTCTCCAGGTTGTATTCAACCTTATTATACATCATGGTGCCAAGAAAGGGGTAATAAAACATTGTTAATACTTTTATTTACTGCATGTATTTCATACGTATCTTATTTTCTTCTATAGATACCACTGGCTGCCTTGATATATGCCAAGCATAACATAACATGAGATAGAGAGGGCCAAAATTTATAATAAGAGACCACACCACACCATGGGAATGAGTTTTTGCCATATAGAAAAAAAGGCCATTAGCTGCTTCAATTATATATATGGTACAAATTTATGTTCTCTGCAAAAAATATATGGTGGTGAAACAAAATTAAAAACCAGAAGTTTGTGTTGCACTAGTACTTGTTTTAATTGTGCTGTACTTGATACCTCTGGGTACCTACATGACTAGAATTTTATATGTAGGCAGTTCCCCTATATATACGACTGCAGCTTACTCATGCATCACCATTGATATCAGTGTCAAGACTCCAATGAGGAGATGTTTAATTCAGTATGTGTCTGCCTACTACTACTAAGCAGTGTTGTTCATTTGTTGATGGCCGACAAGTAGGACTGGGTAACACCAGGAAAACTGTGTTGAAAGCCTCACCAAGACTAAGGACTATATTATTTCATTTGAGGTCGAGTATAATATTTTCTCCCCACATACAAATGTCTCTTAGGCATGATCCCAGAACCTGAATGCCATCTGACTGCCATTGCTGGAATCGCCAGCCTCAAGCTTCTACCTCTGCACTGCCTATTGGATGTTGTTGGCATGCTTTCCACTTGCTGCAACTGCTTCAGCTTGAGGTCGCCTGTGCAGTGTAGTGCATCAGAGCTGCTGGCTGCGCAAGATCGATTTCACGCGATTCACTTGTTGGCACCAGTGACAACAACCTGGCTGGTAGTGGCAGCGCAAAGTATCCACCAACAACAGGAACATACGCAGGCTGTCAGAAGGAGCAGGATGGCATAGAGAAGATGAGCATCATTAGCTATTAGCGGATGATGTCTGAGCGCCTAAATAAGTAGCTATTGCTAGAAATGCCCTAGTTAGCATGCATCGTGATAGTTGATCACGATTCACATTTACAATGTAATAGCCTTTGACTCTTTTTGCAAATAAATGAAACCTAGTTTGACCATCATATTTACCGAAAAAAAATCCTCATTGTGTGAAAAGGGCCCTGGGTTCTGATATGCAAAAAAAAAAGATTTGCATTTTGTACCACCTATCTTGTTTCTAACTCTTAGCTTAAATTTCAGAGTGAACTTCTAGGTGTTGTTTGGTTGCCGGACATGTTTTTTGCCATGCCTAAGGTTAAAAATTTGCCACATTCCATGGCAAAATCAAACTGTTTGGTTGGTTACTAAACTGTGGCAAAATTGTGTGGCTGCTGTTCGTATGGTTGCCACAAAGATTTTTCAAAATTACTAGATATGGTTTAGACTGCGCTACATATAAAATGAAATCAAGTCACAAATCAACAAGATCTGATAATGGATTGAAATTTTTACACACTGCCATCTCTATCGTTGCAATTCCTATACTTAGACCATAGGCATGTTCCAAACAATATAATGTCATAGAGAAGAACATTACAATTGCTCCGAACATGCCAAGATCAGTTTTGTCATCATGAACAACATGCCTCAGTAGCTTCACTGGAGCACATGAATATTTATGTTTATGGTGGTGAAGTTAAAATAATGGAACAAGTAAGAGAGACCTATATGCTATAACATGAACATGTCACTCCTCACTCTGAGATAACATGGTTCATCTGCTTTTTTAAACTATGTCATATCCACAGAAACAAAGGCTATGCTGTACTTGTACTTACCTAAGCACTACATAAAAAATGATTTTGTGAGACAGTACACAAACATCAATGTAGGAGCACGTTAAATGCAACATACTACATATGAAGTGCATTGTACATTACATTTATCTTATTTTCCTCCATATATACTACTGGCTACCTTCATATATACACCAGCATAACAAGAGAGAGAGAGAGAGAGAGAGACCAGCAGATCTAAAAGGAACGAGCTCTAAACATGGGGAGAACCCCATATGCCTTAGGAATGAGTCGCATACAGGGAAATCCTTAAGGCTCACTGCTTCAGTTACTGTGTCCAATTAGTAATAATATATGTTGTCTCTGGTTTAGGGGTGGAGTGAAGTGAGGACAATTAGCGCATAATATCAATTCCTCACTGACACCAATGACTGCACTTGTTTCAGTGTCTGTTTTAATTCTCGTGGTTGGAGCTCCACTAACCCCGGCGGCACCTCCTCCAAAGGTGGCCATGGCTCCAACTCAATTGCAGCCCACATTCTTTGATCCGTGGACTCGTCCTATACAAAAGAAAATTGGAGCGCCTGCCTTCCCAGGCCCACGCTACGCCAGACTATAAGAGCTTCTCATCTCACTGTAATAGTGGATATAGAGACTTTTTTGAATACAGAGAGTAAATTTCAGTCTGTTGGAGTAGGTGATCTTTTTTTGTGTGATCCAATTTATGAAGTAACTAAATTAGGAAATTTGCTAATCCCTTGGGGATGCTCTTGTTACCCCATGACTTATCCTTCCGTAGGTAGCCTGATTTCAGTTAGGCAGATACTGTTATACATTGTGGGCACACTTTTGTTTTATATAATATAATATAAATGTCTCATACCATAAAATTAATTCTGTTAATTTTATTTTCTAACATCAAAGTCACCAAAAGGAGTTAAAAGAATTCCCTCCGGTCCATGAACCAGAAAAGCTATTAATACTTTGTTTATTAAATTGTTGATACTCTATTTGTTATTCATACTTGTTTATCTCATATGTTTATGGGTTGATCGGAATTCTTGAGGCTAATGCTTAAAACAATGATCAACTAAAAGCAAAATGCAGTTTAACCAGTGTCTATCCTTTTGAGCCTCCTATACACCCATGTTATATTTGTTGAGTTCGACATGTACTTACGCTTGCTTTACATTCAATATTTGGAAAAAATCCGATGAGTAAATGACTTTGGAGATGAAGATGTGTTTCAAGTGGATCTCTAGGCTTGATGTCAACCAGTTGGCAATCCCTGTGGATTTTGGAGCTGCACCGTAGTGCTAGTCGTTTATTTCCGCTTTGTTAGACCTTGCTTTTATTCATGCAATGAATATTAAACATTATGTAATAAGCTTTTAGATATGATACTCCAGTGATTTGTCTTGCATATGTGTGATTGATCTCATGGGCCATTTGTAATCCTTATATTCGTTTTTGTTCCTTAAAAAACAGCGTTTCGCTGGAATATGATATAATTTGGTGATATCAAATCAAATGCCTAACTTTGATTTTTAACCGTTTCAAGGGAGCACTGAGCGGAGACAAGTATTCCTACATGCCTAGATGAAGCATATATAATTTAATAAAAGGAAAAAGTCTACTTAACCCCCTGAACTATAGGGTTGTGACTACTCCTTTCCATCACCTTTAAAACCGTCTAACCAATAACCTAAACTTTGGCATACCGTCTAAATCACCCCCTGGGGTGGTTTTGCCCTACGTGGCGTCCGGCATGGCGGTTTTGCCTGCATGGCGTCTGAGGTGGAATGTGATGCTGATTTGGACAACCGATCGGTGGGCCCCGCTTGTAAGCCCATAAGGAACCCGCCCCTGCTCCAGCCTCCGGGGAAGGAACCGCCTGCCCTCCGCTCCAAGAAGGAACCGCCATCGTCGCTGAGGCTCGCCCTCCGTGATGAGGGGCGGGGTTCCCGATCTTCCGTCGGGTTCAAGATAACTATCGATTTGGTGGAGAGTGACACACCGATCCGGCTTCGGATCACAAAGATCCGAACCCTGCAATCTTAGCACCACGTCTCCTCGGGTTATCAACCGTGTCACCAACCGGTTGACCTCGCCAAGAAGGCTAATCCCTGCCTGTGAATCGAGAAGAACACAAGCAAGAACTCGAAAAGTACGCAGCTCAAAAAAATTGGGACAAACTGCGGATATATGATTAAGATCACGAGTGGGGTTTTACAAACCGATAAACGGCGAAACTGTTCTTGACAGAATAATCTAAGCAAAACCCAAGTTCTAAAGGTGTGACAAGGGCTATTTAAAAAGAACATAGGGTCGTGCAACACCTCTAGCCATGCAACATTATTGTTTCATCTAGTGGTGTAGGAATTATTTCATCCATGCAATGGCTCTGGGCGCTCCTACCACCATGCAACGGCAACATTATTGTTTCATCTAGTGGTGTAGGAATTATTTCATCCATGCAATGGCTCTGGGCGCTCCTACCACCATGCAACGGCACTAGCGTTGCGTTGAACTTCTACCAAGTCCTCTTCGACCATGCAGAGGTAGAGAGCATTCATGTTATTCCTTTGCTTGCGCTCCTCCTACCAGGATGCCATCCTAGGAGATAGGTTCCAAGTTTAGCTTCTGCATGTTTTCATATTTATAGCTATTGCATGGTGGTGGCCAAGGAGGAGGACGTCCCTTGGGCATCTCTAACTTGTTCTCCATCTCCTTCTAGCGTGTCTCCACTTGGACCAGGGGTCCCAAGGTTGCATGATAAGCCCGATGTTGGACTTTGATGAGTTTGCACTTTGAGACACAATTGTACCTACATTCAAATAATAACATGTACATGTGGAACCAAGTGAATTATACCAAAATTATCATGCAAGTGTAGGAACGAGCTCACCATATTTTACCCTTCATGGGCGTATCCATAGGTGTCATGTCCACATCACTCCGCCTCCAAGAAGGACGAGCCACGGTGTCGGGGAGATATACAACCCATTGGTCGGCAGGCCAGGTGGGTCGAGATCGCCGGGTTTCCCACCGGCGTGGGGCTGGCCTGCTCGGCACCGTCTATGGCGGATGTTCTATGTCTACTGCGAAGTCCGACACGCTCGTCGCCTACCATCCGGGCGAGGGGCTCTGGATCGTCATCCGGGCGCCGCCCGCCACCGCGACTACTGGCGCCAACCTCGAAGTGCTGCGGCGTCGCGGCTCTTTATGCTCAGGTGTCGCGGGTGCTTAATCGCCACGGAAAACGGGAGCGCAAAGGTGGTGCGGAAAGCTATTCGAGCTCGACCGAAGCTCGCTCGTGGTCCGAGGCGTCGGCGCACCCGGACGCGCCCATGCGGACCCCTCCCACGCGGCGTTCCGCCGTCGGCCAGGACGGGGTCTACGCCGCCAAGATGTTCAGGATCTTAGACAAGGTGCTTGATTTTAGCTATAGCCCCGCCGCTGTGTCTCGGACGCCGAGCACAACTAGAGCCGAGGTTGGCGGGAAAACACGCGGCGACGGAGGCGATGCCATGTCCGCAGGCCCGGATCCATGGCTGCGGCGGCGCGAGGAGAGGACGGTGGCGGTGTCTTGCGTCGGGAGGGGAGGGAGGCGGAGGCGGCATGGAGGAGGCGGCGGTTCCTTCTGAGGCTGGAGCGGGGCGGTTCACTTACGGCTTACAAGCAGGGCCCACTGGTGGGTTGTCCAAATCAGCATCACATTCCACCTCAGCCGCGCCACGCGAGCAAACCGCTCATGCTAGACGCCACGTAGGCAAAACCGCGACAAAGAAAACCGCCCGGGTGATTTAGACGGTATGCCAAAGTTTAGGTTATTGGTTAGACGGTTTTAAAGGTGATGGAAAGGAGTAGTCACAGCCCTATAGTTCGAGGGGTTAAGTAGACTTTTTCCTTTAATAAAATATTCCAGTTTATCAACTTTGCTTTTAGAATTTGCTTAAAACTAACATTAAGTATCCAATTTCCTCTGTGTCTTTCAAATGCAAAAGAATTCTTTTTGTATAAAAGTACTTGCTTTGCAAACATGTAAAATCTAGGGGATTAACAGAATAACCAAAAAAAAATTGGCGATTATCAGAAGTTAAAAACTGATACAAACAAAAAAAGTACCACCACAAAATACAACGTTGACAGTTCCTAGATCTTTCTAAAGTAGCACAAAGAAACTCTAAACGATGTTCAGCTTATATTACATCATCGTGCCAACATTCTTTTAAAAAAAAAACATGCTTCTTACGTTGTATTAAGTGCATTGTACTTCAGTATAGGTTATTTTCATCTGTATATATACTATAATCTATATCTTCATATATATCTGCACACAGAGAGAGACAGACTCGTCCGAAAAGAGAGAGAGGGTTGAAAACTAATATCAGGTGGGAAGACTTATATGTAGTATATGTAGTATCCAAAAGGGAAAAAATGCTTGCTCCCAAGCGAAACATGGGATTACCATACGTTGGAAATGAGAGGCATGCAGGAAAAATGTTGCTCGCAGGCACAAACTGGTGGGGTGCCTTGACGACCAACAGACACCAAGACTCAGGTAGGTGGCGACGGCAGCCATGGGGTTGCCGCTGGTGAAAAGTCAACAGCTGGGCCGGGAATGCTACGGTATTGGTTGGAACATACTGATTTCATTTTCTTTTGCAAAATAGAGAATCTGTTTCCTGCGCTATGTGGTAGCAGCAAATGGAAACCCAGATAATTGAATCGTTAAAGTCCACTCATTCACCGCAGCAGAATTATCATAGAACAGTTTGAATACTCCTCTGTCGTGTATTGGGAATGTCGAAAGTCTGAAACCATGAGGTTATTAACATTTTCAACGTATTACAGAAAACATTTTCTAGAGTTTCCATTCTGGAAAGGAAAGACAAAAATCGACAAATATAATTGTTTGATCGATTGATTCTACACACGACTCAGCCTCCCATTAAATGGAACCTTCAAACAACTGAATGTATGGGATGGAAATGATTGGAATTTATTTGTATATAGTGCATGTCTCTAACCGCGAGCTGAGCTGTTATTGCCACCACTCACTCATCACACACACATCTGTAAATTTCAGAAACGCCTGTAGTTGTGGGGACATGTTGCTGATTACATACCAGTTGCAAAATGTGTCCCTATAGTACACCACAGTTCCTGAAACGACGGACCGAGCAACAAGAAACAACGTTTTGGATGCATTTTTACACTGTGGGAACGAAAACATTCCCGCGTTCCCGTCCCTCGAACGGTGTTCCCAGAATGTGGAAAACTAGGTCGCTTCCGTTCCCAGGTGACTAGGATATCTACACAGTGATTTGTCACTACTAGTAATTTCTATGATACTCAAATGTAGAAATTACATAGGAATCAAGGAGGCTCTGTAAATGCATAGTTTTGGTGTAGTAGGTGGGTCAAGGTGATAAAATGATACAATTCGCTGTCTAGGACGTCGTTCTTTTGTGGATTGGGTCAATCATGAGCATCTGATCCGTTGCTTTTGGTGCCATACAAGGCTGAAAAGAGCTGCACGAATCAGTTTGGCATCACAGGCTGAAATTAGTTCAACGGTCCGCTAAACTGTAGGTCTGTTCTGATTACTCTCATCATCCATCTTGAAATAACGTACATCAAGTTTTTTTTTCTCCAAAGACCATCCATAACATGTAAGCTCCACCTCAATTATCTATGCTACGAACTAATGTTTAATGTTTAAGCTAAATGTAAAGCACAATGCACTTCATATGAGAGAGAGAGAGAGAGAGAGAGAAAAGAAGGGCCCCAAAACCATTCCAAAGGAGCAGTGAGTCTGCTCACTGCTCCTTTATTAGTGCCAGTGAGGCATTGATAGAGAGAAGGGCCCCAAAATTAATAGCGGTCCTTCCTCCAAATGTGGCCATGGCTCCGGCTCAAGCAACGGTTCCTGCAGCCCACATTCTATAATCCGTGGACTCGTCCCATCTAAGAACACTGGAGCATGGCCTTCCCAGGCCCACGCCATGCAGACTATAAGAGTTTCTCCAATAGGGATACAGACTTTTAGTCTGTTGGAGGAGAAACGAGCTTTTTTTTTGTGAGATCAATTTCGAAGTAAATGAATCAGTAAATTGGGCACACTTTTGTTTTATATAATATAGATGTCTTATACCAGAAAATTAATTTTGTTAATTTTATTTCCCTAACATCAAAGTCACCAGAAGGAGTTAAAAAAGAATTCCGTCCTGTCCATGAACCAGCACAAGCAATACCTTGTTTACTGTAGGGTGGGTTTGATGGACCAAGAGGGTGTTTTAAGATTTCAGGATATTGGCACAAAATTGGAGACGCTTAAGCTACACCGGGCTAAACTAATGTATCTGTTCTATATGAACTAGTAAACATACTGATTTCAGATCACCAAATTGGTGAAGTGTATGCGAGAAAGATATCTTTTTTTCTAAGCAACACATTAGCATTTTGCTAGAATATGATATAATCTAGAGATAACAAGTCAAATGTCTAACTTTGATTTTTAACCATTCCAAAGGAGCAGTGAGCAGACAAGTATGTGCATAGATGAAGCATAGATAATTTAATAAAATATTATGTCAGTCTTCTTGAATAGGGTACAAATTTTTTTGAAGTTCAAAGCATTTTTATTTGAATTCATCGATGTTTCTAATAAGGGAAAATTGCTAGACTGCCCTTGTTTTAAAGTCTAATTGCTTTCGTTTGCCCTTGTTTTTTTTTTTTTTACTTTGCATGTTTGCCTATATAGTCCTTGACTCTGATGGCGAGCTGAGCTGTTATTGCCGCTACTCACTCACTCATCATGCACAGTCCTCTGCTCGATGCAACCACGGATATAATGGGATAGAGTACAGACAGACCACGAGCAACACATCTGTCAATTTCAGAAAATCCTGTAGTTGGACATATATGTTGCTGAATACATACCATTTGCAAACTGTGTCCCAAGTTTGTACACAATCATTTGGCTCTGCAAGTAATTGCTATGACTGAAATGCAGAAATCGCATTAGGAATCAAGGATGGCTCTGTAAACACATCTGTCAATTCGCTGTATAGGAAGTTGTTCGTTTGTACATCGGGCCCATCAAGAGCGTCTAATTCATCGCTTTTGGTGCCATACAAGGCTGAAAAGAGCTGCACAAATCAGTTTGGTAATGCAGGTTGAAAAGAGCTGAATCATGCCTGGGGCAGCATCGCGAGGTCAGCATGTTTAGAGCATTAATATCGGAAAGAGCTCAACGGTTCTGTAAATTGTAGGTTAATTTGGATTACTCTTGGCATTCAACTCGAAATAACAGCAAGTTTTATTTTTCTGGAACTTGCAGGAAAACTGCAATATCATTACAATAAAAGAAGAATCAAAAGGGGGAAGAAGTAGTAAGAGCATGCTTAGAGCATTCTGTAGCCTGATTACTTAATGGACCTCATGCCAGATTCGGTTGAGGACCCTCGTAAATTGTCGTTGCTTGTCCTGTCCATTCTGCACCACTACTCCGATGAATAGTTGTGCTCCTTTTAATTTGTAAGCACATCCTACCGAGCCAAAGTTGTTGTGGTTCTTCACCACTACTCTGATGCACACTTCACAAAAAAAAAATCCAATGCATAATAAATCTTCACATGAACAGGAATAATATATACTGTCATTGGTTTGATATTGTGAGTTATTTACAGTGTGTTTGGTTTCAGTAGTGGACCCATGCAGAATCATCCAATCCTGTTTCCAAGGCGTGTAGAGTCAAGTCATCCTTCACCAGATGATTCCTGTGCCAGTACAAATTAATGCAAACCGACTGCTTCCTAAAAACATTGGATAACTGCGTCCATGGTCCGTTGGAGCAAGCTGGTTCCCTAATCCAAATAACTTCTAGTCTGTGTCCGATCCCAGCAAGAGTGAATGCATGCCGGACGTGCCGATTCTGGATGTGACCGATTTCAGAACCAAACAAGTTAGTACAACATTCACAAATGAGCAAGTTGCACTACACCACAACACCAGTATCGTACTTCATATATAACTTATTTTCCTCTCTATAGATACTACTGCTTACCTTCATACATACCAGCAAAGAGACATAGAGAAAGAGAAAGAGAAAGAGAAAGAGGGAAAGGGGCGAGTGAGAGAGGGCTGTAAACTATTATCAGGTAGGATATTGATATTTATTGATCAAAAAGCGGAACTGCTTGCTACCGTGCAAAACCTGGGTTGCTGTGTACAAAGAGTAATCTTATATTGTATTTGGTTTGGAGATGGACTAGGATGATATGTGTTCCCAAATGAAATGAGTGACCTTCAAGCACGATCAACTGAGCTGTGTACTTCCGATACTCAATCAAGATGTAGGAGTACCTCTTGGGAGGATGATTTGTTGTCGACGTGGTCATGGCCGAAGCAGCAACGATCCACGTCGTGCTGCACACTATGGCTTGGCACAATGAGAATGCATTGTTACTATCACGTTTTTGGGATATGAGTGGATAAAGACTTGCCCAAACACAAAAGTATGGTCCTGTATAGGACACTCAGAAGTTTACAATTTCAAATGGGTCAGCTGCACAACATGAAGATTGTAGGCTCAATTTTCAGGCAACACAGTACTTTCACATTAATTTTTGAGGAACTCTACAAAAATCACTAGAAATGAATCCCAAATAGAACCAAGTCTTACAAATTAGAGCTGGTGAACACCGGCATGGATCTATACTATACCTATAGATTTACCGTAGATCGCGGGGCGCTCTCCGTCACAGACTCATTTCACTGTAGTTGTAACAGTACCACCTTCCGCAACGTCCGATCCAGCTCCACTAAATCACAGCCATCCACGCCCCCATCCTCCTCTCCCTCGCGAATCACTCCGCACCTTCCGAAAACCACGCGCCGTCTTTCCACCCCTGCTCCCGCGACGCGCCACCTCTTCCCCACCTCCTCTTCCTTCCTCCAGCGCCCAGGTCGCTGCCGCCCGCCACTGCCGCGCATCGCCTCCAGCCGCCAACCAGCGGCGCCGCTACCTCTTCCCTCCTCCTGCGCGGGTCGTCAACGGCGGGCCCCCGGCGCAGCAGACCATCGTTGCTCTGCCCTCGATGGCTCGGCTGTGCGCTGGCCCCTCTGCGCTCCCGCTCCAGCCCCCGCACGGGACCAGCCAAAATAGAGCGTTGCCCTCCCCGCTGCCGTGGTGCAGCCGATGCTGACACCGACGCCGACATGGGGACTGCACCGACCGCCGCCGACCTGGATGTCGTTTTCTGCGCTTACCATGGCCCGTGGGTAAGGCCAGTTCCATCTTCTACTCAAGTATGGATCACTCAGCGATCACACACACACACGTGCTTTCGGCGATTTGCCTCTACATAATACCACTCTTATGCTACATATAATTATACCATCTTGTTATACCATTCCATACCAGTCTCACTCATATCTAACAGGCTTTATGATTCATCGGAATGTATAAATGTCGAAGCTTCATCTCTAACAGGCTTTTTCTTGGCCATTGTGAACGTGTTCACTGAATCTTGGCAGTTCATTAGGCAGCTCAATGTTCCTTCCCCATTGTCAGCATGCTCTGCTCTTAAATAAGATGTTTTATTCAGCTCAGAAAATATGTTCTCATCTGAACTTGGATAGCCTAATCATTAATCAAGATGAGACAAGATCTGATTCTATACTTTTTCTTTCTTATGCAATAATGCTCATGTGCATAGCTTGGATACAGGGCCAAGAAGATCTGTGCAAGTCTTTCTTCTCGTATAACCGTGCCAAAAGAACATCCTATAATGGCGAACCTAAGGCCAAAATGGTTTGCAGTTAAACTCAGGCCCTGATATTCTGAATAGAACTTTCTGTACACCTGCAACGTGGGAGGCTACTCCTGACTATGTAAAGTTTACTAAGTACTACAACTGGCTCTGCCCATGTGAATATGTATGCAAAGCTTCTTTCATAAAAATAATATGGGTTCTTCCAGCTTTTGGTTCTAACTGATTACAATTTTATGCCAGATGTGCATCTGCAAATGGGGAGGAGTGTGACGAGTGTGCTATGTATTAAACATCAATCTGCACAAGCGAATGGGTACGCATTCTAGCTCCAATTGCTTGATTAGGATCCTTTGTGATTACCTCAAACATTGTTGTAATTAATTTCAGTAATGATCTTTTGCTTCCATGTATCGCCATAATTAAAGAGTAATATATAGCTGATTTATACAATCATAAGGTAATAAACCTTATTTTTGCTGCTATCTGTATCCTGTATATTCACAGTTTATTTTTCAGTTTCCTGATCAGACAAATGTTTCATACTCAGTGTGCAACTACCTTTAAGCCTGTATAATCTGCTCGCCAATCTCTATTGTGTTTACGACTTAATACACCTTACAAAAAAAAAACAGTATGATGCTCTTTTTAATGCTCTTTAAAATCTATGCTTCCCAAACTATATATGTCATCATACTATTATCTGTTCTTTGTTCTATGACAAAGCAACATTACTTTTGTAGACAAAAAAAGACAAATGCATCAAAGGATCACCCTCTTACTTTTGTGTAGCGAAACTGTATTCATCAGATGATCATGCCATGCTCAATAAAGTTGCAAAGTTCAAGCTTCGTCAACTTCGGTTTTCTAAGTTAACAACCAATAGGGTGACAGGCAACTAAACTTACACAGGAATCCAAATCAATGCTCAAACAATACAACCAAGCTACTCAGTATACCTTCTTTTGGCCTCCTATATTTGCCTCATGCTATCTAAAAATGGTATTTTCCTTTTGTACAAGATACAATACAAATGCCTCTGGACAGTTCTATTTGACCCCCTGACCAATGCAAATATTACTTGCTCACTTCATGAAGTACATAGCGGATGTACTCAGACCTGGGTAAGTTTTCTCCTCACCCTCTATTGTCTATAGAGTTCATAGTGTCAGACATCCTGATTTAGGGATTTCACAATCTCTGTCTGCTCTCTAGATTGCTCCTTTTAGCCGTCTGTATCAACAATTTGATCACCATTGGCATAATCTGAGATGGAACAGGCTGCCTCCCCGCAAAATTTTCATGTTACTCACAAAAGTATAGTTGTATTTTACCCTATTACTTCACATAGACTTATATGCTTAGTGCAATTTTATCTGTTTACACACACAGTAAGCTCTCAATTCAGTGTAATACATACATATATTTGTTACTCTGAAACTGGAGTGTCCCACCTGCATGCAAACCGTGCTTGATCTCTTGGCCTCCAGACTTTGATTGATTGCAAAAAATAAAAATAAAAAGGAAAATATTTCTTTAGTAATATGTCTCTAGGTATATGGCATTCTAAACTTCGGCAAATGGTTTCTAAACTTCGGTCAATTGTCTACATCAATCATTCTGTATTGTCTATCCTGCCGTTTGTATCAAAATGAGTTTGCTGCCCGCGCTTAGCGCGGGCTTCCCTGCTAGTTTAATAGAGTTGGTGACCCTGGTTACGACCTGGGCTATTATTAACTCACTCACGCTCCAGACAGTCCTCTTTGGTGAAAAGAGGGCTCGCTGCTGCAGAGTACAGACAAGCAATAAATGAAACAACACATCAGAGAATTTCAGAAAACCCTGCTGAATACATACAAGTCGCAAACTGTATGTATGTAACCCATGTCTCTATATTGTGTAGTGCCTGTTAATTAGGCACTGCAATACAGATTGCTGCTCTGTACTGCCTTCTAGTTGTGTTCTCGTTTGGGTCACTGATGAATTACTCATCACGGTGCACAGTTCTGAAAACTGAAAAGAACTGCACGATTCAAATCAAGTTCACGGGATCGCTATAAGTGTCGTGTCCAAATGACAAACATGTTCTGAGAGCATTCGGAAGCCCAAATGTTGGAGTCAGTTGAGGATGCTCGTAAATTGAGCTTCACTGAGGTTCGACATGTAGAGGAATAGTATACATTTTGATTGGTGTGTCCGTAAGAGTCTATTGTTTGACGGTATTACATAGTGAACTTAATTGATATGGTTCTTTCTTAATAGTTCAAGAAATTTTTGGTTAGGCCGTAGTAATGAGTTGTCATATGTCAGGCCCCCTAATTGCATGGTCGTATAACTCATCCAATAGTACTTTGTTTATGCAAATTAATATGTTCTTATTTTTTGAATAATGAAAGACTTGGACGCACCAAATTTTTGGTTCTTCAAGTGTGTCACATAATAAGTGTTGGGCAGCTGACCCCCTTGCGCGCTGGGGGTTGCACCACCCGGATTGTTGCCCACTTTGTGATCAAGAGGAGGAAACTACATAAACCATTTGTTCGCTGGTTGTCTGTTCTCGAGGGAATTCGGTTCCATTTGCTAAGGCCTGCAGGCGCTATCTCCACAAGCTAGTGAGAAAAAAATAATACCCTAATCATGCTGGTTGCTTGGATTCTTTGGAATCATCGCCATCGTTGTGTTTTTTATGGAGCGGCTCCAAGTATTGCTGGGGCTTTAGCAATGGCTGCTGAGCAACACTCTGGGGACCTTTGCTGGGGCTAGGGGTTTATCCCTCTTATCGGCCCAGCTCCGAGGAGATAGTTTTCTTAGGTCTGTGTGGGTCGCCTCTCAGCCAAGTTAGGTGAGATGTGCCTGGTGTATTGAGTTGTTTGTGAGTCCGTTGTGCTGGGGTTTGCGATGTACTTGTGATGTGCAAATCTCCAGCGTTTTGGGAGAAAAAAAATTCAAGGCTGAAAATGGCATTTTTCAGGCACAGAGCACATATTTTTTTTACTCAATTTCTCTTTTTACAAGATGTGTTTAGTTGATGAAAATATTAAACAGACTAGGAATCATTATGGTTGTAGAAGATTACACGGGACTGTTTAGGATGCGGTGTCCCACACATGTTAAGAATGGCAGAATTGCCTGCTGAACCTGAAATTGAATGTAGTACTCGTAATTTCGCAAAAAAAAAAAAAAAAAAAAACATATCATTGTTTTCTTCATACCATATTCTGATGTTCAAAATTTTGAGAATTTCATCAGTTTGGCAGGGATGAGCACGCCCCAGCCTTTGACTAAACGGTGTGGATACATTGTGACCTTATAGAAACCATATCTACATGTTTACAAACTGAGTTTGCAGAACCCTCTGGAGCGCAGAAGAAGCTCATTTGTACTGTCATCGGAAAAAGAAAGCTCACTACACCACAACACCAACTTTAGGGACAGACAATCTGACCCTAAAAGCGGTTACAGCGACAGACCATCAGCCCCTAAAAAGTTATAGCGACAGACTCTTGCAGCGGTGTAAGTCCTGCCGCTAAAAATCTTTAGCGACAGACAACACTTTCGGCGACAGACAGTCTGATGCTTGCAATATTTATAGCGACGAGATAGTATGCTGCTAAGTTTCAGCTTCTGAAGGCACATTACACAGGATACACCGACAGATCATCCAACAATCCATATATCTATAGCGACAGATTGTTCAACAGGGATGATTTAAATAATAAAAAAAAAAAAGAAAATACAATTAGAACACATTTAGCAAATGACAAACCCACATTCATGCTCAATATCCACACATAAAGATATAGAAGCACATACAACACATAGAGGTCAATATATATATAAGATATAATCTTGTCTTGCACATTACACAACATAGTAACCCACCAAAAGCTTACATGATCCCAACAAGCTAAGATACAATGTCTTGCACCATCATCCATCAAAGTCACCCACCAAAAGCTTACATGATCAATGCACACCCAGCAAGCTACATAATAGTTTGTTTGATATATTAAAGGTTTGTGCAAACAATCATTTCTAGGAACTAAAAACCAAAAAGCACATCCACTAGGTTATGTGAACCATTTTCCAGCAGCTAAGTCAAAGACTTCCCAACAGTTCCTGAAACATATAAGAACCGTGTAATTAGGCAAGCGAAGAAAATATGCGAAGCTGTTGCAATATAAGTTTATAATTAGCAAGTGAAGAACCATGTAATTAGGCAAGCGAAGAAAATATGCGAAGCTGTTGCAATATAAGTTTATAATTAGCAAGTGAAATTGTTGTGCAATATAAGCTTATAAGTAGCAGTAAGTTGCTGGGAACAATGGGGCTTGGGCTGCTGGATGTCCATCTATTATCCATCAGGGTCCAAATTCAATTGTTTTTCAAAAAGAAATTTGATAGACATAAGGTAGAACACCTTTCTTTTACCAGCTGACTAACACATACAGAGAGCGTACTATTAATAACATAACAAGGCTGCACTTAGTTCACTTTCTTCCACGTGGAGGGTTTTTCTATTTTACCTATAAATCTTTATTTTTCTTTTTTTCCAAGTTAAGCTTGGCTGTATGGATTTGCCCAATAGAGATGTAGTGGTGAACAAACTAAGAAATGTTGGAGTTGAATGCTGGAACTGGATGCTATCATCAGTTCACAACTTGACATCCTAGAAATTTTATTTTACTGGATCTTTTGGAACCAGCTTATATAAGTCATCTATCAATGATTAAAGTGTCGTAATCCTTCGAAATTTGTGCTAACTAGTGGTGAACTGGCTGTATCTTTAGAGGTGAACTGGCTGTATCATGTGTACCATGTCTATGAGGGACCAAGCTCTCATCAGTTCCAGCCTGAAGTAGATATACACTCATGAGACTTGCAAAACATGGAACATTATTAAAATCATAGAGAAACATTGAAACAGCATTGCAAGATTACATGTGTATCATTTCGAGCGAGGAGGATATCATTTGTTGGTGCAGCAGTCTTGTTAATAATCGATCGGGCCGCAGCAGGCCTAGGGGGCAGCAAGCTCTGTTCCATCGCAACATAAAATAAATGATGCACTCATGAGAGAACTATAAAGCATTTGGAACATATTTGAAATCACAAAGAGAAAGATTGCAGCAACATAGCAAGATTACATGTGTATCATTTGCAATGCAAGGGTGGGCATCACTTGGTGCAGTAGTGATATTCCTAACTGATTGGGCTGCAACATGCGTATGGGGTTCATGTTACAGCTTGCACATTCATGAACAAGTAATGGAAAAGAGAGATTCATATGAACTGTTCCTTACTTGACATTCAGGAGAGACCTCCAAAACTTAATAATACCATCGATATCGTCATCATTTAATATGTTTTTAAGTCTTTCCTTCAGTTGTTCATCTGTTAATGCTTCATCAAAATAATCCTCTTTTAATGCTTCATCAAAATAGTCCTTCCACTTCAGCAAAAGTTTGTCACGTATACATGTATATGCACAAGTACTTGCACTAAGCAAGCTAGCAAAGCTAGCAAGCACACACCGCCGGTCGGCCATGAGTGGTACACATGCAAGTACAATCCACCAGACTTATTTGGACTTATTTGCCACGGCTTTGTAAGAAGCAAAACAAACTAAATAATCTCATGATAGTCCCATTATCCCATAAATAAGTCTATGTTCGGACAAACTAAATAATCATGGCAACCGGACTGAATCGGAGGCATGCAGTACTACCGTCGGAGGATCGGACAAACTAAGAATTATCCATGAGTACTACTAGCGCACTAGTTGCGGATTAGAAGCTTAATCGTCACCCAAACAAACTAAATAATCTCCGCTGCTACTGCTCGCGTTCTCAAGATGCGCCCAAACTAAATAACCGGCACATACCGATGGATCTGTTCGGAGGCAGAAATGGAGGCCACGGCTTGCCGCTCTTTGCTCCTGCATCTCAGCCGGAGGAGGCCTCTCGTTGCTCCATGTCGAAGGGCTCCTCGCCGCGTTCTCGGTCTGGCTTCAAGTCCACCGACGGCCTCCGATTCTTTGTTCGCGCGTGGTCCGAGGGGATGGGCGGCTGGACCCGGAGGGCGCGACCGGGCGCGTGTGCAAGTCAGAAAGTCGGCCGGCGGGACTCTGGCGAGCTCTCGGCTATGGGTCGGCGCTGAGAGGAATCTGAGGGACGGAAGGGAGCGGGCGCGGCGGCCGGGATTGGGAGGGAGAGGGGCGGGCCGGTCGGGGAGTGATTGGGAAGGCTCGGGCGGCGACGGGATCTCTCGACGGACCCAAAGCTGCTTTCTCCTTGTGGCTGCAGGCCTTGAGGGTGGGAGCGGGCGGCGGGCCGCATCACGAGTTGGGAAGGTTGCGCCACTTGCGGCGGGGAGTTTGGGAGGGCGACGACGACGGGTTGGTGGAGCAGCCGACGGCGGGAGATTGGGAAGGAAAGGGCGGCAGGTTGGGAGGGTGAGGGTGGCGGCGGTGGGATTTGGGGGAAAAATATCTAGGGTTTTGTTGTACACATAGGGTAGGCCCAAAATTATTATGTGGCCAGGCCAAAATTTACCCGCCAAAGCCAAGCCCGGGGGCGCGGGTGGGGCGGGAGCCGAGCTAGGTGGGGCCCATTTATGTTTAGCGACGAACAGTGACGATGTACTTATGTTCAGGGGACGGACCGTCTGTCAATATGTATAGCGACAGGCGATAAATCGGTAAATCCATAATTACCCGAACGGATAGTCTTTGGGTTATCTTTAGGGACAGATTTGTCCAACCATAAAAAAACTTTTACCGTCGGATGTCCGACCACGAAAAAGTGTTGTGGTGTAGTGGCTGGCGTGTCGCTGAACCCTGAGTTAAATAATTTCACAACATAAGCTATATGTAAATTCAGTGATCATTTAAGTGCGTATAAACCTGCCGAAAGGCCAATTTCAAAAATCCATGTATAACAATGAACAATCATGATCTATATTTACTATTAGATGTTTCTTTTGTTTTTGATAAATACTTTTAGATGTTTCTAGAGTAACACTATTTCCCTTTTCTAAAAAAAGGAGTACAGTATTTGCATGCATCTCCCTATAACGCTCATCTTATATAACATCATCGTGCCTACATTCTTTTAAAAAGGAAAAACATGGTTCCTACTTTTCATTAAGTGCAATGTACTTTATATATGTAGCTTATTTTCTTCTATATATACCCAACAGAGTACCTTCATGTCTTGTGAGGAGAGAGGGCCAAAAACTATTATCAGGTGGGATAGTCTCCAAAACAAACAAACAAAAAAGCATGCTCCTATACTAAACTTGGGAGAATCGCACACTTTAGGAATGAGTGGCGTGCAGGAAAACCCATTAGCCTCATTGCTTCAGTTGCTGTGTCCACCAAGAAATCATATGTTATTTTTGGTTTGAGGATGAAGTGGGGTGATATGTTTTGACGCAGCTCGTAACTCCAGCACTAACTGATGCGGATCTGGTTACTCCACTATTCCAAAACCGTTGTCTTGGCACTCCGGCGATTGCTTTCTCCTCTTCTCACAGTGGCGGCTCCGGCTCATGCAACGGTTCTCATATTTCAAGTTCTTTTGTGTACAGTCTACAACAGTTGTGGACGGGCCCAGGTCAACACAACATACTATCTAGACCGCAGCATCGCCAGCCCATGTTACATAGTCTATTCTGTAGCCGGCTTATCACTAGGTGTTTTTGGGTTGTGGAGGTTAGTATCCCAGGTTGCCTACTTTGGGTTGGACACAAAGAGCCACTTTTGTTTGATACAATATACATGCCATGCAACTGAAAATAAAAATAAACATACGGCGAGCTAAATTATTTGTCTTTTTGTGTGTTTTTAGATAATGGATAGTTAATATCTGGCTTCATCTACATAATATAGCATCAGACCATTATTAGAGAGTTGCCGCACCAAACACACCAACAGAGATTTTACAAGCAAACACGGAGCTCATCAACCTTGTTCGCTGAATAGTTTTTGCGGTTGATAAGCCAATTGATGCTAATTTATTATGTGAGAAAAATATAGTACCTTACCATAGCTGATAAGCCAGGCCAACAAGTTTAAGCGAACTGCGTGCCAAAGCCAGCCAAAACCCATAAGCTGTCCTCGCTGTCACTATCTTTAGCGGCTATTCCTCATTAATTATCTCTTTCTGTGGAGCTTAAACAATATAAAAAAGTAGTATATGTGGATAACATGCACTGACATATGAGATAACTTTTGGTAAGCAATTATGTTCTCTCCAATAAATAAATACATAAATTGAAAGGCGGAAGTTTGTGCTGTACTTTTACTTTAAAAAAAATCGATGTACCTTACCTTTGGTGCATATATACGACTGTAGGTTACACTGCAAGTACCACCATTCATATAAGTGTCATGACTCCGATGAGGAGATGCTCAGTTTGGTCTCTGTCTCCCTGCTGCTACTAGGCATTGTTGTTGTTGATGACCAAGGAGTAGGACTGCGAGGCACCAGGAAAAATACACTGGAAGCCACAATGAGGTTAAGGAGTCTGAAACTTCATTTGAGATCCTAGCGGATGAAGTTTTGTCCCCACATATGAATGTATTCTACTATTGAACTGCCAGGCTCTCTAGCTTCATCAGCCTATGGGGTATCCTTGGCTTTAATACCACTTGTTGCCGGTCCTTGAGTTTCCCATAGCAGGGCCAGGACGTGAGTGCAGTGCAACACAGACAGTCGAGGAGATGGCTGGACAGCGATTGGCTGCTCGACACCCAACCGTGGTGACTGCGAGCTGGCAGACCCATGCGTGAGTTACAAAAGTGGCAGC
Organism: Hyparrhenia diplandra; assembly: GCA_015847255.1. Classification (NCBI taxonomy): domain Eukaryota; kingdom Viridiplantae; phylum Streptophyta; class Magnoliopsida; order Poales; family Poaceae; genus Hyparrhenia; species Hyparrhenia diplandra. The sequence continues at coordinate 1,336,625 of JADLZK010005668.1, read as the reverse complement.
GCAAAGCACACACCAACTGCAAGAACTCCGGCCGCGAGCTGCAGCCAACATAGAGAAGATCTGCATCATCAGCCACTAGCTTACGATGTCTTAGCAGCTACTTCATCCGTCCCAAAGAGAATGTAACTATAGCTTGCGTGCCATGTAAAGTGGATCACATTTGATCAAGATTTAAGTGAATGTGATTCACATTCAAGGCTTGAAATTAACTTATTATGAAAATAAATTAAGTAATTAATATAGTGATATTTGTTTGGTATCATAAATATTAATACTATTTATTTATAATTAGTTAAACTTAATCGACTAAAAACATGACAATGTGCTACAATTGCATTCTTCATGGGAGAGGGATTAACTATTGTAAGAAATGCCCAGCTTAGCGTGCAATATGACAATTCATCATTAGTCATGTTTACATTACAAATGGCCTCTGGCATTTTTTTCAAACAAATCCTTTTTATCATACTATTTACAGAAAAAGAATCCTCATTTTGTGAATAATGCACCGAGGTTCGGAAATGAAAAGGCATTCAGACAGCTCAAGAATGGGCTATGTTTCGAAATTTTAATTAGGCTGGGATTCAATTGTGTTCTGACCGGTCCGTCAAATTCAAGCTTTGATGATGAAATTTCTCACTTTCGGTTAAGAAGGGAAACAGATGTATAGTGTGGTCTCATCTACTACTAAAGTTTTTTGCTCGGGTTTGATAGCTCAACATAAAGATTGTAGTCTTATTTTTTGGGCAACACAAGACTTCCACACAAAAACTTTTGAAAAACTATAGAAGAATCACACGAATTTTACATTTAGCTCGTGAATAATTGCATTTTATTAGTAGAGCTGCTGACACCTGCTGCCTGTGGTGAGCTGTTATTGCCACCACTCACACTCACTCAGGCGCCACACAGTCCGTTCAAACGGGGGCTCGTTGCTAGATTACAGAAAGGCGAGTGCGAGTGCAGACCATAAAGAACACGCAAGAAATTTCAGAAAATCCTGTAGTTTTTGGGAGGCAACCCTCACCGTCGACCCCCCTAGCAGCTCCTTGGCCTAATCGAGGCACGGAAAGCGTCTTCGCTCAAACCAGTAACCAACAATCCCCGAGGGCGCGGGGGTTGACCAGCACAATCCTCGCGTCATAGAAAAGGCAAAGGATGAGCTCAATCGGCTCGGCCACACTACGCTGACCCGGCAACAAGAACCCAGCCTCGGGTCGTCGGGGCAACCCAGCGAAGGTCCTAGGTGAAGACTGCGGGGCCTCCGACGGCGTGAGGGTTTGATCAAACTAACGTATTTCCCGACGCAGGAACCTCACTGTCAGGAGGAAAGGTCGAACCCTCCAAACGATCAAAGGTCGAACACCTCTTGGGAAGACGAAGTGAGTCGTCCGGACCCTTGCTGTGCGCGTGGTCAAGGAGAAGAGAGCAAGGCACAGGCCCGGCCTCGGTGGATGGCGGTGCCGGCGGAAACCCTAAGGCCGTAGGATGAGCCGTTGTGTACTTTTACCAATGTGACCCTGTCCCTGGGATATACCAAAACGCCCCTGGTGGGCCCTGTTCTATAGTGTCTGCGTAATATTAAGTCCCGCTTTGTAATGTCACCGCCAACTGACCGGGCGCCTATAAATACGAGCGGCGACTCGTATCCCGGGATGGTTGGTGGCCCAATTTATTGCCATTTAATCCATACGGTTCTTCTGCCCTCTTCCATCTTTTACCTGTAATCACACCCCGCCCGACGGAACCCTTAATGCATCCACGGGTACACGCTTCGACAAACTTCACCAAATCCTCTTAATGCATCCACAGGTACACGTATTGACAAACACCGGCGTAACTAATTAAAATCGCTGCTCAGCCAAAACCATATCCTAAATTTACTCCATTGGAATCCTAAACACATTCGGACTAACTATGGATTATGGGGCTCGTCTAAATAACTGCATATTTGTTATTATAGTTTATGTGATGGCGAAATAGATTATACAAATATGGTGTTATGAGCTTGTTCTGATCAAACAAGATGTTATTTGTTCTAACTAGATTATTTCTACTCTCAAGTGTCAACATTATATATCTGTTCTTTGAATTCATCAACTTTTTCTATCAGTCTTTGTACCAAATAGCGTCAATGGCCACCTGATAGTCAGAAACCAGAGGAGGTTAAAGTATTCCCAATGGTTACTAGTTAGCCTATCAGTCATTGTATAAAATAGCGCCAATGGTGCAAGGCTTCGCCAATCATTCTTTTGTCCATTGGGTCAATGTTGAGCATCTCATCATCATAGTTCATTGTGCCTTGGAGGTCCATCAGTTTCGATAACGTACCAGGCTGAAAGTGCTGCACGAATCAGTTGAGCATCACGGGTCAGCATGTTTAGACCATTCACAGCGGAAAGAGCTTAACAATTCTATAAATTGTTGCTTTGTTCTGATCACTGTTGGCACTCATCTCGAAATTACAGCATGTTTAGAGCATTCTCTATCCTAATTAGTGAATGGTTGTCATGCCAGCCAGATAAAGTTGAGCCTAATTTTTTTTCTTAAAAAAAAGATTCAGTTGAGGATGCTCGTAAATTGAGGAAGATTGTGCTGTCAATTCTGCTACAATAGTCCAGTGCGTTATTAATCTTGACATGAACATGAATCATATACTGTCATTGGTGGGATCCTATCAGACATTTGATTTATAGTACATTTAGGAATGAGAATGTTTGTGACATATTTATTGGGTGCATGGTAGTACTGAGTTGTCATATGTCAGGTCCTCTTAACTGCAATGCATATGACTCATGCATCCATCACTACCTTATTTATTAGGGGCATTATTACTAGATGTTGCCAGAGTAACACTTCCATGCAGCTCCCAATATTGCACATATTAGAATACATTTTTAAAAATGGAAAACAAGGTTCCTACTTTTTATTAAGTGCATTGTACTTTACATATACCTTATTTCTTGTATATGCACACTATTGGGTACCTTCATATAATATCAACAACGCGACAGAAAAAGAGGTGGGGGAGTGACAGCATAAGAAAGTTCTGTAAACTATTGTCTGGTAGGAGATTGATATTTAGCGACTGAAAGGGGAAAAAATGCTTGCCCCCATGCTAAAGCTGGTTGGAACACATACCTTGGCCTCAGTGCTTCAATTGTTGTATCCACCAAGACATCTTATTTTGTATTCGGATCGGGGATGGAGAGAGATCATATAAGTTCGTGCAAGGTATCATTTGCAGACGGCTGATGGACGGGATCACTGTAGGGGTTCATCTCCAAATGACAGCATGTTCAGAGTGAGAGCATTCGGTAACCTGACTACTGGATTCAGTTGAGGATGCTGGTAAATTGAGATTCATTGTTCTGTGACTGCTGTTAGTTCTTCAACTATATTACAATGCCTAATCAGCGTTGATGAGAACGTGGATAGTATACATTGTCGTTGGTGCGAACAAAACAGTACTTTGTTTGATGGCAATACGTTTATCAATAAAGGAGAATGTGGATTTCATTGATATGCTTCTTTATTAGTAAATAATAGTTCAAGAAATTATTGGGTGGTAGTACTGAGTTGTCATATGTCGGGCCTCATTAACTGCAATGGCCATATTACTCATCCATCAGTACTTTATTCATGCAAATTAATATTTGTCTATTTTCTTCAAGGCTCAAATTGGCATTCTATCTAGAAGAGAGCACAATTTTGTTTTCTGAACTTCTCTGTTACAAGCTGGGTGTAGTCGATGAAAAATATTAGCGCATACGAGGAATCAGTATGCTTCCAAAAGATTACTTGGACAGTAAACTTAACTGTTTAGGATGCATAATTGCTTTGCTTGTCCAGAAACGTACTGAGAGTAGTTCTCATAATTTTGTATCTATGTTTTCTTCATACCATATTCTGATGTTCAACATATTCAGAGTTTTATTGGTTTGACAGGGATCAGCACGCTCTTGACGTTGACTGTTGGTAAATCGAAAAATATCTTGTGTCAGAAGGGTTGTGTGGTGTGGATGATTGGTCTAAGCAGTTCAAGTCTCCATTTGCTAGCCGAGCCCTATATATTTACATGTATACAAACTGAATTTGCTGAGCATACGGTGTTTACGAAGGTCATTTGTATCCGAATAATGTTCACCTTATATTACATCATCTTGTCTACATTAAAAGGGAAAACATGGCTCCTACTTATTATTAAGTGCAATGTACTATATATGTAGCTTATTTCCTCTATATATATCAGCAGGAGAGAGGGATGAAAGCTATTATCAGGTGAGTAGTGAGCCATAAGAAAAAAATGCTTGCTCCCAAGGTAAACTTGGGAGAACACCTTGGGAATGAGTGCCATGTAGGAAAACCCATTAGCCTCATTGCTTCAGTTGTTGTGTCCACCATCAAATCTTATGCTATATTGGGTTTGAGGAGTGAGTGGGGTGTTATGTGTTTGCACAGGGTAATACCTTCTCACTGGCACTAACTACAGCGGCTCTGGTTACTCATCCACAGCCGAGTTGTGGCTGCCCCCAGCAGGTTTTGCTTCTCGCCGTGGCAGCACTGGCTCATGCAACGGTTCACATAACCCATGTTCTTCCGTCTACTGGTCCGGTGCACTTGTGGGTCTACCCTGCTGGTCTACACAGCAAACTGGACCAAAGCATCCCTAGGAGCAGCTACAGAGTCTATGCAGCAGCACACGAGGAGCAGCTACATAGTATAATTCGTCTGCGCACAAAGTCTTATACTAGAAAATTAGTTTTGTACTTCATACAACTATGTCATCTAGACGAGTTAAAATGCTTCTAAAAAAGAGGAGTAAAAAGAATTGTTGGATTATGAAACAAAATCTAGTAGGACCCAATATTTTCTTTGGCGATTAACAAACTGTCGGATTATGAAACAAAATCTAGTTGGAAAAATATTTTCTTCTGTGGTTAGCTTTTTCGTGGTCTCCATGGAAATACTTTCATTAAACAAGCTTATATTAGTAACTTCACCGGCACTTGTGTACCTATGAATCTTCTGAAATCTGGACTCGAGCGAAAATTGGTGGGGGTGTTTGGACCCCCTAGTTTTTAAGAATTATAGAGCCGTTCAATCATCTCGCACCCCTCCCGGCGTTGTCCGCGATACCGCCGTCGCCAATTCAGGCCTCAAAGCGCATTCTTCCGCTAAGGCCAATTGAGGCCTCAAGCGCATCCTTCCACTAAGGCGCCGGCCGGGGCGAAAGGTGGGAATCATGACGTTGTCGAGGGAAATCAAATTGTTATGAAGAAGTACCATTCACGATTACAAACTAAAAGTGTCAGTGATTGGTAGAGATACGCTTAAAACGGAGTCTCGTGACCAGCGCTCCACGAATAGTTTGGCATCGCGGGATGAAAAGAGCTGCACGCACTATTGGAAAATCGATTAGTTCTGGCGTGCAAAACACACAGAAAAACTCATTTCCCGTCGAGAAAACATTTTTGTGTGCGTGTCCCGTCGAAAAAAATACACACGCAATACGTTGATAGAAAAATTGCATTTTTCCGACGATGCACGCACACAAAAATGTTTTTCCGAGGGCAAGTACACACAGAACAATTGAGCTGGTCAGATTAAATATATTTTTTTGTGTGCACGAATCCACACAAAAATTAACAAAAACGCACGGAAAATTGTGGCGACATACCATGCAAAGAAATTGGATACAATAATTATTTGGAAACAGTGGCAACAACATATTAAAATATATATTTGTCCACAGTAATTTCATGAGATTGGGACACAAGAGATCTCATAACATTATAGGTAGCATACACCAATGTTTGCCTAGTTTAAATATTCACATGATGACTGTCTCATAACATTTGTGTGTTTTTGTATTTTTCTGTGAGTTTTTCTAAAAACACTCTGAAAAATTGTATTTTTTCTGTGCGTTTTCAAAAGAACACACACAAAAAATTAAACACACTCAGAACTAATCGATTTTCCAGTAGTGACGAATAGTTTGGCATTAATTGCAGGCTGAAAAGAGCTGTATCATTCTGATTACTCATGGCATAATTAGAGCATTTATATTGGAAAGAGTTCAACGTTTCTGTCAACTGTTAGTCTGTTCTGATTACTCTGTGCGTTCATCTCGAAATAACAGAATTTTTCTGTGTATCATTATATTAAGAAAGAAGAATAAAAATGGGGAAGAAGTAGTAAGAGCATGCTTAGAGCATTCTCTAGCCTGATTACTGAATTGACCTCATGCCAGATTCAGTTGAGGACCCTCGTAAATTGAGGTTGATTGTCCTGTCCATTCTGCACCACTGTACTACTCCGATGCATAATTGTGCTGCTTTTAATGTGTGCAGCACAAACTTCGCAAAAAAAAAGTTCAATGCATAATAAATCTTGACATAAATAGGAATAATATATAGTGTCATTGGTGTGATCTTGTGAGTCATTTAGGGCATGTTCAACCCACAGACGGGGTCGTCTCTAATAGCCTCAAATTTGACAAAAAACAGTTAAAAAGACAGGTCATACAACCTATATAGAAGTCGTCCCGCAAGGTGATTAATGTTTTGCATGTAGCTAGAAGATCGATCATGCATTTACATGACCAAAACAAATTACCGAACCAAATAAACTTGCTCCTGTGGATTGAAAGCGACATATGAAGAATTGGAAAATTAACTCACGAGCAAGCGAGCTAGCAAACCACTTGCCGCTAGGCAGGACCTGCAAAAAGCTATCGATCTGCGAAAGGAAAAGTGAAACCATTGAACGCGCGGCGCGGCGCCGACGGAGACGCCACCGCAGGTCCAGACGGTCTCGCCGGCCGACCTCGAAAGCAACGGTGGCGGGAGCAGTGCGTTCGACCGAGAGGATTCCTGTGTCCGTGTTCCAGCACAGGACGTCGGTGTTGCAGGCCGAGTGGAGCATGGCGTCAACTGAGTCGCGGTTCAGTATCCGCACGGAGGCGGCGGACTTCGAATTCTACTACGACGAACCAGGCACGCCCGCATCGGATCCATATCTTGAAGACGAGCCTGTACAACGCGAACGTCTAGGCCTGTCTCCAGCCTCGAGCACGAGCCAGCTCGCCGCTTCGAGATGACGAGGATGCCCCATCTGCAGCCTGCGAGGGACCTTTTTACAAAAAACATTGTATAAAGACGGGGCAAAAGCAACGCGTTGTACATGCCCTTACAACGTGCTTCGTTTCAGTAGTGGACCCATGCAGAATCAACCAATCCTGTATCCAATGCGTGTAGAGTCAAGCCATTCTTCACTAGATGATTTCTGTGCCACTACAAATGCATGACCGATTGACTGGCTGTTCCTTTCAAAAAACCACTGGATCACTGCGTCCATGGTTCGTTGGAGCAAGCTGGTTCACTAATCGAAACAAGTTCAAGTTTGTGTTCGATCAAAGCAAGAGTGAATACATTCGAGGTGCCGATTCTGGATGTGACTGTTTCTGAATCTGAACGATTCCTGAACCAAACACGCTAGTGCGTCAATCACAAATGAGCAAGTTGGTCAGGAAATTATTGTTTCAGTGGTAGTGTTGAATTGTCTTAGTTATGTCACCTACCCTTAATTGCAATGACCATGACTCAACCATCACTATTTTATTTAGGCAGATTCAGATTTACTAGTTTGTTCAAGGCCAGAAAAAACAAAAAGAAATGGCATTATCAAAGATTTTTGTAGTTCATTTATGTGGGACAAATATTTTCTGTTCTAAATTTTGCATGATCTCCATGAAAATTCTTTCACCAAACAAGCTATATATAACTTTACTGACACTTAAATTTGTTTGAACCTGACCAAAGGGCGATCCCAATTTACATATAATAATGATCAACCGTGACATATATATTTTAATAGATGTGGCTAGAGTAAATCATCGTTCCAACATTCTTTAAAAGGGGAAAATTGCTTCCTATTTTTATTAAGTGTATTGTACTTTATATATAACTTACTCTATATATACTACTGCTTACCTTCATGCATACCAGCAAAGAGACAGAAAGACAAAGAGGGAAAGGGAGGAGTGAGAGAGGGCCATAAACTATTATCAGGAAGGAGAGATTGATATTTAGTGATCGAAAAGGGGAACTTGTGAATGAGTGGCATGCAGGAATACACATTAGCCCTATTGCCTGAGTTGCTGTGTACAAAGAGTAATCCTATATTGTATTTGGTTTCGAGATGGACTAGGATGATATATGTTCCCACATGAGCGACCTTCTTGCAGTGTCAACCGTTCTGTACTTCCTATACTCATGATTTCGGAGGACCTCTTTGGATGATGATTCGTGTGGATGTGTACATCGCAGAGGCAACACTGATGGGTGTCGACCTGCTCATGCTGGCTTGGCACAATGAGAAGACCACGTGTGAACCATTTTCTTGCACTTAGCAAACAGATCCAGATCTGAGAACACCAGACAACAGCGTGCTGGTGGAGGCAGCTTCCAAGGACATCCCGCACTGGCTTGGCCTTGCCTTCTAAAATCTCAAGACCTGCCGTGGTTATTTTGTCTATCCTTGATCTCTTTTCCAAAATAAACTAGTATTTTATGAAGTACCTGTACTCCTTTAGTGTCTACATATATATTTAATAATGTTATAACTAGTGAGCTCCGAGCAAATTACGGGTACTACTTTTTGTTCGCTGGACCCAGAAATTTTTAATAGTTTGTTATATGTCTTTGTGGCATTTCTCTAGTGGCACCTTCGTAGACCACTCTGCCGCCATAGTGCAGTTTCCTACATGACTGTTAGCCTAAGTAATAGTGTAAGCGGTTGTTGATATTTGTTGACACATGGTGAGCAATGATTATGTCTCACTGCTATATCAGTCTCATGACAGTGACTTGCTTTTGTCTCCATTCCTCTTCCGGTGAAGCTTGAGTGACCTTGGCAAGAGTAAGTCACAGATGAGGATTGGTAACCATCAGACTGAAGTCCTGGTTCAGATTTACGGGAGCGTACCAATTTTGGGATATGAGAGGATAAAGACTTTTTTTCCCAAACACTAAAGTATGGTAGAAATGAAGAATTGACAATTTCCAGACTGCACGCATCAGAAGTCTACAATTTCAAATGGGTCGACAGCACAACATTTGTACTGTTGGCTTAATTTCCCTTCACATGAATTTTTGACGAACTCTACAAAAATCATTAGAAATGAATCCCAAACAGAATCCAGTCTTACAAATTGGAGCTGATGACCCTGGCTATGACCAGAGCTGTTACTGCCACCACTCACACTCACTCACTCACTCACGCACAACGCAGTCCTCTGTTCGTTGAAACGAGGGCTCGCTTCTACACAATACAGACAAGCATAAACAGCACACGTCAGAAAATTTCAGAAAACCCATCTGAATACATACAAGTTGCAAACTGTATCCCAATTCAATAAAATTGTGTAGTGGCTCTTCATGTAATGACTATGAAGAAGGCACTGCAATACAGATTCCTGCTGTGTACTAGGTTCTAGTTCTGTTCTCGATTGGTTCACTGAAGAATAACTCATCATGGTGCATAGTTCTTGTTCCTCGAAGCTCCATCTCCATTAGTGTCATACAAAACGGAAAAGAACTGCACGATTCAAATTAGGTGCTCCGAGAGCATTCGATATCCTGAATATTGGATTACTCAGTTTAGGATGCTCATAAATTGAGGTTCATTGTGCTATCAGTTCTTCATGTATATTCCAATGCCTAATTAACCTTGATTTTGCCGAGGGTTCTCGGCGAAGTAAACTTTGCCGAGGGTTTGATTTTATCGAGCAGGGCGGTCGGCAAAGAATATCATTGCCGAGAGCTGTATTTTCCGGTGCTTGGCAAAACGTTGTACTCTCAGCAAAGGCTGAGTTTCCGGTTGTGCCCATTGTGTGGCGGCACTCCGACGACTTGCTTCCCTTCTCACGGTGGCGGCTCCAGCTCACGCAACGGTTCTCATATTTCACGCTCTTTTGTGGACTGTCTACTGCAGTTGTGGACCAGCCCAAGTCAACACACCATACTAGACCGCTGCATCGCCAGCCCATGTTACATACTCTACTCTGTAGCCGGCTTATCACTAGGAGTTTTTTTGGTTGTGGCAGGTTAGTATCCCTTGCAGGTTGCCTACTTTTGGTTGGACACAAAGAGACTTTTGCTTGATATACATCATATACAAGCGTTCGAATTGAAAATTACATTAGTTTTTACATCTATAAGTGAACCAGTAAACATGCATTAATTCCATTAAATACAACACTTTTTCATATATCCAATTTAAACAGCCAGCCCATTATGCTAATGTTAGTTTTAACTGATATGGCATAAAGATACAGCTAACTAAATTATTAGCCTTTTGTGATTTTAGATAATTGATTGTTAATATCTGGCTTGATCTACATAATATAGCATCTGACCATTATTAGAGAGTTGCCGCACCAAGCACACCAACTGTGTTTTTACAAGCAAACACGATCAACCCTGTTAGCTGAATGGTTTTTGCGGTTGATAAGCCAGTTGATGGTAATTTATTACGAGAGAAAAATATTGTACCATAACTGACAAACTTGGCCGATAAGTTCAAGTGAACTGTGTGCAGAAGCCATAACACTTAAGCTGTCCTCGCTGTCACTAACCCTAGCGGCTGCTCCTCATCAATGATATCTGTCTATGGTGGTTAAACAATAGAAAAGTACTCAATGTGGATAACATGCATTGCCATTAGTAGATGTGGATAACATCCATTGACATATGAGATAACTTTTGGTATATGTTCTCTGCAATAAATAATTATATTAAAAAGCGGAAGTTCGTGCTGTACTTTTACTTTTAAAAACAATCGATGTGCATAAATGACTTGAATTTTATATGTAGGCACTCCCCCTACATATACGACTGTAGGTTACACCGCAAGCACCACCATTCATATAAGTGTCATGACTCCGATGAGGAGCTGCTCAGTTTTGGTCTCTGTCTCCCTGCTGCTACTAGGCATTGTTGTTCATTTGTTGATGACCAAGGAGTAGGACTGGGAGGCACCAGGAAAAATGAGCTGGAAGCCACAATGAGATTATGGACTCTGAGACTTCATTTGAGATCCTAGTGGCTGAAATATTGTCCCCACATATGAATGTCTTCTACTATCGATCTGCCAAGCTCTAGCTTCTTGCACTTCACTGCATCAGCCTATGGGATATCGTTGGCTTTAATACCACTTGTTGCGGGTCCTTCAGTTTCCCATAGCAGGGTCAGGACGTGAGTGCAGTGCAACACAGAAGGTAGACGAGATGGGTGGACAGCGATTGGCTGCTCGACACCAATTGCGAGGGTTACAATAGTGGAAGCGCAAAGCACACACCAACTGCAAGAACTCTGGCCGCGAGCTGCAGCCAACATAGAGAAGATCTGCATCATCAGCCACTAGCTTAGGATGTCTTAGCAGCTGCTACCTCCGTCCCAAAAGAGAATGTGACTATAGGTTGCGTGCCATGTAAAGTGGATCACATTTGATTGTGGTGTCATTTCTGCAACAATAGTCCAGTGCATAATTAATCTTAACATGAACTTGTAAGACCTTTTGTTTGCAATAAAAGCCCAGTAGGGGAGCACCCCCTCCTGTTTATTCAAAAAAAAAAGATCTTAACATGAACATGAATCATATACTGTTATTGGTGGGATCCTATCAGACATTTGATTAATAGTACGTTTAGGAATGAGAATGTTTGTGACAAAATTATTGGGTGCATGGGTAGTACTGAGTTGTCATATGTCTCATGCATCCATCACTACTTTTCTAAAAAAAAAATGCATCCATCACTACCTTATTTATTAGGGGCTTTATTACTAGATGTCTCCAGAGTAACACTTCCATGCATGCAGCTCCCAATATTGCTCACATTAGAATACATCGTCGTGCCAACATTTTTTTAAAATGGAAAACAAGGTTCCTACTTTTTATTAAGTGCATTGTACTTTACATATACCTTATTTCTTCTATATAGACACTATTGGGTACCTTCATATATATCAACAACGAGACAGAGAAAGAGGTGGGGGAGTGACAGTGTAAGAAAGGGCTGTATACTATTGTCTGGTTGGAGATTGATATTTAGCGACTGAAAGGGAAAAAAATTCTTGCCCCCATGCTAAAGCTGGTTGGAACACATACCTTGGGAATGAGTAGCATGCAGGAAGACCCATTGGCCTTAGTGTTTCAATTGTTGTATCCACCAAGACATCTTATTTTGTATTCGGATTGGGGAAGGAGTGAGATCATATAAGTTTGCGCACGGTATCATTTGCAGACGGCTGATGGGCGGGATCACTGTAGGGTTTCATCTCCAAATGACAGCATGGTCAGACTGAGAGCATTCGGCAACCTGACTACTGGATTGAGTTGAGGATGCTTGTAAATTCAGATTCATTGTTCTGTGACTGCTGTTAGTTCTTCAACTATATTACAATGCCTAATCAACATTGATGTGAACGGGAATAGTATACATTGTCGTTGGTGGGAACAAAACAGTACATTGTTTGATGGCACTACGTTTATCAACAAAGGAGAATGTGAATTTCATTGATATTCTTCTTTATTAGTAACTAATAGTTCAAGAAATTATTGGGTGGTAGTACTGAGTTGTCATATGTCGGGCCCCATTAACTGCAATGGCCATATTACTCATCCATCAGTACTTTATTCATGCAAATTAATATTTGTGTATTTTCTTCAAGGCTCAATTGGCATTCTGTCTAGAAGAGAGCACAATTTTTTTTTTTACTGAACTTCTCTGTTACAAGCTGGGTGTAGTTGATGAAAAATATTAGCGCATACGAGGAATCAGTATGCTTCCTGAAGATTACTTGGACAGTAAACTTAACTGTTTAGGATGCATAATTGCTTTGCTTGTCCAGAAACTGAGAGTAGTACTCATAATTTTGTATCCGTGTTTTCTTCATTTCATATTCTGATGTACAACAGTTTGAGAGCTTTATCGGTTTGACTGGGATCGACACGCTCTTGACGTTGACGGTTAGGGAATCGGAAAATATCCTGTGGCAGAAGGGTTGTGTGGTGTGATCATTGGTCTAAGCAGTTCAAGTCTCCATTTGCTAGTCGAGCCCTACATATCTACATGTATACAAACCGAATTTGCTGAGCATACGGCATTTACGAAGGTCATTTGTATCACAATAATGTTCACCTTATATTACATTATCTTGTCTACATTAAAAGGGAAAACATGGCTCCTACTTTTTGTTAAGTGCAATGTACTTTATATGTATCTTATTTACTCTATTTATATCAGCAGGAGAGAGGGCCCAAAACTATTTTCAGCTGGGTAGTGAGCTATAAGAAAAACAATGCTTGCTCCCAAGCTAAACTTGGGAGAACAACACCTTGGGAATGAGTGGCATGTAGGAAAACCCACTAGCCTCATTGCTTCAGTTGTTGTGTCCACCACGAGATCCCAGCTGGTTTTGCTTCTCGTGGTGGTGGCTCCTGCACATGCAACGGTTCACATAACACACGTTCTTCCGTGCCATGGCCGCGTGCAGTTGTTGGTCGGCCCTGGTCTACACAACAAACTTGACTGATGAATCTTACCCTTGTAACATAGTCTATGCAGCAGCGAACACACGAGGACATTTTCTTTTTGCGATTGTACTCATGAGGACACTATGCCAAGCTAGTATACCCACGTCAGTTTTAGGTATAGGGTGTTTTATCGAACAAATTTCCGTATTTCTCTCTTATGTCAGTATTTTACATAATACTGACGTGTACTAACTAATACTGACCATACCGACTGTGAGCCAGTATTACTCAGTATTCACGCGACCAGTATTTCGTGCTTTGGTGTAGAATAAGCTATTCCACACCTTTATTGTTACATATATGCCTTATACATGAACATTATTTTTACATTTCTGACATCTAATTCATCAAGAGGAGTCAAAATCCTTCAAAAAAAAAAAAAAAAAAAAAACAAGAGTTAAAAGAATTTCGATCAATCAACCGGTACATGTAATGTCTCGGTACTGGGTTTTGGACATGTCACATACTGATTTCGGATCAACAGATTGGTGATGTGTATGTGAGAGAGATATCTATTTTCTAGGAAGCACATGATCATTTAGCTAGAGTATGATATAATCTACAAATAATGAAACAAACACTTAACTTCAGTTTAAATGTTCAATGGAGAAGACAAGGAGATCGGCATGGACAAAGGATAGATACATTAATAGTATGTTCACTTCAGTCTCAGTGAAACTTTGTAGTTCACAACATCCTTATTTGAACTCGTCCAAGTTTCTAATACAATTTTAATTCATTTATCATCTTTGCTTTTCGAATTTTCTTGAAACACTAACATTAACTATCTAATCTCATTGATTTCTTTGAAAGACAAAGATTTCTTTTTGTATACCATTACTTTGCAAATATGTAGTATCTAGAGTATCAACAAAATAACACAATATTTTGGGACAGTAGGGAGAAGTTTATGAACCATGACATAGTCTCGCATAAATCTAGATTTAATAATATTTTCCTTTTCCACTTCCTTACTCAAATATATTTCAAAGCTTTAACAAGATCGATATTGAAACACTCATACAGAGAAAAGGTAGCATAACACATACAACAATAAATTGACATATCTACATGTTAATTCATAGCAATCATAAAAATTCTTATGACATAAAAAGGCCTGTTTGGCAAAAGGTAATTTTTATAGCAGCAGATATGTAAACAGTTCTGTTGGGTGAACAAACTTGACCTCCCCCTCCCTTGTCTTCCAGTTTCTACTCCGTTGGGGACTACCCTTCAATGGCTGATCAAGTAGTTTCATATCGTGAAATCGTTTCTTTGAAGACTAGACATCAATGCAAGTGCAGCAGAAATTGGAGTGACAATTCTAAGGTCACATATCTCAGTGCCTAGAATCCTAATGATGTGTTTGATTTACACTTAAGTAGGATCAATAATTTGATTCATCAATCAGTTACCAGGAACTTGCTTGTATGGGTGATGCGTTGTTGCTTGTGGTGCAATGCAAAGTGTGGAGGATGAATTGTTTCAGACACTTCTATCAGACTAATATGATGGTTGCGTTAATCTTTAACATCAAAATGAAATGGCAGAGTAAAATAAAGAATGCAGCATCCTGAGAGAGTTGCTTGATGAACTGTGCAGGACAAACTTCATTCTAGGTGTTCCTACTGGGATCAATATTTTATTTCGTGTTTAAATTTCAATGATCTGTGGAAATACTTCCACGATACAAGCTATTTGTAACTTTACCGGCACTTAAATACATATGTACCTTCAGAATGGATGATTTCAAAAAATCCTTATGTATCACTAATTGTGACCTATATGTTCGGAGTAACACTGTCTCTACCCATCTCCTAGTGACATTCAACCTTATTATACATCATTGTGCCATTTCTAGAAATGGGAAATTAAACATTTCTAATAATTTTATTTGCTTCATGTACTTTATACATATCTTATTTTCTCCTATAGTTAACACTGGCTACCTTCATATACCAACATACCAAGAGATAGAGTGGGCCACTGGACATAGCACTTGATCAAGCTGTGTTGCCCTTCTTCGAATTGCACCCTAAAATCTTTACTTCAGCAAGCCGAACACCATGGCTGAGCCAGAGGCCCAGAGCCCAAGGTCCCAGGCTGTTGTCGCCTGTGCCATTCATCTTGAACATATCCTACACCATCCACAGCTCTCACTTTGTCTTCTCTGCTGATTTCTCCCCTTCCTCAGCCAGCTTCGCCAGATCTTACACAAAACCGTATACATCGATGCTGGCAGCCATAGGCAGGGGCGACCGCCATAGGTGCCGTGTGTCCTCTGCTGTATGAAGAAGATGTGAAAGGAAGCGAATTGTAGCAGGAGCTAATAAGAATTATAGGCGAAATGTTACAAGAACTTTTGAAAATAAAAGAAACACATAGGAACATAAAAAAAATTGTTAGATTTGTGATGAACAGATCTATTCAGGCAAAATAGGATATCAACTGTTTCTGTAGTTCTTTTTCGCTGGATAATTTTGTTTATGTTTATGGGAGGTTATGACTTGACTGTTGTTGGTTCTTTGATTTTGAATTCTTGTGTATGTGAAATTGAGCTGATCTAAAGAATTGTTTCATTTACAATGATACTAATTTATTTAATCTCATTCGAATCAGAGAAGCAACAAAATGCTAAATATATATAGTTCTTATTCGTGGTGGATCTTGGATAGACATAGGCATTGAAAAGTTTAGAGACAGTCATATATTGACGACACATTGTATAGCGTGTCTATTGAGCTCTCAATTTATAGTTTTAAGAACATATAGATAGGAAACCAACTGTGGGTTGTACATGCCCAAAGCAAAATGTCTTTTTAGCACTGATCATCCAGCACTTGATATTAGTG
The DNA here is from genome assembly GCA_015847255.1 of Hyparrhenia diplandra. Classification (NCBI taxonomy): domain Eukaryota; kingdom Viridiplantae; phylum Streptophyta; class Magnoliopsida; order Poales; family Poaceae; genus Hyparrhenia; species Hyparrhenia diplandra. Next base: position 1,320,174 of record JADLZK010005668.1, on the reverse strand, counting down.
TTACTAGTAGGTATTTGGAGCAAAGATTTTTTACTTCAAAGAGAATTGTCTCAGGGTATTCACAAATTCATATTATGTAATTCACGGACATTGATTCTATTGCCCAGTTGTTTCATTTATCTCGACTCAGTTCTCAGACCATGTGCTTCAGATAGACATTGACGAAACAAATATGTTGATGACATTTTTTGTGAGTGATCAGATGACAACTTACAAATATTTCGTTCACATACCTGATGCTTCGTATGTTTGAAATGGTAACAGAGTCGAAACTTACTATTGATCCTATTTGATGATATGTACAAACATGCATTAAATACTCATCTTTTCCATGTAGCTAATCTGAACTGCCAACGCATTAGGCTCTAAGTCAAATAACATAAGCATACAGGTAGCTAAAATATTATACTTTCTGTTACAAGCTTTCATGGCCTGTGCAAAGCCAACGGTGATCTTGTCACCTGGCTCACGTTGGCCTCGACCATACCGAAGCCATCCATAACACATAAGCCGTCCTTGCCATCACTAAGTCTAGCTCTAGCGGAAGCTCCACCTCAATTATATATAGGGAACTGAAACAAAACTAAAAATCAGAAGTTTGTCCTATACTAGTACTTTCTTCAATAATGTTGTACTTGATACCTCTGGTACCTACATGACTTGAATTTTATATGTAGGCAGTTCCCCTATATATACGACTGCAGCTTACTCATGCATCACCATTGATATCAGTGTCATGACTCCGATGAGGAGATGTTTAATTTCAGTATGTGTCTGCCTACGACTACTAAGCAGTGTTGTTCATTTGTTGATGGCCGACAAGTAGGACTGGGTGACACCAGGAAAACTGTGCTGAAAGCCTTACTGAGACCAAGGACTATATTACTTCATTTGAGGTCTTAGAGTATAATATTTTCTCCCCACATACAAATGTCTCCTAGGCATGAGCCCAGAACCCGAATGCCATCCGACTGCCATTGCTGGAATCGCCAGCCTCTAGCTTCTACCTCTGCGCTGCCTATTGGATGTTGTTGGCATGTTTTCCACTTGCTGCTGCTTCAGCTTGCGGTCGCCGGTGCAGTGTAGTGCATCAGAGCTGCTGGCTGCGCAAGATCAATTTCACGCGACTCACTTGTTGGCACCAGTGACAACAACCTGGCTGGTAGAGGCAGCGTAAAGTATCCACCAACAACAGGAACATGCGCAGGCCGTCAGAAAAAGCAGACTGGCATAGAGAAGATGAGCATCATTAGCTATTAGCGGGTGATGTCTGAGCGCCTAAATAAGTAGCTATTGCTAGAAATGCCCTAGTTAGCATGCATCGTGATAGATGGCCACGATTCATATTTACATTATAAATAGCCTCTGACTCGTTTTGCAAATAAATTAATCCTAGTTCGACCATAATATTTACCGAAAAAAAAATCCTCATTGTGTGAAAAGGGCTTGGGTTCTGAATTGCAAAAAAAAAAAAAAAAAAAAAAAGTTCAGTTGCATTTTGTACCACCTGTCTTGTTTCTAACTATCAGCTTAAATTTCTGAGTGAACTTCTAGGTGTTGTTTGGTTGCCGGACATGTTTTGCCATGCCTAAAGTCAAAAATTTGCCACAATGTGGCAAAATCAAACTGTTTGGTTCGTTACTAAACTATGGCAAAATTGTGTGGCTGCTGTTCGTATGGTTGCCACAAATATTTGTCAAAAAATACTAGATATGGTTTAGATTGGACTACATATAAAATCAAATCACTGATCGAGAAAAATAAAATCAAATCACAAATCAACAAGATTTGATAATGGATTGAAATTTTTGCACACTGCCATCTCTATCATTGCAATTCCTATACTTAGACCAAAGGCATGTTTCGAACAACATAATGTCATAGCGAAGAACATTACAATTGTTCGAACATGCCAAGATCAGTTTTGTCATCACGAACAACATGCCTCACTAGCTTCACTGGAGCACATGAATATTTATGTTTATGGTGGTGAAGTTAAAATAATGGAACAAGTAAGAGACACCTATATGCTATAACATGAACAGGTCACTCCTCACTCTATGAGATAATATGGTTCATTCCGTTTTTTTAAACTATCTCATATCCACAGAAACAAAGGCTATGCTGTACTTGTACTTACGTGAGCACTACATAAAAATGATTTTTGTGAGACAGTACACAAACATCAATGTAGGAGCACGTTAAATGCAACCTACTACATATGAAGTGCATTGTACATTACATTTAGCTTACTTTCTTCCATATATACTACTGGCTACCTTCATATATACATCAGCATAACAAGAGAGAGAGAGAGAGACCAGGAACGAACGCTAAACATGGGGGAGAACCCAATATGCCTTAGGAATGAGTGGCATACAGGGAAATCCTTAAGTCTCACTGCTTCAGTTACTGTGTCCAATTAGTAATATTATATGTTGTCTCTGGTTTAGGGGTGAAGTGAGGACAATTAGCACATAATATAAATTCCTCACTGACACCAATGACTCCACTTGTTTCAGTGTCAGTTTTAATTCTCGTGGTTGGAGCTCCAGTAACCCCGGCGGCACCTCCTCCGAAGGTGGCCATGGCTCCGCCTCAAGCTAGCAATGATTCTTGGAGCCCACATCTGTAATCCGTGGACTCGTCCTATCCAAGAAAATTGGAGCACGGCCTTCCCAGGCCCACGCTACGCAGACTATAAGGCTTCTCACTCCAATAGTGGATATAGAAACTTTTGAATACAGAGACTAAATTTCAGTCTGTTGGAGTAGGCGACCTTTTTTTGTGTGATCCAATTTATGAAGTAGCTAAATTAGGAAATTTGCTAATCCCTTGGAGATGCTCTTGTTACCCCCATGACTTATCCTTCCGTAGGTAGCCTGATTTCAGTTAGGCAGATAGTGTTATACATTGTGGGCACACTTTTGTTTTATATAATATAATATAATATAAATGTCTTATACCAGAAAATTAATTCTGTTAATTTTATTTTCTAACATCAAAGTCACCAAAAGGAGTTAAAAGAATTCCCTCCGGTCCATGAACCAGAAAAGCTATTAATACTTTGTTTATTAAATTGTTTATACTCTATTTGTTATTCATACTTGTTTATCTCATATGTTTATGGGTTGATCGAATTCTTGAGGCTAATGCTTAAAACTATGATCAACTAAAAGTAAAATGCAGTTTAACCAGTGTCTATCCTTTTGAGCCTCCTATACACCCATGTTATATTTGTTGAGTTCGACATGTACTTACGCTTGCTTTACATTCAATATTTGGAAAAATCCGGATGAGTAACAGACTTTGGAGATGAAGATGTGTTTCAAGTGGATCTCTAGGCTTGATGTCAACCAGTTGGCAATCCCTGTGGATTTTGGAGCAGCACCGTAGTGCTAGTCGTTTACTTCCGCTTTGTTAGACCTTGCTTTTATTCATGTAATGAATATTAAACATTATGTAATAAGCTTTAGATATGATACTCCAGTGATTTGTCCTGCATATGTGTGATTGATCTCATGGCCCATATGTAATCCTTATATTCATTTTTGTTCCTTAAAAACGGGTATGACAACAGATATCATTTTTTTCTAAGCAACACATTAGCATTTCGCTGGAATATGATATGATTTGGTGATATCAAATCAAATGCCTAACTTTGATTTTTAACCGTTTCAAGGGAGCATTGAGTAGACAAGTATTCCTACATGCATAGATGAAGCATATATAATTTAATAAAAGGAAAAAGTCTACTTAACCCCTAAACTATAGGGCTCGACTACTCCTTTCCATCACCTTTAAAACCGTCTAACCAATAACCTAAACTTTGGCATACTTGTCTAAATCACCCCCTGGGGTGGTTTTGCCCACGTGGCGTCCAAAGATGAGCGGTTTTGTCTCGCATGGCGTCTGAGGTGGAATGTGATGCTGATTTGGACAACTGATCAAGTGGGCCCTGCTTGTAAGCTTTGTAAGGAACCGCCCGCCCTCCGTTCCAAGAAGGAACCGCCATCGCCGCTGAGGCTCGCCATCGCCGCCGTCGGTGATGCGCGCCGCGCTGGACGAGCCACCGGTGTCCGGGAGATATACGACCCATTGGTCGGCAGATGTGTCGAGATCGCCGGGTTTCCCACCGACGTGGGGCTGGCCTGCTCGCGCCCGTCGCGGGCCGGATGTTCTATGTCTACCGCGAGTCCGACACGCCGTCGCGCCTACCATCCGGACGAGGGCTCTGGATCGCCATCCGGCGCCGCCGCCACCGCGACTACGCGCCTAACGCCGAGTCGCCGCGCGTCGCGGCTCTTCATGCTCGCGTGTCGTGGAGCCGACCGCCACGGAACCGGAGGGAGAAGGTGGTGCGGAAGCTGTTCGAGCTTGACCTGAGCTCGCCTCCCGTGGGCCGAGGCGTCGGCGCACCCGGGACGCGCCCATGGACCCCCACGCAGCGCTCGCCGTCGGCCAGACAGGTCTACGCCGTCAAGATGTTCAGGATCTTAGGCAAGGTGCTCGATTTCAGCTACGGCCTGCCGGGTCTCGCACACCGAGCACAACTAGAGCCGGGTTGGCCAGAAAACGCGGCGACGGAGGCCGAGGCCATGTCCCGTCGCAGGCTCAAATCCATGGCTTGGCGGCGTAGGGGAGGACAATGGGCGGTGTCTTGCGTCCGGCGCAGGGGAGGGCAGGCGGGGCGGAGCGGAGGGCGAGCAGCTCCTTCCCCGAGGCCGGAGGGGCGGCTCCTTCACGGGCTTACAAGCAGGGCCCACCGAACAGTTGTCCAAATCAGCATCACATTCCACCTCAGCACGCCACGCCAGGAAAAAACCGCTCACGCTGGGCCACGTAGGCAAAACCGCACAAAAAAACCGCCTGTGGGGTGATATAGACGGTATGCCAAAGTTTAGGTTATTGGTTAGACGGTTTCAACGGTGATGGAAAGAAGTAGTCACAGCCCTATAGTTCAGGGGGTTAAGTAGACTTTTTCCTTTAATAAAATGTTCATGTTTATCAACTTTTCTTTTAGAATTTGCTTAAAAACTAACATTAAGTATCCAATTTCCTCTGTGCCTTTCAAATGCAAAGAATTCTTTTGTATAAAAGTACTTGCTTTGCAAACATGTAAAATCTAGGGGATTAACAGAATAACGAAAAAAAAATTGGGGATTAGAGTGTTCCATATGAATTATGACAGTGTACGACTCCTAAATTTAGATTTAAATTTTTTTTTTTTTGCTTCTCTACTCAAATATGTTATAATAGCTTCAGAAGTTAAAAACTGATACAAACAAAAAGTACCACCACAAAATACAGCGTTGACAGTTCCTAGATGTCTCTAAAGTAGCACAAAGAAACTCTAAATGATGTTCAGCTTATATTACATCGTCGTGCCTACATTCTTTTAAAAAACATGCTTCTTAGGTTTTATTTAGTGCATTGTACTTCAGTATAGCTTATTTTCATCTGTATATATACTATAATCTATCTTCATATATATCTGCACACAGAGAGAGACAGACTCGTCCCAAAAGAGAGAGAGGGTTGAAAACTAATATCAGGTGGGAAGACTTATATGTAGTATACAAAAGGGAAAAAATGCTTGCTCCCAAGCGAAACATGGCGTTGGAAATGAGAGGCATGCAGGAAAAATGTTGCTCGCAGGCACAAACTGGTGGGGTTCCTTGACGACCAACAGACACCAAGATTGAGGCAGATGGCGACGACAGCCGTGGGGGCCGTCGCTTGTGAAAACTTAACAGTTGGGCCGGGAATGCTACGGTATTGGTTGGAACATACAGATTTCATTTCCTTCTGCAAAAGAGAGAATCTGTTTCCTGCACTATGTGGTAGCAGCAAATGGAAACCCAGATAATTGAATCGTTAAAGTCCACTCATTCACGGCAGCAGAATTATCATAGAACAGTTTGAATACTCCTCTGTCGTGTAATGGGAATGTCGAAAGTCTGAAACCACGAGGTTATTAACATTTTCAATGTATTACAGAAAACATTTTCTAGAGTTTCCATTCTGGAAAGAAAACACAAAAATTGACAAATATAATTGTTTGATTGATTGATTCTACACACGACTCAGCCTCCCATTAAATGGAACCTTCAAACAAACGAATCAGTGTATCACACTGAATGTATGGGATGGAAATGATTGGAATTTATTTGTATATAGTGCATGACTCTAACCGCGAGCTGAGCTGTTATTGCCACCACTCACTCATCACACACATCTGTAAATTTCAGAAAACCTGTAGTTGTGGGGACATGTTGCTGATTACATACCAGTTGCAAAATGTGTCCCAAGTACACCACAGTTCCTGAAACGACGTGATCGAGCAACGAGGAACAACGTTTTGGATGCATTTTTACACTGTGGGAACGAAAACATTCCCGCGTTCCGTCCCTCGAACGGTGTTCCCAGAATGTGGAACACTAGGTCGTTCCGTTCCCAGGTGACTAGGATCTCTACACAATGATTTGTCCCTACTAGTAATTTCTATGATACTGAAATGCAGAAATTGCATAGGAATCAAGGAGGCTCTGTAAATGCATAGTTTTGGTGTAGGAGGTGGGTCAAGGTGATAAAATGATACAATTCGCTGACTAGGACGTCGTTCTTTTTATAGATTGGGTCAATCATGAGCATCTAATCCGTTGCTTTTTGGTGCCATACAAGGCTGAAAAGAGCTGCACAAATCAGTTTGGCATCAGTGCATCACAGGCTGAAAATAGTTCAACGGTTCAGTAAACTGTAGGTCTGTTCTGATTACTCTCATCATCCATCTTGAAATAACGTACAGCAAGTTTTTTTTTCTCCAAAAACCATCCATAACATGTAAGCTGTCCTCGTCATCACTAATCTAGCTCTAGCGGAAGCTCCACCTCAATTATCTATGCTACGAACTAATGTTCTCTGCAAAAAATATATGGTGGCGAAAGAAAATTTACAACCAGAAGCTTGTATATGGTGGTGACGTAAAAATAAAGGAACAAGTAAGAGAGACCTCAGCTATAACATGAATAGGTCACTCTCCTCACTCTATGAGATAATATCGTTCATCGTTTATTAAAAATCTATCTCATATCCACAGAAACAAAGACTATGCTGTACATGTACTTACCTGTGGTAGCTATCACTACATAAAAAATGATTTTGTGAGACAGTACACAAACATTAATGTTGGAGCATATTAAACACAACCTACTACATATGAAGTGCATTGTGCTTTACATTTAGCTTATTTTCTTCTATATATACTACTGGCTACCTTCATATATACACCGGCATAAGAGAGAGAGAGAGAGAGAGAGAGAGAGAGAGAGAGAGAGAGTCCATCAGACTAAATGGGATGAGTGCTAAACCTTGGAGAACCCCATACTCCTTGGGAATGAGTGGCATACATGGAAATCCTTAAGCTCAGTGCTTGCATTACTGTGTCCATAGTAATATTATGTTGTCTCTCGTTTAGGGGTGGAGTGAAGTGATGACAGTTAGTGCATAATATCAATTCCTCACTGGCACTAACTCCGCTGGTTTCAGTGTCACTTTAATTATCATGGTTGCTCCTCCAATCATCCCGCCGGCCCCTCTTCCAAAGGTGGCCATGGCTCCGGCTCAAGCAATGGTTCCTGCAGCACATTCTATAATCCGTGGACTCGTCCCATCTAAGAACACTGGAGCATGGCCTTCCCAGGCCCACGCCACGCAGACTATACGAGCTTCTCCAATATGGATATAGAGACTTTTAGTCTGTTGGAGTAGGCGAGTTTTTTTTGTGAGATCCAATTTATGAAGTAAATGAATCAGTAAATTGGCGAATCTCTTGAAGATCGATGATCTTATTTGCCCAGTGTGGGCACACTTTTTGTAATATAGATGTCTTATACCAGAAAATTAATTTTGTTAATTTTATTTCCTAACATCAAAGTCACCAAAAGGAGTTAAAAGAATTCCTTACTGTCCATGAACCAGCACAAGCACTACCTTTTTTACTGTAGGGTGCGTCTGATGGACCAAGAGGGTGTATGAAGATTTCAGGATATTGGCACGAAATTGGAGACGCTTAAGCAACACCGAGCTAAGACTAATGTATCTGTTCTATATGGACTAGTAAAAATAATGATTTCAGATCACCAAATTGGTGAAGTGTATGTGAGAGAGATATCTTTTTTTCTAAGCAACACATTAGCATTTTGCTAGAATATGATATAATCTAGAGATAACAAGTCAAATGTCTAACTTTGATTTTTTACCGTTCCAAAGGAGCACTGAGCAGACAAGTATGTGCATAGATGAAGCATAGATAATTTGATAAACTATTATGCAGTCTTCTTGAATAAGGTATAAATTTATGAAGTTCAAAGCATTTTTATTTGAACTCATCTATGTTTCTAATAAGGGAAAATTGCTAGTTTGCCCTTGTTTTAAAGTCTAATTGCTCGTTTGCCCTTATTTTTTTAAGGTTGCATGTTTGCCTATATAGTCCTTGACTCGATCCGCCGCCGGCCAGGCCCGAGCGCCCAGCCTCCCCAAGATCCGCCGCCAGCCAGTCCGGCCCCAAGATCTGCCGCCCAGCCACCCCAAGGACCGCCGCGGAGCCGGTAGGGCCCGCCGGGAGCCAAGGGTCTCGAGCAGGCTTTCCTTCAAGGCTGAGGAACACGTCGCGATCTGCACACAGCGGATCTTCATGTAGACATCGCTACGGCCGGGCGTCTTGGATCGATCAAGCCGGGCGTCGTGGATCGATTGGCGAAGCTGGACGCATGGATCGGGCTGACGCGGGTGGCACGCGCGATCCTCGGCGATTCGAAATTTGAGGTGGCCCAAGCGCATATATGGGCAACAAATCGGCAGGCTGGGGTGCCCAGAGAGGACGAGCAGGAGTGGATGGGGTCGCAGATCCAGTGGCGACTACCTGTCCTCGCCGCCACGATGATGGCAACCATTCCTCACGCATTCTAAAAGTGAGCAGTGACTTCTCTTTCGCTTGGGCAGATGCTTTTCCATTGGCGACAATATTTGGCGTCACGATGCACCGCGGCAACAAGGCAACACAAAGAGATGGCGGATCGAACACAGTTTGGGGTCTTCCTCCCAAACGCCACCAATACATCAAGGTGGAGGGGCAATGGTGAGGGCACACGATTTCAAACGTGGGCCGATCTGCCAGCTGCAGTGGGGGCTGTCTACATCCAATAAGTTTTTTTAAGTTCAAGGCGTGGTAGCTGATTCGAAGACCTCCATGAAGCGACATCGATATTTTTAGCACCGTCTTGAGTAGTAAACTCAATTCTATTTTGGATGTAGTAGATCTTTAGTACATAGATCTTCATGTACTAAAGTCACGCAGAGCCTTTAGGCTGTGTGTATTACCACAGAGGCCGGAATGTTAATTCCTTCATCTAAAAAGAAAAGTCCTTGACTCAGATGGCGATCGAGCTGAGCTGTTATTGCCGCTACTCACTAACTCATCACACACAGTCCTCTGCTTGATGCAACCACGGATATAACGGGACAGAGTACAGACAGACCACGAGCAACACATCTGTCAATTTCAGAAAATCCTGTAGTTGGACATGTTGCTGAACACATACCAGTTGCAAACTGTGTCCCAAGTTTGTACACAATTATTTGGTTCTGCAAGTAATTGCTATGACTGAAATGCAGAAATCGCATTAGGAATCAAGGATGGCTCTGTAAATGCATAGTTCTTGGGGTAGGAGGTGGGTCAACGTGATAAAATGATACAATTCGCTGTCTAGGAAGTTGTTCGTTTGTACATCGGGCCCATCAAGAGCGTCTAATTCATCGCTTTTGGTGCCATACAACGCTGAAAAGAGCTGCACGAATCAGTTTGGTAATGCAGGTTGAAAAGAGCTGAATCATGCCGGGGGCAGCATCGCGAGGTCAGCATGTTTAGAGCATTAATATCGGAAAGAGCTCAACGGTTCTGTAAATTGTTGGTTAGTTCGGATTACTCTTGACATTCAACTCGAAATAACAGCAAGTTTTATGTTTCTGGAATTCCCAGGAAAACTGCGTGTCATTACATTAGAAGAAGAATAAAAAGAGGGAAGGAGTAGTAAGAGCATGCTTAGAGCATTCTCTAGCCTGATTACTGAATGGACCTCATGCCAGATTCAGTTGAGGACCCTCGTAAATTGTGGTTGATTGCGCTGGCCACTCTGCACCAGTACTCCGATGCATAATTGTGCTCCTTTTAATTTATAAGCACATCCTACCCAACCAAAGTTGTTGCAGTTCTTCTGTGTGCAGCAGGCACACTTCGCAAAAAAAAAAAAAAAGTCCAATGCATAATAAATCTTCACATGAACAGGAATAATATGTACTGTCATTGGTTTAATCTTGTGAGTCATTTACAGCGTGTTTGGTTTCAGTACAAATTAAGTCATCTTTACCAGATGATTCCTGTGCCAGTACAAATTAATGCAATCGATTGACCGACTGCTTCCTTAAAAACCATTGGATAACTGCGTCCATGGTCCGTTGGAGCAAGCAGGTTCCCTAATCCAAATAACTTATAGTCTGTGTCCGATCCCAGCAAGATTGAATACATGCCAGTTGTGCCGATTCTGGATGTGACCGATTCGTGAACCAAACAAGCTAGTACAACATTTACAAATGAGCAAGTTGCACTACACCGCAACACCAGAATTGCCATCGACCAATGTGACCCTGAAAGTAGCTACCGGGGCATGCAGCGTCAGACTTCTGCAAACACTGTAGGTCCTGACGCTAAAACTTCTACAGACACTGGAATTCACGAAATTATTGTTTCAGTCGTAGTGCTGAATTGTCTTATAGTTATGTCACCTACCCTTAATTGCAATGATCATGACTCAACCATCACTATGTTATTTAGATTAAGATTTACTAGTTTATTCAAGGCAAAAAAAAGAAATGGCACTATCAAAGAAAGGGAGTTGCTTAGTCGTCCGTGCTTGACAAATTTTTTTGTAGTTCACTTATATGGGACAAATGTTTTCTTTACTTTTAAATTTTGCATGATATCTAGGAAAAATCTTTCACCAAACAAGCTATATGTAACTTTAGTGACATTTAAATTTGTGTGAACCTGACAAAAGGCCGATTTCAATCTACATATAACAATGATCAACCATGACATATATTTATTAACAGATGTTTCTAGAGTAAATCATCGTTCCAACATTCTTTAAAAGGTAAAAATTGGTTCCTATTTTTTATTAAGTGTATCGTACTTTATATATTGCTTATTTTCCTCTCTATATATAGTACTGCCTACCTTATACATACCATCAAAGAGACAGAGAGAAAGAGAAAGAGGGAAAGGGGGGGAGTGAGAGAGGGCCGTAAACTATTATCAGGTAGGATATTGATATTTATTGATCTAAAAGGGGAACTGCTTGCGCCCATGCAAAACCTGGGACAACCATACCTTGGGAATGAGTGGCATGTAGGAATACACATTAGCGTTATTGCCCGAGTTGCTGTGTACAAAGAGTAATCTTATATTGCATTTGGTTTGGAGATGGACTAGGATGAATGTGTTCCCACATGAGCTACCTTGAAGCACGATCAACTGGGCTGTGCGCTTCCTATACTCGATCAAGATGCAGGCGGACCTCTTGGGAGGATGATTAGTTGAGGACATGGTCATGGCCGAAGCATCAACGATCGACGTTGTGCTGCAAACTGTGGCTTGGCACAATGAGAATGCATTGTTACTATCACGTTTTTGGGATATGAGTGGATAAAAACTTCCCCAAACACAAAAGTATGGTCCTGTATAGGACACTCAGAAGTTTACAATTTCAAATGGGTCAACAGCACAACATAAAGATTGTAGGCTTAATTTTCAGGCAACACAATACTTTCACATTAATTTTTGAGAAACTCTACAAAAATCACTAGAAATGAATCCAAAATAGAACCCAGTAGTCTTACAAATTAGATCTGGTGAACACTGGCATGAATTTAATAGAGTTGGTGACCCTGGCTACGACCTGAGCTATTATTAACTCACTCACGCTCCAGACAGTCCTCACTACCAGATTCGAAGCCTTTCCCCCAAGCAGGGCCGTAGCGGTAAAATAAGGGGCCCTGTTCAACACTTTAAAATAGGCCCTACTTGCCTAGAAAAAAAATAGAACAATAATAACATGTACATAGTATTGCAATAAACCAAGAAATGTTCATATTCAATCCTTGGTTGCCTCTACTCTTCAGTTATGTGCGGATGGAGTTCAATCACACGACATCAGCACTGGCCCAACTCTAGGATAGTGAGACTGGCCAATACATAACAGATGGATTTTGCAACGCCACTACAAAGAGAAGCAAGTCTACAAATACTCCTAGAGTTGACAGTGTTTGATGGGGTATAAATTTTTAAGGCCCCTACGAATGGGAGGCCCTGTACGATCGCACGTCTTGCACGTACATGGGGCGCGACCTTGCCCCACGGGAAAGCCTTTCCCGTGAGTAACTCACAGCATGGCGGACTCGTGAAAGAACGCACCGGGAAAGGGCATTTCCCGCGAGCCAGACAGCGGGCTCACGGCTTAATTAGCTGTATGTATGTATGAAAATAGGGCTCGCTGCTGCAGAGTACAGACAAGCAATAAATGAAACAATACATCAGAAAATTTCAGAAAACCCTATTGAATACATACAAGTTGCAAACTGTATGTATGTAACCCATGTCTCTATATTGTATAGTGCCAGTTAATTAGGCACTGCAATACAGACTGTTGCTGTGTACTACGTTCTAGTTATGTTCTTGATTGGGTCAGTGATGAATTACTCATCACGGTGCACACAGTTCTTGTTCCTTGGAGCTCCATCTCCATCAGTGTCATACAAAACTGGAAAGAACTGCACGATTCAAATCAGGTTCATGGAATCGCTATGTGTCGCCTCCAAATGACAAACATGTTCTGAGAGCATTCGGCATCCCAAATATTGGAGTCAGTTGAGGATGCTCGTAAATTGAGCTTCATTGAGGTTCGACGTGAAGAGGAATAGTATACATTTTCATTGGTGTGTCCTTAACAGTCCATTGTTTGATGGTATTACATTTATCAACAAAGGATAAAGTGCACTTAATTGATATGCTTCTTTCTTAGTCACTAATACTTCAAGAAATTTTTGGTTAGGCCGTAGTAACGAGTTGTCGTATGTCAGGCCCCCTTAATTGCATGGTCATATAAATCATCCAATAGTACTTTGTTTATGAAAATTAATATTTTCTTATTTTTTTGAATGCTGAAAGACTTGGACGCACCAAATTGTTGGTTCTTCATGTGTGTCACATAATAAGTGTTGGACACCTGACCACCTTGCACACTGGGGGTTGCACCTCTCGGATTGTTTTCTTCATAGTGTATTCTGATGTTCAAAATTTTGGGAATTTTGTCTGTTTGTCAGGGTTGAGCACGCTCTTGACTTTGACTGTCAGGAAATAAAAAAAAAATACATTGTGGCCTTATAGAATTTGCTGAGGCAGAAGAGTTGCGTGGTGTGGATCATTGGTCTACATTCGCTGGTCGAACCCTATTTACATGTTTACAAACTGAGTTTCCAGAGTCTTTGGCTTATAAGAAGGTCATTTGTACCTATCGTCGGAAAAAGAAAGCTGGCGTGTGCGCTGAGATCTGAGTTAAATAATTTCACAAAATTTTAGTATAAACCTTCCGAAAGGAAAATTTTAAAAGTTCCAAATATAACAATGAACTATCATGATCTATATTTAATATTTGCTGTTTCTAGAGTAAAACTATTTCCCTTTTCTACAAAAAGAGTAGCACTATTTCGATGACCAAATATAACATCATCGTTCCTCCATTCTTTGAAAAGGGAAAAACAAAGTTCCTACTTTTCATTAAGTGCAATGTACTTGATATATGTAGCTTATTTTCTTCTGTATGTACACAACTGAGTACCTTCATATATTTTGGCAGGATAGAGGGCCAAAAACTAAAGTCACTGAAAAGAAAAAAAAATGCCTGCTCCTAAGCTAAACATGGGAGAACTTTACTTTGGGAATGAGTGGCATGTAGGAAAACCCATTAGCCTCATTGATCCAGATGCTATGTCTACCAAGAAACCATATGTTATTTTTGGTTTGAGGGTGGAGTGGGGTGATATGTTTTCAGACAAACATATCATTACCCATTACTGCTGCGGATCCAGTTACTCCACTATTCCACACCGTTGTATGGTGGTGCTCCGACGACTGCTTTCTTCTCTAGTCATGGTGGCGGCTCCGGCTCATTTTTCATTTTTCACGTTCTTTTGTGGACTGTCTACTGCAGTTGTGGACCAGCCCAGGTCAACACAACATACTAGACCACAGCATGCATCGCCAGCCCATGTTACATAGTCTATTATGTAGCAGACTTATCACTAGGAGTTTTTAGGTTGCTACGTTCAGTTGGGCACAAAGAGTCTCTTTTGTTTGATGTAATATACATGCCATACAACTGAAATTTGCTTTAGATTTTACATCTATAAGTGAACAAGTTTTTACCACAGCCCATGTTACATAGTCTTAATTGTATCGATACCTCTATTGTGGCTAAACAATGGAAAAGTAGTAGATGTGGATAACATGCATTAGTAGATTGGATAACATGCATTGACATATGAGATAACTTTAGGTAAGTAATTATGTTCTCTGCAATAAATAAATAAATATATTAAAAAGCGGATGTTTGAGCGTACTTTTACTTGTTTTTTTAAAAATGATGTACTTGTGTAACTCTGGTGCATAAATGACTTGAATTTTATATGTAGGCACTCCCCTATATATACGACTGTAGGATACACTGCACGCACCACCATTCATATAAGTGTCATGAGGCCGCAGATGAGGGATGCTTAGTTTTGGTCTCCGTCTCGCTGCTGCTACAGGCATTGTTGTTCATTTGTTGATGACCAAGGAGTAGGACTGGGTGGTACCATGAAAAATTCACTCACAGCCACATTGAGATTACGGAGTCTAATACTTCATTGGAGATCTTAGAGGATGACGTCTCGTCCCCCGCATATAAATGTCTGGTACTCTTGAATTGCCAGGCTCTAGCTTCTAGCACTTCACTGCATCAGCCTATGGGATATCGTTGGCTATTATGTTGCCACTTGTTGCCAGTCCTTCAGTTTCTGGTAGCAGTGTCAAGAGGTGAGTGTACTGCATGACTGGAGGTGGACGCGACGGGCGCACAGCGATTACACTGTCCCAGGTGACAGCGATCTGGCGGAAAGCACAAACCAACAGCAAGAACTCTGGCCGCGAGTTGCAGACATAGAGAAGATCAGCATCATCAGGCAGTAGCTGATCTTGTCTTAGCAGCTACCTCCTCCTTTCCAAAGAGAATGCAACTATGGGTTGTGTTTGCCACGTAATTAATGTCATTAAAATTTACGGTTTTAAATTATTTGTTATTGAAACAAAATAAATAATTAGTATAATGATATTTATTTGGTTAAACTTAATCGACTAAAACATGACAATGTGCTAGAATTGCATTCTTCATGGGAGAGAGGGATTAAGTACTGTAACAAATGCCCAGCTTAGCGTGCATCATGACAATTAATCGATCATTAGTCATGTTTACATTACAAGTGGCCTCTGGCATTTTTTTATCAAATAAATCCATTTTTTATCATATTATTTACAGAAAGAATCCTCGTTTTGTGAATAATCCATCGAGATTCCAAAATGAAAAGGCATTCAGACAGCTCTAGAATGGGCTATGTCTGGAAATTTTAATTAGGCTGGGATTCAATTGTGTTCTGACCGGTCCATCGAATTCAAGTTTTGGTGATGAAATTTTTCACTCGGTTTTTATCAAATTTGACCACTAGGTAAGAAGAGAAACAAATTAATAGTGTCGTACTCATCTACTACTAAAATTTTTGCCCAGGTTTCATGCAAAATTAACAAAAGAATCTTAGGGAGTACTTCCTCGATCCTAGAAACAATGTAACTATCGCATCCTGAGGGGTGTTTCAGGCTCCTCGATGTCTCCTGCTTGGCGGACACAGCTGATGGCCTGCACGGGCTGAGTGAATAATTCCAATTGGTATTTGGTACGACAGCTCAACATAAAGATTGTAGTCTTAATATTCAGGCAACACAAGACCCACACGAATTTTTGAGAAACTATAGAAAAATCACACGAATTTTACATCTAGCTGGATTTTAGTAGAGCTGGTGACACTGGCTGCGTGGTGAGCTGTTATTGCCACCACTCACAAAGTACAGGCAGACCATAAAAAAAGAACACGTCAGAAAATTCAGAAAACCCTGTAGCACTGCTTGTAGTTGCTATGAAGGAAATTTGCAAACTGTGTCACAATTCCCAAATCTCTAAATTGTGCAGTGGCTCTGCATGTAATTGCTGTAAGAAGGGCACTGCAATTTTCTTGTATTTTCATTTTTTTTCTGTATGTATTGTTGCTGAACTTTTGGGTTGCCGCTGCCTGGGCCCACCACCTACACCAATGCTGTTGCGTGGCCACAACATCAAGGTGCCAGCCACCGTGAGATGGCCACATCATTTGCTGGCTCTGATTGATGCGTTTTGGACGGTTGGTGTGCAACAAACAATAGATTAGGACCCAGAATGGAGGTTCTTTTTTTTTGATCTTGATGGGAGGTTGTTTAGTTCGATGACCACGAAGAGAAAAACCCTAATAATTTAAGCACATTTTACTCATATTTTTATTTCAAGGATTCAAAAGAAGGGGCCTTTTGATTTCCGAAAAAACGACGAGGTGGCCTTTTTTCAGGTTCAAAATACAAAACTCCACCTTGTTGCCACCATAAGGGGTACACGTACTTACAAAACTCGCTAACTCATGATTAATGCATCCACAGGTACATAGGGCAAACATCGAGGTAACTAATTAGGATCGTTTCCCAGCTAAAACCATATCCCAAATGAGCTCCATTGGAATCCTAAACACCTTCGGACTAACTTGGTCCTGGGCCAACCAAATTGCACTGGAGACGCCCGGCAAAAAATGTGCTGCGACGACATGTCCATAGCAGCGTTACTTACGGACTCACCCGTCTCCGCACTTAGGTTTGTCCTAGGATTCGTCATTCATCTTATCAGCTACTGCATTCACCGAGCTACAAGAAGGCGCGAAGCAAACTCTTTGCAGCACCAAGCCACCCTAGCAGCAAAAGCATACCTGCAGCTCTATTCATCTTCCATCTGCTGCTTGCACGAACGGTTGAAGTGGCAGCACCCGCAATGGCGAACCACCGTGCCGATGCCCTCCTCCTGATCGTGACCGTCCTCATGGTGGTCGCCCTCTCCGCGCCGAAGCGCAGACCGTAATCATTCTTCCGCCGGTAGCCCTTGCCGGTGCCAACAACGACGCCGTGGACTAGGTATGCAGCTACAAACTCAGACCTGGCCGCCGCCTAAGCAATCATCTGGCAAGAAATGCATGTCTGCGAACCTGTGCATCATATATTTTCTGACACTATGATGAGCGTGCGTGACGTACTGAATCAATGAAATATCACGTGTTTGGCAGATGCTGCTGTGGCGGCGGCGGTGGCCGATCCGGAGTGTGACACCTGTGAGGAGCAAAATACGCCCGCCGCCACCACCACCACCACCGCAACGCCTGTGAGGAGCCGGGCGAGAAGGAGCTGAAGTGCAACAAGGCGCACGCGGTGCAGGATGGCGAGACGCGGACTCAATGGTGCAGTGCGCGGGGCTGGGCCAGACGACTTCCAACGCTTCAACCCCAACATCTGCTCGCGATAAGCTCTTCGCCGGCCAGTGGGTCTGCCTTGATGCAACATGTGATGCTTGAGTGCCCGCGTGCCCGTGCCTGGCAATAATTTGCGCTGACCCCGTCCCTCGCGATGAGTCGCGCTATATATGGATTTGAATAAGGAGCCGGGTCCTATATCTATTGTCACTGAATAATAAAAGGCAACATTTCTAGTGCTTTTATTTGTCTTGCCCATTCTAAAGTTGCATAATCATCCTTGCATAACCTTTGCCTAATTGGGCCTTCATCCGCGCCCTCATGGGAATGCCAAACCAAGGAAAGTTGGTGGGTCTTGTCACACTACGCTATAAAGACAAGTGGGTGCAGTCGGCTCAGTGTACGGGTTTCACGAACCATTGCCTGGTTGAGCGCCCGACCAGGACGCGAAACAAGGCCCAAATTAGCCATCGCCCAATGGACTAACTTGGTAGGAGATTAACCTAACAAGCTGTCGGCCCATTTGAGGCCCAGTTTCTTGGATGGATACAGAAGTCACTGAACTCTTCGAGAAAAACTTTTATATTGGTCATTTCATCATTTAACAAAGTGTCAGTAAACATTGTTCACAAATTGACCTATCTCTCATCTAGTTTCATCGACTTCGTTTTCGATTTAGGACTTTGTGACCTAGATCAGATAGATGCAGGGTCTAGATGGTATAATATTCTTATTTCAAGGACCCAGACGAGGGGGCCATTTTGTTTCTTAAAAAAAACTGAGGTGTTTTTTACATTCAGAATACAAACTCCATCTTCTTCCCACCAGAACGGGTAGCACTTACTGACAAACCTCGCTAACTCATATTAATGCATCCAAAGGTACATAGGAATCCTAAACAACCCCTCCAGACTCACTTGGTCGCGGGCCTACCAAACTGCACTGGAGACGCCGGCTAAAAAATGCGCTGCGACGATATGTCCATAGAAGCAAACTGCACTGGATTCGTCAGACATTTAATCAGCTACCGCATTTGCCGAGCTACAAGAAGGCGCTAAGCAAACTCTTTGGGGGCACCAAGCCATCCATGATGCAAAAGCATAGCTCGAGCTCAATTCATCTTCCATCTATTTGCATCGTCGGTTGAAGCGGCATCACCCGCAATGGGCAACCGCCACGCCAATTGCCGCTGCCGCTGCTCCTCCACGGTAACGTGCATGGAGTCCGTCCTAGCAAGCATAAAAATGAAACTAGGTTATGCATTCAGGCAAGCAAACAAACAAATGTTTGCGGAAATTCAACTAAGCAGTTTTTAACTTGTTGTGAGTTTTTCGAAAAAATATTTTTAGTGAATTTTATAATGATGCAAAAACACATGCATTACAAACTCCATCTCCTACACGACCACCTGGAATGCATTGACCTGACTATGGCGTAAGGCTGCCGAGCTCGAGGTCGAGGCCATCGACATCAAAGATGCCGCTGCCAAGGCCTTCTCCTTGGGCTCTATGGATGCATGTGTATATGTCGCGGCTTCCATACGTGGCCTGTTTTGTCTCGTTTGTGGCACAGATCAGATAGATGGAGGATCTAGATAATGATATTTCTATTTCAAGGACCCAGACATCAGCTTTTGCAATAAATAAATAAATAAATAAATAAATAAACGAGGTGGCCTTTTTTCACGATCAAAATACAAAACTCCATCTTGTTCCCACCAGAACGGGTAACATGTAATGACAAACCTCGCGACCTCATCAGCTACGTACCACACAGGTACATAGAGCAAATACCAAGGTAAAGAATTAAGATCGTTGCTGAGGCAAATACCATATCCCAAATGACCTCCGTTGCTCCCAGACGAACCAAACTGCACTGGAGCCGCCAGCAAAAAAAATATGTTTCGATGACATGTCCATAGCAGCGTCACCGATGCACCCGTCTCCGGACTTGTAGCTTCTTCCATCGATTCGTCACACATCTTATCAGCTACCGCACTGACCGAGCTACAAGAAGGAGCCAAGCAAACTCTTTTCAGCACCAAGGCATCTCCGAGCAGCAAAAGCACGCGCAATGGCGAATCACCGTGCTTCTGCCCTCTGTCTGACTGCCTCCCTCTTCACGGTGGTCGCCCTCTACAGCGCCGACGTGAGGCCCACCGTGCTTCCTGAAAAGATGTCAGCGGCCATCCCCGATGCCAACGAAGCTCACGGACTAGGTATGAACCTACTAACTCAGTTCCGTCCCTGGTCTAAGCAATCATATGGCATGAAATGCATGTCTGTGCACCTGTGTATCGTTGTCTGACCCTATGATGAGCGTGCGTGGTGAATGAATGAAATGTTAGAGGTTTGGCGCAGATACTGCTGCTGCGGTGGTGGCCAATCCAGACTGTGACGATGAGGGCAAGCCCCGGCATCACAAGGTTATTTTTCTTCAACACATAAACAGCTACAGTCCAAGATCTATCCCTTTTGGGCAGCCCAGCATTCACGTTAACAAAGTCTGGAATTTTGGCATTGTCATTCAGATAGACTTTGCAGATAATTCTAGCCAAGGAACTGGACTCATGCACGTGCACTGAAGTACCGAAGCCAGACACAACAGTTGCAAGGTTTCTCATGCTACGTAAATCTTCATTAAAACCTATCAGCATGACCCAGGCCTCGGTATCCAAATCAAAAGATCTAGCATTATCTGCTTCATCATGCGTGGTAAAATACAGATGGTAGTCCTCTCCAAACTGGAAAACAGATCCAAGAAAACACTCTCTTTCCAAAGCACTAGGAAACCTAACATAAGCATCACCAAGAGCAGAGTGGTAGATACCGAGCACATGGACCTGATGAACATCAAGAAGCTAGGATCGTAGAGCCACCGCCATTGGTTCGAAGTCTTACTTGGCCACTGGGCGATCAGATCCTAACGATCGCTAGATCTTCATTGTGGAGAGTTTAGCACCCAGCCACAAACACCTCCTACCCGAGCGGCAGACGAGGTGCATGGTCCTCCAGAGTGAATCCCTTGGGCAGATGGCCGACGGTGTTAATGGCGAAGTTGGCCAATGGAGACGCCGAGGAGGGTTTTTCTGAGGAGGGTTTTTCAGAATTTGTTACTATAGCTTGGTTAGGGTTCGGCGGAAAGGAAAAGTATTGAATATTTTTCTGTTTAGCATTTATGGAAGTAGCCTCGTGACTCTTTGATTTTCCAAAGCCAAAACAGAAACTTGCCGATAAATCCGCCCTCTCTTCGGGCCTTTCCAAAGCAATGGGCCTCCGAATGTCCATAGTTGAAACAGAATGAGTATCCTGTGCTATGGGTGCAGGCTTTCCTCTCGTATCCATGGGCCAACCAATTGCCACAAACTTTGGGTGTTGGCTCAGAACCCGAAGAATGACTGGGCTTTGGTCCGTTGGGGGATTTGAATTCAAATTTGGGATTGAGTTGACCCTAGTCAAAACCTTCAAGAACGCGCTTCAAGACGCTGGATCGAGAAGAAACGTTTGGATCTAGAGGCGGATGCTAGAGAGCGATCCTGAAAAACCAAACTTGCCTTGGAGTCTTTTTTGAGGTATAATAATCGGTTTCGTGAAAAGATCATAATAATTTTTTCGGATAATGCAGCCTAGTAAAAACTGATCTTCTCGGTTTACCGGACTTAACCACATCGGCAAAAGATTTTTATTGGAAGAATTAGGATTGGTTTTCTCATAGCGAGAACCAATCGTGGTCCAAGAATCAGCTTCAAGTTTGGACCAAACATCAAATTTTCTTTGCCAGCTGGGGCCTCCATTTCCCCAAAGAGAGAAAAAAGACCGAGAAAACTTTGCAGCAATAATTTCTGACTTTATAAATCAAAATTCCAACTTGTTTGCAAGAGACTGAAAACTTGAACATCCACTCCGATAGATGGCAAACTTGAAAGTCAAAAGCAATGCCACCAAGGCATGATTGGAGAATAAGAAATACAGATTTATCATTTAGGCGAAGTGTCAATCTCCCAAAACTTGCAACCAGGAAGAAGGCTTTGGAAGATGAACCTTCTTTGTGATAGATCGGTTGATTGAGGCTCTGGGTCACCACCTTCTGAACTCCAATCAAACTTCGAAGCAAAGATCCGAGAGCCCCGCCATTGAAGAGGGGAGCGAGATCAAGCGGAGGCCTCATCGGGCGGCAATGGGGGTGGTGGCATAGGGTGGTGGTGGGGGGGGGGATGGGGGAGCGAGAGAGGAGAGCCATATAGATTGTTACTATTGTGGCCTGAAGGAATCGATACTCTAGTGTCGTGAGAACTGCCCCTGGTTAGGTGCATCATGACAATTAATTATGAGCCATATTTGCATTAGAAATTACCTCTAGCATTTTTTGCAAATAAAACATTTTTTATCGTATTATCTCTACAATAATGTCCTAGTTCTTGCTTATTTTTAGATCAAGGCTCACCAACCAACGGATCTCGTAACTGAGGGTTGGGATCGAAAGTGTGCAAACATCTTACGCACTCATCTCCCCGCTAGCGACATGACTCACCCTCACGCTGTCCACCTGATTCCTAAACTTACCGATAGAAAGAAATAAAATAGAATAATATGATTTCCGTATTTCCTATTCACGTGCAGTTATGAATTCTTCCTGTTCAGGATCGCTGCTTTGACTAAACCCATTCATGATCACGGTGACGACGTTTTTAAGTCTCGCTGACGGGCGTGTGCGGTGCTGCAGTAACCGCGTCCGGGCGTCACACCCGCTTCGCGACGAGATCGGAGATGAGCGAGGTAACCGTAACCGCCGGCCATGTCCCTCGGGTGTTGGCGCGAGATTGGAGATGATCTCGAGACGAACGCAGCCGTGTCAGCGTGAGGATTTCTTCAGCGATGAGATCGGAGATGAGCTCCGTGGTCAGCGTGAGGATTTCTTCAAATTTTCTGAATTTTGTTTGCGACATTGAATTTGTTTATGCATCTCTCGGTGTTGCTACTTTGATCCAATATCTCTACTATAAGTTCGAGATTATGCTTCCTGGAAATCCGTGATACTCGACAACCTAATAAACCTTAGGGATGTCTACACCAAGAGATACAAGCACACTATGCGATATCACCAACATCACAGGTATGTTTTCAGGGTATACATATAATAACACCTGTAATGTTTCTTATTTATTCATGATGATACATATGGAAATTCAATGTAAATAGATGGCGCCGAAACAATAATCGTCGGGCTGAGATGTCCGACGAACATTGGGAAGCGATTAGAAAGAGAAACTATGAGTACCAACGCCAGTACCGAGAAAGGAAGAAGGATGAGATGCAAGTTAAGTTTTTTTCATGATAATTAAAAGTATTATTTTAAGTTAATTTAAACTCACGGTCTATGTTTTGCTTATTGATTCTACTATACCATACTACCGAGACGGCCTATACACTCTAATTATATTGTACTTGCAAACCCAAACCCTGCATTTTTTAGATCCACTTCAAGATCTTTCATCATGCTACAAGAGTTTTGCTCAAAGAGATTTACATAAAGCTATATTCCACAATATTGATAGAAAGTTTGTTCTCGCCATGTCTTTGACAAAAATCCTCACTTGAAGAACAATATTTGGGAATGGGAGGAAAATTACCCAACATGGGTAACAAAGGCCGAAGATAATAAAGACCGGTAATCACTTGTAATAAGTTATATGATAAGTTTGATGTCAAAAAAAGTAGTTATTTGAACTATGTACATAAAATGAATAACTAATCTTCTCTAGGAAATTGGGAGGCTTTCTTCTCTAAAATATCATAATGTCATGGGATGGAGAAAAACTTGCCACCGATCAATAATGTAAGTTTGTATAGTATAACTATGTTTGAATAAAATTGGGTCAAACTAATTAGTTATTTCTTATTGCTATCTGCCATGCACAGGAACCAACTTCACTAAGGAGGGAATTCGTGGGTGACATCTTGACAAAATTTAGAAAAGAATGTTGCGACAATCCCTGAAGATATCCAATTCTTGATTAAGAAGTTAGCTACAATCTAACTTAAATATTTATGTTTTACCGAAATATATAAGGAAGTACCAATGTTGTAACTTAGATGGTTCATCTGACAAAAGGGTACAATACCTTCTTATATCTGGTTTAAACTAAATGTTTTCAAAAGCAAAATCATAAGCGTTTGCACGTGCATTATACTATTTACAGAAAAAATCATCGTTTTGCAAAAAGGCATCGGAAATGAAAAGGCATTCAGATAACTCTAGAATGAGCTACGTTTGGAAATTTTAATTAGGCTGGGTTTCAATTGTGTTCCGACCGGTCAGTCAAATTCAAGCTTTGATGATGAAATTTTTAGCTCGGTTTCTATCAACAATTTCACCACAAGGTAAGAAGAGAAACAAATGTATAGTGTCGACTCATCTACTACTAAAATATTTGCTCGGGTTTGATGCAAAGTTGACAAAAGAATCCTAGGGACTGTACTTCCTCAATCCTAAACGAATGTAAATATCCCATTCTGAGTTGGGGTGTTTCAGGCTCCTCGACGCCTCATGCCTGGCGGTCAGACGACGGCGTGACTCCGGTTGAGTGAATAATTTGTTGCTGAATTTTTGGGTTACCTCGGCCTGGGCACCAGACGGACACAACATGCTGCAGGCCCACCACCTACCAATGCTGCGCGGCCATAACATCCAGGTTCCAGCCACTGTGACATGGCCACGTCATTTGCTTGTGCTGACGTAGTGGGTTTTGAACAGTTTGGTGAGCAACAACAGTAGATTAGAACAAGATTAATGGTTTCGCCGGCGGCAGGCTGTTTCCTCGTGACAGGTCACTTGTAGTCTAAATTAGCAAACACCAGTATAATAGAGTAGCTAACTGCATCGGCTGTAGGGAATATTTAAATATTTGTTGTTTGCATGGCCTGCGTATGAGATTAGGAGAGAGATGAAGAAAAGGTAGCTGTGGACTTCTTTTGTCTCGATCGGTTCTTGTGTTTTTCCGGCGACTTACGAAGTGCCCGCTGAACTCTCTTTCTTCTTTTATCTCTGTGCCAGCTAATACTTTTTGTGACGTGGCCATTGATTTAGCCGGCTAAGAAGCATTACTATACTTGCTCTTAGGGACACACAAGGGAGGCTTTTTTAGTTCGAGGACTTAACGGAACACCCTCTACTAGTCTAAGGACATTTTACTCATATTTTTATTTCAACGACCAAACGGAAGGGTCTTTTTGTTTCAAAAACAGAAAAACATAAACTGACGAGGTGGCCATTTTTTCAGGTTCCAAATACAAAACTCCACCTTGTTGCCACCACAACGGGTACACATACTCACAAAACTCGCTAACTCTTAATTAATGCATCCACGGATACATAGGGCAAACATCGAGGTAACTAATTAAGATCGTTGCTCAGCCAAAACCATATCCCAAATGAGCTCCATTGGAATCCTAAACACCTTTGGACTAACTTTGTCCTGGGCCAACCAAATTGCACTGGAGACGCCGGCTAAAAATGTGCAGCAACGACATGTCCATTGCAGCGTTACAGATTCACCCGTCTCCAAACTTTTGTAGGTTTGTCCCTGGATTCGTCATTCATCTTATCAGCTACTGCATTCACCGAGCTACAAGAAGGCGCGAAGCTAAATCTCTGCTGCACCATGTCATCCTAGCAGCAAAAGCATACCTGTTGCTCAGTTCATCTTCCATCTGCCAGCTGCTTGCACGTACGGTTGAAGTGGCAGCACCCGCAATGGCGAACCACGGTGCCGCTGCCATCCTCCTGATCGTGACCCTTCTCATGGTGGTCGCCCTCTCCGCGCCAAACTGCAGACTGTAATCGCGTTTCCGCCGGATACCCTCCCCGATGCCAACAACAACGCTCGTGGACTAGGTATGCAGCTAGAAAAACTCTGACCTGGCCGTCGTCTAAGCAATCATCTAGCAAGAAATGCATGTCTGCGGGCCTGTGCATCATATATTTTCTGACACTATGATGAGCGTGCGTGACGAGTGAATGAAATATCACATGTTTGGCAGATCCTGCTGTGGCGCAGTGGCCGATCCGGAGTGTGACACCTGTGAGGAGCCAAAGACGCCGCCGCCACCGCCGCCCTGCAACGCCTGTGAGGAGCCAAAGGAGAAGAAGCTGACATGCAACAAGGGCGCACGCGGTGCTGGATGGCGAGACATGCGACTCCGTGGTGCAGTGCGCAGGGCTGGGCCAGGACGACTTCCAATGCTTCAACCCCAACATATGCTGCGATAAGCTTTTTCGTCGGCCAGTGGGTCTGCCTTGATGCCACATGCGCTGCTTGAGTGCCTTCAATCCGTACCTGGATTTGCGTTGCCCCTCCTGCTCCATGCGATGATTCCCCGTTATATGGATTCGAATAAGGAGCCATGTCTTATGTGTATCGTCCCTTGATAATGAAAAAGGCAAATTTTCAAGTGTTTTTTGGGGGTATAGCCCATTCTAAAGTTGCAGTGCCCCTGTCGCAGTTTGCTATATATAAACACAGATGGGGGCCGGCGGCTCAGTGTACCAGGTTCACCATCCATAGCTTGGTTAGGCACCCCTGATCAGGACGCGGATCAATGTCCAATGT
The DNA here is from genome assembly GCA_015847255.1 of Hyparrhenia diplandra. Taxonomy (NCBI): domain Eukaryota; kingdom Viridiplantae; phylum Streptophyta; class Magnoliopsida; order Poales; family Poaceae; genus Hyparrhenia; species Hyparrhenia diplandra. Next base: position 1,293,821 of record JADLZK010005668.1, on the reverse strand, counting down.
AGCCATTGGGCGAACTACATAGGAGATCAACCGAACAAGCTTTTGACCCAATTGGGGGTCAGTTCTCGGATGGATGTTTCATGAATCTCCGCTCCTCATCACTATGTCCTGTCATTTCTGTTCCTCATCTTCTTTGAGATACACAACTTTTTATTTTGGTCATTTTATCATTTGACAAAGATTGGTGGACATTGTTCACAAATTGACATATCTCATCTTGGTTCATCAACTACGCCTGAGATTTATGACTTTGTGGCCAATGTTTGCTAAAACTTTGTCTAATGAAGATTTGGAAAAAAATAAAACTTTGTGTATACTGATGAGTTCTAAAACATTTATATTGATGACATTTTGATCTTAGACCATTTATTGTTTCAAAATCTAGTTTGAAGTTGTAATTTTTTGAAATAAATAATCTGAATTGTTCAAACAAAGCCATATGAAAGGATTGCACAAACTAAAAGCATAAACAACACAACAAACAGATAGATCATGATTTTGAAATTTGTGGAACAAACCATCCTTTAACTAAAACTTTTAACAAGTATTTTAAGACTCATAATAACTTCAAAATTATTTTTTCAAAATCACGATATCAAACCTTAGAAAATGCAAAACTAGCAAAACATTTTTTAAAACCCGGGAGGCCCCACTGTTCAGCCAAAAAAAAACCAAGTCATGACAGTTTGTTGTGAACAAATCGCGCACTTCATAGCGGACGGGATTCAAACCCGCGAGATCCCCTCACGCGCATACACTCCTCTACCACTACACTCCTTTATCCCTTGAGCACTCCTCTACCACTACACTCATTTATCCCTTGAGTCTGTAATCTACTTTTCTTAACCACATATTATCTTAAACTGAGAGCAAATTGATTGTTTGAGGCCTTAAAAGAAATTCAAATGAAAAACATATCAACTTCAAAATTTCATAAGTTTTTAAGATGCACAACTTTCATTTAGGTAGTTTTTCTATCAGATGTTGTTTAGAATATTTGTATTTTCAAAATTGAGACATTTAAATGTGTTTTTGTTGACAGGATGCTCTCAAATCAAAAGGCTATCAACTTTAAAGTTTCAAAAGTTAAATTTCAATTTTGAGAAATTCAAAATTTATTTGCCATGATTAGATGATTTCTAAGTAAAAACTTATCAACTACAAAGTTCCATATCTTCTCAAGGTGGACAATTTTTATTTTGGTCATTTCTCCATGTGACAAAGGGCTAGTAAGATTGTTTACAAATCTAATATCTCTCTGCTAGTTTCAGTATACTATAAGAGAGATGTATAATTTTAGCGAACAGCGTTATTTTCACTTTGCCATATGAAACAATGACCAAACCAAGAATTGTACATTTTGATGACTTCTACCGCTTTTATGTTCTTTGACCGAGATCATTTGATGATTTCATATATTGTTTGAGGTTGTCACTTTTTAAAGTAAATTCTAAAATTTCCAACAAAAATATGACCAAAAGAATAGCAATAAGAACACAATAACTTGATAGACCAGTATTTTAGAAAATTTTAGGAAAAGAACTCATCACATATGGAGTTAGTATGAGGGAGAAAGACTAGTTACAAGTTTTAGCCACCGACCTCACGATAAATAATTGTTCTTCTACAACTTAAACAGTCAAACAGTATTTTGAAGAATCAATTGAATTCAAATAGAAATTTTGCTATCAACAAGGTTTTGTATCTTTTAAGAGAACTATATATATATCTCTTTTTATCTTTGACATTACCCTAGGTCGTTTAAATTTGTTTTGTTTTTTATTGCCTAATTTTCAATATTTGACGTCTCTTTGCAGGGGTACCCCTACAAATCCATTTGTAGGGTAAACTCTATATTAAGTCACCCCTACAAATAGACACCATTTAATTTGTAAGATCGGCTCACGTCAAAAAACCGTACCTACAAATCTATTTATAGGTGCAACTGGGTGCTGACATGCCTACTGTAGGGGCTGCTCGTGATGAAGCTGCCACTACAAATACAAGGGCACTCACAATGTAGACCGTATGTGTCACATATCAGGATTTGGGCCTTGGGGTCCAGCCCAAGAGCGCCATGCGTGGGCACCAAGGGAGGTAGGCCGCCACGCGTGTGCCCTGGCCGTTGCCGCCACCGTCCGTCGTCACCCAAATCTCGTCAAATAAATAGTAGGGAGTAAATATTTTGGAAATAAATAGATTACTTTGTCAAGAAGTATTCCAATCTATAAGGAAACCTCCTAGATATTTCTTAGCGTGCAAGTCTCCCTATAAATACAAGGGGTTGTAATCAATTGAATCTTAATCAAAAAAATAAAGGGGTAACTCACAACAGCTTCAACTCTCCAACCCTAGCTCTCTATCTCTCTCTCTCTCTCTCCCCCTTGCGGAAGTGCGCCGCCATCCTTGCCGCCGCCGCTGCTGCCCCGACCCACGCTCCCCAACGCCACTGCGCCGCGCCCTCCTGCTACCGATCTACATCACCACCGCCTCAATCCCGGCCGCCGTTGCCCTCTACTGCCCGCCCGATCGTGTCACAGCCGCCGCAATCCTTCCGGTTTATGACAACGGGTATCGGGGAGACCGGTATGATCCACCCACGCTGCCACCGTCAAGATTCGATGGCGGCGCCACTGCTGCCCTACCGGAGATGATCATGGAGGCCATCTACGCGTTTGGATCCGAGAACATCGCCGACAAAGCTGCGATCTCCAACTATATCAAAGTTAAGTATGGCTCCATCATTCTGTCCGAGCACATTAATTGCCACCCTCTCCGGCCACCTCTCCCGCATGAAGGTCACCGGTGAGCTCGACGACCTCCAGGACGCCGCCCATACCATCGGCACCCTGATGACAACGGTGCTCCCATGGGCGCCACCGACGTCGTCCCCTCCACGATCACCAACATTGCAAGCAACAGACACGCCCACCCTTGGGGCACCCCCGCTGTTGTGGTCCAGATCAGATCAGATCAGGTGGCTACCACCGACGTCCACCAGCTGCTCGACAAAAAGCCTACCCAACTAGGCTAACGTCGCGAGACCCCAGCAATGGTCTTGATAAGTTCCTACAACACCAGCAATGTCATATTTGCCATCAGAAACATCAGGAACACCAAAGTCACTATGGGTGACACAATGACGTCAACCGACGTCGACATCGACGTAGCTGATCCTGACATCCTGGACAACACCGGCACCATGAACAACAACAACGACAACTCCTTCACTGACCAGGAAATCACACGCTCCAAAGTCACTAGGCTAGTCCATCCTAACCAATATGGAGCTTCTACCTCTACCACCTATGCTACAACGACGCCGCGCGACGTCGTCATCGCCAACCATGACGTCCTCGACACCGGCACCATCGATGACAACAACGCCACCCATACGGGCGCTGCCATATAGGAGGGAACAGAGACACCCTCATAGGCGCCAACGACGTCACCAACAACCATGGCATCGCCATCAACGTCGCTAAACACGACACCTTCAACATCAACGACATCTTGACAACGACACTGCCATGGGCGCCACCAATGGCAATGACGCCCTTAGGGACGCCAACGACGATGACGATCCCCGACGCCGACACACTCATCCACTTTCGCCCGACCATCGACGGCGATAGTAGCTCTCGCTACGCCCTCGGACATCCCTCGAACTTCCACCATGGCGAGAACGCCAACAAGCGAACTCGATCTCATCACGGCCGACAAAAGAAAAGCGCCCCATCGCCACCACGACAATGGAAAATTCGGCCCTAACAATGACATGAGGTATGCCGCTATCCACCGACAATGGCGGTCCTCGTATGGTTCATCTACGTGCCAAACCAGCGACACTAAAGGTGCAGGACTCCTCCACACGGTGTCTCCATTGCGGCTTCAAGATGCCCATCTATGGCGACCTCATCGGCAACCTCGGCGCCAACGCGGCGGGGCGAGGACTCGCATGCGACTACAGCGACACCTTCAAGTTCGCCAACGGCTCCGGGTTATGCAACAGGGATGCACTATGATTGCGGCGCCCGCACAATGGATGAAGCCATTCAACTCGCCCGGCTTCGTTGATCGCCCCTTCATCACGTTCGTGACATGGCTCGACAACGGTGACAAACACAACATCATGGATGACTTGGCTATGACAGCCGGCGCCCGCAGGGCCAAACCGGTAGGCTACCTCGACCCTCGACATCGACATCGATGCGACAACGCCCTCAACTTCACCAAGCGGCTTCGTGTTGGTATTTGATAAGCCTACAAAAATATTTATAATAATCCGCTAGCGGACCGGATCTTGGGCGAGCACTTCACCCGAGAGGGTTTAATATCGAATCCACAAAGGAAACGGGTGAGGAAGACTACGATCTAATCTTAACCCGTAGTAGCACAAGAGTTAAGAAGGTTGAGGGTATAGAGAGGATTACTAAGATATCTAGTTCTTGTCTTGGTAAGCTATGTTGATATTATCCTTATGGGGAAGCACCCAAGGGAAGTAAGGACGAAACTTACTCTCCCGGCACTCACACGCCCTACTAGTCCTATCAACGGAGGTGGACTACAAAGGACTCAACGGGACTGCCACTCCCGCGATCTACCACCGATCCGGAAGATAGGGTGTATCTAACGAGATACCCGAGTCAACACCACGCTTGCATCATGAATATTACTCTAATCTAGGCGCAAGATTAAAGTACTCAAAAGAGAGACTCGAGACCAATAAGAATAAATATAACAATATTACTTACTAAAAGAAGAAGTAGATTACCGTGAGTAACTTCCAAATGTAGATTAACTTCCACCGAGGTACAAGTATGGAGATAGCACCGACCGCCGCACTTCCTCCCGATTCCTTCCCTCTCTCTATCTCTCTTGTTCTAAAGATTAGAACTAATGAGTTCTAATCCTCTCTTGCATACTAACTCTTCTAGTTCTAGTTCTAGTCTAGACCTAGAGGGAGACTCGGGTCTCACCGTTGATAATGAATGATAATGAGTTAGGGTTTCACCCCGGGGTCAAGGGGTCTTCTTATATAGGCCTCGGCGATGAACAATGACCATTGGATCAGATCGACCTCCAGCAACGGTGTAGATACAACCTCAAAGTCGGTTACAAACTAACATAAAAAGACGAAGCTGATTGGCCATAATTGCCTAGCGGCCGGCCTAAAATTGCCGGGCGGCGCCAAAGACATGGTCTCCTCTCGCCTCTCGTCTCTTCCGGTGTCTTCGGTATCTTCTAGAGTGTTTTAGTCCACATTTTGGGTTGAGTTACTTCACGGTCAAGTCTTGTCATTGTATGAGATGTATATTCTAACTTTCTCCATTCTTCTCTGCATTTATCCGTTTCAAATTCCCCACGAAAATATATAAATCACCAAAGCTCGTTGAATTATGTTAGTTAAACCCCTAGACTTATGTTGATATTCATTTTAAGCCCTTATTCATGTTTAGTTGACTAGTATATGATGCTATAACAAGTGTCAACACTTCGCTACGAGCTTTGGGCTGCAAGGCAATGGGAGGCGCCACGCATGTCGGCCATGCCAACCCACCTAGCCCCACAGTTCGACACCCCCGTCTCCCATGAGGTCTTCAGCAAGCTTTGACTTGTGAGCTCCACCGACGACGACATGAGGTACATGCTACCCACATCGATCCCCTACCTCGTCGGCCTCGTCGCTACCCCGGAGGCTCTCATTCTACCCCAACTCGCTACATTGATCGACCATGAGCTACATGCATCGCCGGAACCAACAAGCTCTAGGCGGGAGCACCTGTTTGGCCGACACGTAAGGTGATGGGTGTTCACCTCCCGACGACCTCACCAAGCTTCATGATAAGCAACTTGTTGTTGGAGGAGCTACCACATAGCTTATCTCAATCAGTGACAGTCTTCTTCTCTAATGGCAACAGTCACCACAATGGCAGGATCGAGAGCAATGGACTACCATCCATCACAATCAGAAAAGGTCAGCATCCTCGTCTTCGCCCAACTCATTCACTCTATAATAGTGGATGCAACATTCTTTGGGACATGTTGCTTCGATCACTCCATCAACAACGATAGTTGAGCACAACCACAATGCAAGTAAGCGTAGCCAGGAGAATTAGCCGATGTGTGGACGCGTCGCCTCATCGAATGGTGGGGAGTGTCACATATCAGGATTTGGGCCTTGGGGTCCAGCCCAAGAGCGCCGGGCGTGGGAGCCAAGGGAGGCGGGCCACCACGAGTGTGCCCTGGCCGGCGCCACCACGATCCGTTGTCATCCAAAACTCGTCAAATAAATATTAGGGAATAAATATTTAGCAAAAAAATAGATTACTTTGTCAAGAGGTATTCCAATCTATAAGGAAACCTCCTAGATATTTCTTAGCGTGCAAGTCTCCCTCGGACTATAAATATAAGGGGTTGTAATCAGTTGAATATTAATCGAAAAATAAAGGGGTCCCAACAGCTTCAGCTCTCCAACCCTAGCTCTCTCTCCCCCCCCTTGCGCAGCGCCGCCGCCATCCACGCCGCCGCCCGCGCTGCTGCCCGGGCGCCACAACGCCACCACACCGCCGCCCTCCTACCACCGATCTACATCACCACCGCCTCAATCCCGCCACCGCTGCCGCCTACTCGCCATCGATCGTGTCACAACCGCCCGATTCCTTCCGGTTTATGACAATATGTAGAGTCTAAGAGTTTTTAATACCTAAAGTTATCATAGACTTTGAGTCTAAATAAGACTTGGAGTCTTAGTCTTTCCCCTCTCTTCCATAAATATACTGCCATGTCAGCACCACAACAGCAACGTACAATAAATATGAAGATAATAAATATGCTTAAACTCTATGGTATAGTCTGCATTGTGAGGTCCCTAAGCAGCACTTCTAAGGCCTTCCCCTTAGGTTCCACGGATGCCAATCTAGGCCGGCTTTTTAGCGCATACATGGCTTGTTTTGGCTCGTTGGTGCACAGATCAGATAGTGGAGGATCTAAATGGTAATATTGTCATTTCAAGGACCTAGACGAGGGGCCCTTTCTGTTTCTCAAAAAGACAAAGAGGTGGCCTTTTTTTTCATGTTCAAAATACAAAACTCCATCCTTGTTCCCACCAGAACGGGTAACACTAACTGACAAACCTCGCTAACTCCCATTAATGCATCCATAGGTACATAGGGCAAAACCATATCCCAAATGAGCTGCATTGGAATCGTAGACACCCCCTTCAGACTCACTTGGTCCCGGGCGTGCCAAACTGCACTGGAGACGCCGGCTAAAAATGTGCTGCGACGACATGTCCATAGCAGCAAACTGCACTGGATTCGTCACACGTCTTATCAGCTACCGCATTTGCCCAGCTACAAGAAGGCGCGAATCAAAATCTTTTGGGGCGCCAAGCCATCTATGCAGCAAAAGCATAGCTGGAGCTCAATTCATCATCCATCTGTTAGTACGTGCGGTTAAAGCGGTGGCACCCGCAATGGCGAACCACCGCACCGCTGCTCCCTCAATGGTAGCGCGGATGGAGTCCGTCCACATCGCACCTGATCGCGCTAGCAGTACAGGAGGGATGTCCGGTGCATCACATGGACGTGAAGTCCGCTTTCCTCAACGGCGACTTTAACAAGGAGTTCTACGTGCGGCAGCCACATGGCTTCACCTTCGCCAGAGAGGATGGCAAAGGTGTACCCCTGCGCAAGGCGGTCTACAGGGTGATGTCGGACGCGAAGATGGACTCCCGAGATATTTAAATGATTAAAGAATGCAATTGATAATTATAGGGGTCGGGTTTATTTTGGCACCGCAAAATAAATTGTAAAAAGCATCAATCAAACATTCGAGCTAGCAAGCATTCAAGCATTCAGGCAAGCAAACAAATAAACATTTGAGGGAAATTATTTGTTGTGAACTTATAAAAATTTAGCTTTTTAGTGAATTTTATAAAGATGCAAAAACACTGGTGTTACAGACTGCATCTCCTGCACGACGACCTGGAATGCGTTTGACCGAGGTCGAGGCCGTCGACGTTGAAGATGCCGCGACAGAGCAGGCCCCCTGGCAGTGCTGCCAAGGCCTTCTCCCTGGGCTCCACGGATGCATGTGTATAGGTCGGCTTCTATCGCATACGTGGCTTGCTTTGGCTCGTTTGTTTCACAGATCAGATAGATGGAGGGTCTAGATGATAATAATATTTTTTTATTTCAAGGACCCAGGCATCATGTTTGGGCGAAAATAAAAAAACGAGCTGGCCTTTTTTTCACGATCAAAATACAAAACTCCATCTTGTTGCCACCAGAACGGGTGGTAACACGTACTGACAAACCTCGCTGACCTCATCAGCTACGTACCACACACGTTCATAGAGCAAATACCAAGGTAAATTAAGATCGTTGCTGAGGCAAATACCATATCCCAAATGAGCTCCATTGGAATCCCAAAACCCCTTTCGGACTCACTCTTGGTCCGGCGAAACAAACTGCACTGAGCCGCCGGCAAAAAAAGATGCGTTTCGACGACATGTCCATAGCAGCGTCACCGATCCACCCGTCTCAGGACTTGTAGCTTGCTCCATCGATTCGTCACACATCTTATCAGCTACCGCACTGGCCGAGCTACAAGAAGGAGCGAAGCAAACTCTTTTCAGCACAAAGTCATCTGAGCAGCAAAAGCACGCACAATGGCGAACCACCACGCCGCTGCCCTCTGTCTGACTGCCTCCCTCCTCGTGGTGGTCGCCCTCTACGGCGCCGATGCGAGGCCGACTGTGTTTCCTGACGAGACGTCGGCGGCCCTCCTTGATGCCAACGAAGCTCATCGACTAGGTATGCAGGTGCTGTGCATCATTGTCTGACCCTATGACGAGCGTGCGTGGCGAATGATTGGAATCTTGCAGGTTTGGCAGATGCTACTGCCGAGGCCATGGCCGATCCGAGTGTGACGACGGCGGCAAGCCCCGCATGGCAAGCATCACAAGGGTCACAAGAAGAAGCCCAAGCCTGACGATAATCAGGGGCGTGATGGTAATGCCACTAAACCACAACCCGAAAATCCGATGGAATCGCCATATCCGGCGCCGGACTCGGTGGATCAGGTGCTGTGCGACGGCTGTGAGGAGACGCCGCCGCCGCCATGCAACACCTGTGAGCAGCCCAAGGAGGCGGAGATGACGTGCAACAAGGTCCATGCAGTGCGGGATGGCGAGACGTGCTATTCGATGGGGCAGTGCGCGGGGCTGGGCCTGGACGACTTCCTCCGCTTCAACCCTAACGTCTGCTGCGACAACCTCTTCGTAGGACAGTGGGTCTGTCTTGATGCCACATGTGCATCTTGAGTGTCTGCAGGCTTAATAATCTGCGCTGCTCCCCTGGTCCTTGCGATCAGTCACGCTATATATGTATTGGAATAAGGAGCCGCGTCCTAGATCTATCGTCCCATGCTAATAAAAAGACAAAATTACTAGTATCGATATAACCCAACGGCTAATTTGGGTTGATCATCATCTCCTACCGAGTTAGCCCAATTTCTACCTGGAACAAGGCCCAAATATGACATCAGGGTAACTTGGTACCAGATCAAGCTAACAAGCTTTCGGCCCAGCTGGGGCCCAGTTGCTCGCATGGAAAACTCATGACTCTCCGCTCCTCATTGCTCTGCCCTATCATTCTTATTCCTCATCGTCTCCGATATAATATTTTTAAATAAGGCCATGCTTAAGGTGGCACTGAAGGGTATAATGCCGCAGTATGGTGGGGCGCACGTCAAGATCCAGCAAGACCTGGTCGGATGGCGCACTGGTCGCCGGTGGTGGTGCCCTGTTGGATTAGGGCATCCAGCACACAAATCGGCTGGCAAAAGAAAAAAATCTGTTTACCATTGCATACCTGAATGTACACTTGTGCAAAAATTCAGTTTGTGCACATGCTAGTAGTGCCTCTACGCAGTAGCCAAGGAACCGGCACCAAGTCAGATCGATCACTGAACCAGTGAATATTGTACTCTGTTATTACTGACCGAAGCACTCCAGCAGATCACTAACCCACGAAAAAAATTGGGCGAAGAAGGATGAAGGCGGCGACTTCGGCCCTCCCGACGCCTAGCTCGCCCTCGCCCTCCGCTACTGCATCGCTCCCCTCCAATGGCGCCCACTGCTGATCTGGGTCTCCATGGAGGGTCTCTCGGACATCGACTTCTCCCCGGGACTCAAGTTCTCCCAAATCGCCTCCCAAAGGTTTGGGATTTCGGTCAGTCCTTCCTCCCCTTCAACCGCCAATTGCTTCCGTCTTGTGGCAAGTTTTGGTCGTTCGGCCATAAGGCTTAATGTGGAATCAGTTAGTCTCTTGCTTCAATCCTGCCTGGGTGGCTCAGCAATTTGCTCCAATGTTAAATGGCTCTCTGGTAGGATGTTTGCTTTCTTAGTCTCTTGCAAACAAATTGGATTCATGGTCTATAAACTCAATTCTTTTGCTTGCAAGTCGTTCTCGATCTTTTTCCACCTCTGGGGGGAGGTGGCCCGAATTGGAGAAGGGACTTCCAGCTCTGGGTATTAGAACAGGATAAAGAATGGACACATATTGGATCCAAGGGTAAACCAATCAAAAGCTTTGCTGATGTGGTGAAAAATACCCGTCCTAATGTGTTCAAAAAGATTATCTTACCCCCATAATTATCAGATGAATTATCTCCATTCTGCTCCTGATCCCAAAAATTTTTAGATTTCTCAACACCCTGAGCCTGTTCTTCCCATGGATCCAGATCTCAATCTCGAGGCCCAAAACTCAAAGGCCAAACGGTCGAAGAAAATTCAAATTTGGATTCCTAAATCTAAGGCCCTGATTGAGCACCTTCCTTCTAAAGGTTTGAATTCCCAGCCCACCCCGTTTGGAAACACGGACTTGGTGCCGTATGGGCCGCCCAGCAATGCTCGAGATGCCTGGACATTGGCCACTTAAGGAATGAGTGCTCTAGAACGGTAAGGTGCAAATCCTGTTACAATTATGGACATAATGATCGCTCTTGCCGTTCTATTAATCGCAATCAACGGAATGTCGGATGGGTTTCCCGTTCGAGAAGTTGAAGGGGCAGGCGATCGACCAATAAATTAAACCCCCATCCGTCTCTCGGATTCCTCTCGTTCCTCCTCCCAAGTCGGTCACTGTTCAACCCAAATCCCGAAAACCCCCCTCGTCGTCGCCGCCAATGGCGGCGGTCGGTTGACCCGACGCCGTTCCTCCCCAAGGATCGGACCCTTGCGGATGAGCAGCCGGATCCACGCCTTCGTCATGAGGTGTACATCTCCGGCTGCTACACCCTCTACAACGAGGACCTGGCTATCGTCAAGCTCAATCCGCCTGTGCACAAGAGCGACTTCCCCGAGGTCAGGCGGGCGTTGGAGACCTTCTTCCAGGAGATCCATCAGGTTTGTACCTCAGAAATCCAAGCCTGCCCTCTAGGTGAAGCCTATGTTAGATTCTCCAATGCACTTGAGCGTGAGCGCTTTTTGGGTCATGTTTTCCGCTTTGGTACCTATGATATGCGTTTGGTTAAGCATGATGCTGCTGAAAATGTCCGTAGCTTTGAGTTGGATAGAGAGGCACGGATTATGTTGGTTGCTTTCCTAAAGACTTTAAGAATAGTCTTTGAGATCTCTAAGGCGTAGCTGGTTTTGGTACTCTGATCCAGTGGCATGACCCAGAAAACCTTGCTCGTGTAGTTGCTAAGATTGTTCTTAATGATAATGCAAAGATCCCCAGTTCTATGAAGGTCAGTGCAGGTCTACCTCCTCAAGGTATGTCATGGACAGTGCCTTGCTTCATCCTGAAGACCAACAGCATCCCAGCTCCTCGCCCAGAAGAAGGCTATGTGACAACTGGCCCCCTCCATCCAATCCCACCAGAACAGCCAAGATGGAATGGACAAGGTATACCCCCTCGTAACCTTGATGCAATAGTCAACAGGTATGCTTCTGGATCAGGCATGCAGTATGGTGAGAGCTCTGGTGGACGTTGGGCACAATGGCTCGCACCCACGGATGGATATGGATCCAATTCGAGGCTAGGGGACTTGGAGACCCAGGTAAACACAGTTCCAGGACAATTCTCTGCTGATGTTGTCCTTCAGGCTATTGTCGATCAGAGCAAGATTCCAGATCAGGTTATGGCCCAAGCAGAAGCCCAGATCCTTTCAGCCCAGAGGGAGAATGTACCCAAGCCCAGTCAAGCTGGTACCAGCCTCCTGGCTGTTGCTGCAGCATCTGCAAGGAAGCTGCAATCCATTGTGGTGAAAGAACCAAGGTCCTCTGACCCAATGATCACTGTCATACCATCTCTGCTCAGGAAGGTAATGATCTGCACCCCTTCAATTAGACCTATGTCTATCTTTAATCATCTCACCTGTCTATATGGATTTGATGATGTTATCATTCCCCCATACCTAACTGATAGAAGAATCCTAATCCACCTAGCTTTCATCCTATTCTCTCAGATTGATGATGGGAATGCTATGGAAAAGCTGGCCCTCACCTACCTGGATGAGGAAGAGGAGGACACTCTGGATGAGATGGATCACGAAGAACCAATGGAGGACATTGAGATGATTGAGAACACTGAAGAAGAAGAGTACAATCAGGGGAGAGTACAATGCTAGTGGGGACAATGCTGACTCAAATCTTGAGATGCTTGATGAAGCCCCCGCCATCTTCAAGACCCCCAAGAAGAAGAAGCCATTCAAGATCGGGGAGAAGCTTGATGATAGCTTCCCCGAGGCGTAAGCACGAGAGTTGCCTAGAAGAATGATGGCTTCAAGAGCCCTGAAAGTGCCAACACTTTCAAGGAAGGAACCAGCAGCCCCAACAAGAAGTCCAAGAAGACCAAGTCCGGAAAGAGGGCTAATTACTAGTACGTAACTTCATTTCTATGACCAAATCGTTTCGTCACGCCAAAAACGTCAATTTCGTCACCGAACTGTTTTTGTGACGAATTAGTGACGAATTTGCGATCGTCCACAGATGGAGCGTCACATTTGTTCAACCATGACGAATCGAGCAAAATTGGTCATAGAACTGCTTTTCTTCTATGACCAACACGTTAGTGGTCATGGAACTTCTTTTCTTCTATGACTAACCCAAATGGTCATTAATTTGGTCATTGAAGACGCTGCCACGTGGCGCTGGACACGCTGGCGGCTGATGTGGCACGCTGCCAGGCTGGCGGTGACGTCACGTGTGCCACCGGGCGTGCACGTGTCTTCTTCCTAGTCCGCCACGTGTCCTCTTCTAGCGCAGCCACGTGTCGTGTTTACGTGCCGCCACGTGGCCTCTTCCGGGCCACCACATGTCCTCTTCCTCGTGCGGCGGTGTCCTCTTCTGTGGGCGCCACGTGTCCGCGTTCTGCACAGCCAGCGTGTCCTCTTTAGTAATGTAACTTAACCTCGTAAAGGTGGAAAATGGAATATATTGCCCCCAAAAAATTACGTAAACAACTCACAAGCATCATGAAAAAGTAAAAATTAAAAAAATTTGCTAATTAGTTAAACTAGAACAGTCGCCCGATCGCCAACACTACTATTAAAATTCAAAACTAATGCCTTGTAGACTGAAATCGTACCCATATGGGCGTTCGTGAGGAATCGAACTAAATCAACCGGCACTTTGAGTGTTGATATTTCTTTGGGGTTAGACACAAATACGAGATGGATCATATCTGCCGGGTTAGACATGCCGGGATTGAGTGTTGATATTTAAAGGGTGTTACTCATAAATTGCTATCCTTTCTACATGCAAAATACTTGGAACACAGGCATATATGTCACTTTGATTAAAAGAAAAAAAATCAAACATTGAAATCTGATGTCACCATATGCACATACTTACGTTACACGCGCGCCCGACCTTTGCTCCGCCGGCTCCACACACGAGGACAACTCGCCGCCGCCGCCTAACACGTGCTAGGGCGCCGCCGATCACCGGCGGGATGCCGCGACACCGCCAACTCCGGATCACGCATACCGGTAGGGATGCCTCCGCCCGGGATGCCGCGAGGCGCCAACCCTCAACGAGACCCTCGGCGTTCTTTGTGCGTTTCACGTCTGACGCCTTCGCCTATGGGGAACACGACAACGGCGATGATCACGTCCGCCGCCTCGCCCGATCACCTACGGCCTGGCGTCCGCCGCCCGCGTCGAACACGTAGGTCTGCGGTTTTGGTCGCCCCTCGCGCGAGTCCCGCGTGTGGCCGTGCGCCGCGGTTGGGGCGGGAACCGGGAGGAATCGCCGAGACGGAGTCTGCGTGTGGCCGTGCGCGGAGGAATCGCCGAGACGGAGTCCCGGCCGTCGGCGCGGAGGAATCGCCGAGACGCATACACGAAGTCGTGATCGGGACCTCTCGGTAGACGAGGTTCTCGGGCTTCGTTACTATGTACACGTACATGTACCAAAATCATCCTTTTATTATTACAAATAAAATACATAGTACAGCTTGGACACAAATCAATGAATGGTGCGGCGGCAAGGCATAACACCGTGTTCGGCGGTCTGCGGTTCGAACCGGAGATTGCTCCTTTTTTGCCGAATAAAATGAATAAAGCTTCTTGGGGTGACGAGTGGGTAAAGCTTCTTGGGCGGTCTTTGGCTTGGGCCAAATCTTTGCGGATTTTCTTCTTAGGCCGGTTCTTGGCTTGGGCGGGATTTGCGGTTTGAGCCAAATTACTAGCCGGGGCTTGGGAAGCCGGGGTTGTTGGCCCAACTTCTTTGGAATGCCACGTGGCGGTGGGACCATTATGTGGGTCCGCGAGCCACGTGGACGTGGGCACACCTTGTATGGGACCGCATGCGGGACCCGAGGGCACCTCGGCGATTGTTTTGTGACGATGACAATGTTGTTTTATGACCAAATATTATGTTCGTCATTGGTTCACCACGATCAGAGGTGGAATAAGTCATTTGTGACGATCATATTTGATGTTCTGTGATGATCCCGGATTTTGGTCATAATTTTTTAGTGGCCCGGCGCCATTATCGGTCATCCGTGACGAATTCATCAAATTCGTCACGGAAGAGTATACTTCCATGACGAAATTTCAAATCGTCACTAGCAAATCATCATGGAAGTGAGCTTTTGTACTAGTGTAAAAAGAACAAGAGTAACAAGATGCCCAAAGGCCCGTATGCCCAAAGCCCATCCCACCGGCATTCATCCCTCCCCGCACCCTACCTTGATAAGGAAGCCCTTCGTGGTATTGGAGAAGGGTTCCTCCGGATCCAAATCCGAGTGTGGTCTCGCTACTCTCCCGAACCCGGATGATATCGATGAATAGTCGACCATTTGGAACTAGACTTGCACTAGTCCCCTCGACAAAGGTGCACTTTTGCTTTATCTTAGTCACAAACTTGGTCCGCGATCACGTATGCGGCTTAATATTTTGGTGTCTTGCATCTCCCCGGTGCCATGTTATCTTTTTTATCCCGTGTGGAAACAGAGTGTGCCCCTGTCTACTTCGCTAGACGGTGTCTTTATTAATATATCGTGTGGCTTTGCTTATTTGGTCTTGCCTGATCATCAAGTTTTTTCTTTCAACTGGTCCTTCCAGTTCCTTTGGGATATGAGTTTGAATGCCCTGGTGGACTACACTCTATGAGTAGTAGTCTCTTTTTGTTCCCCATTTGTTTTCCAATGAATAACAACTCTCTGAACAACAATAGGTCTAGTAAAGTTTTGTTACGAATATCGAGGCATCAATTCACAAGCCAAATGGGATGCAATCAGAGATAAGATTAGTGAAAGTGCCTGCCAGATTGTCTGTATCCAGGAAACCAAGAGGGAAAATTTTGATCTATTCTATATCAAGAAATTCTGCCCAAGACATCCGGACCGGTTAAACTACGGTCCCTCCATTGGGGCCTCGGGAGGTATCTTAACGATCTGGAAGGGAGCCTGTTTGATGGAGCCATAGTGCAAATTAATTCTTATCTTTGTTGGATGTAAAAGCGCATTCCGGCTAGATAACAAAAGCTTTCATGTATCTAACATTTATGGTCCATCTCATGCGGATCAGAAACAAGCATTCATAACATGGCTAATGAATCTTGACACTTCACTCTTTGATGATTGGATTCTAGGAGGAGATTTTAATCTAATTAGAGAGCCAGCCAATAGAAACAAGTCGAGGCGGCGGATGTTGGAGAAATGAATATGTTCAATGAAGCAATCTCGATCCGATCTCATTGAGATCCCATTCGGCGGGAGACAGTTCACCTCGAGTAATATGCGGGAGGATCCACTACTTGAAAAATTAGACTGGATTTTCTCTAATGCTGATTGGACTCTTTCCTTCCCAGGATCATTTGTCCAACCTCTCTCAAAGCCAATATCTGACCACATTCCTTATGTGCTACACATCAGCAGCAATATTCCCAAAGCCAAGACATTCAGATTTGAGAATTACTGGACAGATCATCCTGGATCCATAGACACTGTCAAATTACACTGGGAAAACTCTCCTTTCTATGCTAATGCTGCCACTCATGTCTCCAAGAAACTGAAACAAGTCAGAGCTGGATCGAAAAAATGGAGCAAATCTCTGTCAAACCTAAACAAGCTAATCTATAACTGCAAATGGGTTCTTTCACCGCTTGATGGTTTAGAAGATCGAGAACTCTGTCAAGACTAGAAGATGCATTCAGGTCTTTAGTCAAATCCCATCTAGCAAACCTGATGGAGTCTAAAAGAGTCTATTGGAAGCAAAGTAATACTGATAAGGTGGGTAAAGTTAGGAGATGAGAATAGCCACTTCTTCCATACTATGGCCACCATTGCTCATAAAAAGAACTTCATCGTCTCCATTCTTGACAAAGCCCAGGAAATACCATCACGAGATCATGATAAGAAGGCAGCTCTCCTCCGGAACTCCTTCGAGAGACGGGGATGGGTATCGGTGATTTTTCGTGCATACAGTTCAATCTAAGTGAGTTAGTAACTTCCCATGACTTAAGCAATCTTGATGATGATTCCAATCTTGAGGAAATTGAGCAAGTCATTAAAAATCTGCCAAGTGACCATGTTGCTGGACCTGATGGTTTTAATGGTCACTTCATTAAGAAATCTTTGGAGTCTAATTAAAGAGGATTTTGTAAGGCTATTTAAAGATTTTAGCTGCAATAATATTGATCTAACAAGCATCAATTCCTCTCATATTGCTTTGATCCCCAAGAAGGACAACCCAGAGAATGTCAATGATTATAGACCCATCTCCTTGCTAAACTACTCCCTGAAAGGTATAACAAAAATCCTCTCCAGCAGACTTCAGAGAGTAATCTTCGACATTATACACACAAACCAATATGGTTTTATCAAAGGCAGAACAATTCAAGATTGTCTGGCTTGGGCTTTTCAGTTTTTGCACATTTGCCATAAATCCAAAAAGGAGATAGTAATACTGAAGCTTGATTTTGAGAAGGCTTTTGACAAGGTGGAACACCAAGTCATTTTGGATGTCATGAAACATAAGGGATTCCCTAACAAGTGGCTACAATGGATTCAAAACCTGCTCAGCTCAGGATCATCTTCTATTCTCCTTAATGGAATCCCTGGTAAACCCTTCCCTTGCAAAAGAGGTGTGAGACAAGGGGACCCTCTCTCACCTTTGCTCTTGTGTTGGCTGCTGACCTCCTTCAGAGTATAATCAATAAAGCCTGGAGAAGTGGTTTAATCAAACATCCCCTCTCAGAGAATTTCCCTGATGACTATCCTATAATTCAGTATGCAGATGACACACTCTTGATTCTCCCTGGTGATGAAACATCCCTCAATAATCTAAAGGAGCTGTTAGTCGATTCTCTCGAATCTATAGGCCTAAAGGTTAATTACTCTAAATCCATGCGGTGCCAATCAACATGACAACAGCTAGAGCTAACCAGTTGGCCAGCTGTCTGAACTGCCAGGTGGGACAGCTTCCCTTCACCTACCTAGGACTTCCCCTAGGAACTACCAGACCTGGGTTAATTGAATTCACCCCTATGCTGAACAGAATAGAGAAAAGGCTCTCGGGCATCGATGAACTGCTATCTTATAATGGAAGACTGATTCTGGTTAACTCAGTCCTCTCTCGGCTCTCCCAACCTTCTACATGCGTAGCCCGGTTACCCCCTCGGGTTGTGAAACAAGTGGATATATATAGAAAACATGGTCTCTGGGACAAAGGTGATCTAAACAGAAAAGGGGGATGTCTAGTGGCTTGGGAAGAAGCTGGTAAACCAAAAGAAGATGGAGGCCTTGGGATCATTGACATAGAGAAACAAAATGATGCCCTCCTGATGAAACACCTTGACAAGTTTTATAAACATGCAGATCTCCCCTAGGTCTCTTTAACCTGGAACACTTTCTACCAAAATGAAAGTGTGCCTCCTCACTCAAGATCACCTGTAGGCTCATTTTGGTGGAAGGATGTACTCAAGCTCTTTGACTGCTTCAGCAATTTTGCAACCTGCAAGCCCAGGAAAGGAAATGCAATATCCTTATGGTTTGATATCTGGGTGGATCAGAAACTGGTAACAAAATATCCGAGCTTTTCTCCTTTGCTAGAAAACCCAAATGCTCTATAAAATTTCTTCCGAACAATGAGCTTGACAGGGTCTTTAGCCCCATGCCGTTGCCTCAAGTTGCAGCAGACCAACTTGGTGAATTATTGGAAACTTTACAGGGATGTAGAATGGAATGAAGATACACATGACATTTGGTCTTACAATTGGGGATCAGATTCTTATAAGAGCAAGAAGGCTTACTCTAAGCTCCTAGACTCAAGCCCTGCCTCCCCTTTATTTAAATGGCTGTGGGGCTCAAGCGTCCTAGGGAACCACAAATTCTTCTTCTGGTTGCTATTAAGGGATAGACTCAACACAAGGAATCTGATGAGAAGAAAAAACAGAACTATCCCTGACTACTCCTATGTCCTTTGCAATCAGAACATCGAGGAATCCTCCATCCATCTGTTCTTTGGATGTTCATTCAGCAAAAACTTGTTGGCAATGGCTGTCAATTTCCTGGGATCTCAATCTCCCTCCACTTGACATGATGTTACAAGCCGTAACCCGGTTCAATAACAGCATCTTCGAGAAATCGTCATCACAGCATCATGGATCATCTGGAAAATGAGAAACAACATTATCTTCGATAATGGGAGGCAGTGTCTAAGCACGTGGAAAAGATGGTTTCTTCATGAAATTGGATTGGTGTATATCAAGTCCAAAGAAAGCAAAAAGCCAAAATCAGTATCTGGAGAGATAGCCTTACTTAATTTTTGCTTTAACTTTTTTCCTTTGAGCCTAGCTGCTCTGTAAAGTTGTACATAAACCATTCTTTCATTCAATTGAAATACAAAAAAATAGGTAGGGGGCTCCCCTGCTGATTCCGTCAAAAAAATCGGCTGGCATCGCTAAAAACGGAGGTAGATGCAGATAATGTGGGAAGCAATATGTAGCTTGGTGTGCCGATTTGCTTCCGAGGGCGCTGGCTTAGACATTGTTGTGGCCCAAGGTGACGCGTCGGCGTCGGCCATCGGCGTTTTACAAGCGCGAGCTTGAGGAGTCAGCGACCAATGACTACTGCTTGTATTCTGTCACTGGAAACAAGTTCGCAGGTTTGCCCTTCTCTCCACACGTGTTACCAGAATCAATATTCTCTTTAATTTATTTCCTATCCTCTACTAGGTCAGCTCGTGTTGGAATTGATTCAAGAAACATCAACTTAAGTGCGTTCAGAACATAGAGATGGAAGAAAAGAGGTGTACGTAATCCATGCCTGTTTCTTTCTCCCCGTGCCGTCAGATATATTTTAGTGGCATATTAAATTAATATTTCGTGTGCAATAGGGGTAGGTTGTCCTCTAGTTTCTTATCTCAAGATGGCATGTAATTCAGCAGTACGGATGATGCTTGGATGCTTTGGGTTAGCTATGCTGGTCAAAAAGGTTTTGGGGTGAGAGAAAGGTACTCAAACAAAAGAAAATCTAATGAAAAGATTAGGTTGTGAAGGTCTCCACTACTACAAAAATCATTTTGCAAGACACAGCTCAAACTTAACCATGGCGGACACATTTTTTGTCCGCCACGGTTAATGCCCCGATTAACGGAGGCGAACATTTTTTATTTTGTGTGACGAGACACTTTTGTACGCCACGGAAAATTGATTTTTACGTGGCGGGCAATATAAAAACGCCCACCACGTTAGGATGCCCACCAGAAAAAAAAACTAAATTTTCCGTGATAGGCAATGTGAAAGGCTCGCCACAGACAAGAATGAGGCCCAATAGGCCCCGGTGAGGCTTGATAGTCGCTTATAAATACAACAAAGTTAGGGTTAGGGTCACCCATTGTCATGCTCACCCTCCCTCTGTACTCATAGGCCCGAAAGCCTCCTTATCCACGCGCCTCTTCTCCACCACGTGGTGCACAACCCCCCATCCCTCCTCACTTCTCAAACCGTCGGCGGCCGACGAGTGGATCCAAGGCGGGGGCAGGGGGTGTACAGGCGGATCCAAGGCGGGAGCGGTGGGCGGATCCAAGGCGGGAGTAGCACCGGCGGGCAGGATGCGGCGACAAGGAGGGGCCACAAGAAGTGCCACAACGCGAGGAGACGTTAGGCTATCACGAGGCGGATCCGCCCCGGTGAGGGCGGATCCGGAGACGGTGGCGGCCGTGGAGGTTGGATCCACCGCCGGCGGGGCAGATCCACTCATTGGCGATCGGATCTCGGCAGCGACTCCCCGGACCTCCCAGCGGCTCTCTCGGGCGTGGCTCCCTCTCCCCAGCAGAGCTCGCGTGCGCGGATCAGCAGCGCGGCACGAGGCCAAGACCTAAGCCCATGCGTCCCAAATCTGGGCCCGTGTAGTCTTTGTTGTTTTCTGAATTTATTGACCGTCGTGGGCAAAAAGCACCCATCACCTTTAATCCTGCATTAACGGTGACGCTCCACGGTGAGAGGCACATTTGCCCGCCACGGTAAACCAAATCCGCTTGTCATGGTAAAATTTTTTGGTAGTAGTGCTTGGTGATACCCAAGAGAGCAAGGCGGAGAACGGCCGTGAGGTTGCTAGCTGGCGGCGCAGCATCTACAACATGGAGATCTTGGTAGCGATGGAGAGACACTTGTGATCATGGGAGAGACGCGACAACTTAGGGGTAGAAATGAGTAGCAACAGGAGGGTGCCCACTCGTTGCGAACAACACCGGTGCGGTGCTTGACAATGACGGGAATGGGCACGCACTACCGAATCTGGAATAGCCTTGGCGGCCGGACATTTCCTTGAATGCCAAAATCAAACCGCCAAGGAAAGGGTAGTTTTCTTGGCGGTTCAACACTGCACTCAAGGAAACATATATTCCTTGGCGGTTTATATAAACCGCCAAGGAATTGTGTGTTTCCTTGACGGTTTGCGCAACCTCCAAGGAAATGAATCATTTACTTGAGTGTTATTCAAAACCGCCAAGGAATTGTGTGTTTCCTTGGCGGTTTGCGGTAACCTCCAAGGAAATGAATCATTTACTTGAGTATTATTCAAAACCGCCAAGGAAAATATCAATTTCCTTGGGTGTTACTATAAACCGTCAAAGTAAATTATCATTTTCTTGGGGGTTATTGAATTTTGTTGGAGGTTGGCAGTCAAGGAAATGCTTATATGAATTTTGGTGACTTCGACAAAAAAAAAACAATAATATCATAAAGGTGTCTAAAAATCCTAAAATTTGGCATGGGATTATAACACGGTTGTATCATGTGGCCATAAAAGTTTCAAATCATATTAAGAAAGTTAGACTAGACATTATTCACAAATGTATAGATCTCTCATATAGTTACATAACTATGTGAAAGAAGTATCCATTTGTTAACAATGTATAGTGCCACTTTGTTTAAATCATTTGATTTTTTCAAGCAAAGATTATACACTAAAACTATGCTGCCATGCAAGTTTATAGAATTTTATAACTAAGTTTAGATATTCTTATAATTATCTTATGGTAATTTGGAGATAGAACTATGAACTATAACTAGCAAACAAATGATTATTCGGTCTAACTCTAACATATGAGATAGAGTAACACATATGATCAAAAAAATACACTTTTTATGATTTTTTGAACCTTATTAGAGGTACGGACAGTTTAATTTTGAATTACTTTTAATAAGCACACATAAATTCATTTAAATTGTAGAAAATTGTAAATGTGTTTAAAGAATCTGAAACTTCTACATAACAAAAGATTGTTGTGTTAAAAAATTTTCTTGTTATGAAGGTTTTTTATGATTTTCTTTACAATGACATGGAAACAATAATTTAAAAGGAAAACATTATGATTCTTTTTTTTTTTTGAGAAAAGGAAAACATTATTATTACATAGTAGATAGTACAGAGTAAAGAAAAGATGCAATATTGGATTCGGCCCATCATAGTACCATTGGATTGACCTCGGACGGCTCCTCACCATTGGATACGTGAAGCGCAGAATGAAACCCTACCTCCTCACTAGCATTGGATTGGCTCTCGATTTATCCCTCTCCTGGCGCCGCCCGTGACCGGTCGTTCCACTCGCCTCCCCTCGACGCAAAGTCACGCAACTCCGCCCGAACGCCGCCAGCACCCCCAACGCCGACCCCATCGCCGCCCGGCTGCTCAATCCAGCGCCCCCACCCCGCGTCCCTCCCACGCCGCCCACGCACGCGCCCGCTCAGCGCCGTCCCGCCCTGCTTCGAACCTTAGTCACCATGTTCCCGGTCGAGGAACGGGACGAGGAACGTGGAACGATATTGTCGAAAGACATGGTACGAAGAGAGTATACCTCATCAGCCTGTTTTTTTTAGAGTTGGAACGTGAACCATATAATTCCGGAACGATGGTCCGGAACGACGTAGTATTTCAGTCAGTGTATACACGTAAATACATGAATAATAAGCAAAGTAAGAGGAAAAACAAAAAATAAAAAAGAGTAGAAATATATGGGCCAGCTACTTCCCGGCCCACCAGCCCACCGAAGGCTCTTCTTCTCTATATCGTCCCTCCGCTCGGCTAGCACGGTCGCACGGCAGCGTTGCCGCCGCCGCCGCCGATTGGTCTCTGCCGACCACCATATCGCATAAGAGATAGGTAAAATCGACAGCCAACGATCTCCTCTTCACCTGCTGGCCTCAATTTCAACCCGAAAGATCTCCGGTCGCTCCAATTGACACAGACGACGCCATGGCTAGCTGCTTCATCTCTGCTCTGGCGTAGGCCGTGGGTGACGACCCCTGCCGGCCGGAACGCGATCCACCCTCGATCCCTACTTCGTCCCGTTTCGTCCCCGTTCCTCGTTTCGGGACGAAGTTCCCGGTACGCGGAACGTGGCGTCGTTCCGCGTTCCAGGTGACTAAGCTTCGAACGTCGTCGTTGACGCTGTCACCGAGCATCCCCTCCTCTAGCCCGACCATCTCAGGTCCGGCGCCACCACCGCGACCAACATCTCAGGTGCAGCAGCGGAGCGCCGTGCGTAGCAGCGCCTCTGGTGTTCCACCTGGTCAGCGGCGACTCCGTGGCCGTCGGTTTCGTAGGTTCGTCTTCTTCTTCTCCTGAGATCCATCCTCCCTTGTTTGGCAACGAGCACTGTTAGTGGCCTGCCTAGATTATTGAACGCTAATTTCTTGGAGCCTATTTGACAGGCACCATTAAGCAGCTCCGTCATCCACCATGGCGACACGCGTGGGAGAGTGCTGCAGCGGTGGCCTTACGGGAGTGCTGCTGCAGCGCTTGCACATGAGGTAGGCCTATGGGTCGCAACACCAGGGTTCTTCTGAATCGGCAGGCATGGCCTCCGTGTGCTGTGAGGCATGGGCTCTGCGTGGTCTTATTAGTTTTATTGGATAGTGGCTCTGCTTACAGCTTACTATGTTTACAGCTGCTCTGCTTACAGCTTACTATGTTTAGTTCCATGACAATTGCCTGGCAAAATTTAGTAGGCCAAGAGCATGTTTAGTCACTATCTCGTCCTAGAAAACATATGTATAGTCTATGACTTATATAAAATAGTATGCATCTTGCATCTGTCCAGTGCATCTGTTTACTGAATTTGAATTCCTGCTCATATCATTTGCAACCCAAATTGTAAGCCAATCACATTTTCAGAAACTACCCTAGCACTTGTATTGGCTTATATAGGACAGGAAGCTTTTATTTCACAAGGTCACAACATTGAGAGCAGTTAGTCAGTACCTGCATTTTAGGAAGCACTGATGTATGCAACTTTATTTGTAAACACACTCATATTGTCTAGGGACAGCATATGGTACACCTGTTTCATGCAGGCTTAGATTACAGAACTTGAGTAAATGGTATTACTAGATTACAGAACTTGAGTAAATGGTATTACTACAATTAGTGATGTGTTTTTAATCTTGTGATGATATGTAAGTTATGACGAAACTAACCGGTGGTTTTACTTTATTGTCTTATAGGAATATGAATTTGGACCCGAGAAGGCTAGCACTTTGAACAAGTATGATGGAATGAAGTTTGTATTTTAAAAATTAGGCACTTCTCAGCCGTAGAGCATTAGCCTTCTTGTAGTGGACAATTCAGAGCTATGTAGGTGAGATATGTAGGTGCTAGGACTTATGTTAGTTAGCTATGACTATGAGATATCATTGCATTTTAATATGTTTGGATTGCAATTATTGGACACTTTAATTTGTAAGCTGAGTATAGGCATGTATTGGAATTTGATTGTATTTGTGTTGGATTGACATGTCATCATGTGTAAATTGAGTGTATTGTCCAGAATATTATAATTTTTTATTATTGCAAGCATTTTTTTTTGTTGCTGATATGTACTTCCTTGAGGGCCAGCCTCCAAGGAAATCACTATTACCTTGGCGGTTAATAGTAGTCAAGGGAAATTACAATTTTCTTGGGGGTCATGGGCAGCCAAGGAAATGACTATTACCTTGGCGGTCTAGATAGTTTCCTTGAAGGTTATTGGCCCTCAAGGAAACTAATTTCCTTGGCGGTCACAGCATTTCCTTGACAGTTTGGCAAGTTAAGTCAGCTTCATGGTTTCCTTGGCGGCTAGCCTCCAAGGTAATCATCCTTGAGTGTTGAAATCGCCAAGGAAACTAAATTCCCTTACCTTCTATTCTTGAGTGCGTTTGTTTGACGGTTTATGGTCAAGGATAATTTCCTTGGCGGTTTTTCTCCTTTCCTTGACGGTTTTTGGCACTCAAGGCAATCCAGGATTTTGGTAGTGACGGCACACCGCATCGGGCGAAGACGTAGGCCTCGATCTTGCCTATCCACGGGACTATGGGAGGTCTCAGCACCAGTATGACACTAGGGGCCAATATTGAGCCTTTTACCTATATGCCATTATGAAAGTTGGACCCAACCTGCATGCCCCTAAATAGTTCGAGCGCACCTGTATGCCCAAGTCGATCTTCATTTCGCCCTCAATGCCATGCCCATAAAATGTTTCAACCTTCTGTTAGTTTTCTTCCTTTTGACCGCCTTGACATGTGGGCAAGGAGTGTAAGGAAAATGGACCTTGGCCCATTTTAGTTTGAATTTTGGTGTTTGATGACCAACATGACTAAATCGGAGTGATGTGTTTGTAAGTGTATATTTTGCAGTATCATAGGATGCAAGACAAGACTTGAACGAAGGCGACATGGTGATCCGATGATTAAGCCAAGTCCAAGCTTGAAGGAGGCTCTAAACCAGGAGCGAGGAACACCAGGAAACAAGACAGCAGAAGAGTTTTCAGGTCCACCAGACACAGGCACCTCTGTCCCTAAAAAGAAAGATGTTATAGGAAACGTGAATGCCAAATTTCTTAGCTTTGATTAGGTCTGTAGAAAACATATGAAATATTTATATATCCAAATAAGTTAACCATGAAAGTTTATTCTATGATCTATCTAATGTTACTAATTGTGTATTATAAATATTAATATTATTTTAGTTATAATTGGTCATAGTTTTAAAAGCTTGACTTCTCAGGAAATGTCTTTTATTTTGGGACAGAGGGTGTACACAGCTGGCAGAACAACAAATGATAAGAAATAAAATTATTGTAAACATAAAAGTTGTAAAAATCAAGATTTGCAACTTTCATTTTGGTCATCTTATCCTTTCAATTTGTTTGAGCGCTTTAAAATTTTTATTTCAAGATCATGAATATAAAAGTTGTTGAACTCTTCGAGATCTATATCTTCTATTGACAAAGTGTATTTTAAGTGAAAGATTAGGGACCCTAGCAGCGTTGAGAAAGGCCATCCGCTTGGTCTCCACGGATGCATACGTGGCTTATTATGGATGGTTGGTGCAAAAATCAGATAGATGGAGGATTGATAGATCATAATAATATTTTATTCCAAAAGACCGAGAGGAGGTGGCGTTTTGGTTTCTGCCAAAAAAAAAAAAAAACAAGAGGTAGCCTTTCTTTCACGTTCAAAATACAAAACTCCACCTTGTTGCCACAGGAAGGGGTTACACGTACTGACAATCTGCACTGGAGACGCCGGCTAAAAAATGTGCTGCGACGACATGTCCATAGCAGCAAACTGCACTGGATTCGTCACACATCTTATCAGCTACCGCATTCGCCAAGCTATAAGGGCTTCTCCAGTGGTAGAAATAAAACCGACTCATGGCTGACATGGCAGGGAGTGAGTCGATTCACAACCATTGGAGCACAGCCGACTCATGGAGTGTGTCAGGAACCGATGCAAACATATGAGCCGATTCATGATGAATAAAAAATTATTTTTACAGTGCAAGCCGACGGCAACCTGCCAACAGGAGGACAATCGAGTGGGCCGGGTGCTCCAGGCTGAAACGATTTTTTATTTGATTGAATCGACTCACCACTGGAGGACGATCGAGTCGACTCATACACTGCGTGCGTGGCTCTTCATATATATTTTTTTAATTGTTGAACCGACCCAACCACTGCGGGTGCCCGAAGGCGTGAAGCAAACACTTTGCGGCATCAAGCCATCCAAGCAGTAATAGCATAGCTGGAGCTCAATTCATCTTCCATCTGCTTGCACGTACCGTTTTAAAGCCCCAGCACCCGCAATGGCGAAGCACCGCGCCGCTGCGCTCCTCCTGACTGCGTCCCTCCTAGTGGCAGTCGCCCTCTCCGGCGCCGACGCGAGGCCCACCGTGCTTCCCGACAAGACGTCGTCGGCCGTCCTTGGTGGTGCCAACCACGACAGGCATGGTCCGCATGGTCGAGGTATGCAGCTACAAACTCAGACCTTTCCGTCGTCCAAAGAACTAATCATCAGGCATGAAATGCATGAATGCCTGTGCATCGTCGTTGTCTGACCTTATAATGAGCGTGCGAGGCGAATGAATGAAATCTCACAGGTTTGGCAGATGCTGCTGCTGGGGCGGTGGTCGATCCGGAGTGTGATCATGACGAGGAGGACAACCACTCCCATCACAAGGATCATCACAAGCATCATCCCAAGCATCACGGAGATGAGGACGAGAACGAGTATCCGGATCACAAGCGTCACGGAGGTGACGACGAGAACGAGTATCCGGATCACAAGCGTCACGGAGATGACGACCAGGACGAGTATACGGATCACAAGCATCACGGAGGTGACGACGATGGCGAGTATCAGGATCATCCGATGCATCCCGAACCCCAACATACCGAGGAGTCACCATATCCGGCGGCGGACTCCGTGGAGCAGGAGCTGTGCAGCGACTGTGAGGAGCCAAAGACGCCACCGCCGCCGCCCTGCAACAGCTGTGAGGAGCCGAAGACGACGCCGCCGCCACCACCCTGCAACACCTGTGAGGAGCCCAAGGAGCCGGAGCTGAAGTGCAATAAGGTGCACGCGGTGCGGGATGGCGAGACGTGCTATTCCGTTGGGCAGTGCGCAGGGCTCGGCCAGGACGACTTCCTCCGTTTCAACCCCAACATCTGCTGCGACACCCTGTTCGTAGGCCAGTGGGTCTGCCTTGATGCTACATGCGCTGCTTGAGTGACTACGAGCAGTGCCTAGTAGCTTAATAATTTGTGTTGCCCCCTAGCCCTTGCCATGAGTCGCGCTATATATGGATTCGAATAAGGAGCCGCGGCCTAAATGTATATCGGCCGTTATGTACTATAGATATACCTATACTGGTATATATACATATACCAACCTATATATTATGTTATATTGATATTATATTATAAATTATTATTATAGTATTACATTATCTATACCTACTAATAAATAGAGAAAATTTGAGTTCACCTTTTTTTTCTGCCTGCCCTATACAATCGCTGCCTATATACGACCCCTGCCCTCTACCTGTTGTATGTTTTTTTTTTCGCCAAATCTTCTGTCCGCCAAATCTTACGCCCGCCCTACGCTCCCGAGTCCGACGCATATACTCTAGGCTGTGTTCCCTCCCTCCCGTGAGATCCGCTTGGCCGCGTCGCGCTTCTTGGTCCGAGCATTGAGTCGAACAACAACTAATGCGTTTGTTTTACCCTCCTTTCATTTATTTCATTTTAAGGATGGCTTCGGCGTTCATTCTTTACTTTGTTGATGCAATACAGCCTGCTATATATGGTTCAGATGCCAGTCTTGGAAATAGTTACAAAACATCTTGGAATATATTAGACATCAACGTTCAACCGTACAAGTTTGAACAAGTTAAATAAATATAATCAGCGGCAGATATTGTCAATGTTACAAAAACGTTGCAAGAGACAATGAGAACTTTGGCATAAAAAAAAATCATCTACACGGTTAGAAAAAATTATGGAGGAAAATAAAAAAATATGGTTTTTAAAAATATATTATTAACTGTAGCAATATAGTTTGATGGAAAGATAAATTTAAATATATGAAGATGCGATCTCAAACACTATTCAGAATTTTATCTAAAAAAAACGAAATGCATAGCTGATCTTTGGCAATATTCAGAATTTTATCTAAAAAAACAAAATGCATAGCTGATCATTGGATAAATGTCAATGTGTTTGATGCTCATATTTACGAGTTAGAGACCAAATGTCTGTTGGAGAAAAAAAAAAACTCAAGCTTCAAATAATCTTGATAAACTAAATAACAAGTTGCACCTCCCGTCACAACGCACAAGCCTGTTTGCTAGTATAATAATAAAGAGGCAATATTTTCGGTGCACATCCATTTTTTTTGCCAGTCTTCCTGTGACCACTAGACTTCCATGTTTTGGGAAAAGCCTTATCGCCTCCGATCTCAAATTACACACTAGACCCCAAATCCTGACTGGGTTTCGGTTGATTTTCCCGGATGCCACCCTGTCCGGGGCTGACACAGCAATGCACATAAGAGTAACATGAACACACTCTTATTATATACTAAGGCTAGCGGTGATTCAGGAAACTGCACAAACTTCAACTTTTTACTATATTATAAGAATATAGTTCAAAGATTGGCAACAAACCATGGCCAGTATAGAGGTTTTGGAGGACAATAAAGCAACAAAACAAAAACAAACGGCATTCAACTAAACATAAAAATATCTCTCCTTATTGGACTCTTTGACATATGACTTGATAGCAGTGCCTTCTTGCATACACATCATAAACAAGAACATCATGTGGTAGAAACTGCTTGACAGTCTCTTGTCCAAATGGAGAGCTTCGAATTCCATCGAAATAACTATGTATAGTAGGCTGTTGACAGTGCTTAAATACCATTTCTACCATTATTAATACTACATAAAACAAACAGAAGTCAGCAACCAATCTAGAGATATAGGGCTTTAAACAAACATATTCCACTTCTATTAGTGAATATTTCTATGCTTGAATTATATAGCAAAACACATACAGAAAATGGGTTAAAAGACTCCAATCTAGCCCATAACAGGAGGCTGCACGCTAGTCCAGACTCCGGGCCCCTAAAGGAGCCAACCTAAAGAATTCCAAGATGGCCTAAACCAAGATCCTCCGGCCTGGCAGGTGGTTCTCCAGAACCCTGAGTCGGACTTTCCAGGCCAGCCTTGGATGCGGTTCTGCAACCGACGGCAGGAGGCCATCGCAGCCTTCCACAGACCCAGGAAGTACGTGGATCCTGTCGGATCCAAAAAGGAGTACAAAACCCCAAATTCAGATTTCATCTTTCAGTTCATTTTTCCTGTTGTCACCCAGTCCTAATCTCTGTTTTAATCGTTGGCTGAACCACCAATAAATAAAGCGTTGGATCGAACCAGATATACAGTGTCTAAAACATCTCTTGATCTATGTCGGTAGACTGGCAAACAATATCAACAATGTCTAGTGTTGATGCAGGGAGCTGTCATATGCCGGAGTGCTATATATAGGCTGTAGGTGGGGAATCTGAAATGGAACAATTTTTAAAATTTTTAAAAACAGAGGGAGCAACAAACAAAAAAATAGTGGTCTTTGCTGTGAGTTCCCTCCGTACAAAATTATAGAAATGCGGACACATCTGTGGACTCTCCGTAAAAGCAGTGCTATATATCTATGTAAACCACTAGTCAGATGTAGTGCAGGCAGTGGGGCACGGTGTGGATTCACACATGGTGCCACCATTGAAGTATGCATTCACATATGTTGCCAGACATGTTCGGGGCACCAGTGCGCCATGAGCATCGTCGTGGTGCTAGGCTGTCTGCTAATTGTTTGCATACATAAATACCATCTTCCTACAAACTGCATGCGAGACTGATGGCCCTGGTAATTGGATATTCCTGGATACCACCTATTCCCCCAAACCGTGCTTCTTCACTTCCATCCCTAGCACAATTCCACTCACAACTATATATCATGTTTCCAATCCACTAATTTTAAAACACCCATCTGAGAAGAAGCCGCTTATATATATACGGAGGTCGTTGGCACGAACAACAGCATACCAACTAGCTATCAGTAAATGTGAGTAATGAAATCTTATAGATAGGGCACTGGGGCGGAGTGATGATGGCCTCTCATTGTCATTTACTTTGTTTTTACCAAGGTCTATTGACCATTCTCTCCCTCTTAATGAAAAACGGGCATATATGTCTGATCGCAAAAAAAAAAAAAAGAGTACTGGTAAACAATGGATAACACTCCTTAGCTACTTACATGTCAGACTTAATTAAGAGAACATTAGTGGCATGAACGACTGGACACCGTTTTCATGGAGAGGTAGTAGTATTGTTTGCACAAGGTGTTCCTGGTTCATCTTCCAACCCTCCATGTAGATAGTTTTGTTTGCACAAGGTCTCCATGGAGCAAGGAAGATTTTGATACGATTGAAAATACTGTGCAGTAGAACGTCACTTTGTCTAAATGAGAGAAAGTCCAAGACGACACATGCATGTCCTGTGAAGGCTGGTGCACGATCTATGTTAATGGCTATGCTATGCATGTAGAAATCATCTGGCTAACAACAGATGATCTATGTTGAGTAGAGAACGAAACTAAAAGTGTTCGGTCACACTGATGTTTCAAATCTAAAAACACTGATGTCACAAAACTAAAAGCGCACAAGAAAGACAAAAACACGCAAAATATAGCAGAGCATGGAACACATTCAGTCACCCTCTCATTCACAAGAATGAGAAGATACATGGATACGGCAAACAACAAACATACAGCCATAATAGGTGTACCTTCGAATAGCTGCAAAGCTGCGGCCATGAGCAGCTGTGGCAAGGATTCGTTGGCAGACATGAATGAACAGACGATTTGTTCAGCCACCAGAGCTCCATGAGTATCATGGTTGTGCTAGGCTGCCTGCTAATTGTTCTCATATATAAATGGCATCTAGCAAGACACTTCATACGAGAAGATAGTCCCTGGTAATTGGACATTCCTGGATACCACCTATTCCAAATCCGTGATTCTTTAGTTCCAGCCCTAACCACATTCCACACACACAACTATATGTCATGGTTCCAATCCACTAATTTTAAAACACCCATCTGAGAAAAAGCTGCGTACATATAAACGGGGCTCGTTGGCATGGACAAAACTAGCTATCAGTGAATGTGACTAATGATAACAATGAATAGCACTCTCCAGCAACTTACATGTCAGAGTTAGTTAAGAGAACATTAGTGGCATGAAGGTGGTTTTCATGGAGAGGGACATCCTATTATAGACTCCAAATTAAAGAGACGTGTTTCCCATTTACATTATGAAAAAACAGCTATTCCTACATTCTTGGCTGTGCTGGCTAATATAAGTCACAATAAAATTGGCAATGTACAATTGCTGGCAAATAATAAGACAGGACCATAACCAAGCCAGTGCTATTGTCAAGCATGGAAACATCAGTAAATATTTGTGGAACACGTATTGGCACCAACTTCGATATATGCTGAGTGGTAACACAAATTAACACACTATGGAAGTTAATGGTTGCTCATAGCCCTGTCTACTTCTATAATTTTTTAATAAATATATGAATGATTTGACTAATTCAAGATTATATCAAATTGATACAATGATATAGTTTTTGATGTGGTTGTACAGTGCCGGTCCGGCGATTCTCCTTTTAATATAGCAGTCACCTTTCTTGCCGGTTCGTTTCAAAAAAAAAAAAAAATGATCTGAACTCCTACAACCTATTGTTGATTATGAACAACTCTGCTCCCAGAATATTCAATCATGCATTATATTGCTTTTATTACCACATATTTTAGTAGCGGCTTCAGTGCCAAAATTGAGATATTTCACTGCACTAATTAATCAAACATAAGTATAATTCTGAAAAGCTCCTTGGGCGCTGGTTGTTGCGGCAGTTTCCAAAGCATGGAGCCCATCGTTGGCTAGGCGGAAGGTTCTGGCTCCGGCTTCAGTGTTCACGATGACGAAGCTTGGAGATGACAAAGAAGATCTATAGGACCAGTTTAAGCACTAAGCTTGGCTCCAATTTAAGCACTAAGCTGGGCACAAATGCTTAGGTAATAGTAGGTCCTAATAGAGATGTATGTGAGAGGAGGAGGAAAGAGAATGAATCCAAATAATAATAAAAAAAATATTTAGAGCTAAATAGAATATGAACTATTGCATAGCTTAGCTCTTATAACTTGGCTATAAGCAAGTACCTGGCCCTATTATTGTTCTTGCTCTGAGAATTTCTATGCTAGGCCACACTCGAGGCCTAAAAGGAGCCAACCCACCAATCCGAATCCCAAGACGGCCTAGACTAGGATCCAAGGGCCGGTAGGTGGTTCTCCCGAACCCCTAACCTGGCCTTCACAGCCAGCCTGGATGCGGTTTTCCAACCTACGCCGGGAGGACATCGCAGCCATCCACGCACCAAGGCAGTGGATCAGAGGGATCGGCTGATCCCTATGGCGAGGGTGGTTGACTTGAAAAACGTTATATATCACCAAACTGCATATAGACTAAATAATGGATGAGATCTTCTCATAATCGTTGCTATTGATCTATGGTTAGTCACGATTCCTCTCTTGTAGATGTCGGACAAAAACACAGCCATTGCATTTGCTTTCCCCGCACCCGCCGCCTCGCCACCGCCCGCCCGCGCACCCCCGCCGCCGCCGCCACCCGCCCAGCGCATCCCGCCACCGCCGCCGCCACCGCCAGCTGCTCCACCAGCCCACAAGACGCCGCCACCGCCGCTTACACACGCGCCTGTGTCGCCCACAGGCCCGCTCCCGTGGCACACACACCACCACAAGCCACCGACCCCCTGCCCACAGCAGGCACCCCCGCCGGCCAACGAGCCCGGCCGCACCCGGCAGTGAGGAGAAGAAGAGGGAAGGGGGAGGGAAGAGGAGGAGAGGAGAAGGAGGAGGAGGGGGTACGCCGCCGCCCCTCACCGCCGGAGAAGAAGAAGGGGATTGAAGAGGAAGAGGAGGAGAAGGGGGGGGAGGGGAGGCCGCCAGTCCTCATTGCCGCACAATAAAAAGATAGGAGAAGGAGGAGAATGGGAATAGGGGAGGAGGCAAAGGTCGACGCCGCCCCTCGTGCCACCCGTCCGCGTCGTTCGCCCTCCGCCCAAGCAAGGTGAGCATTCGTGCCTTATAGTTCTCGTCGTATATGAATGTGTGCCGATAATGAGGGATTGAGTTCGATGTGTATGCATATGTATTGGTCGGCCATCGTGCCGTTAAATTGTTGCGTGTATTGAAAACCTCAGCGTGTAGGGGAGGTTCTGTCGAAATTTTTAATTGAACTCGTCTTTTTTTTTCAGGTCAGAGCCCGTCGGTGCCCAACTGGAGTACGTGACTTCACCGCCACTGCTAGTTTGCCTGCACCGCTAGGTATAACCCCTCTTTACATATGATGCTCGTAGAACGCGTAACCTAGTTAGGCGTCTCCCATTCGAAAGAGATACGGCTGGAGGTATGCATTTCTTTGCATATGTACCACCGTATCTGTTTCGGATTGTCAACATTTTTCAGACAGCCCGCAGATACGTAGATGGGTCAGTTTCCATGTTCCGGTCCTATCGGCGGCAGAGTTTCGGCATGACCTCCCTTTTGTTCTCCGAATACACACTCTCCCTTCTAGGATGTGTATCAGGAGAACAGCGGGGAGGTGCTGATGAAATTCTGTCTCGATCGGATCAGAGCATGGGAACTGACCCATCTACGCATCTACGGGTGGGATTAGGACCTATCCTCACCTATTCGACAGTAGGAACACAACATTTAGATGGAATTCATGGTTGGAGTTCCTGGTTGCTAAAGGATGGAGGACCACCAGTGGATGTACAACGGTCAAAGGAGTAAGCATGATTTTAATGTTGAATGGATGAACAAGACCAATGAATTCTTGGAAATGGTATGGGGGAAATGCTCGTGCTAGTGGTCATTTGCTACTTTGGTGTCCCTACGCAAGATTGGACAACAAGAGGAGAGTCAGCCGAGAGGATATGGACCGACAACTTCTGGATTGTGGATTCACCAAGGACTTTACCTTGTGGATCTACCATGGTGAAGTGGTGAGACCACGCCTCGAGGAGTGTGATGGTGATATCGGGGTTGTAGACATGTTAGATGATGTCCACCAAGCACTTTTCAACGAAGCACGTGATAAGGAGGCGATGGAGAAGGAGGTGAAGGCATTCTATCAAATGTTGGACTCGGCCACCAAACCCCTTCATGAGAACACCAGTCTCGCAACTGGACGACATTGGTCGCTTATTAGGGGTGAAGTCCGAGTTAAACATCAGTCGAGTAGGCTTCGATAGGTTGTTGACCGTGGTTGGCACCCTGCTTCCAAAGGGCCACTGCCTGCCAACGGGCATGTACGAGTCACAGAAACTCTTTAGTGCACTTAAGATGCTGTATGAGCAGATACATGCTTGCGAGAATGGGTGTGTCCTATATAGGAAAGAGCATGCCGATGCAAAGCACTGCCCAAAGTGTAAAGCCTCCAGGTACGAAGAGGTACCAACTGGAGATGGTCAGATGAAGCAGCTCGACATCGCCAAAAAAAATCTTACGGCACCTACCTTCTGTACCGAGGCTTCAACGACTATACATGACCGAGGACTCCACTAAACAAATGACGTGGCACAAAAATGGCGAGCGATACCGTCCCGACAAGATGATACATCCATCAGATGGTGAAGCATGGCAATACTTCGATAGAAAACATCCTGAGAAAGCAATGGAGGCGCGTAATGTACGTGTCGCGATGGCAACAGATGGTTTCAATCCTTATGGATTGAGTACCTCCCCATACACATGTTGGCTCGTGTTCGTTATCCCCCTGAATCTCCCCCCTGGTATCACCTTTCAACGGAACGTCATATTCTTGTCGTTGATAATTCTTGGGCACCCAGGGAATAAGATGGGTGTGTTTATAGAGTCTGTGATCGATGAATTGATCAACGCTTGGGAGGAAGGCGTACGGACCTATGACCGAGCTACAAAGGCAGCCTTCAAAATGCACGTTTGGTACAATTACTCAATTCATGACTTTCTCGGGCGTATGGGTTGTTCTCGTGCTGGTGTGTTCATGGAAAGTTCTTGTGCCCAATATGCAAGGAACATGTGAGGTTCATCCGGTTGAAGAAGGGTGGTAAGGTTTCGTCGTTCGACCAACATCGCCGGTTTCTTCCTCTTGACCATCCATTCGGACAAGGAACGAAGAACTTTACAAAAGGTGTTGTGGTGACAGAACCTCCAATGCAGATAAAGACTGGTGCCGAGGTCCGTGCTCAGCTAGATTCTCTTGTGGCCAATAAACAAGGTGGTGGTTTTGTGGGATATGGTAAGCAGCATATGTGGACTCATAAGTCGACTTGGAGAGGCTCCCCGTATCATGATGACCTTCTTGTGCCACATCACATTGACATGACACTGACAAGAATATCGCTGAAGCACTTTTTGGCTCAGGCCGTTCTGGGATCTCCTGTGAGTATGATTGCAAAGAGTTCCGTTTTTTGTTTCCATGTATCAAGCAATCATGCCTAACACTTGCAACCCTGTCTCCTTTGGCGCAGCCCGGATCGGCGAAGTTCAAATCAGCTGCCTCCTCAAGCCGGTGAGCAAGTCTTCCCGCCGCCAGAGCTCGGTTTACACCTTCCTGACCCTCCCTCGCCTCTAGAATGAAATTGTGGACATGTGGGATGCTTTGCCCTTGTGGTCATGAACTTGTGCACTTGTTAGACTTGTGGTGGTGATGAACTTATGGACTTTTTAGACTTGTGGTGAACTTGTGGACTTGTGATGAACTTGTGGTGGTGACGTGGACTTGATCTTGTGAAGCTACATGTTCAATATATGTGTATTGTGATATATTGATGTGTTTTATGTGCCGGATGTGAGGAATGTGATATCTAATTGAATGGATGTGATATATATTATATATGTGTTTTTTTTTTTGTCAAGGGGAAAAAAAAAAAAAAAAAAATGGCAATTTTTACGCTTTGCCGGCGGGAGCTCTCGGTAAAGAGGCCTTCGCCGACGGTTTTGCCAAGACACTCGGCAAATCTGGAAGATTTTGGTTGGCCGATGGCTAGTTTCCAAGATTTGCCGAAAGCAGGGCGGCTTAGGCTGTCTGCAAAGACATAACCTTTGCCGACCGCCCGAGAACTAGGTTCTCGGCGAAGAATTTTCAAAAAGAAAATTTAAACCTATATTTGCCGAGAAATTTCTGACAGGCTATCGGTGAAGAGTTAAAAAAAGAATAAAAATCTTTGCCGAGCAATCTCTGACAGGCTCTCGGCAAAGATTTCAACTTTGCCGAGAACATATCCGGCGGGTGCTCGGCGAAGATTGGTGGAACTCCGTCACTTGCAATGGCCGTTAACGGTCACTTTTCTTCGCCGATAGCTGCAGATGGTGCTCGGCATAGGACCTGTGCAATGAAAATTTATTCCGTCAGTCCTATGCCGAAGCACTATACTCGACGGCCCTTCGCCGACCGCCTTTTGGTCTTTGCCGTGCATGCCATGTGCTCGGCAAAGAACCTGTTTCCTGTAGTGTTTACTAACCGAGATGGTCATTCTAAGGGACCCCTGTTTGTAAATCGATATGTGGAGGCTGATGTCCTAAGATACGCGTCTATATAAACAACATAAACCATTCATATATCTTTCATATCAACTCAGGTAATAAAGATCGGCTTTTTATCAGTCGTAGCAATGTTAATATCCAAAAAAAGTATATTTTTTTTGCTACTGTGTGACAGTGCAAAGGGGTAGAAAAATGTTCTCTAGGAACCCATGTGGTGTCGGGCGGTTACCTCATTTGTATATCATTGACTCATTTACTGATAACAACAAAAGTTGTCACTGCAGTGTAGCTCCCTTTATATACCGTCCCTTCACATACAGTTGTTTCAAAATTAGCTGGGAATGACAATAGGGTGCAACCAATGCTATTTAGGGAGAGTGAAACACAATTTGGGAATAGGTGGTATGCAGGAAAATCGAACTACCAGTGGACAGGATCTTACTGTCATGCTCACCGACTGATGGCAAATTTACCTGGTTTCGTCTCACATGGAGCAATATGCTGCTGCAAAAACGTTGCACTGGAGGATGCAGACAAATCTGACGACCTTGATCTTCGCTACAAGCAGAACACCGTTGATGGAGCTTGCTCCCTCCGATGAAGGGAGGCTGCTGCTATATTCGTAGGCGATCCAAAGCGAGCGCTGCGCCGCCATCTGAACACACGGTGATGCCACGATAATGTCCAGCACCCCGAGACCGCGGGAAAATGCCGGGCTGCCGGGTCGCTGTTCCTCTATCGTCATGCGCGATAACATCTGCGGCGCTGATCGAGATCGCACCAAAAGAGCCAGGCCGCCGAGATCCAGTCCGCCCCCACGATAGCCAAATCGCGCCAGGCTGCTGCGGTCGCGCCGGGCCGCCGCAATCCTGGAAGGCATCGTCCTGGAAGGCCACACAGATTTGGGAGGCGTGGTGCTTTTTTTTCTATGCGGTGATCGATGGATTCGAACAATTGTCGCGAGCGGAGCTTCGGCTGGAGGGTGAGATGTAAGACGATGCATCGAACCTTTAATCCCAGCCCTCCTATCAGATGATGTTGTTTCATGAGCCGTTGATTTCGTCAAGTGGGACATTATAGTAGAGATAAATCAATATAAGTTGGGGCAGTACCTGTACAACATTTGTTCCTAGATAAATGCCTTTAATAATGTAGTAACTCCTGAGAGGACACCATTTTCTTTATTCACTGCACCCTGATTTTTTGAATGATTTATCATATTGCTCTGTCGTAGCAGCTTGCCAGAGCGTGCTCTCACTATATATGCCACTCCGCCAGCATACATCAGTTTCATCTATGCATTACCCTTTGCCCTAGTTACACTGTAAGAGAGTGTTTATATTGCTTGCTATACGTAGCTAGTATTACTATACACGTATCTCACAACACTCACATGAGGAGATGCTTTTGAGACTGGAGTGGCCCGGACGAGTGAAGTGCAGATTAGGACTGGGAGGCATCAGGAAAAATGACACCACGATATCGATGGAGGTTGCTCCCATGCTCTAATGAACTGCTATAACGCTCCATAGAGAAGTCCCAATATGTTCTTGTGATGGACCACACCACACACATTTCCCACCCAGCAGTTATAGCTAGTTCCCGCTGGAGAACTAATAAAAGTGTGCTGAGCTAAAAGCGGCCAAGAGTGACATGTCCTAAGCTGAATGTGAAGTGATTTGAGTTAGTCTTTCTTGGTGTAGGACTCTAGTTAATGGCACGGCTGTGTAAGAGATTATAATGATTGCTTGTGTTTTATAAAGGGGAGTGAGTTTGAGAGGGCATTGCGTGCTGATCTTGGCCACACCATGGCAGTTCTTGGTGATTTTTGTCACAATACCTTGCAAACTTTTTTGCTAGTGTGAGCTCTAAAATTATTTCAGATAAATAATGCATTTGAAACCCTTTTAATACAATATTTGAAGAGATAGTTCTTTTATAAGGAGGGCATCCTATTATAGTTTTGCTCTTATCCTCCAATGTCTGTTGATCATCTGTGGTTGTTTTGTCTATCTTTGGACTCTTTTCTAATATAAATCAATATAAGTTGGTGCAGTACCTGTAAAACATTTGTTCCTAGATAAATGTCTTTAATGATGTAGTAACTAGTGAGAGGACACCATTTTTTTTATTCACAGCCCCCTGGTTTTTCAATGATTTATCATATTGCTCTGTCCATAGCAGCTTGCAAGTGCTGTCACTATATATACCACTCCATCAGCACTCAGCATACAGCAGTTCCCTTTGTCTGAGTTACACTACAGGAGAGTGTCTATATTGCCTGCTATACGTAGTATTACTATACATGTCTCACTACACTCACATGAACAGATGCTTTTGGTCTGTCTAGCTGTTCCTATACCAAATTTCGGGGGAGTGAAACACAATATGGGAATAGGTGGTATCCAGGAAAATCGAACTACCAGTTGACTCCGTGGTATATGAAGAGTTAGCATGTCGTGGTGCCCTGATATTTGATATATTTGTTGTCCGATTCACAGGATGCCACTGAGTCACGATCTTACTGTCATACTCATCGACGGATGGCAAATTTACCTGCTTTCTTCTCACATGGAGCATTATGCTGCTGCAAAAACATTGCACTGGAGGATGCACACAAATCTCAGGACCTTGATCTTGGCTACAAGTGGAACACAGTCGATGGAGCCTGCTCCCATGCTCTGATGAACTGCTATAACGCTCCATAGAGAAGTCCCTATTTTCTTGTGATGGACCACACACCTTTCTCTCTGAATGTTAAGTGTGCTGAGCTAACCTGAATGTAAACTGATTTGAGTCTTTCTTGGTGTAGTAGTCTACTTAATGGCTTATGGCACGGCTGTGTAAGAGATTATAATGATTGCTTGGGCTTTATATATATTATTATTGATATGCATGCTTCTTTGATCGTGTGTACTGCTTATATGTATTTTTCTACATGAGCGAAAACCTTTGGTACCAACTTATTTTAGTTTGTTTTAATCTCAAACAATTGTTCCACAAGAAAACAGAACTTACATGCATTCAATTGTATATCTACTGAACTTCTAGAGGGATATTTTTCCTTTCCTGGACCAAGAATCTTTAGTAATAATTTATTTATTATTTGTAGGGTTTTGTTGCAGAGTTGTACCAATACCTTGTCAAATATCCCTCCATATATATACCACTAGCCACTGTTTTGTTTGCTACATAACGCCATCATTTCTCCCAAAGCTGTATCACCTTAGTGATTGTTTTGGACTCTGTCCAGCAGTACACATTGCTACTGCTGCAGCTAACCGGCGTTGTTGAACTGTGGATACCCGACACAACAAATAAAATAGCAATTGATAAGAATAGGTGGCATCAGGGAAACAGGCGCTGAGAATCCAAATATTATCGGAACTCTCTCAACAAATCAAGGGCATGGTTGCCATGGGCCATTGGTGCATTGGTGCCCCAAGTCCGTGTGCTTCGCGAGATTCGCCACAGGAGCCACGTAGCCAGTAGCCTGATCGTTGCAGCATTGTCCCCAAGGTCCAAACTACAGGGAGCCCTGCAAATAATTCCTGGCACCACCAAGCTGATCTAGTACTACCATTCCTGCAA
Organism: Hyparrhenia diplandra; assembly: GCA_015847255.1. Lineage (NCBI taxonomy): Eukaryota > Viridiplantae > Streptophyta > Magnoliopsida > Poales > Poaceae > Hyparrhenia > Hyparrhenia diplandra. The sequence continues at coordinate 1,252,776 of JADLZK010005668.1, read as the reverse complement.
GACTCCAAATGCCTGAGGTGAAGGAGCACTTCCTGGGACTATGATAAGTCAGTGGCATTATTCACATCCACGAATGTGACCACTGACATCCAGCTAATCAAGCAGGCATGGCGCAATGAAAAACCCACGCAGGAATTTTGTTCATCGACTTGCCAAGCAAATCCTTATCTATCATAAACAACTTCCTTGTTAGTTTTATCATCATAAACAACTTCCTTGCTACTTGTAGTGGAGTCATAAATATCTTAATATCTATGGTGGTTAACTAATAAAAAGAGTAGTTACGAAGAGGGACCTATATATGTAACATGAACAAGATGCTTCTCACCATGGGAGGTTACTTTTGGAAACAACTTATGTTCATTTGTGTTGTTTAATATATTTTGTCTGCACACGCACAAAAAAAAAGGTTTGTGCTTTACTTGTACCTACCTGTGGTATAGCTATATGCCTATATGCCTTAAATTGTATAGCTATTAATATGAACTCCTAGCTATTGAACGTGAACGACTCTGCACATTGAATATTCGATCATGTATTTATTGGTTACCGTAGCTTTGTAATAGTAGCATGTCCAAGGTCCTATTATACCAGTCCACCTCTCCGCAATGCTGCAGTTTCCTGCACTACCATTAACCAGGTTCCTAATATAATGCCTCACAGGTGCGCTGCATCTGTCTCCTCATGACACTGATGTGAGGATATGCTTTTAGTCTCAGTCATGGTGTATCTATGTTGCTCCTTCCGCGACCAGTGTTGCTCAATTGTTCATTGCCCAGACAACAATTGGGATAGAAATTGGACTGGGTGACATCAGGATCTAGGGCATTACTACTGAGTTTAGACCATGGGCGAGCAGACTTCTTCCTCTCAATTTCAAGACCACTAGTGATGAATCCTGAAGTTGATTGTCATTGGTGGCATTGCCCAACTCATGCCTCAAGGCCCTCAATCACTACAAGGCCACGTGGGGGTCACATGCCTATTGTCAGCCTGCCACTGCTCCAGGACGCAGTTTCAGGGACACTACAAGAGAAGGCCACAATTTTAGTTGCTTGTTGCTGCAAGCAACCAAACGTTTGCCGAAACATGCGGCCAGTATAGAAGAAGTGATGCGTTTTTCTTGGGTGCTGTGGGCTGCGAGCTGCACGCAAGATCGTAATAGTTATATTTTGGGATACAGAAAATAAATAAAAAATCACGATTTATTTAACATTGTAAAAGTTTTCAATCCTTTGAGCCTGTTTGGTACCGCTTCAGGAGCGGCTTTATGAGCGGCTTCCCAACTTTAATAGCCAAACGGGGTGCTTTCTGGTCAGCTCTCTGGACAGCTCTCCTGAAAACGCGGTGAGAGAATCGCGTGAGCTGTGTGAAGCTGCAAAATACCCGCTTTCACCGGCTTCTTCTGACACAAGTGGGACCCACTGGACTGGAAGACTGCGCCTGCCCATCAGCCTGCTGGAGAAAAGAAGACCGCCAGGCAAGGCCATCCGCTGCCGGGGGCACAGCCGTCGGTGAAGGGCGCCAGTGCGGAGCATGGCATGCCGGGCGCTGCTGTCGGTGAACGCCGCTGCCGGAGAAGCTGCAGATGCGGGCATAGCCGCCCGTGGCGAGGCTACCAGGACTTGTAGGTGCGGCTGTCGGCCTCACAGCCGCCCGGGAGGGGGCGTGCCCAGCTGCCGGGCCTTCGCGGCTGCCGGCCGGGTGAGGCATGGGCGCTGCTGCCGGTGGGGCGCGGGCAGACCTGGCCTCACCGCTGCCCGTGGGGCCGTGCCCATCGAAGTTTCCTGCCGAGGCGTGGCCGCCGAGGCTCGTCGCCGCATGGCGCGCGCTCACCAAAGCTCAGGGCGCGAGGCGTCCGTTCTCGCCGCCCGCATGGGCACGCCGCCACCGGAGCTCAGGGCGCGGCCGTCCAGTGCTGCCGCCGCCCGGCTCAGACCGCAATAGAGCAGTCGCGCAAGGGCATGGCTGCCGCGGGCATGCCGCCCGGCGCGCCGCCGGCGACGCCGCAGCCTACCTGGGCGCCGCAGCTACCGTGGACGCGGCTTTCGGCGCGCGTGGCCGCTTCTAGCACCAGCCGTGGCCAATCTTGTTTTCCCCTAGTTCCGCCATGGCCGGTGGGCACGGCATGTGTGTGGCTGCTGTGTGCCGGTGTGCGGGAGGAAGATTGGGGAAAGGAAAGGGCAGTTTGGTAATTTTGGTTCTTTTCTAATCTTAGAAGTTGTTTTGCCAAATAAGATGAATAAAACAGCTCAGCTTCAACTTAAGAGTTGTTCATAAAGCTAAAAACATAAAAAACAGCTTAGTGATGAAGCTGAGCTGTGCCAAACAGGGCCTTTGTTTAATTTATTGTCAATTTTAACAGAAAAAATGTGTCCAAAAGTTTGGAATTCAAGATAAATTGTTTTCTTGCTTTCATGCCCTTCCATTAGTCTTTTTGTGGAAAACACGGAAATTCTATTGTCCTGAATAAATCTTGTTATGGTTCAAAATAGAACGGTCAATACATATGTATTTCAGAAACTTGCTTAAGAAAGAATAGTTTGAGATCACATTTTAAAATGTGTTGGGAAGACATTGAAAACACATTTCATAATAGGTTTACAAATTAATACAACGTTTAGGAATAAATTCAATGCAACATTGAAAACAACTTAATTCCCTACCAAAATTGCATCAATATAATTTTAAAATGTATTCAAAATATCATTGTATTGGTTTGCGAAATGAGGATTCAAAATGTTCAAAATATTTGTGATCCCATCATTATATCGGAAAATATATGGTGGAAAACCATATAGTAGGTGGAAACATGGAAACCAATTCAAAAAAGTCATATCTTATTTGTTTCAAAAATTCTAAAACTTGGCACACATATAGTGCATACACATATGTACACACATGCAAAAGTTGAGATGTAAACTCAAACTAGAAAATTCATACAAAAATGACAAATTTTAGGTGCTTTTGCACTAAAAGACAAAAATCCTTCAAATTTTGTCTTTTTAGTGCACAAGCACCGAAATTTGTCATTTTTGTATGAATTTTTCAAAGGTGAGTGTGCATGTCAACTTTTCCATATGAGTACATATGTGTATGCACTATGTGTGTGCCAAGTTTTAAAATTTTTTTGAAACAAATAAGATATGACTTTTTGAATTGGTTTCCATGTTTCCACCTACTATGTGGTTTCCACCACATATTTTTCCCCATTATATCTCAGACCGTCAAACCTTGCTCGCTTTCTACCTCGTTGTATCGGTGCGTATGGTGCCTTCCACAAACTATTCCCTATGTCTCCCCTTGTCATCTTCATCCAACCACCATATGTTTTTTCTGATCGGCGCATTGGTCTCGCCATCACATTGGACTTCTCTCTGTCACAACCCGTTTCCCGCCAACGCGAGGGGGAAGACGGATGGCATGATGTGGCGTAGATGGGCCGGCCAGCGTGATGGCCGGCGACAAAGATGGGCGCGCGCGCGCGAGGAGCGGGCGGGCGGGCGGCGCCAAGCAGCGCCGTGTGTGAAGGGCGGCGGGTTGAGAGCTAGATAAGTAGGGCTAAACCCTAATTTTTCTTGATTGATTGTCTCACAATAGTTGCCCCCATATTTATATGAGCGGTTTACAATTGCTAACGGCCCAAGCCCATTAGTCTTCTCAACCTTAATTTAATTTAATTAAATAAATTACTAATAAAGCTATATAATAATTAATTATTCAGCCACTCGGCTTATCTCGGGCGACTAATTCCGACCGAGTGTGACATCTCCCCCACTGAGATTCAGCTCGTCCCTCGAGCTAGAAATCGGATATATCTTGTTGAACAATTCAGCATCCTCCAACGAAGCATCTGCAGCCGTCTTGTTCTTCCATTTGATGAGCACCGTTTGACCCTGCCAGATTCTGGATTTAAGCATGATCTCAGGTTTAGGAACGGGTGTACCTTCGTGTATACTTGGCAAGTTTGGTATATCAATAGGAATCTCTCCTCGATGTGGCTTAAACATGCCGACATGAAAGGCGTTGTGGATGCGAGTTCCAGCAGGTAGGTTCAACTTATATGTAACTGGAGTAATAATTTTGCTAATGCCGAAGGGTCCAAAATAATTTGGAGAGAGCTTGTCTTTGTATAATGTTGATATAGTTGCCGCAGACCGAGATAATAGTTTGAGCCAGACATAATCACCCACTTTAAACTGTCACTCCGTATGTTTAGCATCAAAGTATTTGCGGTAATAATCTTGAGCCGGTTGTAAACGAACCTTTGTCCGATTGAGGAAAGCATCATGCTGAGATAACAAGGCATCTACCGACGGTAACGTTGTCTCACCCGGATTGTAGCCTCGGATTGTAGGTGGGTCATGCCCATAAACCAGATTAAATGGTGTTGTTCTGTTGGATGTATGATATGAAGTATTATAACAATATTCTACCCATGGTAACCATCTTGCCCAATCCTTTGGTTTGTCGCCAGTCAAGCAAATATAGATACATTGTAATATTTTTGTTTACAACCTCGGCTGTCCATCCGCTTGAGGATGATAAGCTGATGTTGGTGATAGAATAATGTTGGACACTCAAGAGCTCTTGTCAAAATTGACTTGTGAAAACCACATCTCGGTCACTAACAATGGACCTTGGTAAAAACTTTTGAGCTACTGAAGTTGTTGTGTACGGGTGAGAGAGGGGGTATGAAGTGGGCATACTTGGATAAACGATCAACAACTGTTAAAATTACCGACTTGGTGCCAACTTTTGGAAGTGCTTCAATGAAGTCCATTGAAATATCCTCCCGCATCTATTCTGAACTGGCAAAGGTAAAGTCCAATTTGGATGTAGGTGTTCATTTTGTTGCGTTAGCATACTAAGCAATCATTCACAAAATCTTTGACAATGCGTTTATCTTGTTTAACAAAGAAAGTTTGACGAAATCGATGCAATGTTTTCTGTATTCCCTCATGAACTAGCTAAATAATGATTTGCATGAAGAATGGCCTAAGATGTTTGGATGATTGTGAAAGTCATAACTTTTTGTTGAACAAAATCAACCCATTACGAACTTCCCATGCTGAATCCTTACCATTGATTATGGAATCAATAAGGCTTATGGCTTCATCACTAAATGCAATTTCCTCACGTAACTAATCAAACAAACCCAATTGAATTTCTAAAATAGCCATTAACGAGGATTCCTCGGTGTTCTAACGAGATAATGCATCAGCCACCACATTGGATTTACGGGTTTTGTATTCCACAAGAAAGTCATAACCAAGTAATTTGCTAACCCATTGATGTTGAGGAATGGTGGATAGACAGATCTAAAATGTATTTGAGACTGTAATGATCGACCATATAATAAAGGGATGGCCCCGTAGATACGTTCGCCAATGTTTGGTTGTGTTAACAGTCCTATGAGTTTTCATTCATAAGCGACCAACTTTTTGTACTTGAAGGGACAGTCCTATGAGTTTTCATTCATAAGCGACCAACTTTAAGTAAGCTATTAAACCATTGCCCCGATGCAAAACAACACTCATACCTGTACGGAAGCATCACACTCCACCACGAACAATTTTGTTGAAGTCTTTAAGCTGAAGGATCGACTGTGCCGATGACAATGTCCTCTTTAGATGCACAAAGGCCGTTGTTGCTAGAGGTGTCCAACGTAATGAATCCCATTTTAAGAAGATCTGTAAGAGGTCGCACAATTGTGCCATAATCCATGATGAATTTTCTGTAGTAACCTGCAAGTCCCAAGAAACCTCAGAATTCGCGGAGAGTTGTAGGTATTGGCCAAGCAGTCACTGCCTCTATTTTCTTAGGATCAACAGCTACTCCAGCAGATCGAAATAATATGTCCTAGATAACCCAGTTGTGATTGACCAAAGAGGCATTTAGATTTTTTTAAGAAAATGTTGTGAGATGCTAATACCTTGAAAATCTCTTCCACATGTGAGAGATGTTCTGTTCAGGATTTGCTGAAAATTAGAATATCATCGAAGAAAACCAGGACAAACTTCCGTAAAAAGGTCCCAAAATATCATTTATCAAAGCTTGAAAGGTTCAAGGTGCATTGCATAAACCAAATGGCATGACCAAAAACTCAAAGTACCCATGATGTGTTCTGAAAGCTGTCTTTTCGATGTCCGGGGGATGCATGCGTACCTGGTGATAGCTTGAGCGTAGATCTAGTTTGCTGAAGAATTTTGCACCTTGCAACTCATCCAATAATTCAGCAATGACAGGTATTGGAAATTTGTCTTTCATAGTATTACTATTTAGCTCCCGATAATCAACACAGAATCGGCAAGTCTTGTCATGTTTCATGACAAGAAGGACAGTGATGAAAATGGTGAAGTGCTATACCCGATGATACCTTGGAAGAGCATGTCGAGCATTGTCGTTCCAGTTCATTCTTCTATATTTGAGGGTAGCGATAAGGGCGAACAACTGTTGACTCGAGTAGGATCTTTGAGATGAATGCGATGGTGATAGCGCCATTGAGGTGGAATTCCCGAAGGCTCATTGAATAGTTGTTGGAATTTGCACACCGAGAGGTTCCATTGGCGGATCGAAGAAAGGATATGAATACCTAGTGGAGGGTCTCTGCTTCCTTAGAGAGATCGTGCCATGTGATCCGTTGTCCTTTGCACCGAGAATTTCATAATAATCTTACTAAAATTTCAAAAAATATTTCTCAGACAGCTCAGCCATTACACACACAAGACAACATCATAGCCACCCAATTTAATGCTAAAGAAATCTACTTTGAAACTTTCATTGGCAATAGAAAATTCAACATCATCATACCTCCCAACATTTCTTATATGTTGTCCATTAGCAACAGTGACTCGGAGAGATCGATGTAAGGGAGAGCTTGATAAATCCAGTTTGGTAGCCAATTCGAGTCCGAAATTGTGTGTTGAACCAAAATCCAATAAAGCCAATAAATTGTTGCCATTTATATTGATAAGTAACTGCATAGTGCGACATGTAGATATGCCAGTTAATCCATGGATTGATATTTGAATATCTGAATGTCGTCGAATATTTATCTTTGAATTCTATCGATGTGTTGCGGTATAGAGACGTCAGGCCAGTGCTATAGCAGTCTCCATATCAGGTGGTTGGTGTAGTTGGACATCTATCTGGATCAGAGGTGCTAACCCAACAATATATAGCATAACCTATTGTTTGGGAGAGAGGTGTTATACCTTATTCAGTGTTGCTGTGAATTTATTTGTATAGTTGTCCAAGTCTCCCAGTTGGCGTGAAGTTGTCAGATCGCCAAGATGATTATGTAGTGGTGATCCAAAACACCTGTTAATTGCTGTAGAAAATTCTGGCCAAGCTGGCTGACCCAATTCATTTTCCCAACGAATAAATCAGGATAATGCGTTCCCTTCAAGGTGGAAAGAAGCAAGCTGCATCTACTCATTATCTTTGATGCCTTGAGCGAGAAAAAAATTATAGCATTTATACAACCAATGAGAGGGATCTCCTTTACCATCATAATCAGGAAAAATAATTTCAGATTATTGCCGGTCTATCTAGGAATTTCTGGAGAGATTTTAGGAGGATTTTCTGTGGTGTTTGTCTATAGGAATTTCCGTGGAAATTTCTGTAGCAACTTCTGTATGAATATCTGGGCAGTCTGATGGCTGTAGAATTTGTGGGTCAGAGGCACGGCGGATGGTGAACTCATTGTTGTCCACAGACTGAAGAAAACGCTTGAAGGGCGGAACGTACTTAGCTGATGATGGGGGCGATGACGCCTCCATGGCTCTGATGTAGTTGTTGATGATGTTGTTGACGTCCTGCATGAACTTCTTGCTCCAGTCAGAGGCCTGGATCGTCTGGTCTCCGAATACAATCTATCACAACCCGTTTCCCGGTCATCGCGAGGGGAAGACAGATGGTGTGACATGGCGTGGGATGGGCCAGCAGCAAAGATCTGGTGGCGGCGCGGGCGACGGAGGCGGCGGCGTCTTGGCACGTGCGTGAAGGGCGGCGGCGGCTTGAGAGCTAGATAGGTAGGGTTAAACCCTAATTTTTCTTGATTGATTGTCTCACAATAGTTGGCCCCATATTTATATGAGGGGTTTACAATTGCTAACGGGGCCAAGCCCATTAGTCTTTTCAAGGTAACATTAATTTAACTAAATAAAATTTACTAATAAAAGCTATATAATAATTAATTATTCAGCCACTCCGCTTATCCCGGGCGACTCGCTGACCGAGTGTGACATCTACAAGCATAACTTCTCCAACTCAGCCCCTCATCATCCCTTTGGACTCCGACTATACCAACTCTCCACTTTAATTTAAAGTAGCAGCGCTTGTCTATATTTTGAATGAACCTGAATTTTCATTAACTTATTATAATTTACTGTTGCACATAATTTATAGTAGCAGTGCTTGTCTATATCCTCTCCGGCTCTCCCTATATATATGGCTCTACCATACTATCCTCCACCATTGTTAGCCTGTGATCATACGGTTTCTTCTACGTACTACTCTCTCACAGCTGTATCAGTCTGAGACACAGATATGCTGATACTTCTGATGTATGGCTGGCTGGTGTGGTTAACTTGTTGATTTTCCAGACGAGTGAAATACAGATTAGGAATGGCTGGCATCACGAAAAATGCTCTGAGATCAATATGCAGATTAAGATGGTTAGTAGTTAATTTGATATATCTGACACCTCTATGCACAACCATGTAGTGTTAATGTTGAAACTATGCAGCTGTCAGTGGTAGAACCAAGACTATGGAAAGTAGCAAGTTCCAATACTGTCATTAGGTTGCCTTTGCTCTGGTATCTGGTAGCTTGTACTCAAATTATACAGCCCACTCACTCCTAATCTCAAATAATACTTGTTCCACAAGATTGACTCTGTTCATCTGGTGTGCTATTGGGAAGGGATAACGGAGATCATCTATGACTTCCTCTCGTCTCATCAGCTGCTGGAGGGAAGGCAACCGGATCGGGATGCACAACAGTGTCATTTCATAATACATACAAGATACACACATGACTACGCAAACACACCTTTTGACGTGTCCATCCACAGCATACATTGCCCACACAATGATGGTTATGCGCCAGCAATGAGATGGCTCACTAGCTCTGCTCAGCTTTGAATCCTAACTACCTGCATGCAGCAAGTGGAGAGCCGACACGACCGGTTCCGAATGGGCCTGGCTTGGGCTTGGCAATTGGCCCAGCATGGTCTCGGTAATGTGTTGGCATGGGCTTCTAGCTATGCAGTGTTGTGTTTTTGTTTTTTTATTTGGCAGGCACTGTATCCTACCTATGGAATCTATGATTTATAGTGACATTTTGGTTGAGGCAGACATAGTGCTCAGTTTATAAACTCAACCATTACTACCAACGAAAATGTTGCTTTGTCGATTTTACATTTTTGAGATTTCTACCTGTTACGTTGATCCGCTGCTGTAATTGCTATTCCTTGGACACATATCTTCAGCTTGTTTAGAATAAAAATGTATTCTGATAGCAACATTGTACTTCATAGTTTCATTTAAGTTCTTGCATACATGTATTAGTTTTATCATAACACGCAACTTTCAACACTGGCTTTGCTGGACTATATGAATATATCCTATATCTTTTGTGGTTAGCAAATCAAAGTAAGAGATGTATATATCTAACATATGTTGTCTCATACCTTGATACATGAGGAAATACCGATTAATGATCTTTTCCTAAGTTAAACCATTTTCTACACAAAGTAGTGATGTCCTTATATTTACCTGTGGTGCTTGCAGGCATTTAGTTTTATATATGGCCACTGAATCTGTAGCATAGAGGAGCACATTTTGTTTGCTGCACCCTTAAACTATCAATAATATATTTTACTGTTGTATTGAGGATTTGTACTAACAGTTTCTGAATATCCTCTACCTATATATACCACTCCACCATACTGCATTTCAATTCCTGCATCAACATTAGCCACTGACAATTGTTTGGCACATACTGTTCTATGTTTGCCACATACAGTTGACTACTATATATGAGGATTTTGTTTTTATCTGGTTGCATCTATCTTAGGTGCTGTAGCTTCTGTTGTTGATATGCGGATACCCATGACAAGTGAGATAGAGATTAAGAATAGGAGACATGAGGGAAAACGAACTAAGAATCTGAGTCACTCTAGTCACATTTGGACTCTAGCATTTATTGGATCTATGAGAACTTGATGTGTCGTGGCCAGAAGAATGAGTAGATGCCATTGTTGCATGGTGGATGGAATCTCTCACTAGGTGCCCATGGCCCATGAGCAGTCTCCTGCCGAATTTTGGTTGGCTCTACAGATTCATCACCACAAGAAAGAGTCCTGGCTCGTCCTTGTTGGTGTTGACATTAGGCCACAGCATAGCCATCCCTTTGTAATGGATCACGTTGCCAGCTGACAAATCTAGTTCTACCACAATATATTGCAGTATTCATGCCTGAGGAAGCGAACATGGACATTGAGCCTGAGGAAGTGGACATAGACATTGAGCTACTCACGGAGGGCTTGGTGCAATGGCTAGTTGACATATGGATCCTCTCCTTCAACTCGTTGAGCAGATCTAGATATGCGAACGGCAGACCGCAGACGGGCTAAAGACTCGGCTTCCTTGGGCATTGTGCTCTGGTCTTGGCCGTGCCATGACAGTTCGTGGAGATTGATATTGTAGTACATTTGTATTTTTTTTGCTAGTTTTCAACAACTTAATAATTCTAAAATTTAGACAAATTTTGCTTTCGATACAGTTTTATTGCACTGATGATAGTACAATATTTCAAGAAATAGTTCATTCGTATGAAGGGCGACCAGATTTAGTTTTTTGCCATGTCTGCGAAAATCACTGGACCAGCTGTGTACTACCAATTTTGCATATGCATTTAAAAATCTCACATTGAGATCCTAGCAAATCAAGGAGAGTACTTTTTATTCACTGCACGCTGAATTTATCATATTGTTTTTTTTAGTCTAACATATTGCTTGCTGTAGTCCTCTTATTATATATACCATTGTGTCAGCCAATAGCAGTTTCCTACATCATCGTTAGCCTGAGTTACAGTGTATGATACTTCGAAATTTACATATACTTTATATATACTATATACCGGCTACCTTCATACTTTTTAGCATAAAAAGATAGAGAGTGAGAGGCAGAGAGGCACAATGGAAAAGCAATGCTACATGTTTGAGCTGAAGCACAGCATGGAAGGATAGGAGACTTATATTTTGAATACGTAGTGTTCAAAAAGGAATGCTACATGTTTGAGCTGAAGCACAGCATGGGAATGAGTGGCACAAGGGAAATCGTGTGTTGTATTTGGTTTGGGGATGAAGTGCTGTGATATCATATAGCACCACATTACTCTGACTCAAAAAAAATTAAATGCAAAATGGAGACTCTTAGAGTAAAAGAGGGTACGTTGTCCATCCCATTTGGACATGTAGAATAGAATATATAAATAGGAGATACAACAAAATTCTGTGCAGAAAAGTAAGCCGGTATATATGTAACGAGTAGTGCTAATATATATAACCAATGATTTTGGCAGGTACTCTTGTTATATATTTCCTAACCAATGCTGACAAAGTAATACAACACTATTTCTATGCAGCTCCTAGTAACATTCACCTTAAGTTTTACATCAGCATGTCCTCACTGTTTTCAAAAGTAGAAACATGGTTCCTACTTTTATTATGTGGTTTGTACTTTATATGTTGCTTATTTTCTTAAATGCAAAATACTTGCTACCTTCTTATGTCTCAGCATAACGAGATACAGGGGAGAGAGGAGAAAAGAGATGGCCCAAAACTCGTTCATTTACTGTCAAAAGGATGCTAAACGTGGTAACTGAAAGCACACCTAGGAACAAATGGCATGTATGAAATCCCATTAGCCTAACTCGTTCATTTACTGTCTACAATGAGTAATCTTATGTTGTAATTGGTTTGGGGATGGCGTGAGATCGAAAGCACAACAGTGTTTCTGGATCATGTGGTCCTCTGACAGCTAGAGCGCGCAGTATGCACGCACAGCCTGTCATCTATATATATCATTATCAAACAACAGTTTCAGATAATATGTGACGAGCAGTGCTAAATATATCTTTTGTTTGTCCTTTAGTAGCTAGTTTTGAGGCTCACCACGTAGGTACATATATAAAAAAACATTCGGTTAGAAAAAATATATAAAACCAAGGTTGAATGCAAGTTATCATGTGTTTGTCCAACACTTACTAGACGTTGTTGTGTTAGTCCAAAGACAATTCTAGCCTACCTCGCTTCCATGTGACATTGAGCATGCCGAAGCAATGGAAGAGAATGTCACAACTACGACGTGTGGCAGCTAAGCACACATCTTGGGCAGCCCTCTAGCAAGCTGAAGCCAAGGTGGCCCCGCCATAATTATGTTGTACAATGTTTAACAGATAATAATAAAAGAAGGAGAGGGCCATTACAAAGATGAATAAGTTAGACCTCAGTACAAATGCATTATATTTTGACCTTTAGCTTTCCTCATGAAATTGCATGTAGACTAACTAATGGCTGAGATCTTCTACGGCTGCTGTAGCTAGCAAAATCATTGCTATTTATGTATTCTTCACGATTCCGATACCTTTTCCTCTTGTAGATGCTGGACAAACACACTGCCATTGCATTTGCTTTCCTTGGACGCCTCGCATCAGTCAGCCAGCACGTTTTGACCATCCTCATGAGTCACTGCTGAGCTGAGTTTAGCAATAGCATATGCTCACCTGTGCTAGCTCATGGTTCTCAACACGTACTCTATGGATCTGTGCAGTGCTGCAAGATAGAGTTCGGAAATTGCACGAACTGAAGTTACAATATGACATGCTGTCAGATCCCCACGGAAGTACAAAAGCCCAAAATCAGATTTGACCTTTCTGTTCATTTTTCCCGTTGTCACCCAGTCCTAATCCCGGTTTTAGTAGTTGGCTGAAGCGATGGATCAACCCAGACATATTGTCTATAGAACATCTCCTCATCCATATCGTGAGACTAGCAAATGGCAAACAATATCAACAATGTCTAGTGTTGATGCTAGGAGCTGTCATATGCTGGAGTGCTATATATATATGCTGGGGGAGGGGGATTTCTGTAAACTGGTAGATGGAGGAATTTTTAAAATTGTTAACAACCGAGGGAGCAATAGAGAAAAAAATTGTGGTCTTTGCTGTGAGTTCCTTCTGTAGAAAATTAAAGCAATGCGGACACATCTGTAGACTGTCCATAAAAATAGTGCTATATATATGAGAAATTTTACTATCCTTGGAGCAACCATCAGTTCCTCCCGTGCATTCTAATTTAGCCGGTTCCTACACTCAATTAACATAATCAGGGCATTTTAGTCATTTTAATTTCATTCAGCTTCTCTGTACCTGCCATCAAAAAATAGCACTGGCTCTGCTTGCACCTCGGCCATGGCCAAATCCAGCTGCTGGCATAGCTGCTTGCCTGTCCGTGGCCAGTCCTAGATCGGGTTGCTGTACAGCACAGCTCGGGAACTGAGGGCGGGCGCCTGCTCAGTTGCTCTTGCTCCTCCCGACACCCAGTGCAACGACCAGCGATGCTGGGCCATGGGAGGCGGGTGGCCGGTGGAATGCAGGGGCGTGCCAGCGCGATGCCACGCCAGCGGAGGCTGAATGCAGGGGCTAGGGCGTCACCGCATCAGGCATTCAGAATTTGGGGAACGAAAAAGAAAATTCATCGACATCGACTGATCGATGAAAGGAAGGGTAGTGCGGTTGGCTTTCAATGGACCTCTTGTCTTGCTGGGATGAACAAAGTGAATAATCCGCTGGTTTTGTTCGTCCATGCCGCAGGTTGCCTGCTCGTACTCGACGTTCCTTGCCGTTGAACGCCGGTGTTAGGGAAGACAGGGTGCCGGTAGCTGGGCGGTCGCCCACCCTGCCGCTAGAAACAAGCTCCGTCGGTCGCGTGGAGGGGAATACCGCGATCTTGACCTGGACCTGTCACGACGGCGGTTGCGGTTCTGGGAGGTAGGGGCGGTAGTAGCTAGCTATCGGGTGGCATAGGCCACTGCGTCTTGCGTGGGCGCTTCATCTCCAGGTTCCAAAAGTAGAGGTAGCCGGTGGTGCCGCCGACGAGGCCGCGCCACAGCTGGGCAGCGTCGGGTCATCTGTGGCGTACCATGGGCCCGCACACCGGATGAGCCACCCCCACCCCCACCCCCGACGCCGCTCCACAGAGGTATAGGAGGACCGACCGAGGTAAGGGGCTCTGTGGTGGTGGCGGTGGCGGCGCGGCTATGGGCGGCAATTTGGGCGCTGCGGGGAGGGAAGCGTAGTTTGTACCAATGGTTCTCTCATGTGGAGGCTGATCTTTGTTAATGGCTATGCTATGCATGTAGAAATCATTCCGCTAACTGAAGATCTACGATGAGGTGAGAACAAAACTAAAATTATTTGGTCACATTGTTGTTTCGCTCTACGACTACGCCGCACAAGACAGAGAACGATGACGAAAAATATAGCAGAGTAGGACACATTCTGTCAACTCCTCATGCACTGGAAAGAGAAGATATATGGTGTACCTACGAATTGCTCCAAATCTGCAGCCATGGGCAGCTGTTGCATGGATTCGTTGACAGACATGAATTAACAGACGTTTTGTACAGGCACCAGTGCGCATGATTGTTATATATAAAGGGAGAACATGTTTGCATGCGAGGCTGGCAGCTAATTGTTTGCATGCGAGAACAATGGACCTCGTAATTGGACATTCCTGGATACCACCTATTCCCCAAACCATGCTTCTTCACTTCCGGCCGCCCTAACAACATTCCACTCACGACTATAGACATGTTTCAGTCCACTAATTTTAAAACACCCGTCTGAGAAGAAGCCGCTTATATATAAAGGGAGCTCGTGGGCATGGACAACAGATTGCTAACTAGATATCAGCAAATGTGAGTAATGAAATCCAGTACATAGGACACTGGGGCGGAGTGATGATGGCCTCTCGTTGTGATTTGCTTTATTTGTACCAAGGTCTATAGACCATTCTCTCCCTCATAATGAAAAATTGTTATATATGTCCGACCGCAAAAAAAAATGTGGGTAATGATAAACAATGGATAACACTCCCCACACTACTGCATATCTTTATATCACTGCTGGTTCAAAATACCCCTTCACTGCCGGATTTTGAACTGACAGTGGGAAAGCAGTAGTGACATGTTATACTTAATTAAGCAAACATCAGTGGCATGATCTGGACACGATTTTAATGGAGAGGGACATCCTATTGAAAACTGCAAATTAAAGAGACACGCGTTTCCCCATTTGCATTATGAAAAAAAGCTATTCCTACATTCTCTGCTGTGCTCTGGCTAAGTCACAATAACATTGGCAAGGCAATATATTCCCTTTTCTAAACAATATTTGCTGGGTGATAATAAGAGAGGACCACAATCCAACGTGCTATTGTAAAGCAGGGAAACATCGGTAAATATTTGGGTCAACACGTATTGGCATACATTTCTATATATATGCTGAGTGGCAATACAAAATAGCACACTACGCAAGTTAATACATGGATTCCTATTGCCTATCGACTTCCATAATTTTCTAATAAGTATGAAGGATTTGATTAATCCCCAATTATATATCAAGCTGATACATTAGACCTGGATCAACCATGGAGCGTGTGGGTCATCACCCCTTTCTCCGATTCTGCCATCCAACTGTCGTCGGACTACACCCTTGGCCTTCACGAGCTTGATTTCCTTTGCATGTGTACAGGTGAGATGATGCGTTGTTTTTCTTTCGGCCGCATTGTATATAGAAGTGGTATAAAGAATTTTCCTGGATACCACCTATTCCCAAATTATGCTTCTCTCCACTCATACCATTCCATATTATAAAGGGACATAGCCATCATGGGAAGAAAGCAAAATGAGAACGATCTGAGCATACATATATATAGGGGGGGTAGCCAGCATGGACAGCTAGCGATCAGTAAATGGGTGATAACCCCAACTGCTGACGTGTCAAGAACTGCGTGTGGCATTCATAGCGAGGGCGTTAATATTGTACACACAGATAGACCGTTTTCCCCCTTTTTGCACTATATATTCTTTTTGAAATCATGACGTCGTGTGTTTTTCATTAAGCCGAACTGATTACACTATGTAAACAACAATTATTCATAAAGTCTCAGCTCTGCTCACAAGCTATGACAATAAGTGCCTAATAATATATAAGCCTGCAAACGTTATGTTGTTCCCGAAGGAATACATTGGTAGGTATGTTTCCAGTACTATATGTCTTACCAGCATGTTCACACCACGAGATTTCAAAGTCTCTGCATTTTTGTAAATATCAAGGATGTTTTTATTAGTTCTAGATCATTACATCTTGTCTCTGCAAAAGCACATAGCTTAAAAAATAAGAACCTGGCATCATAATGACAATCGATTCTAAGACTTTATCAACACATGTGTCTAGGAGAAAAATATCTTCCCCACATGCACCAGATGCAATGCCATTGCAGCCAAATCCTACAGGGTAGGTGTTTGCAAGTCAAATATTTCATCAGGACCATACAGATTGCAAGCATTGAACAGGCCAGTGCTAAATGCCTTCAACAGGTGAGCCTGATGTAATCAGAAGCGCCTTCTACAATTTGATGACTGCAGCAGGTGAGCCCGACGTAATCAGAAGCGCCTTCTACAGCAGTCTACAATAAGCCATATAAGAGATATGACAAGTAAAGTTTCTGGCCTTCTATAATTTAGAGTTACACTTGGTCTATTCCTCGATGCGCCACTGCCTCCTAGTAGACCCTTTTTTGTTGGCAACGTATCCTATGCAAACTGAGTACCCCGTGCAAACTTTGGAAACTTCAACTGAGGCCACTGGATCCCCATCCGAGGGCAGCAGACACAGCTCGGGTCTTTTTTTCATTTAGCCGCCCGCCCCTCCCTCCACCTGCCTGCGATTTGTGCCAAAAAGAACCCTGAATCCACTAACCGCTCGGTTCCGTTAGCTGCAAATCGCGGCGGAGTCACGGACCTCAGCCTGCCTAGGCACCGACGCCATGGAAGCACCAACTGCCTCGGTGCAAGCTCGTGGTCCTCCCCGTCCCGCCATGGAGCCGGGCGGCCGCCCATGACGCTATGGAGTTGGCAGCTGCATCATCGGGAATCGACGCCGACTCCAACAGCCTCGTCGCGCCCAAGCCGCCCGTCCGCCATGGAGCCGGGCGTCGTCCGCGACGAGAACTTCGGCGATGGTCGAACATATGCTGCAACATGGAACAGTATCCAATGGTTTTTCAGACACCTGTTGTTCTAGCCATACTGATCGGCACCTCTTTCCTTTGCTTTGTCAACGGCAATTTCATCAGAGAGAAGTATAGGTAATGAAATTCATGAACTGAATTTTGAGAAATCGTGGTGTCATTCGTGATCCACTGAAGACAGCAGTGAAGACAATGAAATTCATGATTCGTGATTCAATGAAAATGCGGCTGAGGCGGAGCGATTCGGGCGGGTGGGTCGCTGGCGGGTCTTCTTCTTCGGGCGGGCGAAGTCGCGGGCCGCGCTCCCTGGTCAGCGGCCCTCCTACTCAGGCGGCGGAGGCGACGCAGTCTGCCGAAATGGGCTCCATCGCGCAAGGGAACGACCGTAACAACGCGGGTGGGGAGGGGTGATTTTGCAAAACAACATGGTTACGATGGCTTGTGGCGGGCGTTTTTTTGCAAATTTGCCCCACCTCCACTCTTATCCATCGGATGGAGATCCTATGGTCCTGATGAAAGTTTCCAAAGTTTGCACAAGGTACACAGTTTGCATAGGATACGTTGCCTTTTTTGTTTCCTACTAAACAACACAATGGCACAAGGAATATTAGTCCTAACCTCACTAGCTGGTACACAACATGTGACAATTTGATGACTGAAAGCCCTTTGCTCTAGCGTGCATGTTGCTGTGTCCAAATAACAGAAGGTTCACCACATATCACCAGAATGGCTGCAACACTATCTCTATTTCTATGATTTGCGGAAGTCCCATCACAGCAGAGGATCAATAATGAGAAGACAACACTGTGAGAATTCTGTTACGCTGCAGTTCGTATCATGACAGATGCCGCAGAAGGAGAAACAGAGCATGTAACACACAATGTTGCACCTTTTTCTGGCAGCAAATGGCAGACACGGAGGAAATAATAAAAATACAACAGGTCTATGATAAGCAATAAGGATGGGGCCGGCCATATTAGCAGTGGATATGTATTGTAACAGTACAATACTGTAGCAAGCTCACAGTCACACTGTTCTTTCGCTGTAGAAAACAAATTCTGTCACCCCCTCATGCACAGGAAGGAGAAGATACATGGATCAGGGAAATAGTAAACATACATCATGAAGAGCCGTACCTACAGATAGCTGTAAAGGTGCGGCCATGGGATGCAGGGATTCGTTGACAGACCCGAATAAGCAAGACAGTGCATGCGGGAGGAATAGCTCTGGTAATTGGACATTCCTTGATACCACCTATTCCCAAACCGTGCTTCGTCACTTCCGGCCCTAACATCTTTATATCATGTTTCCAATCCAACAATCCTAGAAGAAACCGCGTATATATAAACGAAGCTTGTTGGCATGGACAATTAGATGCCATCTAGGTATCAGTAAATGTCAGTAATGGTAAACAATTGATAGCAGTCCCCAGCTACTTACATGTCATAGTTAATATAGTGGCATGAAAGTTATAATATCTGTTGTAGACTCAAAATTATAGAGACAAGCGTTTTCCCATTTTCATTCTGAATATCTCTGCTGTGCTGGCTAAGTCACAATAGACATGCCATAATCCAGCAAGTGCTATTTTCGGTAAATTGTTGGGCAACACGTATTGGCACAGGCTTCTATATATATTCTGATTCAAATTAACACACTGCTCAAGTTAATGGTTGCTTATAGCCCTGTCGACTTCTATAATTTTTTTTAATAAATAAGAAGGATTTAGTTAATTCAAGTTATAGGAAATTGATAAAAACATCATGAATCCACTCCTTGAAGCTGTAAGAAAGTATAAAACCTAAAGAAAAGAGAGCCTGTTCTTCGATTAAAATTGGCGTGAGTGGAGATCATCGCCCATTTCTCTGAATCTGTCATTCAACTGTTGCCAGATTGCCCCTTCGGCCCTCATGAGCTTGATTCCCTTTTTGTTTTTATGAAACAGGAGGGGGAGCTGCCCCTATAAGCTTAATTTGCTTTGCATGTGTACAGGTGGGATGATGCATTGCTTTTCTTTTGGTCGCATTGGGTAGAGAATTGGCTGCTTCACTCCACTATTACCATTCAACATTATACAACAATCTATTATAGCCAGTGAAATACTAGCAAATAGTATATTTTCTTTGCTGAACGCTGAATTTACAACAATCTATTATACTGCTCTACTGAACAATTGCACTAAAACCTTGTCAAAGTTCTCTCCCTATATATACCACTCCAGCTTACTGCAGTTTCCTGCTTCAGCTTTAGCCACTACCGATATTATTGGGAACATGGTGCTACTATGTCTCAAAGGTCACGATTAACCATGGATTTGGTATTTGTCTGGCTTTATTTGCCACTAGTGCTGCCGCTAGAAGGTGCTGTTGATCTGTGGAGATGCAGGACAAGTAGGTCACATCATGGAGAAATACATTGAGGATTCAAAACAATATCTGACATTTTCGTTGACATTAGAGATTGGTCGGTTGTGAAGTAGCCATTTGCATATATTGTAACCCACGCTGTTATCACAGGTTTACTTCCATGTGTTTGTTTTTCTAGAGCATTCATTTGGGGCCACGTATATGATCACCAACAATAGCGCGGTGGCCCCCTCCCTCTACTGAAGTCGGCGGGGATCCGCTCCACGGATCTAAGGCGGGCGGCGCCCTCCCCGAAGGCGGCCACGACCCGGCAGTGGATCCGCCTCCACCGGGCGGTGGAAGAGCACCGGTGGCTCCACCCGCACCTTCTCCGCGTCGGGAGGAGCAGCAGGGCGCCGCTGGCGGCGGTGACAAGCGGATCCGTGAGGGGGCGGCAGCAACGAAGCGGATCCGGGCGAGGGGGCGACAGCAACAAGCGGATCCGCGCGGGGGCGGCGGCCACGAAGCGGATCCGCGAGGTTTCGCGGGCGACGAAGCGGATCCGGGCGAGATTGCGGCGGCGACGAGCGGATCTCGGCGAGATTGCGGCGGCGACGGCAGATCCGGCGTGGTGGCGGCGGCCACGCAGCAGATCCGGCGTGGTGGCGGCGCCACGAGCAGATCCGCCCGTGCTCAATGTCGGGCCTGTTTGTCGGCGGGCGGCGGATGCGGCTTCCTTTGTCGCCGATCCACAGCCGGGGGAGGTACCAGGGGCGGCGCCGGGCGGGCCTCCACGGCGGCGTCGACGGTGGCCTCCACGGCGGCGGCAGCTAGCGGGCTCGAATGGGGTCTCCGGCGGCGGCGGGCGGGCACCGCAACCCTAGAGGGGCTCGGCGGGCCCATGACGGGCTCAGCGGGCCTGTCTAGGGTTTTTATTTATTTTTTTTTTTGGCCGTGGCGGGCATCCTAACCTGCCCGCCACGCAAAATCAGTTAAGTGTGGCGGGCATTGTGGCCCGCCACGGTTAATCACGCGATTATGTATATTATTGTTATGCCTGCTTCTTTGATCGTGTACTGCGTATATGTATTTTTCTACATGAGAGAACCATTGGTACAAACTTAATTATTTTTGTTGGTCATCATCTCAAACATTTTTTCTGCATGAAAACAGAACTTTCATGCATTCAATTTTATATTACTAAACTTCTAGCAAAGAGGGACATCTTTCTATTCCTGAACCGATAATCTTTAATAATAATTTATTTGTAGTGCTCTGTTGCAGATTTGTACCAATAACTTGTCAAAAGTCACCTCCATATATATACCACTAGCCACTGTTTTGTTTGCTACATAACGCTATGATTTCTCCCAAAGCTGTATCACCTTAGTGATTGTTTTGGTCTCTGTCCAGCAGTACTTATTGCTGCTGCTGCTGCTGCAGCTAGCCGGTGTTGTTGATCTTTTGATACACAACACAACAAATAAAATAGCAATTGACAAGAATAGGTGGCATCAGGGAAACAGGCTCTGAGAGTCCAAATCGTATTGGAACTCTCTCATCTTTTTGTGATCAGGGCATCAAGAACAAGTTGAAGGCAGTAGACTCATCACGAAGCTGATCGTGAACAACTCTGCTCCCAGAATATTCAATCACGCATTATATTGCTTTTTTATAACACATATTTGTAGTAGCGGCTTGTGGAAGTCCCAATATATATGACTCTACCATACTGCAGTTTCGTACCTATAGCCAGTTACCTACTGTTATGTTCCATAGCTGCATCTATCTTTTCTTAACACTAATGTGATGAAATGCTTTTCGTTGCTACTCCAAGCCTGTTCATTTGTTGATGTTCGAGAGTACGAATCAAACCGTGATTTGGACTGGGTGACATCAGGATCGAAGCACTGAAAGCCTAATTCAGACTTCTTCGCCTCAATCTCAATATCAGTAGTGATGAGTCCTGAACCAGATTGCCATTGGCGGCATTGCCCACCTCATGCCTCTACCACTACAAGGCTATGTCACACGCCTATTGTCAGCTTGCCACTGCTTCAACGCAGCTTCAGGCATGCTACAAGAGAAGGCCAAAATTTTGGTTGCTACTTGCGGCTGCAAGCAACCAAAACTACTGCCGACGCATGTGGCCAGTCACTGAAAGCTAACGTAGACGTGGTGGAAAGTGTGAATGGCGTTTGGCTGCGGGCTGCACGCTAGACCACAATAGCTATATTTTGGGATACAGAAAATAAATAAAATTTACTGATTTCTTTAACTTTGTAGAAGTTTTCCATCGTTTCTTTAATTTGTTTAAAAAAGAAAAAACTGTACCCAAAAGTTTAAAATCTATGGTAAATTGTTCTTACTTTCAAGACCTTCCATTTGTTTATAATGTGGAAAACCTGGAAATTCTATTGTCCGGAATAGATCTTGTTCTATTTAAAGATTGAACGGCCAATATTTCACTGACAATCTTAAGAAAACTTAGTTCGAGATCAAGTTTTAAAAATGTATTTGTATGTGTTGGGGAGAGATTGAAAACACATTTCATAGTAACTTTACAATATAATACAGTGCTTTAGAAATAAAATATAAGTAACTCTGAAAACAACTTAGTTCCATATCAAAATTGCTTCAATATATTTTAAAAATTGTATTCAAAATATGAACTTATTGGTTTACGAAATGAGGTTAAAAATGTATGAAATATATGTGAGCCCATCGTAATATGTGTATCCTGGAAGCCACACCCAATTTCTACCTCTCCGTGTCTCAGTGCAGGTGGTGCCTACCACAAACTATTCCCTACGTCTCCTTTATCATCTTCATCTGACCACCACGTTTTTCTGATATTGCGCATAGTCTCCGCGGTCACACCCAGCTCTCCCGACTCCATGCTCATCGCTCCTTGTCCTATTGGACTTCTCCAACTCTGCCCCTCATCATACCTTTGGACTCCGACTCTACCCTGATGTCAATCCCTTCCTCTGCTCCTGGCTCATCGTTGTTGGTATTGTCATTAAGCCTCACCATAGCCATCCCTTTGTTATGGATCACGCTGCCACCTGATAGATCTAGTTCTACCACATATGCAGAACTTTCCATGCTCTAAAGGACGAAGTGGACTTCCAGGAATGACTAAGTTGGCAGCAATGGTCATGCCTGAGGAAGCGAACATGGACGTTGAGCTACTCATGCAGGGCTTGGCCCAATGTCAAGGTATACGAAGGGCAGACCGCAGAAGTGGTAAAGACTCAGCTTCCCAGAGCATTGTGCTCTGTCCTAGGCTGTGCCATGACAGATCCTGCCGATTGATATTGTAGTACCTTTGTATCTGTTTGCTAGTTTTCGACAACTTATATTTATAAAATTCAGACAAATGTTGCTTTCGATACAGTTTTAGTGCAATGATGCCTTTAATAATCTCATATCGAGATCCTAGCAAATCAAGCACACTACATTTTATTCACTGCACACTGAATTTTTCTATGATTTATCGAATTGTTCTGTTGCAGATTTGTATAGTAGCGGCTTGCCATAGTCCTCTTATTATATATACCAATGTGTCATCCTATAGCAGTTTCCTGCATCATCATTAATTACCCTGAGTTACACTGATTGAGACTTAGCTATATTGAAATTTACATATAGTTTGTTGTCTATATATACTACTGCCTACCTTCATACTTATTAGTATAAGAATATAGAGAGTGAGTCAGTGTTCAAATGGAATGCTGCAGTTTGAGCTGAAGCACACCAGGGGAATGAGTGGCACATGGGAAACCCCACTAGGCTCATTCCTACAGTTACTCTGTCCAATGAGTAATCGTGTGTTGTATTTGGTTTGGGGATGAAATGTTGTCACATAATCCAGCACCAGATTACTCTGACTCAAAACATTTTAAGTGCTAAATGGAGACTCTTAGAATGAAAGAGGGTACGTTGTCCATCCCATTTGTACATATAGTATCGAATATATAGGCTATATATAGGAGATACAATGAAATGCTGTGCAGAAAGGTAAGCCCCTAAACAATGCTGACAAAGTAATAAAACACTATTTCTATGCAGCTCCTAGTAACATTCACCTTAAATTTTACCTCATCATGTCTTCTCTGTTTTCAAAAGTAGAAACATGGTTCCTACTTTTATTATGTGCTTTGTACTTCATATGTAGCTTATTTTCTTCAATGTTTAATACTTGTTACCTTCTTATGTCTCAGCATAACGAGATACAGGGGAGAGAGGAGGAAAGAGATGGCCCAAAACTCTTCGGTAGTTGCCAAAAGGATGCTAAACGTGGTAACTGAAGCACACCTAGGAACAAATGGCATGTATGAAATCCCATTAGCCTAACTCGTTCTGTTACTTTCTCCAATGAGTAATCTTATGTTGTAATTGGTTTGGGGATGGCGTGAGATCGAGCGCAACAGTGTTTCTGGATCATGTGGTCCTCTGACAGCTTGAGCAGTATGCACACAGCATGGCTGCCTTTCTTCAGTGCATGGATTGTGCCTCTCATCTACATCATTATCAAACAACAGTTTCAGATAATATGTAACGAGTAGTGCTAATATATCTTTTGTTTGTTCTTTAGTAGCTAGTTTTGTGGCTCACCACGTAGGTACATATATAAAATCATTTGGTTAGGAAAATATATAAAGCCAAGGGTGAATGCAAGTGATCGTGTGTTTGTCCAACACTTACTACACGTTTTTGTGTCAGGCCAGGGACAATTCTAGCCTAGCTCGCTTCCATGTGACATTGAGCACGCCAAAGCAATGGAAGAGAATGTCACAACTATCTTGGGCAGCACGTTTTGACAATGCTCATGAGTCACTGCTGAGCTGGATTCGACAATAGTATGTCCAATCATGGTTCTCAACACGTACTCTATGGATCTGTGCAGTGCTGCAGGCTAGAGTTCGGAAATTGCACGAACTGTAGTTACAATATGACATGCTGTCAGATCCCCACGGAAGTACAAAAGCCCAAAATCAGATTTGAGCTTTCGGTTCATTTTTCCTGTTGTCACCCAGTCCTAATCCCGGTTTTAGTAGTTGGCTGAAGCGATGGATCCAACCACACACATTGTCTATAGAACATCTCCTCATCCATGTCGTGAGACTAGCAAATGGCAAACAATATCAACAATGTCTAGTGTTGATGCTAGGAGCTGTCATATGCTGGAGTGCTATATATATGCTGGGGGAGGGGGATTTCTGTAAACTGGTAGATGGAGGAATTTTTAAAATTATTAAACACAGAAGGAGCAATAGAGAAAAAATTGTGGTCTTTGCTGTGAGTTCCCTCCGTAGAAAATTAAAGCAGTGCGGACACATCTTCATACTGTTCATAAAAATAGGGCTATATATATATAGGTAAGAACTAGTCAGAGGTAGTGAAGGCAGGACATAGGCAGTAGATGAGAGGCCGTGGCAAATGAGCGATGGAGTGGAGCGCTGTGTGGATGATGGTAGTCCACATATGGTGCCACCATGGGAATTAAGAAGCATTAACTGAAGTATGTAGTTAGTGTGTTATAGGATCAATGGCAGAGAAAATTTTGGCACGGTCAAACCACCAGTTCCTTGGAAGCACTGTAACTCATCTCATATTCAGATAATGAATTGATCCAAGCATCAGGAACTTTTAATATGTATAGTATTGGCAGTGTGGAAGTCATACAAAAATCTTCATCATCAGACACATGTTATTAGAACATCACCTACCTTGGTGCCGCACCAACTCATTTAATTGTTCCCATGCAAGCCACCATGATATATGCCTCCACAGGCAATGGTGTTCCTGGATCCTTTCCTACCCTCCTTGTAGATAGTTTTTCTTGCACAAGGTCTCCTTGGAGCAAGGAAGATTTTGATATGAATGAAAATACTGTGGAGTAGCACGTCACTTTGTCGAAATCATTCCGTTAACAGAAGAACTATGATGAGGTGAGAACAAAACTAAAATTATTTGGTCACATTGTTCTTTCGCTCTACGACTACGCCGCACAAGACAGAGAAGGATCACGAAAAATATAGCAGAGTAGGACAAACTCTGTCAACTCCTCATGCACTGGAAAGAGAAGATACATGGATAAGGGAAATATATAATAAACGTATAACAGGTGTACCTACGAATTGCTCCAAATCTGCGGCCATGGGCAGCTGTTGCACGGATTAGTTGACAGACATAAATAAACAGACGATTTGTTCAGGCACCAGTGCGCATGAGCATCATCGTGGTGCTAGGCTGCCTGCTAATTGTTTGCCTATATAAATGGCATCTTGCTAGAAACTGCATGCGACAACAATGGACCATGTAATTGGACATTCCGGGATACCACCTATTCCCCCAAACCATAACTTCCGGCCCTAACAACATTCCACTCAGGACTATAAACATGTTTCAATCCACTAATTTTAAAACACCCGTCTGAGAAGAAGCCGGTTATATATAAAAGGAGCTCGTTGGCATGGACAACAGCTTGCTAACTAGATATCAGCAAATGTGAGTAATGAAATCCAGTACATAGGACACTGGGGCGGAGTGATGATGGCCTCTCGTTGTGATTTGCTTTATTTGGACCAAGGTCTATATATGTCCGACCGCAAAGAAAATGTGGGTAATGATAAACAATGGATAACACTCCCACACTACTACATATCTTTATATTACTGCTGGTTAAAAATACCCCTTCACTGCCGGATTTTGAACCGACAGTGGGAAAGCAGTAGTGATATGCTTTGAGTAACAATGGATAACACTCCTTAGCTACTTACATGTCAGACTTAATTAAGCGAACATTAGTGGCATGAAGGAGGACACGATTTTAATGGAGAGGGACATCCTATTGTATACTGCAAATTAAATAGACACGCGTTTCCCCATTTGCATTATGAAAAAAAAAGCTATTCCTACATTCTCTGCTGTGCTGGCTAAGTCACAATAACATTGGCAAGGCAATATATTCCCTTTTATAAACAAAATTTGCTGGATAATAATAAGAGAGGACCACAATCCAACGTGCTATTGTAAAGCAGGGAAACATAGGTGAATATTCGGGTCAACACGTATTGGCATACATTTCGATACATATGCTGAGTGGCAATACAAAATAGCACACTACGCTAATACATGGATTCCTATAGCCTGTCGACTTCCATAATTTTTTAATAAGTATGAAGGATTGGATTAATCCCCAATTATATCAAGCTGATACAATAAACCTGAAGCAACCATGGAGCGTGTGGGTCATCACCCCTTTCTCCGATTCTGCCATCCAACTATCGCCGGACTACACCTTTAGCCTTCATGAGCTTGATTTCGTCTGCATGTGTACAGGTGAGATGATGCGTTGTTTTTCTTTCGGCCGCATTGTATATAGAAGTGGTAGTAAAATATTTTCCTGAATACCACCTATTCCCAAATTATGCTTCACTCCACTCATAACATTCGATATTATAAAGGGACATAGCCATCATGGGAAGAAAGCAAAATGAGAACGATCTGAGCATACATATATATAGGGGGGTAGCCAGCATGGACAGCTAGTGATCAGTAAATGGGTGATAACCCCAACTGCTGACGTGTCAGGATCTGCATGTGGCATTCATAGGGAGGGCGTTAATATTGTACACACCAGATAGACCGTTTTCCCCCTTTTTGCACTATATATTCTT
Organism: Hyparrhenia diplandra; assembly: GCA_015847255.1. NCBI lineage: Eukaryota > Viridiplantae > Streptophyta > Magnoliopsida > Poales > Poaceae > Hyparrhenia > Hyparrhenia diplandra. The sequence continues at coordinate 1,225,417 of JADLZK010005668.1, read as the reverse complement.
TTTGAGATCATGACGTCGTGTGTTTTTCATTAAGCCGAACAGATGACACTATATAAAGAACAATTATTCGTAAAGTCTCAGCTGTGCTCACAAGCTATGACAGTAACTGCCTAGTAATATATAAGCCTGCAAACGTTATATTGTGCCCGAAGGGATACATTGTATGTTTCCGGTACTATATGTCTTACCAGCATGTTCACAACACGAGATTTCAAGGTCTCTGCATTTTTGTAAATATCAAGGATGTTTTTATTAATTCTAGATGATTACTTCTTGTCTCTGCAAAAGCACATAGCTTAAAAATAAGAACCTAGCATCATAATGACAATCGATTCTAAGACTTTATCAACACATGTGTCTAGGAGAAAAATATCTTCGCCACATGTACCAGATGCAATGTCATTGCAGCCAAATCCTACACGGTAGGTGTTTGCAAGTCAAATATTTCATCAGGACCATACAGATTGCAAGCATTGAACAGGCTGTGCTAAATGCCTTCAGCAGGTGAGCCTGATGTAATCAGAAGTGCCTTCTACAATTTGATGACTGCAGCAGGTGAGCCCGGCGTAATCAGAAGCGCCTTCTACAGCAGTGTACAATAAGCCATATAAGAGATATGACAAGTAAAGTTTCTGGCCTTCTATAATTTAGAGTTACACTTGGTCTATTCCTCGATGCGCCACTGGCTCCTAGTAGACCCTTTTTGTTGGCAACGTATCCTATGCAAACTGAGTACCCCATGCAAACTTTGGAAACTTCAACCGAGGCCACCGGATCCCCATCCGAGGGCTGCGCACACAGCTCAGGTCTTTTTCATTTAGCCGCCCCCCCTCCCTCCACCTGCCTGTGATTTGTGCCAAAAACCCTGAATCCACTACCCGTTCGGTTCCGTTAGCTGCAAATCGCGGCGGAGTCACGGACCTCAGCCTGCCTAGGCACTGACGCCATGGAAGCACCTACTGCCTCGAGTGCAAGCTCGTGGTCCTCCCGTCCGCCATGGAGCCGGCGACCGCCCATGACGCCATGGAGTTGGCAGCTGCATCATCGGGAATCGACGCCGACTCCAACAGCCTCGCTGCGTTCCCGTGTTTCAAAGCTGCCCGTCCGCCATGGAGCCGGGCGTCCGCCCGCGACGAGAACCGGGCGATGGTCGAACATATGCTGCAACATGGAACGATGACGTATCCAATGGTTTGTCAGCCACCTGTTGTTCTGGTCATACGGATTGACACCTCTTTCCTTTGCTTTGTCACCGGCAATTTCATCAAAGAGAAGTATAGATAATGAAATTCATGAACTGAATTTTGAGAAATTGTGTGTCATTCGTGATCCACTGAAGACAGCAAAGTGAAGACAATGAAATTCATGATTCATGATTCAATGAAAAAGCGGTGGAGGCGGCGCGATTCGGGCGGGTGGGTCGCGGGCGGGTCTTCTTCTTCGGTGGGCGAAGTCGCGGGCCTCGCGTCCCTGGTCGGCAACCCTCCTCCTCAGGCGGCGGAGGAGACGCCGTCTGCGAGATGGGCTCCATCGCACAAGGGAACGGCCGTAACGACACGGGTGGAGAGGGGTGATTTTGCAAAACAACATGGTTACGATGGCTTGTGGCAGGCGGTTTTTTGCAAATCTGCCGCACCTCCACTCCTATCCATTGGATGGAGATCCTATGGTCCTGATGAAAGTTTCCAAAGTTTGCACAAGGTACTCGGTTTGCATACGATACGTCGCAATAACATTCTCATTTGCATTCTGAATAAAACAGCTATTTTTACATTCTCTGCTGTGCTGGCTAAGTCGCAATAACATTGGCATGACATAATTGTTGGATAATAACAACACATGCCATAATCCATCAAGTGCTATTTTTGGTAAATTGTTGGGCAACACGTATTAGCACAGGCTTCTATATATATTCTGATTGAAATTAACACACTTGCTCAAGTTAATGGTTGCTTATAGCACTGTCAATTTCTATAATTTTTTTTTAATAAATAGGAAGGATTTGGTTAATTCAAGTTTACTGGAAATTGATAAAAACATCATGAATCCACTCCTTGAAGCTGTGACAAAAAAGTAAAAGCATAAAGAGAAGAGAGCCTGTTCTTCGATTAAGATCGGCGTGAGTTGATCATGACCCCTTTCTCCGAATCTGTCATTCAATCTGTTGCCAGATTGGCCCTTTGGCCTTCATGAGCTTGAATCGCTTTTTTTTTTTTATGAAACAGGAGGGGGGGAGCTGCCCCTATAAACTTGATTTGCTTTGCATGTGTACAGGTGGGGTGATGCATTGTTTTTCTTTCGGTCGCATTGGGTAGAGAATTGGCTGCTTCACTCTACTATTACCATTCAACATTATACACCAATATATTATAGCCAGTGAAATACTAGCAAACTGTACATTTTGTTTGCTGAACGCTGAATTTACAAAAATCTATTATACTGCTCTCCTGGAACAATTGCACTAAAACCTTGTCAAAGTTCTCTCCCTATATATACCACTCCACCTTATTGCAGTTTCCTGCTTCACCTTTAGCCACTCCAGATATTGTTGGGCACATTGTGCTACTATGTCTCAAAGGTCACCATTAACCATGGATTTGGTATTTGTCTCGCTTTATTTGCCACTAGTGCTACAGCTAGATGGTGCTGTTGATCTGTGGAGATGCAGGACAAGTGAAACAGGCATTAACAATAGGTCACAACAGGGAGAAATACATTGAAGATTCAAAACACATTTGAGGTTTTCCATTTGTTGGATGTACCGGTGCTGCAAATTTCACTGCCAGAAGAATATGTAAATGGCATGTCTACATGGTGGACTGAATCACTCACTTAGTGGCCATAGCCCATGCGTGGTCTGCCTCATGCCACATTGAGCTGCCCTGCGAGATTCACCACCAAAAGCAAAGAGCCTTGCGCCTCGTTGTCGGTGTTGTCATCAAAGCTCCACGACCGCATCTAGCCACCCCTCCCTTATGGATCAGGGTGCAATTTGGGGACCCTCTGCTTTGATTTGTTGAGCACATACAGATTTGCCATTGGAAAATGGAAGCAAGCAAGTTTGCTCAGCACATACAGATTTTCTGAGAACATACAGATTTGCCATTGGCAGATGGCGTGTTGATCTTGGCCTCACCATGGTAGTTCCTGGCAATTTATGTCACAGTATCTTGTGCACTTTTTCACTAGTGTGAGCTCTAATATTATTTCCTATAAATATTGCTTTGATACCATTTTAGTACAATAATATATTGAAGAGATAGTTCTTTTAAGAAGCGCATCCCAATATAGTTTTTGTCTCATCCCTATCACCATTAACCATGGATTTCATATTTGTCTGGTTTTATTTACCACTGCTACTGCAGCTATATGGTGCTGCGATTTGAATGAACTCTAATCTGCTTATGCTTACTGTTAATGAGCTAAGTTTTGAGACTGTTTAGACATTTGGGTGGGTGCGCCATTATGCCAGTGCTGTAAACACTTGACATTTGGTTTATGTTCAATAAAGTTGGGAAACCTCTTTGTCTAAAAAATACATTGAGGATCCAACACACATTTGTGCATGGTGACATATTATCACTGCCACTCACTTATCACTGCCAGGAGAATCAATAAATGGCATGTGTGCATGGTGGACTGAACCACTCACTTAGTAGCCATAGCCCATTGGTGGTCTCCCTCATGCCTCATTGAGGTGCCCTGCAGGATTCACCTCCCGAAGCAAAGAGCCTTTCCTCGTCGTCGGCATTGTAATCAAAGCCCCACAACCACATCACAGCCACCCTTCCCATGGTGAGGCCAAGGTACTATGACATAAATTGCCAGGAACTAACATGGTGAGGCCAAGATCAACGCGCCATCTGCCAATGGCAAATCTGTATGTTCTCAGCAAATCTGTATGTGATGAGCAAACTCAGACCTCCTCCATTTTTCCATTTTCCAGTGGTAAATCTGTATGTGCTCAACAAATCGAAGCAGAGGGTCCCCATGTTGTCTTCTCATTTACTAATGGCATGTGTGCATGGTGGACTCAACCACTCAGTTAGTAGCCATAGCCCATGGGTGGTCTCCCTCATGCGTCATCGACGTGCCCTACGAGATTCGCCTCCGAAACAAAAAAAGCCTTTCCTTGTATCGCCATTGTCATCAAAGCCCCACAACGACATCACAGCCACCCTTCCCTAAATGATCAGGGTGCAACATGATAGATGTAACAGTTCCACCTGCACATCATTCCTTACGCTCGAGGCACGAGAAAACATCTAGGGACAATGACATGCTACACATTAGGACCCTCTATTTCGATTTGATCAGTAGATCCAGTTTTGCCAGTGGCAGATGGCAGCAACGGATGAGGAGTGAATTTGTGGGGGCATTGTGCGCTGATCATGGCCTCATCATAGCAGTTCCTGGCGATTTATGTCACAGTCCCTTGTGCACTTTTTTTTTTTTTCTAGTGTAGCTCTAAAATTATTTCACATAATATTGCTTTTGATACCATTATAGTACAATAATAATGTAATATTTGAAGAGATATAGTTCTTTTATAAGAAGGGCGTCCCAGTATAGTTTTGGCCTTATCCTCCAAGGTCTCTAGATCAGCTGTACTTGTTTCGTCTATCTTTGGACTCTTTTCTAATATAAACCAAATTAAGTCAGTGTATACCTGTACAGAATTTATGCCTAGATAAATGCCTTTAATAATGTTTTAACTTGTGAGAGGACATGATTATTTTTATTAACAGCACCCTATTGCTTTCAATGATTTATCATATTGCTTTGGCGGTAGCACCTTGCCAGAGAGTGCTCTCACTATATATACCACTCCATGATCACTCAGCATACAACAGTCTCCTTTATGCATCACCATTTGCCTAAGTTACATTATCAGAGAGTGTTGATATTGCTTGTTCTACGTAGTATTACTATACATGTCTCACTAGACTCACATGAGCTGATATTGTTGGTCTGTCTAGCTGTACCTATCCCAGATTCCCAGCTGCTCCGGTAGATGGTGCTGTTGGAGTAGCCCAGACGTGTGAAGTGCAGATCAGGACTGGGTGGCATCAGGAAAAATGATCTGAAATTCAAACTCCAATTTACGGGCTTATTACTCAATTTGAGATATGAGCTGATAAAGCTTATTGCTAGCTCAGGAAACGGTGGTAGACAGAAGCCCCCGCCTCGAGATGGGAAAGATGGAATTGCCCAACTCATTCTTCGAGCCCGGCAACCCCGCGTAAATCATCTATGTCAGGCATGATTGCAATCAGATGCAAGTAGTACGGATCGCCCCCCCACACACACACACACACACACCCAAAGAGAAATCTGAGGACCAGGGTTGAACGGCGTGTATGAGCTAGCAGACGCAAGACCAGCGTGAAAAACAAGGATGGTATGGGGCGGTTGTCCAGCGTGCACATGAATCAAGGTGGCCCCTGGCACCTGCAATATATGATATACTACATCGATCGGTTCCTTTCTAAAGGAAAGCTTTAGCTGATCAAACAGAATATGACACCACGATATTGAAATATCTGGAGACGCAGATTTCTCAAGATTTTTCTGAAGATCTTACTTGAAGTAGAGTGCCAGTGTATGATTTTCATAACCATATGCATCCAAAACCAAATGTGCATGAATTAAAATACCAAATGTGCATGAACTAAAATACGAAAAGTCTTGAACACGATAACTCTGGTTCGCCTGACCAACAGGTCCGGTTGTCAGTCTTTCCTCTTTCTCAAGTCTTCACAACATCTTTACAAATTGGATAACTGCCTAGCAGCCAGGTCTTGCCCTATTGGTACTCCACATGCTTGGGCTCGTGGGGCTCGCGATAGCTTACAAGCCCAACCCGGGCCATGAAGACTATGGACCTCACTACAGCATGCGTGTGCAGGAATTCCTGCTTCCGCTGCACACCCCACGCTTGTTGAATACATGATTCAATGTATGCATAATGTGATCATTTTGAATGTCATCACTTTTTTATTTGTGAATCAAGGTATAGCTAACTTTTCATTATTAGCTATACCTTCAGACCAGCTTTTTTAACCTATTAAATTGAGCTCGATGGACTGTAAGTTGCTATAAGTTCAATATTGCGATGGACCATCAGTTGTAATGCCTCACAGGTGCGCTGCATTTGTCTCCTCATGACACAGATGTGAGGATATTCTTTTTAGTCTCAGTCATGTTGTATCTATGTCGCTGCTTCCGACCAGTGTTGCTCAATTGTTCATTGCCCAGACAACAATTTTGGATAGAAACTGGACTGGGTGACATCAGGATTTAGGGCATTACTACTGAACTTAGACCATGGGCGAGCAGACTTCTTCGCAAAAACTAAAGAGTAGTAGTGATGCGTCCAGAACCTGATTGCCATTGGAGGCTGAGGACATGGCTGTGACAGGACAAGTTTAAGCACCTGGATTAAAAAGGCATCTTGGAAGTTTTAGGATCTGAATGACGCTCCCTGACAAGTGCCTTCTTTTGTGGATACTGTGATTTTATATTACAGTTACCCCTCCTCTATTTTACTATGGGCGAAATAGTGCCTCCTTTTATGGATATTGTTTTTTATGCTTAAAGTTCCAATACTATGTTTTCTACATTATAGCCATTATTTGTCATGTCACATGATTAATGTTTGATTTGAAATAAGAAGATCATCACAATCAAATATTTTCGCTGACAATAGAGATTGATCGGTTGTGAAGTAGCCATTTGCATATATTGTAACCCACGCTGTTATCACAGGTTTACCTGCATGAGTTTGTTTTTCTAGAGCATTCATTTGGGGCCACCTGAAGTATTCTGACAGTGGAGCACAAGATAATATGTGTTTTAGCGCAGGGTATACAGAACAGAACAGAGATTGAAGTAAAGGGGTGGGGAGCTTGTACATTCAGTTAGATGTAAAACAGGTGAACACAATTCAGTCCAGGGTGAGCTGTACGTCGGGGAAGTGCTGTAGGGAGAGTAGAACAGAATTCGTGAACACTTCATGATATGCCTAGAGCAAGTAACTCGTTCACATCTTTTGGATCTCTATTATTACCTGCAGCATTTTAAAATGTAATGGAATTGTATATGCAAAGTATTCTGTTACTCAACTAGGAGGATATATATGTGATAGTACAATGTCAACTACGCCGTGTGTTATTAATACTACTAATAGAGAAAGGTGAAAAGGCTAGTTAGCTCGGTGCTACAGTTTCCATATAGTCAGCGGGGAACCTCACTTCTATGTTGAACATATTGGTTGACCATCCTTATAAGATATGTTTTTAGAGATGGTCATCTTAATAGTCCCACTTCATTTACAAAAGATCCCTAGAACCAATAAGAAACACTACCAATGCACCAAATCTATACAAACTCAACTCTCTTTTCCCAACTACTGCTGCTAGTACTCAACTATTTTCTCTCTATCTAGGAGCCATTTGCCTTCCTTGTGCTATGCATGCACTTTCAGTGGCCATGGTGTGGACAGAATCAAATCGGGCGTCCATTGTAACGAGAGCAGCGGGTATTGGAAGGAACTTATAGCGGATGTGTGGACCGGCATTGAATCGTCGGCATTCAAGCACCAACTGAATGGTCGGCACATCATGTTTCCACCACTTTGTTTCTGTTAGTTCAAGTAGTCTGTTGATTATTACCTTGAGTGCAGCATTTTGTGTTGCATATGATGAGATGAGTAGAAATGGCAGGGCCGCATTATGGTTCAAGGCAGAAGTTCTACCAGAGCTGCCGGCAACAAAGCCAGCAGCCGTGATGAAGATGGGTCCTAGTAGGGAGGCCATTCTGATTTGTTTTGTTTTGTTAATTACTTGTGGCATGCACATACACGTGGCGCAGACACATATGTATCAAAAAGACATACCTTTGTAAAAGGGAAATGATTTTTTCGAAATTACGTTATATATTTGTGATATAATATATTGAGGAGTTCATAGCTCAATGATACATTTTTAAACGAATCCATGATACACGTGGCTGTTGGAAAACTAGGATGCAAGCAAGGTTATATGTATTGCAGAATTATTGATATATATTGTACCCCAAGCCTAAATGCTGAGATAGAGGGAGCCTAATGATGAGACCGTCACTGGGGCGCCAAGAGTGTAATTATTGAGGTACGCCCCATAATGTTCCAACCCACTATCAAGTACATGACAGCAATATATATAGAAAATGAATCTGTCATGTTTTCCCAATATATATAGACACCATACTGCTAGCCTCATTATCCCCACAATATTGGCAGTCTCCTTATCTAGATTTTCTACCTTTGCTGTTATAATGCCAATAACAAGTAAACACCACTAGGATTGGGAATAGGTGGCATCAAGAAAAATGTCATTTGCTCTACCCAGGGCAAACGTGACAGGCACTTGAGTTATAGTTTATAGCTCATTTCGATCTGCAGCGAGCCAATGACAAATCACGCTATTTTGCAACGCCTGATCTTGCAATCCCAGCCTCGACTAACCACGGTTCCTGTTGGAAAACTAGGATGTAAGCAAGGTTTCCTCGAGTATTCATGGGCCCTTGTAGGTCAAAGTAACTATTTTTTTCCAGTAGGTCAAGCAACGGTTCCTGTTGTTTTAACAAAAGATAACCTTGCTAGAAGACCTAGAAAGGAAACCAGAAATGTAATGGTTGTAATACGAATGAGACCATCCAACATCTGTTCCTAGACTGCCCGTATTCCAAAACGGTATGGAGGATTATCTTTTTACGCTACCGCCTAAACCAACCTAAATCTATAAACCATATGTTTGGTTACTGGTTTAATAATTAGAATAAAAAGATTAGAAACATGATTCGGGTTGCCGTCGCAGCTTATATGCTGGGCCATTTGGCGTCGTTCGAAACGATATTATCTTTAAAAAAATGAAAGTTTTCTCGTTGTCGCAGGTTATTTTCGAGGAGCATATTGGTTGCACTTCGGGTCCAGTTGTAGCGTAATGAGCAAGACAAAAACACACTCGCAAATTAGCAGGAAACTAGAAGTGATTATCTTGGAGTTTTCTAATAGAGGGTGGAAGCACATTTATCATTTGCTTTAGTACTCTTTATCCGTGATAAAGACTTGTTTTGCCCTTCTTTTGTTTTGTAACCCACTGCTTCTAATAATTGGTTGTGTACATCCTCGGATGTAGAAGTCGGATGTTTATCCATATCAAAAAAAAAAAACTATTGCCAGATTGCGCCTTTGGCCTTCATGAGTTTGATTTGCTTTGCATGTCCGCAGGTGGGATGATGCTTCGTTTTTCTTTTGGTCTCAATTTTTTCCCGGATACCACCTATTCTCAAATTATGCTTCACTCCACTAATACCATTCAACATTATAAATGGAGATAGTCGTCACAGACAGCTAGGGAAATGAGAAGGATCCGAGCGCGCCGCCATATAGTCGATAATGGTAAACAATTCATAGCACTCCCCAGCTACATACATGTCATAGTTAATATAGTGGCATGAAAGGAACAATATCTGTTGTAGACTCCAAATTAAAGAGACAAGCGTTTTCCCATTTGCATTCTAAATAAAACAGCTATTTCTACATTTTCTGCTGTGCTGGCTAAGTCACAATAACGTTGGCATGACATAATCGTTGGATAATAATAAGACAGGCCATAACCCAGCCAGTGCTATTTTCGGTAAATTGTTGGGCAACACGTATTGGCACAAGTTTCTATATATATATTCTGATTGAAATTAACACACTACTCAAGTTAATATATGGTTGCTTATACCCATGTCGACTTCTATATTTTTTTAATTAATAGGAAGGATTTGGTTAATCCAGGTTTACAGAAATTGATACAAACATCATGAATCCACTCCTTGGAGCTGTGGGAAAGTATAAACCCCAAAGCGAAAAGAGAGCCTGTTCTTCGATTAAAATCGGTGTGAGTGGATCATCACCCCTTTCTCCGAATCTGTCATTCAACTGTTGCCTTGCCCCTTTGGCCATCATGAGCTTGATTTTCTTTTTTTGTTCTTTGATGAAAGAGGGGGGCGGCGGGGAGCTCCCTATGCTTGATTTTGTTTGCGTGTGTACAGGTGGGATGATGCATTGTTTTTCTTTTGCTCGCATTGGATAGAGAATTGGCTGCTTCACTCCGCTAATACCATTCAACATTGTAAACGGAGATAGCTGTCGTGGACAGATAAGAAAATGAGAAGGATCCGAGCCGCCGTATATACATATATATAGGGAGGTGGCCAGCATGGACCGCTAGCCAAATACTGTGCAGTATTTTTTGAACAAGGTGTTCCTAGTTCCTCTTACTACCCTCCTTGTAGAAAGACTTTGATTGCACAAGGTCTCCATGGAGCAAGGAAGATTTTGATATGATTCAAAATACTTGGCAGTAGAACGCACTTTCTTTCTGTAAATGACAGAAAATCCAAGACTACACATGCATGTCCTGTGAAGACCGGTGCACGATCTCTATTAATGGCTACGTTATGCATGTAGCAATCATCTGGCTAAAAACAGATGATCTATGATGAGGAGAGAAGAAAACTAAAAGTGTTTCGCTGTACGACCACGGCGCACAACACAGACAAAAAAAACACAAAAAATATAGTATAGTACGAAACACATTCTGTCACCCCCTCATGCGCAGGAAAGAGAAGATACATGGATCATGGAAATAATAAACATGCATTAGGAACTGGTGTACCTACAAATTGCTCCAGAGCTGCGGCCACGAGCAGGTGTGGCATGAATTCGTTGCCAGACATGAATAAACAGACGATTTGTTCAGCCACCAGAATTCCAAGAGTGTCATGGTTGTGCTAGGCTGCCTGCTAATTGTTCGCATATATAAATGGCATCTAGCAAGACACTTCATGCGAGGAGATAGCTACTGGTAATTGGACATTCCTGGATACCACCTATTCCAAAACCGTGATTCTTCAGTTCCAGCCCTAACCGCGCGCATTCCACACATGCAACTATATATCATGATTCCAATCCACTAATCTTAAAACATCCATCCGAGAAGAAGTTGCGTATATATAAACAGACCTCGTTGGCATGGACAACTGCAGGCCAACTAGATATGAGTAAATGTGAGTGTATACTATAAAAGAGCGAAGAAATTGATGGACACATGTTCCGATTCTCAGATATGGATCGACCTTAGGTGACAGAGTGTTTCTTACACTGCACCGCACGCGACACACACAAACAGACCCGGCCTCAGAACCGGCGGGAACATCCCGAAACGCCACGATGCTCGCCTCCCCTCCTCTCGCGCGGAATAGGACTCGCCCAAAACACTCCGCATCAGGGCTGCAGAAGAACCGCCGACCCAAGGTCGCCCTTGATGACGCACGCTGCCGCTGCACCGTGTTCTCCGTCGTCACCCCGTGCTTCGTCGTCTTCGGCACCGCACCGTACGGCGCCGCCATCGTCGGCATCTACCTTCCTGACGACGCCGGATGGGTCCTCTCCAATCGGGTTCTCACGTGATTTCCTCCACTTCCGAACGCCGCCCTTTCGATGGCCGTGTGCACCTCACATCCACATCCTTCTATGTAGCATCTACGATGGTGGCAGTGTGGCCCACGGTGATGAGATGAAGGTGAGAGGAAACAACCGTGTTGCGGTCGTGCTTGTGTACGTGTCCGCCTCCTTGTATTTACCCACTGTACAAATACGAGTCTATATGTGCATGCATATATACACATATATATCGATCTTGGTCTTGTTTGCATCATAGAACTTGCATCTTTAGGTTCCGTCTGCCGGCCATGTTTGCCACATTGAAGCGTCAATTAAGAAACCACGGTCCATCGGCAAAGATCGCCCTCAATGACGTCCTGCTGCATCAATGCTGGCAAAAAAGGTCCCGCTGAATTTCTGATAGAGACTCAATCTTCCATACCATAATACACACGGATCGTGAGATCATCTTATTTTCACCTTTCTAATGCACGCACGGTGTGCTTAAAGTATGGCCCAGCATAGAAAACTGGAGATTTTGTGAGAGTGAAAAAACGCCACGAAAAACGGTTTTACTCTCATGAAAACAATGCGTGAGAGTACACAGTCACGAATAACTGGTCACAGTATTAGACTCATGAAATACACACTTTCATGAGAGTTCACCGCCACGGATTAATTTCATGAGAGTTCACCGTGATAGTCACTCTCATAAAAAGATCATTACCGTCGATTTGCATCGCTATTTTCATGGCGGTTTTTTTTTCGATATTTCGTGGGAGGCCACTGTCGTGAAGTTATTTTGTGAGACTTATGGCATTTCGTGAGAGGCCACCGTCACCAAGTTATTTCGTGAGACTTATAGCATTTCGTGAGAGGACACTGTCATGAAGTTATTTTGTGAGACTTATAGTATTTCGTGAGAGGACACCGTCATGAAGTTATTTTGTGAGACTTATGGCATTTCGTGAGAGGACACCGTCATGAAGTTATTTCGTGAGACTTATGGTATTTCTTGAGAGCTCAATGTCATGGAATTATTTCATGAGAGTCGAGTCATGCAATGAAATTCGTGAGAGTTTAAAAATTTAACAGAAATATAGTATTTCATGAGAGCACACCATCACAAAAAATATGTCCGGATCATCACAAAAATACATTTTCATGAGAGTCAATGCCTGTCATGATAATTACATAACAGGAGCTGCTCAAACCAAATTTCAAATAAACACATGATCCAAATGTCAATCCAACAAGCATATAATGCATATATCTGGTTCCAATTGCATTACATTCTAACTCCATCCAAGTGTCCAACCACTACACTAAAAGGCTGTCTTAGACATCCAACATGTAAGTTCCAACACATAGTCCTAACTTTCCTATATTACAAGTTCCAAAGACATACACATAATTACTACAACACCAAAAAGAAGGACAAGGTTCCAGCACATACACATACTTACTCTATCCAAGTGTTTAAAGCATGTGCAAGCATGGATGGATAGCAAAAGAAGCCAAAAGGTTAGCAATGGTCAAGTTTTAGTCACATCCATTGCATCGCTTATCACCGATATCAGCCTCACCGGCCGGCATTGTCATCGCAGCCATCCTCCTCTTCATGGTTGCTCATGTCATCTTCACTGCCCCTCCTGTCATCTTCGCTGCCCCTCATGTCATCTTCACTGCCCCTTGAATCATTAGAACCAGAATCATCTTCATCAAAGAAATCATCATCATAGTTGTTATTGTCATCCATCTCATTGTAGTCATAGTCATCATCATCGCGACTATGTCATTGGCATCGCTAAGCATTTCAAGAGGATGAGTGGCAGCATGTGATGATATAGAGACCTAAAAAGATCAAGTGTGTTTGAAACGTTTCAGTGTTCAAGTAAAAAGATCAAATCAGCCATTATACACTTTTGTGCATACAAATAACTCAGATTAGATCAGCCCCCACACTATGCATGATCAGTTCACAAATATTATTTTCTGCTACTAATTATAGATGATAAACGGAGAAGCCAGTTAGCTATGCATCGATCTATTATTTACTTGAATGAAATGCATGCATGGATGCTATCATTTGTTTTCAGGTCGACTGGCCAATGCCCAGTAGTGCCCCTTCCATTATCGATCAAATGGACTCCATCCTAAATCCTAAATTATAAGATGTTTGTGGAAACCTAAGCTTAGGTTTGGTGAATAAAACCACACTTACCTGATGACGACGGCCTTCAAGATTTGCTAAATGGTCCATCAGATCAGCAGGTGGTTCCTTACCAAGATCTTCAAAAATTTCTGAAATTTTTGATGTGTAAGCACGTGAAATCAAATGCATAAGGTCAGTACTTATTCAAACCTATCAGATCAGCAGGTGGTTCCTTACCAGCATAAGCGCATCGATTAACACCATTTTCCTCAATGAGAATCTCATTATTCTCATTCAATTTCTTATTTGTTCCAAGGCATCATTCCTCTCCTGCAACTGCTCATATTCATCAAACATGTTTTGATAAGCAGCAATTCTTGATGAAGAACGACGAGATGTAGCTGTTGCTGCAAGTGCTTGCTTGTCCACACAACCATCACCTATTGGCACTCTGCCATGGTCCATTCCATGTTCTATGGCATACAATGCCCGTGCATCTAGATCTTTAGAATTCTCGTGTAGTTCTGTTCTTGCAATCGTAGTTAGCCCGAAAACAAAACATGAATGCATTTAGACACACAAAGTTGAAACATATCCGACACCACCAATGAGGTCAAAAGGTAGAGTATCACTACTGCAAGAATACACACAAAGTTGAAACATATTTGACACCAGATGGAAGAGGAAGGGCATTTCTCACTACATATCTGCTAGCTACCTGCTTTAATTTCACCACCCCAAATTCAACATTGCATAGTCCTAGTACTTGCCGCTTGCTAGCTTTCGCCCTATTCCCTTCCTATACGTGGAGTACTTGCTAGCAAAAGCAAGTAGCTATTTATGTGGCAGGACAGCAGCACTAATACAAATACCTTGTTTTGTCCCGGATGCATTTTACACTACAGCGCGAGCTTCTCATTTTGAACTGGGATTAAAGTTCCTATTAGTCCCGGTTGGAACTACCAACCGGGAGTAAAGCTCTTGGAGCAACGATGTTCGAGGCAGTTCTCATCTGGAGGAAACCTCTAGTCCCAGTTCTAGCCAACAACCTGGACTAAAATAAGACATTTAGTCCCGTTCGCATTCTCAAGCTTTTAATCCCGGTTTGAGTAGGATCGGGATGAAAGGTTTTGGGCTGGGTCCAGCCAGTGCCCAAAACCGGCAGCTTTAGTCCCGGTTGGAATATCGAACCGGATTAAATCTTTTTTTTTTTTTTTTTTTGAGGCAACATCACTTATGCACAAAAGGACCCTGAGATTTTATTATATTATGACCAACATCCTTAGCGTAATATAGAATTACGTTTTTAAACTTGAATTCGTAGTATTAGTTTTCTCTTATTCAAAATATGTTTTCATTTATTAACACATTTGCGTATTCCATGATATTCCAGTGTGGTTTTGGCCTCAAACTTTTTGCCACGCTTTCACATGCCCCGTGTGCAGGAACCGCCAAGTTTGAAATTTTTTTGAATTGGTGTCATTGTTTTTCTAGTTTAATCGAATTTCCGCGAGTTCTCCCTCCGGTAATTATAAATTGAACTGAGTCCACCCCAAAAAGAACTCGAAACGGTGCCAAACTTTGTGAGAAGGTCTCTCGTGCCCTAGGAGACGAAGTTTTGGGGAGGTGGGTGCAAAATCCTGTTGTTTTCCACACGAAACTCGCCATGGTTTGTCGCACATGACGCAGAGAAAAATGCAGTAATTCAAATAATCATGAAAAAAACCTTAGATTTTGCGTGGGATCATATTTTGGGTGTATATGAGCATAAAAAAAAAATTCAAGCAATTTTAACATCGGTAGACACAACATCCTTCACAGAGGTATACGTAACCTTTCACCAACCATGTCTCTGCACTTTGGTTCTCCATGATTCTGAGGTCCACGCGTATTCCATTGTGGTTTTGGCCTCAAACTTTTTCCCACGCTTTCACATGCCATGTGTGCGAACCGCCAAGTTTGAGAATTTTTTGAATTGGTTTGGTATTTTTTGGTTCAATCGAATTTTCGTGTGAGTTCTCCCCTGTAATTATAAGTTGAACTGAGTCCACCCCAAAAAAGAACTGAAACGGTGCCAAACTTTGTGAGAAGGTCTCTTGTGCCCTAGGAGACGGTTTTGGGGAGGTGGGTGCAAAATCCTATTGTTTTCCATACGAAACTCGCCATGGTTTGTCGCACGTGGCGTGGAGAAAAATGCAGTAATTCAAATAATCATGAAAAAAAACCTAAGATTTTGCGTGGGATCATATTTTGGGTGTATATGAGCACAAAAAAAAATTCAAGCAATTTTAACACCGGTAGACCCAACATCCTTCACAGAGGTATACGCAACCTTTCACCAACCATGTCTCTGCACTTTGGTTCTCCATGATTCTTAGGTCCACGCCAGTATTCCAAAGGTGTGGTTTTGGCCTCAAACTTTTTTTCCCACGCTTTCACATGCCATGTGTGCGGGAACCGTCAAGATTGAGAATTTTTTGAATTGGTTTGGTATTTTTTCCGGTTTAATCGAACTTCCGCGCGAGTTCTCTCGGTAATTATAAGTTGAACTGAGTCCACCCCAAAAAAGAACTGAAATGGTGCCAAACTTTGTGAGATGGTCTCTTGTGCCCTAGGAGACGAAGTTTTGGGAGGTGGGTGCAAAATCCTGTTGTTTTCCAAACGAAACTCGCCATTGTTTGTCGCACACGACGCGAGAAAAAATACAATAATTCAAATAATCATGAAAAAAACCCAAGATTTTGCATGGGATCATATTTTGGGTGTATATGAGCACAAAAAAAAATTCAAGCAATTTTAACACCGGTAGACCCAACATCCTTCACAGAGGTATATGCAACCTTTCACCAACCATGTCTCTACACTTTGGTTCTCCATGATTATGAGGTCCACGCGTATTCCAAAGTAGTTTTGGCCTCAAACTTTTTCACACGCTTTCACATGCCCCCGTGTGTGCGGAACAACCAAGTTTGAGAATTTTTTGAATTGTTTTGATATTTTTCCGGTTTAATCGAATTTCCGCACGAGTGATTTTCTATGGTCCCGCATTTACACCATGGGTGATCTAGAATCGAAAGGTCAACGTCAAAATAATGTGAAAACAAATTTCCTATCGAAAATAAATAGTTTTATTTATTTTGAATAAAGACTATATTTTTGCATTAACGAAATAGTGATTATGCATTTATATTATGTTCAATATTTATGTCAAAAAAGAAAAAAAAAATACTAGGTTACATATTTTATATGTGTGCAGTAAAGGAAAATGTAGTAGAATATGTTTTTTTTTTTAAAAAAATCATGTATATAATTTACTGGCAAATAACAGAGGTTTACAAAGTAATATATAGAGTATATAAGTAACTATGGCGGGAAATAAAATTTGTCCCCTTTGTTGTCCCTTTAGTCCCGGTTGTCCATACAGGCCGGGACTAAAGACCAAAAATTTCAGCCCGAGCATGTAGGCTCGCGCCAAAATGATCTTTAGTCCCGGGTTTAGGTGAGCACCGGGATTAATATCCCCAACTATTAATCCCGGGCCTATTCTACAACTGGGATTAATACAAATTTACTCCCGGCCTATTCTGCAGCAGCAGCAGGTCTCATTGATCTAGTCTCCATCAAGAGCTATAGCTTACTGTAGCTAACATGCATACACAAAGCTGTAAGACCCACACGGTAACATCTAGTGCTATCCAAACACTGTGTAACATTTGTATCTAACATACACAAAGCTGTATAAATAAAATGGATGAAACACATACCAAACGCCTTTGCATTTTTCGGCTGGGAATGGGAGCACATTTTCCAGTGCTGTCCACTTTTTGAATCCAGACTTCATAACCACATATGTGTTGACAGTGCTAGCCTTATTAGGGCCAAATTTATATTCTTACATGTGCACCCAAGTAAATTTCCTAATCTTTGAATACTGTGATTTCATAGAAGACCACAAAAGAACAAGGATTTCATACCAGCAATTGTTGTGTCTCTACAAATGGTCTCGAACCACCCCTATTCTGAGCACAATCTTTAGATTTCAGGCGTGAAGCTTGGCCTATCTTCCTCTTTTACATGTACCTCTCACCTGCCCAATACTTTGACAGATAGCACCAAGCATCTTGACTACACCATGGTAGCTTGCTGTTTATGTATTCTTCTTCTGTCAGATGTATGTTGCGTGCTTGATTGTCATCACAATTTTCATGAAACTTAATGGCATCCAAACGAGCTTGATACATCAAATCAGAAACTCTTTTTCGTAGATACTCATCCAAATTGTGGTCAGCTTTTCTCACATCAGCTCGGTTTACATTGAACAATCTCTGCATACATACAGTGGAAAATTCAGGTATTTAAATTTAAAGTCCAATAGTAGAGCAAAAAAGATACAAGATGGTTAGTTTCATTACCCAGAATATGTAAAAAAGTTACGTACTAAGTACTTCTATTTATACATAATCTAACAAGAACATGAAAAAAACTACAGTCAAGTAAATAATAGCTACAAGAAGTAATAAATGACTCCCTCCATCCTAGTACATAAACAGAAGTACTAACATTCACCTTGCACAGTCAACATGCAGGAAAGCAAATCGGATCACATTGGCATTCAGTCAAGTCATTATTTTGCCTCTGAAAGGCTATGTGCTCCTCTATCCTACTGATTGGTTATTTGTGAGATGTGTGGTTTCTGCCACAGTGCCACTCACACCTTGTATTACAGCATGGACATACCCTTCGACACATCCAACATGGGTATCACTCCTCGGTGACACCATAGGCACAGAAAAATTGGGGGAAGATGAAGCTTTGTTACCTCACTTGGATTGAAGCGAAGCCCGATCGGGCGACCACTGAATCCTTAGTTCGGGCGTCACTGCTGTCTTCTCCCCAAATTAGCATGACCTTGCTGCTGCCTTCTCCTCCTTAAAGCTTTGCCTGCGACGAGCTCAAGAGTGGAAGCGCGGGGTCCAGGGGCGTGGTCCGGATCGAACTAGTGGGGCAGCGCCTAAGAGCACGAGGGGCCTCCAGCAGGCAGCAGCGGCGACTGAGAGGGTGGCGCCAAGGGCGGCGGGAGATAGCGCGAGTTGCTGCTGGCGGCTAGGATGCCGGGCGAAAGTGAAGCGCCACGCCATGGGGCCTCCCGCCCCTAGCGGGGGGGGAACCCGAGAGGGTGGTGGCGGCCGAGAGAGGGGCGTGGCTGCCGGCTGGACGGGCGGCATGTCAAGCACTACGCCATGGGGCGGCGGCGTTTTTTTCGTGGGATGAGGACAGCGGCGCGGACTTCAGCGAGTAACCGGGAGGAGCGGCCGGGAGGATAGGGTTTGGGGTGGGTCCATCCGGTGTATTTTGGGGTAAAAAAAAAAACTTGTCCCGGCCTTTTTTTTTTGCCTTAGGCGCCAATGCCAATCCATGGCGGGCTTTGGCGGAATGTAGTTTTTCAGCCCACGAAAATGAGGAGAGCAAGTTTTCGTGAGAGTTGGGACGTGTTTTCCACCCACGAAAAGAGAGAGGAGCAATTTTACGTGAGAGTTTATACTCACGAAAATTTTAATTTTAATTTCAATTTGCACAAACTTTATATTTAAGCCGATTTTAGTGTTTCAAATGCAAAAGTCATAAACAACAAAAAATTGTAGAGCATATTGTGTTCTATCATGAATGTATTGGTCCTTTTTACAAATAAGTTCGTTCAAATGACACAAATTTTGACAAAAATTTGGGTTAGTAAATGACTTCAATCGAAAAAAGTCGTGAACATCAAAAGTGTACAACTCATCAAGATCTACAATTTGTATTTTGGTCATTTTACGTTCGACAAATTCATGTTAACGTTGTTCACAAATTTTAGATATCTCTCTCATAGTTTCATAAACTATAGGAGAGATATCTAAAATTTGAACAACGTTATCATGACTTTGTCAAATGATAAAATGATCAAAATACAAATTGTAGATCTTGATGAGATGCACAACTCCCGTGTTCATGACTTTTTCGACTGAAATCTTTCACTTTCAAAATGTTGCTTGGATTTGTCATTTCTTGAAATCCAAATTTTGAATTGATATAACAAAGTCACATTAAAATCTGAAAAGAAATAATACCTACAAGAACACAGTAAATTGATAGAGCATGATTTTAGAAACATTTAGGAAAAAAGAATGACCGCATTTGGAGTTAGTAATGAGGGAGAAAGACTAGTTACAAAATTTCATTTGTTGATTAAAATGAAACAAAATTTTGTTCATGTTCTTCAATTTTTAGTATTTAGGAATTATTTTTATGTTGAAAATAGCAACCCATATTTCGATCTGTATTTTCATGAGTATTTTTCATAGAATTTCATGAGAGTAAACCTTCACGAATTTATTTCATGAGACTTTGGTATTTTAGTGAGAGTAAACCTTCACGAGGGGATGTTGCCAAAGACGTGTTGCATCGGTGTTTTCATGAGTGGTTTTTGTGGTGTTCGTGAGAGTTAACCTTCACTAATAGATTTCGTGAGACTTTGCTATTTTCATGAGAGTTTACCTTCACAAATGGATATTGCCACCAAGTTTTGCATTGGTCTTTCCATGATTTTTGTTATGGTATTTTGTGGGAGTGAACCTTCATGAATCGAATTCGTGAGACTTTAATATTTTCATGAGAGTTGACCTTCAAGAATATATATTGCCACCAAGTTTGCACCAGTGTTTTCATGACTGTTTTATGGTATTTTGTGAGAGTGGACCTTCACAAATAGAATTCGTGGAGACTTTGGTACTTTCGTGTGAGTAAACCTTCACGATTGGATGTTGCCACCAAGTTCGTATCGATGTTTCCATGAGTGATTTTTATTGTGTTTCGTGAGAGTAAACCATCACGAATGGATTTCGTGAGACTTTTGTATGTTCGTGAGAGTAAACCTTCATGAAAACAACTAATTTTCATGACGTTGTGTGGAGTACTCTCATGAAAATACGTTTTAGCGGTGGGATTTACATCACTCTCATGAAAATATTAGTTTAATGAGAGTTTATTTTTCACTCTCATGAAAAATCACTCCTCTCACGAATATCCGGTTTACGGTAGTGGATATACAGAAAATACGCATACTATCTTTCTTTTCAAATGCACTTTAAGAGAATTTTGCATCCTACTTCAAAATCATGAAGCCATGTTATTAGCACAATTGTTCTTATTTTCAGTTAAGCGATGAAGTCATGGTCACAAACCAAGGTTGGCAAAGCTAAGTTCTGAAGCCATGTTATTAGCAAAGAACGTAAAGAGAGGTATGCTGCATTGTTAGGACAACTCATGTGTATTCTGCCTCATCAAGTGTCCTGTTAACATGCTTTTATTTAAATAGAAATTTGTCTTTTTACCATTCCTACTTTTTTAACTACACATTATTTTAAAGCCACGTGTGATTCAGTAGTGAAGTGGAAAATAGAAAATAAAAATCATAAATAAATGTGTTTCGTGATTCAGTAGTGGAGTAGAAACTGTCAAATAAAAATGGTAAATAAATGTTTTCTTGACATGGGAATCTCTTATAAATGTCTTATAAGCACCTGGGTGATTGAGGTGTCTGCCTATTTCTTCTCTTATTTCATTATTATTTTCTTCTTTAGGTGCATATTTTAATTATTTTTTAATGATTGCAGGTCACTAAAAAAGTACACAAACAAGCTTGAAAAAAAATTATCATCTTTCTTGCTTCACATACAAAACAAATGATGGAGTTTTAGTATGACCATGAAGAGTTTGAAAAATGACATTTTTGTCATTGTGATGTTTATAGGATTTTTCGTAGACAGGTGCGGAATATAAATGTACACTAATGAATTCCACTCAGTGGAAATGCTCGGATAAGATAAAAAACTATATGCAAGCTAGAAAATGGCTAATAAAATGACAAATGTTTTCTAGGCACGTGCGTGGCGCACGTGCTGTTTCTACCCTACTAATGCACCAACTTAGTCGGCTACAAATGGAAACAAATAGAAATAAAAAATTCAAAATCATTCAAAACGGACACTCCAGATTAAATCTCATCTTTCTCTCTCTTACTTCACTCATAATCCAAGGGTCATGGTTGATTGTGTCAAGGTAATCCCGCTCCCACCGCTGGTCGCACGCCTCCGTTATTCACGCCAAGCACTGAATCGGCACCTTCCAAACCCGAGCCTTCCAAAAATCCCCCTCGTATCCTCCTCACACGCTCCTTCCCTAGACAAAAGGCTCAGGAACTGGACCTGGCGTTGCCTCCCTCATCCCCACATAAACGAACCCTAGACATGGCGGCGGGCGGCATCTCGCGACTCCTCTCTCCTCACCCCCACGAGCGAAGTCAATACGAAACGACGGCGACGCCCGGGGGGGCAGAGGGAGGCAGCGGCGGTGCGAGCCCAGAAAGATGACCCTACTCCTCACAACCATGGTGGCATTACCCTCGACTGTGGGCGGCGCCTTTCCCATCCCTTCCCAACGGCGGCCTTGCGTGCGTGGGTGTCGGCGACAGGAAGCTGACCCCGATGAGATGGAGAACACGGCCGCGACACAGATCTTTTTCGCGAGATGCCGCCCCCCTCTGAAGTCTTTTTTTTCGGTTAGATCGATATGTGTTTATTCTATTCTAAAATGATTGCAGCTTGTGAACTACGCCTCTCTTCCTTTTGGCGGCAGTGGGTCGTCCCCCGTCGTCTTCGATGACGAACGGAGATCCAGCGGTACCTGCGGTGATCCCTCTCTTCTCGCTATGACTCCTTAAACGGATTCCTCATTTTCTGTAATACAGATTCTTGATTTGTCACATCTGAAGCATTTATGCGGTCGATATGACGGATTCAGATTCCTTTTGGATTTGAAGTATTGATTTTTCTTTTCACCACCAGTTTCAGATCAGATCGTCAAGCTGATGCATGGGAAGACGGAAAGTATCAGTTACACTCCCTATGGGCTCAAGCAGCAGTCAGTAGTAGGTTTTGTTGATTCAGTAAAGTCTGTCCTTTGACATAAGGTACTTCAAATGTTTTTCGCAAGCTCACGTATTGATTCATGATTGGTATTGCCGTGCTATACTAGATGTCACTCATTCTTTTATGCGTTATTATATTGTGCGGCGCGCCGGCTGCCCTCCTCGCATTTGGATGGGACGGTTAATATTTTTCTCATTTCTCAGATCATGTTTGTCTTTGTTCCTTTCTCTGCCAGGTGCTTCACTTGTTGAGGGTGGAGCTCCGCACTACCTGCCGCTCTCCCCTGTGGTTATGAAAACTTCAGTTCTCTGTGATGTAGAACAACTCGAATAGAGTATGATTTTTGGTTCCATATGCTTAGTTAGTTAGAATTATTTGTCACGTGCTTATAGTTGTCTGCTTAGTTTTAATGAAGCTAAGGTGGTTATTTATTCTTTGTAGTAATTGGAAATGCTTTTGCTCTGAACCTGCTGTTCAGATTTCCATAATGGTGTGATGTTCTCTGATAACTGGACTCAGCACTCTGATGCTCTTATTACTACTGGAATGATGTGAGGTAAGACAATTTCCAATTGCATTTCCAAATATGCTTGATCAGTTTCTTTGCTTCAGTTGCATCATTGCACTGTTGGTGGAGGTTCCCATTTTAAAATGGTTTCTTATAGAATATGTTTTCCAGTTAACTATTAATCTGAAATAGATCTTTGCTTTCACCTTTGAATTATATTGAATATAATATATAGTTCATCAACTGTACAGTTGCAACTCCTTCATGCATGGTAGAGAAAAATGTCCTGCACTCTAATAGAACCTGTGTTTTTTATTCTTTTCACATGATATGTTGTTTTTCCAGCTCTCTAATGCATTTAGAAATCCTTCTTTTGGCTAAACCAAGAAAGGAATTGGAACCAAATGGCATTAGAGTGTTGGCGGTTGTGAAGCCTATGCAATACCACCCGATACCTGTGTTCTCTGATTCTACGTAGAGACATTCTTCTGGAGATGGATATGATTTTCTGGCCAGATGGTGCAGTCATATATATTAATCGCAACTTATCGGACGATATGAAAACAGGGGTGGGACATTGTTGATGCGCTGGGCATTGAGCATAGAAGTATGGTGACATGGCTGCGGTGGAAGTCAAGTTACTTGAACAACATAAATATGTCATTCACATGATAGATTTGGGTGTTTTGGAGATGAATTGGATACAAATTCAATGATTTTTGTCTGTTGCCAAGCCCTTTTTCTTAACCATACCTTCATGTGAGTGTGTTTGTTCTTTATTAGAAAGGACCCGATATTATATATAAAATGTTATTCCTGTAATCAAACAGTTGGTGTTAATATAATATTATTATCTATTTTCTTGCTTTCTTGCTAACATGTGCATCCTGCAAATAAAACCGTGGCGTTAGCACGGGCACTATACTAGTAACTAGTAATGACAAACAATGGATAGCACTCTCCACCTACTTACATGTCAGAGTTAATTACGACAACATGAGAGTGGTACGAAAAGACTGGACATGGTTTTCATAAAGAGGGACATCCTGTTGTAGACTCCATATTAAAGAGACGTGTTTTCCCATTTGCGTTATAAAAAACAGCTATTCCTACACTCTTGGCTGTGCTGGCTAAGTCACAATAACATCGGCAAGGTATAATTGCCGGATAATAATAACACAGGACCATAACCGATCCAGTGCTATTGCCAAGCAGGGAAACATCGGTACATATTCGGGCAACACGTATTGTCACAGGTTTCTATATATATAAGCTGAGTGGCAACGCGAATTAAGTTGTTAGTCATTGCTTATTACCTGTCTACTTCTATAATTTTTTTACAAATATAGGAAGCATTTGAGCAACTGATCCAATGGCCCATTTGATTAGCACAGGATCACCGGATGCTCTTTTTTATGATTTGCTCAATCAATGGAACCCTGATGGATATTTTGGATCGTTTCACGTTAGTGGTGGCAGTAGATATGTTGTACTGCATTAGCAGGGAGAGATGATGCAAGTAACGAACGCATCTCCACTTAGTACAAACAAAATCACAAAAAAAGAACATGCATTTGATCGATGTCTAGGCCTCGAGGGGCTTGCAGACGATGGCGGCATGCTTAGCAATCTGGTTGCTGAAATGGCGAGGCTTCTCCACAGTGTCAATTTTGTCTTGCCGCGGTGGCAGCAGGAGCAGAAAGTTCTGCAAGCTGGGGCAGAAAGTTCTGCAAGCTGGGGTCGTTCGCGAGGAACCTTGCATTGATGTGGATCATGTGGCGCATCAGCAGCAGGATGGCCATGTGCAGGTGGAGCGTCTCCTCGATGATGAGGTAGGCGAGGCGCTCGAGGTCTAGCTCAGTCACAGGCATGCTGGATGAGGAGGTGGGATGATGCATTGCTTTCCTTTTCGCCGCATCGGATAGAGAATTATCTGCTGGATGTGCATCGGATAGAGAATTCTGTCATGCTCTGTTTCTCCTTCTGCGCCCTGGGTAAGTCTTGTCTTCTCCTGCACATCCAGCATGCCTGTGAGGCTGTGACTGGCAATTCTCTTATGCTACGGTTCGCCATCATGACAGATGCCGCAGAAGGAGAAACGGAGCATGAAACCCAAATTGTAACACACAGTTTTACTCCTTTTCTCTGCCAGGAAGTGGTAGAGACACGGAAGAAATAGTAAAAATTTTACTCCTTCCTACCTTCATTACATATCTTCCATCCGCTTAAAAGTTCAGAGGCACGGTACAACATACATCGATGCTCATGGACAGCTCACACCTTCACCCAGTCTGGGGGGTTGGTAGCTC